>CM057455.1:989967500-990567500 GCA_016271365.2 Neoceratodus forsteri
TGCATCCCCCATCCATAGTTGCCCCTCATCCATGATCGGGCCCGACATGCCCAAAATATTGCACTTGCGTGCCAGCCAGTATTTGATGTCATACACATTAAGCCCTTTATTATTAAATAATAAAGTGACAGTTTTCATAACCAGTTTGTTGAGGGGACTAGCCTAAAATGGAGTTCACGGTTCTGCATGCTTCAATGTATTGTACTGTTTCCAGAACTGTTCAAGATTTGCTACAGTTTTAAAGCTGATGTCAAAGAGAACACCCCTTGGAGTACAGATCAAAACATACATTTCTGTAGTAAAAAATCATATAGAGTCTTTCAGGAGTTTACAACCAACGTAGTGCTTATCGGGGGTAGTTCCTTGACTCCCCTGTGTCTCACTCTGACAGCATTCTTCCTTTGTGCAGTGACTCGGGATGTAGCAAACTGGTCTGCCATTCTGAAACCACTCCACCTTTGAAAAGCAACTTCTTGGAATACTGATGGTGTACTTGTTCTTGGATTATTATCTAGATTCTTCTAATTCTGCTCTATGACTCCAGGAGTGCTGCCAGATAGAGCTGCTGCATCCTTCTCCAGATGAGGAGCTGTCCAAGACCTCTTCATCAAGTCAAACCCCCCACAGTTGCAGTTTCCTCTTCTGGGTGTCCAGCTGTTTGTTTCTATTCCATCTGTGCTGGTGCATCATTCTGATACAGTAGTTTCATTACTAGAAGGGAGACAGGACTGTGGCAACGTAGTATCAGAAGATGTAGCCAGTACTGAAGGTTGTATAGGGGAATATAAGTCACTAGTATCTGACATTGCTGTATCAGGCATAGCTGTGTTTACCCCCCCCCCGGATCACTTGAATCTGATGTGTTTCTCACAGACTGCTTGTGCTCTTGGGTGTTAGTCACTGTCTCACTAGTATCCAGAGTTGGGATAACATTCTGCAGCTGACCAGTATCATTGCCCAACTCCATTGCACTGATATTAGCGTGTTTGTTGGCAGAGCTCCACCCGCTATGTTTTTCCCTGCAGTTTATCCTGGCTTAATAACAACACCCACAACAGACTCCACTTGCTCAATCACTACCCCAGGACTTTTCCTACTGAAATCCCACAGCTTCAGAATGAATCTTTTACTACACCTTTGCCGTTAGCAGACATATTACTTTCAGGTGTTCCCTGCAATGATGTGGTCAGGTTGTGGAAACTTGTATCTTCCAGTGTGTCTGCTAAGTGCCATGTTCAATCTCGCTAGGATCCAGAGCCATGATCACAGAGTTCAGAACATAGTCTGGCTGAGGCTGAAATTTCCTTTTCAAGGTCTTCCACTAGCCCACACACATCAAAGTTTTTTTGATGGACCAAGAGAAATCCTCCTCCATAGTCAGAATCTGGGAACCAAACTGGCAACCATGATGTAAACAAAGCCGTCTGCCAGTTTTCTTTCTATATGATTTCCCACCTTCAGTTGGTACCAACATTCTTGGAGATGATCAAGGCTTAGAGAGAGGTCATTGGTCTTCACCTGGGGGTTTTCTGTTTATCATTCTGGGTGCAACATTTTTTCTTTTCTGCAGTAGATTTAGACAGTTCAGAGTGCTGCCAGAAATTCAGAATGCTGCTTTGATGTTGCCACCTCATCTGGATCAGCTGGGGCTGACAGGCCTGCTATCATACCTACTTCTCTGGCCAGGGAGCTCAACTTTCTGTGTTGTTGTCCAGCCACCAACAAACCTCTTTGCCATTCAAAACAAGCTTCATCTACTCAGCCATCAAGATGAACATGTAAATGTTACGTTCTTTCATAGCTTTTTTTCAGCTTTTGTTCTTCAGTCTGTAACTCAGCATCCGAAGGATCAGCTAAGGAACTTTGCTCCACATCACTTTATAATGCAGAGTCCTTCACCATTTCTGTCACCATTTTATCGACCCCCATTCCAACATTTGCAGAAAGGGAGGTCAGCTCACCTGCATGCATGCCATTTTCACCACCACCACTATCATCTACACTACATCTGCCATCTTGGCCTACCAGACAGCAATTCCCCCTACTGGCACGAGTAGGGGATTTTCCCCAAGTGCCCTGGCCAGCATTTCCCTTGTCAACAAAACAGGTCCATGAAATCCAGCCTCCAGTACACACCTGGAAATGAGCTATTAGCTCAGTTTGCATTTCCTTGTTAAAAATTATAAATAAATATGGAGTTCAAAAAGGTATTATGTAATTGGTAAGTCACACAGCTGACACCTACTTCTTCCTATTTGGGCCTTCACTGACCAATTGCTGACATCAGCTGGCATTATCATTACTACTGGCAGTTTCAACAGTACCATTAGTGGAAGATAAAAAGGGTACTAGCTTTTGGCTAACAGGATTGTGGAGCTGGAGGCTAGTTATTCCTGCATGAATTTAGCCATTCTGCTAGTCAGAACCTGTTTCCAGATCTTCAGACACCTAAAACTAATGTAAGGAGAACACTGTTACTTACAGTTGCTGCAGCTATGCCTTATGCTGGTTGAGATATTCTGAAAGGTATTTAGTATTTGCTTGATGTTTTTCCACAAATAGTTGCAAGTTATTCCAGCTTATAAAATGGGCAGGAAAGATCCTGCAAGCTAATTGGTCATTAGCCATGCATTAGAAGTGTCTAATGCACGGTTAGAAACAAGGACTGGCCAGCTGGACACATATCTGCAAAGAAATCTATGAGCCAGTAGAATTTTTAAACATTACAGCTGCCATTTTTCTCCCTTGCTTAGCCCACATATCCAGTACAGTGCTCCATTTTATGAAAACATACAGATGAACTTACATTCAGTGTAAAAGCTGTGTTTCAAAAAATGTTTTAAGTAAACTGATTTTTCTGTTTGTTTTGAATCCCAGTTCTGCATACTGTATATAACAGTGATCATTTTTACAGCCACAATCCCGACTGTGGTTGTGGCACCGAATGGCACCCCCTGCCCATCCCTCAATCGCTCTTGTGTGAAAAGTTTGACTGTATAGTATTTTAATATAGTACTGTGAAGGAGCAAGCACATTTTCATTACACCATTCATTTTGTTAAAAATGCTGAATTGTTATATTTGTACAATTCTGTGTGTTTCTCTGCTCAGTCACCAGACAGACCACTGCTCTTCTGGTCACCTACTTATAATCCTGTTCGTAACCACGATCTCAACTGCCAGCCTCAGTTACTCAGTTGCTCCTGTATACTACAGTTGCAGTGACAGCAAGAGCACTGAATGCGATCAGCTGTTACAGCGCATTCCATAGCGAGAGTGACGGAAGCAATCCGATTTGTGAATTTCAACACTGCTAAAACAAGGTACTACAGCAGCTATATTTTACAAAAATACAAACAAAAAAAATATTTACAGCCCACATTATTTTTCCCAGTGTATGCTTTGGAGCTTACTATACAGGGGCTGTGCAGTGGGAGGAATGTCAACCCTGTGCCGTCTTTTGTTTAAAAAAATGAATATAAAACCTTTAGCCTAACCGTACTCTGCCTTCTTATCTTTTGAAACTTTTCTCCAAACTCGTCTTATGGCTGGTACTCCCTTTTCCCATGTGATCGTCTATGCAGTAGGGAACTCCCAAAGCTTTATTTAAAGCCAGAAAACATATAATAAACATACACGATTACAAAAGCGGAAAACAAACCCCAGAAAAGTAAGAAACGCGTGTGCGTGTGTGTGTGTATTGTGTGAGGAGGGGTGCACACACAGAACATGAAGGATTGTGTATAAGCAAGCATATTCAACAAGGTAGTTGTATGATTGAGAGGTTTCCATGGTAACCAGAGACTTCAAGAGCACAGCTCAAGAGGTCCATTACCACGGAAACCTCGAGATTGTAAAACTGCCTTGTTGTGTATGGTTGCTCAAACACAATCTTTTATAATGTATGGGCAACTGTAAGTGGCACTCCTTGATCCCCCAAACAGGTCTCCCAGTAGAAAAAAAGGCTTACTTCGGCAGCTGTATCAGTTTGTTGCATCGCCGCTTACTTAATCACTGCCATGGTCCACTTAATTGCGCATGCCCGACCACGTTTGATGTTGTTGTGCTACACTATTGACGTACTCGGCGCAGCAGAACAACATCATGACGCACTGAGTGCAGCACAACAAGGCTGTTCCAGGCATGGATTTCCATGCAGAACAGCATTCTACCATACACTATTACTGTAATTGATGCAGGAAAAACTACAGCTACAATAATCACAGCGGGACAAATGTCCTAAACGAAAGAAAAAAAAAGACTAAACCTTATGTAGGTGGAGGGACTATTTTATGTAAAACTAAGATAAAGAATAAACTTTTTTGTAATTTTATCCTATTAATTTAAATTTTTACATGAATATAAAATAGAGAGTCCCATTTTAAGAGTGGAATAAGACACTCTGGAGGTGTGCATTAGACATTTTTAATGCACAGCCAGCCTTACTACACCCCTGGCTGTGCAGAGAAATGTCTAATGCACGCCCTGTCATGTCTTATTGCTTACTTATTTTGAATGTAAAAATGCCACATATATGGCCCAATTTTAGAAGCCACCTCTACCAGATGCAATGTGCGGTACAGCAGGGGACTGTGTCTGGTGCAGGTGGAACAACCACAAAATGAGCTATTTTAGAAAGTTTGCCACTTGCAGCAAACATTCTGGAATAGCGGCAAAGTGGGGACCTGCGCCAGAAGGGGTGGCACACAGGGCACCATAGTCGCAAGTCTGCAAGTCCGTGACACACCACTGACTAGGTCACAGGGGCCCACCCAGTTGGCTCAAGGAGCAGCAAGCCAAGAACTGGGCACAGAAGGGGCAGCCAAGGCCTGGCTATGGCTCCT
Source organism: Neoceratodus forsteri (assembly GCA_016271365.2). NCBI lineage: Eukaryota > Metazoa > Chordata > Ceratodontiformes > Ceratodontidae > Neoceratodus > Neoceratodus forsteri. Next base: position 989,972,344 of record CM057455.1, read on the forward strand.
GGTGTTTTATCACCATACAGTACTGTCCCACTATGCTCCAGGCACTCGTATACCACTACCGTGGGATGTCTACTATGGCAGGCTAATGCTAACACCCTCAATCCCCAAGGATGCGGTGGTGCTATAGTGGCCTCTTCCCAACTGACCAGTAGCCCTGATCCCTGTTCCTGCAGGTAACACAGAAGCCCAGTCCCAGTCCCTCCCTCCCCATGCTCATGCCATGCCCACAAAGTGCCAATCCATTACCTGGTGATTAGTGGCCTCCCACCCTCCCAACCCCAACAGACAGTGGTCAACCACCCTTCACCCTCCCACCCGAGCTGCTTCTGTGACTGGTACTTCCCTCCTCACACCACCACGGCCAGCTGTAAAATGTGATTGCACAGACCGCATAAGTGAACAGCTGTGGTCTGTGTGATCGCATTCTGCGACTGGCCGTGGAGGTGTGAGGAGGGAAGTGCCAGTCACAAAGGTGGCTCAGGTGGGAGGGGGTGTGGGGTGGATGACCACTGTCTGTTGGGGTGAGGAGGGTGGGAGGACACTAGGCCACCAGGGAGTATGACCAGGGTTTTTGGTTTTGTTTTTTATGCAGGACATCACAGATTGTTGGGGGGGGGGCACTACACCACAGGGGCAGGAATCTTCACTTACTCTTGGGGGGAGATTGGGGATTGCAGGGGGACACTATACCACCAGATCTTATACCTCAGCCTCAGGACTGGGGGGGTCATTATCAGGGATCCTGTATAGCAGTTCACTGCATAATTTTGACAGTTTCATTGGGCAGCACCCCAACTGTCACTGCGGCATTACCCCGCTGGGTGACAGGGCACTACAGGCTGAGGGACAGCTGTGCCTCAACACCCACAGCTCCTCCCCTGTCCTTCATGCACCCCACTTTCTCCTGACCTCTGGGGTCCCACTGCCACAACCACTTAAACCACCTCCTAGCTGGTTTAAGTGGTGCCCCCTGCTGTGTCTGTGGCAGGGCTTTGAAATTCCCCAAAAAGGTGATGTGGCAACCCTGCCATGGTTAAGCCCCTTGGGACCAGGCACAAGCCCCCTTGTGACCAGGTGCACTGGGGTCTTGGACACAACCCTGGCACAAGGGGGCTTTGCTGCAGCTGTCCCTGGATCGAACACAAGCCAGATTATAAAATCCTGTTTGATGCAAGTTATGCCTCAAATCACAACTTGCATCAAACACCTTTGATGCAACTCCCTCGCATCCCTCTCAACCTTTTTACAATTGGGCCCATAGTATTTAGAGATCAGTTGTCTTGAAGAGCACTAAGTTCATACCCCTGAGTAAAGGTGGCTAAACACAGAACATCAACTACAGTAGAGGCCTATCTGCATCTTGTTTACACAAACTGGACATTTGAAAAGATTTGTCCATGCCCAACTCTCAGATGACCTGCTCCAAAACCAACTCCTAACTCCTGTCTAACATAGAAACATAGACTTTGACGGCAGATATGGACTGCTTGGCCCACCTAGTCTGCCCATTTCCCTACCTACAGGATAAGCTGCAGATCCTAGTTAACCAACAGCCTATTTCTTCTTACCCCCAACAAGAATTGCCTTATGTCTGTCCCATGTACTCTTGAATTCTCCCACAGTTTTAGAACCCACAACCTCCTCAGGAAGGCTGTTCCATGCATCCACCACGCTCTCTGTGAAAAAATACTTCCTCACATTGCCCCTGAACCACCCCCGCCATCTTTAAATTGTGTCCCCTTGTTCTTGCACATCTCTTTTTCTGAAAGATGCTACCCTCTTGGACATTGTTGATTCTACTGAGGTACTTAAAAGTTTCTATCATGTCCCCCCTCTCCCTCCTTTCCTCAAGCGTATACATATTAAGCTCCTTTAGGTACTCCTCGTATGGCTTCTCTTGCAGACCCTGCACCATTTTAGTTGCCCTCCTCTGGACTGCCTCTATCCTGTCTATGTCCATGCAGAGATGGGGTCTCCAGAACTGGATGCAGTACTCCAGATGGGGTCTCACCAACTGTCTGTACAGAGGGATAACAACTTCCTGTTTTCAGCTGGTGATGCCTCTCCCTATACATCCCAGTATACCCCAGCCCTCCCTACTGCCTTCTCACATTGCTTGCTAACCTTAAGGTCATCTGATATGATTACCCCCAGGTCCCTTTCCATTTTTGTTGTTGTTACTACCCCCCCCACTGTGTAATCTTCCCCTGGGTTTTTGTTTCACAGGTGCATTATTTTGCACTTTTTACATTGAATCCAAGCTGCCACACTTCTGACCATTCCTCCAACCTTGCCAAGACCCTTCTCATCCTTTCTACGCCTACTTGTGTATCAACCTTGTTGCAGATCTTTGTGTCATCTGCAAAGAGGCATACTTTTCCTTCCAGTCCCTCTGCAATATCACTTATGAAGACATTAAAAAGGACTGGACCCAGTACTAAACCCTGCGGTACCCCACTAGTAACCTCTTTCTTCAGAGTGGGCTCCATTTACAATTACCTCCTGTGTCCTGTTGTCCAGCCAATGTTTTACCCAGGCTACCACCCTGGCACCCACTCCCAGGCTGGTTAATTTGACTATTAATCTTTTGTGTGAGACTGTGTCAAATGCCTTGCTAAAGTCTAGGTAGGCCATGTCCACAGCCCTCCCTGGTCTACTACTTTGGTCACCCAGTCAAAGAAATCAATTAGATTCATCTGACATGACCTTCCCGTTGTGAACTCATGCTGCCTTGGGTCCTGTACCCCACTGGCCTCTAGGTATTCAACAGTTCTTTCCTTCAGAAGTGATTCCATCACTTGCCCTACCACAGAGGTCAAACTGACAGGTCTGTAGTTTCCTGCCTCTGTCTTGGTCCCAGTTTTGTGAAGGGGAATCACATCTGCCTTCCTCCAGTCCTCAGGTACCACACCATCCTCCTATGATTTGTTAAAAAGGGTAGTCAGTGGTTTCACTAGTTCTCCCCTTAATTCTTTTAGAATTCTGGGGTGAATTCCATCAGGCCCCATTGCTTTGTCCACCTTCAGTTTTAGGAGTTCTTTCAGAACCCTTTCTTCTGTGAAAGGACTGTGATCGACCCCCTTATCAAGAGTGCTTATGTTAATTGGATTAGACACCTCCCCCTCCTCCTCTTTTGTGACTAATGAGCAGAAATATTCATTCAGTATCACTGCTTTTTCACTGTCACCCTCTGCCTACCCACCATCCATTCTATTCAGCCTCTAGTCAGGCTTCTGTTCCTGGCATTCCACTGCCATGGTTCTCTTCAATGTTACAAGCATTATCCATGAAGCATATTGAAAGATCACTTCCTAAGATCAATTTACATTGACCTGGATAAATCTTTCAGCTTTGTTGATTGCTGTGCCAGCTGCATGCCTCCAACTCTGCTGGGTCATTAGTAGACAAAAGTATGAGGAAAGAGACGAGTTTCCCTCCAGAACTACAGTAAACTAGGTGACTTATAATAGTGTTAAAATCTCGACCCACCATAAGTTGGTGAGTGGGATGGATCAGCAATTTATTTCTTTGTTCTGCCAGGTGGTAGAACTTCCTACACCACGGCATACACTATATGAAACTGAGCAGTGGTTAGAGTAATCATGCCATGACAGCAGTGTACTGCCTGACAGCAGAAATACCTGTGAGACTGGAATTGATTGCATTATCTGCCTTCGGTGGTTTTCCAGACTGACCATAACAACTTTTATTTTTGCATTTTCTTTGGTTGGACCAGTTCTTTAGAATTCCCTTCTCCTCTAGTTATGCAAATCTCCCAGTGCTTTGGCTTTTCACAGTGCACTTAAAATGTATTTTTGTAATCATTATTAATTTGTATTGGTTTGATTATCTTGAAATTTGTTACATGTGTTGATGATTTTGTATTTTCATGATGTATAACATATTGATACATTTCTGAATCATGGTTAATAAAAAACAACAAAAAAAAACAGTAACATTTCAGTTTCTTTTGCTCAGTAGTCTATATGAACCCATAAAATATCTAGATGGTGCTCTGTGATATAAGCAGTATAATCTAGGGTTTAAGAACAAACATTAATGTTACGTTGAACAAGCAAGTGTTTAATGAATGTTCCCCTTTTTTAATACAGCACTGGAGAGTATGGAGGGATACTATTACAGGGACTGTGTGTCTGTGGAAGAATTTCAAGCTATGATAAATGAAGTTTCACTTGAAAATGTTAAACAGTACACTCAAAAACTCAGGTAGGCACAGTTCTACTTCATCTTGTGTTTACTGTAGTGTGTAGTATTGCCTCTCCATTTCAGACTCAAGGCAGGCACTGATCCTGCATTATACAGCATGACTTTATTGCCTATTCACATCTCTTAAGCACTTGGTTTTTAGTTTGGAAATACCGGGCCCGATTCTGAAAGGGTTCTGTGTGGACGCAAGGTGCTTGCATCAGCCAGCAATGACGCAAGTCGAACCTTGCATCACTTGTTGTGGCATTCCCTATTATGTTATGCAGTCTGTGCTGGTGAGGGAATCTGCTGCACTGAAGGGGCACTGCGCCCCCCCCTTGTGACCTGCATCTGGCTATGCCAGGTCACAAGGGGACTTGCGTCACATCAGGGCTCACATTTCTGATTCCAAAGGCCCCGCCGTGGCTGTTGCAAGGTGCTCCAGTTACACCTGCCAGGAGGTGGTTTATGCCCCTTATGTCTGAGTGAGACACTGTTTCACACGGGCTACAAATGGGATCTGTGGGCAGGAGGGACACAGAAAGGCATAGGGAGGGTTGGTGTTGCAGCCAGGATGTAAGGGATTGCTTTGGTACACGGGGGATGCATGTGCCTCCGTATATATATATAGGTCATGGGCATATGCACCTTACTGGGTGCTGAACCAATACCTGACCCACCTGCTGGCACACCAACCCATGTTATGTCCCCCCCCGCCCCCTCATCCCTGCAGGGCACATGTGTACCCCCTCACCACCACCATCAGTGCTGCCCATCCTGTGTTGCACCGGCAAGAGGGGTGCCAAATCCTTGCAGCAAGTACCGCAGCTGCACAGCTGGTCAGGCACTTTACCATGCTTGTAGCAATCCCAGGGAGTTTGGTGCAGGGACTCTGCTTTTTTTAGAATACGGTGCAGGGTTCCTGGCTCTCCCAGTATTGCCATAGCCCTTGGAGCGGCGCAACTTGCATCACTCCAAGGGCTTCTTTTAGAATCAGGCCCACTGTGTAAATGATATCTACTGAAATAGGGCCTGAAGCAGCTCCATGGCTGGCTCAATAGATTTCTTTTAGCCTAAAAGGAGTACTACAGTCCAAATTTGGGAAAACGTATGTTGTGCAGAGTGTTTTGATTTGTGTGTTTAGTTCTGGTGTGTCCTTGCTTTTGTTTGCTATTAGGAGTTTTTTTCTCAATTTACCTACTAGTTTTTTGGCCTCTCCAACTAGGTTTATGGCCTCTGGGGATCTACATATTACCATAGTTTATTACTCTTCTTTTTCCTACAATGCCACCTGTCCTATGTGACAGTGATGCATCCAGGACCATAGATTCAGCAAGTACTGGTTTACAGTCAATTTTACAACAGTAAAGCTGTGATTTTAAGTCACTTTTCTTATCCAATGGGCACTGAAGGCTACATTTACAGCTTAGCAATCACTTGAGGTCTAGTTGAGTGGATATTCTGTAGGAAAACAGCTTGCGTCTTTACTAATTATAGCACTGATGATCTGGGATGATTTGTGTGCTTTTATGGCTTGATGTAGTTTGTTGAAATTAAGAGCTTTAAAAGCAAAACATTTACTCCTGCTGGCTAAATCAAGACAAACATACAGAAAACAAAAATACTGATTTAGAGTTATTTAGTTGAGGCCAGAACATCAGGCTTTTATCTTCTATCTTCAGATTACTGCTGCAGTACATCTTCTCAGTGAATCAGTCATCTTAGACATATCACTGTCATGTGAAACAGTAGGCACTGTAGGACAAACAAGAGCAATAAACCTTGCTAACATGGAAATCCCCAGAAGCCATAAAACTAAGGCAGATTTATAAAAACTCCTAATAACAAACAAAGGGAAGGACACACCAAGGCTAAACACACACACATCAAAACATTCCACACAACATACTGTATGTTTTTGCAAATTTTGACTGTAGTACTCCTTTTACTGACCCAAATCCAGCATTGCGAGACTTCATTGATACTACACAGTTTACTTTAAATTTGGCTGCCAGGGCCTTGGTGATGCTTAGTTATTTGCAAATAAAAGGCCTTGCCAATGTATGACAAATCCTGAGGGCTTTTATAAAGCTATTAGTCTCTTAGGAATAATTTACGAGTGTACGGATAGCCATAATATTTCAGTCACATAAATAGTTGCATCTCTCTTCATCTTGCCTTTCAGTATTACTTTTGTTAGCTGTGTTGCTGAATTGTATTGATTTTTTTATCGAACCTCTGGTTTTTAGCATTGGTAATTCATTGCTCGGCACAGAAAACTGTTTCATTTTTGTCATGCCCAATTAACATTTTCAGGTGTCCTTTTTGTTGCTGCTACAGTATAAGTTTTATAACTTCTTAATAGGCTACTAATGAGAGAATTTCATAGAAACTGGAGGCACTAATTAGTCTAGCAATGTTTATGTCTCAGTCGTGTTTTGCACTTTATTGAGTAGTGGAATTCCCTTTTGCAGTTACGTTCACAGACGCAGATGGCATTCTGGTACCCGATAGGCTAAAGTGCTCTTACACAGGATAACATGAACATGATTGTTATTACGTAAACACTGATCATGGATCTGGTTTGTCACATGCCTGCTCTAGGTATTAGTATGTGAGTAATACCTTAGTGAACAGGTCACTCAATTTTTAATTCAATCTACTTATGTAACCAGGATATAAAACTGTTAGAATATGGTTCTCATTTCTGAGGGGTCCTGGTCAGATGGCAGCTCTGAGATATAGTTTCAGTGCATCCAAACATTGTAGTATGACATTAGTAAAATATTTTCCTATGTAATCACTGAGATTGCAGTCTATATTGGTTATCAGAGAGGTAAATACAAGTCATTCGAACTCAGATAATGAATGAACATTTCTGATGTCATGATTAAGTGGGTTACAGTAATGAGGATCTGAACAGATTATGTATTTGCTGTGTTATATTGCAACACAGAAAATGAGTTCCTAAAATCCTCTATTATGGTTGGTGAATAAATACCATGTGATACACAATTATAAGAGCACAACTCACAGTTAGGGACCCTTTAGGTACCCCCCAAAAATGTCATCTTTTTTATTTAAAATTTAAAAGGTCCTAATAAACCAATTTTATTAGCATAATAACACACTTAGGGTGTTGTGAGTTGTGTAAGCAATAAGACATGGCTGGGTGTTGGTAGTACAGAGATACACGTACATCCAGAGGCGTAGTTACGTATGAGACCACAGGTCAACTGCCTTCAGCCTCTGCATGTGCAGGTATCTCAGTACTACCAACACCCAGCCATGTCTTATTGCTTATATAAACTTTGAAAAAAAGAATATTCTAAACGTTTTCAAAGTCACAAAACAATATACTAAAATGTTGTTAAATAATGTAAAATAGTCCTTCCACAGATGTTTTTCACCTGTCAGTCATTTGTCTTTCTTCACACTCAATACATTGTGTGATTGTTTACCATGGAACAGAAGAATTCAAAGATCTGCATTATTCCAGCAGTAGAATGCCCCCCATACGCACACAGAATGGTAACATGGAATACATGAATTCAACATTATTCAGAGCTCAACTGGCATACAAACAAAGACACACACACACTGGCCTAAAGTGGAGCCAGAACCTCAATTGTATCTGTTGCCAGGTAAGGAGCAGGGAGTTCTCTAAAAAAGTGGTAGGGATAGGAGGGGAATTTTTCATGGTCATCAAAGAAACACCAGCAATGGAAACTCTGAATAGTACTTGTATTTTTCTAAATTTGTGAATGTGTATAAGGGGGGCTCGTGAGTATAAATAACATTAAACTATTTACTTATTTTATTTAATTTAATGGACTTTTATTTTTAGGGCTTAGTCGAAGTTTTTTATATATGAGTAAAGGCTGCAGCCATGTCTGTGATGGAAACTAGGAAATAGGTGGCTTATGAATTCTGTGAGTTGCCCTGGTTGGCAGGGACTTGATTTAGCCAGTGGTGGTACTCTCTTACTGCAATGGTTAGAACCAAGTCTCAGCCAATCAAGACACAGGGATTTCTTTACCCATTTTATGTGTGCTAATATTCCACTCAGCTGGTGGTTGAAGCTACTCAGCTGTGCCTCGAGGCTCTAACCCACTTGCACAGTGGGTTATTAGAGATTATACAATGGGGTATGAAAATCCTGTAACCTCATTGGTCAAAACACATCACATGACTGTGGGTATATCCTGCAATAACCCACGGCTGAGAAATGGCATTTATAAAACACATAATTAAGCACATTTTAAATTTATTTTACACATGAGTCCATTGTATAATTGCAATAAGGCACTCCAGGGTGTGGGTTATTGGGGGTTTTACCCACTTCTTGTATGGTTAAGTCACTTGGCTGTGCCTCGTGACACACCACACAAGGTATGGGTAAATCCCCCAATCAGGGGTGTAGCCAGAAATTTCTGTTTTGTACACAGTCTCCAACAGTTACTCCCCCTCCATAAAAAAATTACACATTTGCTGTCAGATGACTCCTCTAATCTCTAAAGAGGTTATACATGCATCTGTCTCCTAAACAACAGAAGTCTGAAGAGAGACACTCCTCAGTGACCTAAACTAACCCAAATACTACAGATTAGAATGAAAATGTTAACAGAAAGGCATATGGTTTGTGTTAGGCACTCAACAAAACTGTACTCAAATGTGTACAGTGAGTATGCCTGTCTACACCCTTGCCCCCAATAACCCACATCCTGTTGTACTTTATTGCTTAAACAGCACACTGCCTCTCTTATGTTCTATGCTCAGTATCTGTACAGGAAACCAGCTTATTCTATAGTTAAAAAAAAAAAAGTGTTATGCCCGCATGTGGGCTGCAAATGAAACAAAAGGGAAATGGAAGGGTTAAATCAGATACATAATGACAATGGAAAATAATGTTGCAGTTTTAACCATAAGCATTCTTTTAGAATTCTCCATGAAGCAAAAGTGTAAACATAGTCATTATGCATACTTTTTATTTAAAGATGATTTCTAAAAAAAAGACATTTGTTTTACCTTACTTTTTGGGCAGGCATTACGTTTAACTCTTGTTTACTTAGTGTATGGCACTAGAGACTACAACTACATTGCAGTGTAAGTTCATAAGCGGGCTACTTGATTAGTACAAAGATTTATTAGGAGCAAAGCAGTAAGGCTTTACAGTTAGGTAGGTATGTCTTTAATCACAAAAACAAAGGCTGACAGCTAAGATATTCCATAATCCAATACAACGTTCACTAAACTGAAACTGTGTGACATTTTCAGCTGCACATTGGATAAAAGTCAATATAAAAGAATGGCTTTTTTTTTTAATGTATTTTTTCTACCGAGCTCCCAGCTTCTGCCTTCAGTTGTCCCCCAGCGCAGCCCTCCCCCGAAGGTTAGATCCCCTCCCTTGTGCACCCCACGACTTACCCTTCATGGCAGGGTGGTGGAGAGCGACTCAACCCACCCCAAATGGATCCATGCCAGGGAGGTGCCTTCTCGGAGGTGGTGCTGCGGGGACCACGTCATCCAGCTGGAGCTATTTTCTGCTTTTCTCCCCCTGTGAAGAGGCAGGGTATGCAATGACGCCTGTGGTGAGTGCGCGCATGCTACTACACACGCTCTCACCAAGTGTCTGCCTGTCTCCTCCCCTTCAGCTGTAGTATCGGCGCGCTGCCCCCCAGCAGCCGCTAGGGGCCAGTGGAGCGCCGACAGCTAGTGTCCCCCCACCCTGGAGAGGGAGAGCAGTCCAATGGACGCTCGCTCCTTCTCCTCCCACTAACCCCGACGACCCATGCTCATTCCCAAACATGGGTCACCGGCGTGACTTGAGGTAAGGTGTCCAGCGCCTCAGCCCTCAACGCCACCAGGCCGGCTTAAAGAATAAATCTTTAGGAATTATTGTAACTGAACTTGTGGCTTACATTGAACATTAAAAATAAACAGACTCATGTATGGCAAACCTGTACACCAATACTGTAATTTTATTGAAGGATGTTAATGACATCATAAACCACAGGAATAAAACTCGAATGCTGTTTTGTCATCAGAAACCCCAGATAGGATCACATGCTTTGTTATACTTGGTTTTGCTTTTGGTTATTTTTTTATAGTTCTCTCTTTTTTTTTAAACCATCGTGAGTACTATTCTGAAACCATAACTAATGTGACATTGCTTTCACTGTAAAACAAAATGAAACAAAAAAGCCCCAAAAAACACAAACTAATGTACATTGCTTTTTAAAAAAATATTCTTTTTGAAAATCCACTCAGCTGGTTACTGACCCAACCAGCTGCTGACTTGCTTCACAATACCCCCCCCCCCAGAAAAGTAACTTTTTCTGCAATTTTGCAATTACAGTTCAAAACCCACCACTGTGTTCTTAGCTGCTGTGTAACCCACCTACTGCACCAAATACCTTGGGCCTTCAGCTCAGTTGCTAGGTTTGGAGTGTGAGCAACCTCCCCGTTGCAATCACACACTGAGTGGCTATACAAAAATGATCGCTTAGTTGCCAGAAAGATGGTTTGCAGCTGTAAGCAAATCAGAAGACAAATTATATAATCCAGGTGTTAGTGAGGTCAAATGGATTGGGGGCACGAACACCCGCATTCCGTCATCCATGGACTTCAATACGGGCACAGTCCACATTGCATGGTGCTGTTCTGTGGATAGATGGTGGCACCTTTGTCTCCCACAAACCCACCTGACCCATACCTTACAGCCCACTTGTGGGCTGATAATAATATCCCTCATTCTGTCTGGGCTGTAGCCCCCACTAGTTGTCCAGCGCCCCCCCTACTCCCAAGCTTCAGCAGTCCCTTTTATCTAGTAGAACACTCCTTTCAAGCCCCATTCTCCTGCATGTCTTATTCCATTGTGGTCCTGTGCAGATCTCTGTCCTCTGACAGCCCCGTTGATCTTGGTTGTACTTTAGTGATACCCCTACTGCCTGATTGTAACAGTTCTACAGGCAGGGGCGTCACTAAAGTTGTGACCAAGATTGCTAGGATTGCCATTTTGTGAATGATCTTGAATGCCATTTGTATAGCAGTCCTGACCCACTTCCCTGTTTGATTACAGGGGAGTTAATGACTGTACGGGGAAAGGCTACAACCCCCTTTGGGCATAGGTCTGGGGTTGCTATCAATGGATGGGTGCAAATTTCATTGGTGCAATAATTTTGTAACAGTCCCCTGTTCTTGATAATCAGACTCCATGTTTTAAGTGAGTATAGGTCGTGCTCTTTAAGCATTACTTATAAAATTCTAGAAAAGAAAATGGAAAAAGCAAAATACAGTGAAATTTGCAATTGTTGGGATTGTGTATGGATTTTAATAGGAAAGGATTAATCAAATCAAATCAAATCAAAATTTATTTATAGTGCGCTTTTCAACATATCAAAGCTCAAGTACAAAACAGCATCTTACATAATAAATAATAATATAAAAACAATAAAAAGCAGCAATAAACCTATCCAAATGCTAATTCAAATAGATAACTCTTCAGGGACACCTTAAAAGATTCCATGGACAGACACTCTCTAATCTGACGAGGTAGAGAATTCCGCAGGGTTGGGGCCATAAAAGAAAAAGCTCTGGCCCCAGATGACTGAAGACGAACTCGTGATACTCTCTAGCAATCCCTGATCAGAGGAGCGGAGTGGGCAGAAAGGGCAGTAGGGTCGAAGGAGATCTTCCAAGTAGCTCGGTCCCTGACCGTGTAGGGCCTTATAGGTCAGCAGCGCAACCTTGAAGGTGATTCTCCACTGCACCAGCAGCCAGTGCAGTTCGCGCAGCACAGGAGTGATATGGCAAGTTCTTGGTAGCCCAGTCAACCACCTGGCTGCAGCGTTCTGCACCAGCTGCAGGTGACAGAGATCCACCCCCGGCAACCCTAGATATAGAGCATTACAGTAAACAAGACGCGAGGAAACAAAGGCGTGGACCAACACAGAAAGGTCATCATGTGGAACAAGGTGTTTTATCCGGGCGATATTACTCAGATGGTAAAAGGAAGACTTGGCAGCGGTAGATACCTGGGTCTTCAACATTAACTCACTGTCAAGAATTACACTCAGATTCCGCACCTGTTCAGAAGGTCTCAACTGGTTACCCCCTAACACAAGGCCAGAGGGAGACCCAGGAGTCAACTTCTCTACACGATGACCTGGGTCCACAGCCAACACCTCAGTATTATCCGGATTTAGTTTCAACCAGTTAGCACTCATCCAGTCCTGAATCTCAACGAGGCAGTTATTAAAGACCAATAATGCTTCATTCTGTTCAGGTACAAAGGACATATAGAGCTGAGTATCATCTGCATAGCAGTGAAAACTCAGCCCATAATGCCTTATAATGTCTCCCAATGGCAGCATATACACCATGAACAACATGGGGGAAAGCATAGAACCCTGTGGCACCCCACAGGACAGAGCAAAGGGAGCAGAGGAAAAAATTCCTGAAACTACCCTCTGACTTCTGCCTGTGAGGAAAGAGTGGAACCATTTGAGGACTGTCCCCGACAGTCCACAGAACAGCCACAGGTGATCTAGCAACATCCCATGGTCCACAGCGTCAAATGCTGCAGAGAGATCAAGGAGGACCAAGATCGAATGGCTCCTCTGATCTCTCGCTATTAGGAGATCATTAAGTACCTGAACCAGCGCCGTCTCAGTACTGTGCCTCTTCCTGAAACCAGACTGGAGAGGATCATAGACCTCATGGGAGGTAAGAAAGTCATCGAGCTGCAACGCGAATACTTTCTCAATAACCTTGCCCAAAAAGGGCAGGTTAGAGATCGGTCTGTAGTTAGCGAGACAGTCTGGGTCAAGGGAAGGCTTCTTTAAAAGGAGTGTCACAATAGCCTCTTTCAAAGACTCCAGAAACACCCCCTTGGTCCAAAGAGCACCAGACTATCTCAGCAAGGACTGGTCTGATCACATCCATGCACCCCACAAGGAGGCGCATGGGACCAGGATCCAAACTACAGCAAGTTGGTCGCAAGCCCTGGACAATCTTCATGATATCCATGATCGCTGGCTGGTCAAAATCTGTCCAGGCAGAGCGAGGGCCTGCAACCCCACATCGATCACTGCCATGCTCATTAGAACGCATACTGCGGATGTCCGACCTGATCGATGACACCTTCTCCTCAAAGAAAAAAGCTGAATTTCAGACATGATTTCACACATGCTTTCTTGGTGTTCCAGAACACTTGTTTTTTGGCTTGCTTGTTCTCCATTTTGTTCTGCTAATTGACTGCTCTGCTGCCCTTGCCTGTTTCTGTGGTGGGATTGAGTGGCATCATCCAACATCTCACTGGCCTTGACTGTAAGTCATGAATTACAAAATTAATAATCAAGATACTTTTTTCCCCCATATTCTTTTTATCCTCTGGAACTGGCAGGTGGGCTCCAGTTCCCCCACCATGGGGCTCATATCCATCCCTGACCCATGACCCCATCACTGGGATCGCAGTCAGAAGCTTCATAGAGCTGGCCAGCTCCTTTTTGGGGTTTTCTCAATGTCCACTGTTGCGGCTGCATATATGCATGTGGAGGTGCGCGCACACTGTGGTACTGCAACACCCTTCCTTCAAGTTACCCTCCATCCTGCACTGCCATCAGGCCACCACCTGGTGGCAGCTGTGTGGTGGGAATGACAGTGTCCCTCCTCAGGAGAGGAGAACTGCTTCATAGCTACTCAATCCAGCTCCCGACCTCTCCTCCCTGCTGACCCCAATGACCCAGGCTTGTTCCCGAACCCAGGTCACCGGCGTGGTGCAGGGTGTGGTGTCCAGTGCCTCAACCTTCAGTGCCATCAGCCTAATAAAAGTACTTTTAAAAAATATCTGAGGGAATTAAAAATATTTATTTATTTATTGAAAATTTCAGAATTACAACCTTTGAGTCAAGGACTCCTTTGCAAAGGCTCCACGTCAGTCATGACAGGACAATACAACAAGACAGAGTATACAAAGTTCTCAAAACAGAGATATTACATTTTGACAAAAAGATTAAAATCATAGCATAAGTAAAAGGCTACACGTCAGTTGAAGTAGTAAATTTACACAGAGAACAGGTTGTACAGAAGTTGCCAAAACAGGACATTACAAGGGTTTAACAATCACAGTATAGGGTATTGCCAAGGCTCAGATAATATCTGAAAGTTGAGATGTTCCTAACGGTGTGGTGGCCCCGGTGCCTGACAACCTAGGGGGAAAGATGGAGAACAGCTACAGGTCTCCGAGTTAAGCAGAAACTTCTTGATCCCTGTTTTGAATAGACGTAGATTGGGGGCAAGTAAGATGGAAGATGGTAGATTGTTTAGCCAGAGGGGAGCACGATAACGGAAAGATCTTTGCCCTAGAGAGGTCCTGCAGTGGGGGACTGTGTAGGAGGTCCCGGCCAATTGTCTAGGGGTGCCCCTATGGGGGGCTGGTTGGATGAGGCGATGAAGACAAATTGGTGTGAGTTTCATAAGGATCTTTTTGGCTTGGAGGCAGGTTTGGTATTTAAGTCTCTTCTAAGGTTAGCCAGTCCGCGTGATAATAGAGCAAACAAGTATGAGTTTGTCTATTGCTGCTAGTGACCATGCGGCAGGCTTTGTTGAGTGCTATATTGATGCTGTTTAGGGCTGATTGGTCAGCAGCGCAGTAAATAGTTATTCCATAATCGACCAATGAGAGGACTGAGCTAGTAACGGCTAATCGAGTGCCTGTGGGGAAGGCAGTGTTTGTGTCTGTAAAGAATGCCAAGTCGGTATTAACTGAGGAGGAGAGAAGTTTAATATGATGGTGGTAGTGGATGTGTCCAGAGTGATACCTAGATATTTAAAATGGGTGACCTGTTCAATGTGGGTACCCTGTAAGTTTGAGATTGAGAGCTGGGAGTTATTGAGGGGGTTTTGTCGATGGGCAAACATCATGGATTTTGTTTTGTCATAGTTAAGTATTAGACGGTGGTCAGTGAACCAGTATTCAAGCTCCCTAAAACAGCCTTGAAGGGTATTTTGGAGATGGATGAGGTTGGTGTGTTTCCAATAT
Source organism: Neoceratodus forsteri (assembly GCA_016271365.2). NCBI lineage: Eukaryota > Metazoa > Chordata > Ceratodontiformes > Ceratodontidae > Neoceratodus > Neoceratodus forsteri. The sequence goes on from CM057455.1 coordinate 989,987,594, forward strand.
AGCACGGCATCGTCCGCATATAGTAATAGCTTTCCACTACATGGAAAATACACTGATGATGAATCTAATGATGTCTGAAATGCATTATTAAACACAAAACTATGATGAAATGTTTTGCTGACTAACAAATACTGTTGCTTTAAGGTATATAACTATAATCAGTTTAATTAATAACCTTAAATTTAATTATTTTTTAGTACAAAATATTAAATAAAATGCTTTTTCTTAAAACTTGAAATACAAACAACAAGATCTCCCAGGAATGCATCTTCATTTTATTCACACTAATAGGTCTGTGGTGAAGGCACTAGGACCCTGTAGGAGCCAGAACTTTTCAGGAGGGCCAGTGCCAAGGCAAGCTGTGCACATGTGTGGCACTGTGGGAGTGGTGCCAGGCTTACCTTGGCATTAGCCCCCAACTGCTTCAGTTCCTTTTTTCCCACCATTGAGTGCACTTAAGTGACAATGTCTCTCACTCTTAGGGGATTAGAACTTCACAACTATACAACAGTTACTTTCAGTTCATCTTAGTTTTAGTTGTTTAAAGCTAGAGTTTGTTATTTTTGTATCAGTTCAGTGATTTTATGGAACTTTTCTGTCAGCTTTTTTGAGCCCTACTGTGTCTACGTTTAACGGCTCTGCATGACGACGGTAGGGAGTCTTCATACAGGCTGCTCAGTCAGTGGGGGCCATGTCCAATCCACTTTCCCATCAGGGAAGGGTTCTGATCATGGGCAGCCCTGTGCTCAGAAGAGGGATAGTCTCTTTGAAGCACAAAAGAGTGGGCCCATTCCCGATTCTGGCCGGCTTCTTGGTGCAGCTCAGCCTCGAGTTCTTCCTCTTGCCTTATCAAGGGAAAGAAATGGTGCCACTCAGGGTCACCTTCTGGGAGGTCTATCATGAGACCCTCAGTCCCTTGGACAAGTACCCCTTGTCAGTGCTGCTTACATCACTGGGGGGTTCTGGTTCTGGGATACTGAGGCCTTGGGCCTTGAGTTCCCCCTCTGTCCTTTAGTGGGGACCCTGGCTGGCAGTCCATCCCAGGGCAGCTCTTTGGAGCAGTGGATGCAGCGTTAGTCTCAAGTGTTTCTGCTTGTGGATCTGGTCCCCAACCCTTTTGGGTTGGTGGCACTGGCCCTGGGGAGCATTTGGCTCCAGCAATGGCCTCCTGCCCTTTGCTGGTGACTGTGCCACCGATTCCTGTCCCATTGGCCACACCCCTACATTGTGTCACTTAGTAGGACCAGCCAGGTACCTTCCTGGTCACTTCAGTACTGACTGGGTTCTTGGTGCTGGTCTGGTTCTGGCATTGGTGCCAGGTTTGGGCCTTTGAGTCCTGACCTGGCATTGTTTCTAGTCCTGGTCCTGGCACCGGGTCAACTCTGTGCCTGTGTCATGTCGACACTGTGTTGGTGTTTTATTGACACGATGTAGGCATCGTCCCTAGTGCCAGATTCAGCTCTCTGGGCCTGTCCTGGCACCGGGTCATTTTATGCCGTGCTGGGTTGGCACTGGGAGTTCTCATGCTGAGAATCTCCTGATGCCAGATTCAGTCCATTCCTGGCGCTGCCCCTTTCAGTGCTGGCCCCAGTGTCGTGTCTCCATTATGCCAGGCCAGACACCATGTCCAGTGGTGTGTCTGGCACTGTCTCCGGCACCGGATCTGGTGTCATGTCTGGAGGCATGTCTGGTGCCATATCTGGTGCCGTTTCTGATGTCTTGTCTGGCACTGTGGTGCTACAGGCACATCCCAGAATCCTCTGCAGCTGACATAAGTGACAGGCTGCAGCTGCAAGAGATTAAATTGCTGGTTAATTTGTACTGTCATACTAAGAAGCCAGCAGAGTAGGCCTAAAGGTCTATTGAGTCTGCTCAAAAATCAGCACCTGGTCAGGACACCATGGCTGTCCCCCCCTTGCCTCCACTGTACATCTCCCTGACCCCATCCCTCATCAGTTACACCTCCAGATGTGGAATTTCTCAGCTTTACCTTACCCTTATACCTGTCCCAGCCCCTCTTGAATTCTTCCATTGTATCAATGACCTTCAATTCTGTAGGCAGTGTGTTCCATGGGTTCACCACCCTCCCAGTAAAGTAGCATCTCCTAGTCTTCCCCATGATCCTCCCTCCAACCAGCTTCATGGAATGCCCCCTGGTGGTCCCCTCCTCCCTCAGCTGGAGCACCCTATTTAGGCTGACCCTGTTCACTCCCTTTAGATATTTGAATACCTTGATCATATCCCCTCTGTCCCTCCTCTCCTCCAGGGAGTACAAGTTTAGCTCCTCAAGCCTCTCCTCAAAGGATCATTCCCCCAGACCCTGTATCATCCAGGTTGCCCTCCTCTGGACCTTCTCCAGAGGTGCAATGTCCCTTGTCAAGTACAGATGCCAGAACTGCATGCAGTACTCTAGGTGCGGTCTAACTAAGCAGTTATACAGAGGGAGAAGCACCTCCTATCTCCTCGAGGTTATCCCCCTGGCAATGCACCTGACCATTTCATTTGCTTTAACCACAGCCCTCCTACACTGCTCAGAGTTATTCATTTTGGCATCCACAACCACCCCAAGATCCCCCCCCAAAACCTGCACTTTCTCCCCACCCAAAAGTACTCATGATCAGGGTTCCTAAGCCCCAAATGGAGTACACTGTATTTTTTGGCATTAAACCTCAGTTTCCAAGTGTGTGACCACCTCTCCAGAGTCTCCAGGTCCCCCTGTAGGGCCCTTTTTTAAAGTTCTATTTTGCTGGGTGAAAGTTCTGTTTGTCCGGCGCCAGGTCTGACACCATGTCTGAAACTGGGTCCTGCACTGTGTCTGTTGCCATGTCTGGCACAGTGTCTGGTGCCATGTCTGGCACCTGGTCAACGCCAGAGCTTCTCAGCTTACAGACTCTCCCTACACCTCTCCCCCAGGTAGGATATAGAGGTGGATAAGTCTGACACCCATCTCATCTTTTCTTTTTTTTTTTTCCATATAGTTTTTATGGCTCCCCGAGCCCAGCAGGTGGCTCCCTCCCTTGGAGGGACTCAGTCTCCGGCTGCACCATTCCCTGATCCAACACTCCCCAAAATGCTCCATGGCCCCCCTCATGACAGGGCCAGGGTAAGGAGTGCTGGCTTTATTCCCACCTCCGGAGCGAAATCCAGACATTGGGGGGTCAGACAGGGTGCTGGTGTGGCCATCATGGAGCTTGCCAGCTTCTCTTTTCCTTTTTCTCCTGTCCCCTCTCCCTACCAATGTAAGGATGCCGGTGCATGCCTTCCCAACCCATACTGCCCTCCAGCCACTGCCAGAGGGCAGTCAATGAGCGGGATGACAAACCTCCCTCCCCCAAGAGGAGCGCAGTCCTCCAGACGCTGGGTCCTCTTTCGCCCCTGCCAACCTGTGACGCGAGGTGTAGTGACCAGTGCCTCAACCTCCAGCGCCACCGGGCCGGCACCATCTCATCTTTTCTAAGGGCAGTGGTGATGACTTCTTAGCCTGCATTCTTCAGACCCAGGTCCTACTGCTGTGCCTCAGGACATGCTTCTTGTTGTTTGTCAGCTCCAAAGGCATTTTTCCCTTTGTGTCTATTCCCTTTGGAGCTCGTTTAGTCCCTGGCACAGTTAAAAAAAAGGAAGGATCCTGTTGATTGCCATATACAGAATTTAGTCCAAACAGTCAACAGTTCTGTTATTTCTCCAGGATTGGTTAGTTCCCTGGATAAGTAGGCTTCAAGATCCTGCACTTTGCACTCTCTTTGGTGCCCCAAGCCATTGCAAGGTGCCTTGCACTACTCACAGTGCAGCTCAGAAAATTAGGGCTGCAGGCTGGACATTTTACTGATAGCCGGTTCATCCAACCACAAAGTGGAACAAGTAGTGGCCAAGGCCTCTCAACTCCCTCCCTCCTTTGGAGTTCTGCTGAATCTAGAAGTCTCAGCTCAAACATGCATACTACAGTAGGTCTAATAGCAGGTGATAAAACTCACATGATTGTCAGTGCAGGACATGCTCCTAGAGGATTTTTTGTCCCCAACCAAAGCCTTGGTTGACTGTCGCTATGGATGCCTCCCTGTTGGGGTGGGTAGCCCACTGTCAGGGCTCCAAACACAAGGTGTCTGGAACCTGTCAGAGACTTATCTCCACATCAGTGTGTTGGAGATGTGATCTCTTTTTGTATGACCTGTGAGCCCTAGGGGATCTTTTCAGCTACAAAACAGTCATCTTTCAGACAAAAGACAGTCTGTAATGTGTTACATGACCAAACAATGGAGAGCACACTCTTCCATGTCTGCAGAGAAGCTTGCGTTTGTGGGAAGCCTGCCTGAAGCAGAGATCTTACTCCAGGCCATTTATTTGCCAAGAGCTTAGGACTCTCTGGCGAGCGAGCTCAGCTGATCAGAGGCCCATCCTCATGAATGGCTTTGTGAGATTGCTGTTCGATGAATGGGGCACCCAGATGTGGACCCTTTTGCATCCCCACTGAATGCCAAGCTGCTTTGATTCTGCTTTGGAAATGCAGGACATGGCATTTTTTGTCAAGATGCATTTAGACAGCTATGGCAAAATCTTTCCTGTATGCATTCCTTCCAGTCCCCCCCAATGCAGACTGTATTACTCAAGCTGGAGGTGCACGGGAGCAAGATAATTCTGAACAAATTTTGCTGGTCTCTACAGATATGGTTTCCTTGGCTGAACAGACTATTACTCAGGAAATAGGATTCTTCCTCTCAGGCTGGACATATTGACTTAAGGTCTCCTAGTCCGTACCAACCTGCGCTCCCTTCAGTTTCAGGCCTGGCTCCTGAAGAGATGGAAGTGAATACATACAGGGCATCTCAGAAGGCCTCTGGAATACTTTCAGCTGCCCTTGATCTTCTACTAGGAAGACTTACACAGCCTAATGGAACACGTTTTCTGTCTGGTGCTCCAAAACCCACATACACCCCTTTCAGTGCCCACCTTACAAGGTTCTGCAGTACTTACTGGATCTTTCTGATGCTGGTTTGCAGGATTCCACAGTCAAAATCCATTTTGTGTTTTACCTTCATGCCATGAGCCCATTGGTACACTGTGCCTGGCTCAGTTACCCATCGGGTGTGAATAAATGGTGAAGATGGTCCAAGAAGATCAAGAAATACAGTGAGTATGTCATTTTTATTTATTGAACCTGGTCATTGGGGCTTGCCTGCTGATGGAGGGGTTGCCCTCCCTGTATTGGGTGGCCAGCATGTCTCAGCAGTGAGTGCAGTCAGAGATCTGGGGGTCATACTGGGATGACAGATTGACCTTTGAACAGCAGGTGTTATCTGTTATGCGGTCTTCCATCTTCAGAACATTGCTAGGATTTGGCCATTCTTACCTCAGGATGACCTAGCGATGATTATCCATGCCTTTGTCACCAGGAGGCTGCATTACTGTAATGCTTTATACCTAGGGCTATCTGGAGGTGTGATGCGTTGACTGCAGCTGGTGCAGAATGCCACAGCCCAGATGTTGGTGGGCTCCTCATCGAGGGATCACATTACTCCAGTTCTGCGTGCCCTGCACTGGCTGCCTTTGCATTCACACATAACCTTCAAGATCGGGTTGTTAGCACACAAAGCTTAATGTAGATTGGGATCAGACTACTTAAAAGCACTTTTGATTCCTTATCAACCACTCCACCCTCTTTGTTCAACCAAAGCTGGACTACTAGTGGTCCCCACCTCAAAGCTTAGGACATTAGGAAATAAAGACTTTGGAGTGGTGGCCCCTATCATATTCATGCAGTCAGCTTGGTGGAGGCTTTCAAAGCCTTATTCAAAACATTTTTTTCAAGAAAGCTTTTAATGGGACCTGATTTACTTTTGTGTTATCTTATTGACATATTTTTATAGCTTTCTGTATCTGTTTTATGTTTATACAGCACTCCGAGCCCTTGATGGATTGAGCACTATACTGTATAAATAACATGTGCCTTGCCTTGTCTTTTTGAGAGGTTCCTTAAGGGCATTTTGAACACAAGGGCCCTTATTCAGAAGCTGGTAGTTGCAAAGAATGTCAACCTTGTGTTAGACATGCTCACCTGCAAACCCCTTAATTCTGTTGCAACATGTGAGCTAAAGTCTTTACTTGGAAAGCAGCTTTCTAGTGGCAAGCTCTCTCCTTGCAGTGTCTGAAATCCATGCCTTGCCTGCAAATCCCCCTTACACTGTTTCCCACAGGGGCCAGAGAGTGTGCCATACACACCCTGAGTTTCTTCCTAAAGTGAAATTGGAGTTCCATCTGAATTAGTCAATGTGCCATCTACTTTTTTTTCCAGCTTCCAGAATTATGGAGAGCACTCTCTCCATTATCTGAATGTTCGACGGGCCCACACATTTCCTTGGACAGATCTAGGATTTCAAGCAATCCAAACACCTTGTAGTTTCCCTTGCTCCCAGCTGAAAGCATCAGCCTGCTCCAGTCAAGTGCATTTCTGCTTAGATGGTGAGCTGTTTGCATCTCTCCTATGCCATGGCATCGGTCCTGTTAAAAGGTCAGGTACACACTCATTCCTCCACTGCAGATGTCATGTCCCTGGCAGAGGTACACTCTGTACCTGTTGGTGATACTTTGCAAAGCTGTAACTTGGATCACAGTGTGCACTTTTGTTATGCACTGTGCCCTGGATGTCACTGCCAGGTAGTGTGCTAATTTGAAAGGACTGTCCAGAATGGGCTTCAGTCCTGAGTGAGTTCTTCATTTCTACCAGTCTACCACATGGGTTCTATCTCAGCTTGGTATTCTGGCACATTAGTGTGAATAAATGGTGAAGATATCAGTCCTGGAAGATATGAAAATTATGTACTTATTCTAGATCTTCTAGGAATATCGTCATTTATTCACATGCCCACCTGCCATCTCCCAAGCTCATTCCAGCATGCTTATTGATCTTCTCTCCTTGTTGAAGACTTGAACTGTGAAGACTCTGTATTACTCACATGTTGACCATTCTTACTCAGGTCACCAGGGCTCCTTATGTCCTTAGTGTTAGTACATGACTTCTAGTTAGGTTCTACTGCATCTTCTTGGTAAAAAAGGAACTGAGGTTGTTGGGGACTGATGCTGAGGTAAGCTTGGCACCACAAGCCACTCTCGTGGTGCCATGCATGTGCACAGCTTGCTTCGGTACCAGCCCTCCTGAAAAGTTCTAGCTCCCTTGGGGTCCTAGTGTCTTCAGCAAAGACCCATTAGTGTGAATAAATGGTGAAGATATTCCTAGAAGATCAAAAACTACGGCAAGTACACAATTTTCATTTATTAATTTAAAAAATTTCCATTTATAATCTCTATTTTTTTTTTGAGTTTATCTTAAGATGGTACCACTGTACCTATATTATAGTACAGTGGTACTGTTGGTTGACATAAAAGGGAGCTTGGGTGTACATGGTCCCTTACTGTGAATTCTTATACAAAACTTATTCAAATGGGGTGTTGGACTGAAGCAACAGTATTTGTTAGTCAGCAAATAACATTTCATCATATAGCTTTTTGGTGCAAAAGTATTTTTGACATACTTAGATTCATCATCAGTGTTTTTAATTATATCAGATATTTTTAAAACAGCTTTCACAGTTAATTTTGTATTTAATGACTCAAATCATTAAAGATGGCTGCCACTCACAATATTTTAAAAATCTCTTCTGTTGCGGTTACTTTTTGAATGTACATACTAGAATAATTCTGTGGATGTAGTAGAATGATGCTGCCACATGTTTCTGATGATAAAGAGCATAGAACCACACAAAAGTTTAGTTTCCTTCCCTCATACCTTACATCCCTACAGATCTCTTCCCCTCCTTCTTAACCCTCTTCGCAGTAATGTTTCCCATTCACTCTCTGTTCCTTCTAGGAAATCTACTGTTGGTCAGTCTGTTTTCTTATATCACTTTGCTAAACTCTGACCCACCATTTCCCTGTCAGTCCTCTCTGCCTCTTCTGCTTTCTCCCTTAAGTCTCGTCTTCGTGACTTTTTTACTCCCACCTATGACTGTCCATGATTCTCTACCTTTTATCTCACTTCCTCAGCTCATTTTGTTCCCTTCCCCCCCACAATACTTGTATGAGTAATTTCCCTGTTCTTATCAAAAATAAACTTTAATCTACTTAGAGTTACCACCTGTCTTGATTTCCACAGGACAGTCCTGACTTTGGCAGCTGTGTCCCGAAAAGAACAAACCATGAAAAATACTACATATCCTCACCCAATAGTAGAAAAAGACAATTTTTAACTGTCTTCTAAATGTTGTAGAATTCTACAATACCTTAACTAAACTGCTATAAAATGACAAGGAACAATACAAACAACTAAAAAACGACAACACTTATACCCCAACTTTCAAAGGTTGATGCAGGGCTCGCATCAAACCCTGCATCAGCCCTGATGTTTGATGCAACTGCGCCAAATGCATTGTCGCAACTTACGCCCAATTTCTGTATATTTGGCACAGTTGCCAATTCTTTCTCACTTTACAGCAGCTTGTGCAAGCCCCGTAAAAAGGGCCCACAAATGGTGCAAAGTTAGATCGGGGGAGCTGGTCTAACTTGGAGCATTTGGTGCACCTGACAGAAAATCGCGATCAGTGCCATAGGAATGTTGCAAGCCCCCTGCGCCGTATGTTCGGTACATCAGGAAATTGTGGCATCTGCATCTCATTTTAAAATCAGACCCTTAGTCCTAATTCTGATTATTTAGAGTAAACAGATCTGTTGCCTTGGTTGAGGTTATATATGTCCTGCTAAATATCATGTTTCAGTAAGAAATGTTCCACGTTGGGATTCTTAAAAGGTGGTAACCCTAGATCCACTACATATACCTGTTGTACTGATATGCATTACGATGTTTAAGATTATGCTCCTTTGATACATTGTTTCACTGCTTAATAATGACTGATGATCCCCTATAATGTCTGGATTTCCAGCCATGATATAATGCCCTAATAACCTGCTGAATTCTGTAATAACTCGCTAATGGGTTATTATAGCATTTTCTTCCTCGCGCTCTCACTTCACTGTATTTGTGTGAGTACAGCAGCTGCTCAGGGACACACTCGCTCGCAAAATTACAGTTTACAGTTTTTCTCTGTTGAAACTTTGCACCATTTATTATAATGAATAATGCCTGTGCAAAGTTTATGAGGATTTTTTTATTCACCCTCAGTGTGTGATAATCTTATAAACCCCTCGAGCGTTGATCTCGGGGTTTATGGTATGTGCGTGTGAAAAATCCTCATAACACACACCTGAACATATATTATTCTCTGTATATGACTTCTATTTTTATAATGTTAATAATAATAATAAAAATAAAATTTATTTGTATGATGCCTTATCCAAAACCAGGGCACCTCACATTTTAAAACAGTAGCAATATGAAATATAACATATTCAATAAAATTATACAAATATCCATAAACAGAAAGGTTCAATTATTAAAAGCTTGAAGCCACAAATAAGTTTTTAATGATTGTTTGAATGCCTCTACAGTTGCGCACTCCCGAATCTGATGGGGTAGAGAATTCCAAAGGGTAGGGGAAGACAAATTCAAAAGCTCTTGCCCCAGAAGATTTTAAACATACCCTTGGAATCTCTAGCAACCCCTCACCAGCTGAGCGGAGTGATCAACCGGGCTGGTAGGGAATCAACAGCTCTTTCAGGTAGTCCAGGCCTAGTCTGCATAGGGCTTTAAAAGTCAGCAAGTTGACTTTATAGGTGATCCGCCACTGTATTGGCAGCCAGTGCAGTTCATGCAGCACTGGTGAAATATGTCAAGATCACGAAGATCCTGTCAAAAGCTGGACCGCTGCATTCTGCACTAGCTGCGGGCGGTGGATTTCTACCCAGGAAGCTCTAGGTAAATGGAGTTACAATAATCTAAGCATGAGGAAACAAAGGCATGGACCAATGTTGGTAGGTCATTGGACGGAACCAGATGCCTAATCCTGGTGATATTCCTAAGATGGTAAAAGGAAGTTTTGATGACAGCTGACACCTGCGATTGCAAGGTCAGCCCTTCGTCAAAAACTACCCCCAGGTTACGCACCTGTTCAGAGGTTGGGAGTGAGGCGCCGCCGAGAAAAATCCCAGAGGGCAAACCCTCCCCCAACCCCCCTATCCGATGACCCGATTCCACAACCAACACCTCAGTTTTGTCTGGGTTCAGCTTTAGCCAACTGGAATCCATCCAGTCTTAGATTTCTTTTAGATAGTTATTAAAGACCAATACAGCTCCGTTCTGGTCAGGTGCAAAAGATAGGTAGAGCTGGGTATCATCAGCATAGCAGTGAAACCTCAGCCAGTACCTTCTTACAATGTCTCCGAGGGGCAGCATATACTCCGTGAACAACATGGGTGAGAGGACTGAACCCTGAGGGACTCCACATGACAGAGAAGTAGGGTCTGAGGAGTAAACCCCAGACACCACTCTCTGAATTCTACCCCTGGGGAAAGATGTAAACCACCTGAGAATTGTTCCTGACAGTTCACAGAAGAACCTCAGATGGCCCAACAACACCTCATGGTCCACAGTGTCAAAAGCTGAAGAGAGGTCTAGAAGAACCAAGATGGAGCGGTTCTTCCAATCTCTGGCCATCAGGAGATCATTGAGCACCTGAACCAACGCTGTCTCGGTACTGTGTCTCTTACGAAAACAAGACTGGAGTGGTTCATAGATGTCATGGATGGTCAAATAGTCTTCCAGTTGTGCAGCTACCACTTTCTCAATAACCTTCCCTATAAAAGGAAGCTTAGAAATAGGTCTGTAGTTTGCATGGCAGTCTGGGTCCAAGGAAGCTTTCTTCAAGAAAGGTGTCACCACCGCCTCTTTCAGAGAGCTAGGAAACTCTTCAGACTCCAGGAAGCACAAGACAATCTGTGCCAGGACCAGACTGGACCAATAACATCAATACATCCCAAAATTAGGGAAGTGGGTCCAGGATCCAAACTACAGCACATAGGGTGCACACTCTGGATGATCCGCATGACATCCATGAACTCCGGACGGCCAAAGGTACTCCAAGACAATAGAGGTGTAGTGACCTCGTACTGATCAATAGCAGCACCCATAGAGTGTGCTGACTGGAGTCTCGCCCTAATGCTGGCCACCTTACTTGCAAAGAATCGAGCAATTTCATCGCACTCTAATTGCGAAAAAGCTTTCCGTACCAGTAGGCAGGCTGGGTTGCGCAGTCTGTCCACAGTACAGAAAAGCTGAACTAGTCGATTCTAAGTAGCTGCAATCTCCCTGGACAGGAATTCTGCCTTCTTATGGGAGATTGCAGATTGATAGACTTGATAATGGTCCATCAATCTAAGGCGGTTGGCATCAAGGGTGGTCTTCCACCAGCAACGCTCTAACCTTCGACCTAATCTCCACAACTCCCTCAAAGTCCCATCAAACCAGGGAGATCGAGGCCAAATTGTAGACTGCCACGAAAGTCCCAGGATCATTGCTGGTAAACGAGGAGGACGATAGGTCAAGAACCGCCATTAGGCTGTGAGAACTTATATCTTGTAAAGGGCGGTACTTGACCATCTCCATAGGGGTAGGCCTACCAGGGGAGTATAAAAACTAAACCCCACGGTGCAATGATTTGGTCACCTGACTGGATCCACCTCCAAGTCAGGTGGTCCAGTCACCTCCAAGTCAGAAGTTTCGATCCCAAGGAGGAAGACTAAGTCAAGGGAATGACCGTGTTTATGAGTAGCAGTGGTAACCACCTGTGTCAGACCCAGAGAAAACACCAACTGGAGGAAGTGTTGTCCAAATTACGAGAGTTCGTCATCGACCCAGACATTAAAGTCACCCAGAACCACCAGTCTGGGTGACTCAAATGCCATGTCGACGATGAAGTCCACCACTTCCTGAAGGAAACGTTTCTCGTCACCGGGTGGACAATAGACGAGAATGATCAAACAACCTACACTGTCTACAATGGCACATTCGAATGACTCAGTCTCCTCAACCAATACTCTCGTGAGGTCAAGTTCGGTCTTGAAACAGACTGCACCCCCCCACAGTCCAATCTCGGGCAGTGTATCACCGAGTACCCGGCTGGAATTAAAGCCTCCAAAATGGGGCCAGAATTCTCATCCAGCCAGGTCACGGTGATGCAAGCCAGGTCAACTGTTTCCACAAGATCAGCAATAATTGCTGTCTTGTTTTTGACTGTCCTGGCATTGCATAGCACCGCCCGAGTTGGACGAATGCCTCGTACCTCCCGAACCACCTGCCGACTTAATTCAGTCTTGCCCTTGGATATGGAAACCAGACATGGAGGACCACGTTCTGAATTCCATTTTGCCCCAGGGCATCTCTTGACTCCTCTGAGCCCGACAGGATGACCCCGCTCCCTCACCCTCCACTGTTCCTCACCCCCCACCCACCTCCTTCTCCTACATGCAATACCAAGCGCTCTACAGTGCTGGTAAACAACAAATTCAAGAGGAGGAGAAAAGAAGGGATGGAGGGAACAAAGGAAAGAGGGTGAGTAGCGCACAACTGTGGGGGCAGATAGACAACACATTCCAAAACAAACTTAATCAGACAGATTGAGTCTAAAATAACACTTAATTACTGCAGAGTTCCTCAAAATACATAAATCTAGTTCAACAGACCTTAGCTAACAGTTCAAAAAATCTAATCTTAAAAAAAACAGTAAAATTGAATAGCCCAGAAAAGCTCTCTCATCCCCTGAGCAAAATACCAGTACTTTTTAATCCTTGGATCTGCTCTCACCGGAACCTAGGAATTAAGAGACCAAAACAGTAAAAGAAAAAAACAAAACAAAATTATCAAATAATAAGAAAAAAAAAGAAAACATATTATAAAAAACAATCCATAATCACTGTAACAGAATCTAAAGTCTATTGCAGATATCCAGTAGTAAGTCACTCAGTCCTTGGTTCTGCTCTCACGAGAACTTAGGGAAAGTATAACTCAAATAAAAAAAATAAAGAATAACACATTATAAACCTTAACCACTGAAAGCAAATCCAAGGTCTGTTGTCTCAGATCTCCAGGAATTTATCAGCCAGTACAACAGTTAAATACCACAATCAGCCCATATCCTGAGCCATAATGATTTTATCTAGAAGTCTTGGCAGTTTAATGATCTGATAGTAAGGGGATCTCTGTTACCATAGCATGCAAGAGGTGTGTCAAAACAGGGACCAGATGGGACTCCCCCTCTAGATGAAAACACCTCTAGGCCCTGGTAGCCAGCCTCCCATGACCCACAACTACTGCCCCCAGAGGAACAGGCCTTCTGGCATGACCTACAGGAGGCTTGAAAGATCTCAGCACACCCCCAGGCTCCCCTCAGAGTCGCTGTGTAGCTCCCGTTTGGTCTCAGGAGACCGGCTCACCACCTAGTTCCAAGGACATTAGAGGAGCCCCCCTCCCCAACACACCTCCCAGCCACTGCTATATACCAAGGGAGCCCACAAAGCAGCCACTGGATACACTCTCACCACACCAGCAGCCTTTCTTAAACAGCCAGACTTCCTCATGGCAAAATGCTTCTTACAGCCCAGTCCGTCCTTATGTTCATTGGCTCAGGAATAATCCAGGTCTTCAAATATAATCCCATAAAACCAAACCACCACAAAATTCTCTCTGGCTTTCTCTCCAATATCCCAGACTGCTCGAAGCCCCCCTTTTTCCAGCACAGTTTCAGCACAGTTCACTTCTTCCAACATAGAAGAAAGGAGAAAAGAGCTGTACACACTGATTTTAACTCGCTGGCTCACTCCACGTACTCCCAATGCAGTCGACAACCGAAACAGTTTTACTTCTTCCAAAAAGAAAAGGAAAAAGCCTGTGGACGCTAATTTTAAATCGCTGGCTTATCCCACGTAGTCCCAATGCTGCCGACACACTAAAACGGGGGACCGATTTAAAAAACAAAACACTTTCATAAAATTAAAACGTAATCTACTTAAAGACCCTTTCTGTCTGTGAATCAACGTTCAAAGATAACGTATGGCCTCTCAAATAAAACTGTCTTCTTAAATACAATTCAGTCCACAGGCAGCTCACATTCCACCGCCATCTTGCACAGTCATGTTGTTAATACTACTAATTTTTTCCTCCACTTGAACTATCTCCCTTACCCCTCACCCCCAAAACGCATCCGGAAAGGAACTATCAGCAGCTCAGTGTGTCTTTCCTGGTGAAACTTTTGAAATAAATAAATACTTTTTCCATGACCGGCATGGTAGGGGAACAGGAACTTTAAAATCCCATATTTATCTCAAGATATGGATGAAAGAAAATGAAAATATGAATAATGTTTTTTGCCAGAAATACATATTAGTGGGAAAAAACCTACACGGTGACCAACAAGTACTACTGCTGTAAAACCCATTTCCTTTATTAGTGATTTTAGAAGTTTGAATGTTCCATTGCTTAACCTTGCTACAAAATGGCCACATCAGATGGATTTAGTTAATCTATAGGTGCCAACAGGCCCTAGACATCCCTGTCTAAGTCCATTAAACAGCTTCTCCAACTGTGACTTTTTTTTCTGTCTCAAGGATCCATGAAATGTCTGCTGCCTTGATTTAATATACAGCTGACATAGGCATGGGTATCCCAAAACTACTACCACTTACAGGTAAGCTCACTACCTCATTTGAAAGAGGCTTTTAGGGGCTTTTTTTTTCCTACTTGCTATTTATGCTGCTCCCCTGCCCCCTAGACTCCGCCACCTCGGGAGTCTTTATTGCATCTGCCCCAGCCTGCCTACCTGCACCACAGTATTCCCTCCATGTAGCCTTGGATTTCCCTCTGGGGGGGACAGGGATGGGGTGCCTACACACCTGAACTATGTCTATTTCGTCAGGGCACCAGACCAGGACAGGTAGGCAGGCTGTGGGTCTGCGCTAGAGTGCTCCGTCTTCCAGGAGCCTAGAGGGCGATTTCCCGATGTTCTTGTGTTGGCGTGCATCCCCAACGTAAAGGCCCTCCCCTGCTGACGTCCGCCTTACACTTTTACCCCACACATTGTGAGACAGGGAACTTGCTGCACCCCTGGCCTCCGCCAGAGGGCATTAAAGCTCCGAAGCTTGGGTCCCCCTCCCTCCCAGGAGAGGAGAGCTGTCCTCCGGATGCTGAATCCTGTCCTTCCCCTGCTGACCCCTGGTAGTCCAGGATTGTTCCTGAACCCAGGTCGCCGGCATAGCGCGAGGTCTGGCATCCAGCGCCTCAACCCTCAGCGCCACCGGGCCAGCCTTAGGGGCTTTTAGACTATCAAAGAGCTTGCACACCTATTTTCTCCTTTAAAGGAGTACTGTCATGATCCCTTTCACACACACCTACATATTCGGGCAGCTCCCAATCAGTACATTTTGCTAAGTAAATACTTTTTTCATTTGTACCTTAGGCTTATGAATGTAACCCCTAGGTGGCACTATCTCAAGGGCTACTACCCCTGCCTGCATGGCTAGTTGCAGGATAAGGGGCCTGGGTACTGAAATGGGTGTCTCCATCAGGAGGACAGAGTTATTAGTAACAAGGCTAACCTGGGTACGGCCCTCTGGGACACTGTAACCCCCCTCTTTCCCCTCTAGTTGCCTAGACAATATGCAACAAACACTTTCAAAGTAGCCCCTATTCAGCATGCAAATCCTCACACTGTTTGCACTTACCACCAGGGCTGGTTCCACCAGTTTGACCCTGGAGACCCCCTGTAAAACAAGGTTAGGCACAGCAAACAACAACAGTACAGTGATTTTAGTACAAACTGGAACCACAGTCAGATTAAATGCAAAAGAGATCTGATTTATTCAGGGGAATTGAACAAGGTAGGGGTGTAATCAGGTTGATTGATTCTAAAACTGATATAGTCAGGCAATTATGCATGCACTTTTAGTCCCTACACAGTCACACGCTCTGGGTACCCAGTTGGAAGTGAGGTGGGCTAGCCTGGAACATTGCCCAGGTTGGCCAGCGTCGCAGCTGGTTGGGGCCCTGTGATAAAAAGAAAAGGCATGCACAACCACACACAGTTCTTAATCTGGAGCCAGGAGGCTCAATTCGTAAAGATTAGGCAAAACAATTAAATCAGATGACACACTTTGATTGAGCTGTTGTTGCAGGGGGCTACCCTGGTGTTTACTCATGCTGCCCAGTACAGGACACAGGATGGATGAAATGGAGGCTGCAGGATGACTTGATGGTTTGCCAGGAGAAGTAGGGCCCACATGATTCACCGTGGTGGTGTTCCTGTTCATGATGTTGAGCAGGGGGCTGATCCCCAGGCAGGTCTCTCGTCGATGGTGTTCTTTGTGCCTGAAGTAGCTGGTTGGGCCAGTGTGGCAGGGCCCAGGCCAGGTAAGACAGTTTGGATATCAGTCTAGGAAGGCTGGATGCAGCTTCCGGCAAGCGTGGCACAATTAAACAGTGGGGAACCAAATTGCGACCCACTAAAAGCAAACAGCACATTTATAGTAAAGCAATCACCATACCTCAATGCGGATAGCAGTCCGGCAGCAATATCTGTGTCTCTGAGCAAAACCGGGAATTCTGTGGCAATTGGATGTCCTGACAGGCCAATCATGTACAGCAAGCCTTTGGTCTTCTTCAGGTTTAAATCTGGTCACTCTTCAGTGGGTTTGTCACACTCCAATTCAGATACAGTCCGATTGCTAAGCCTTTCGAAGGATTCCCTCTTGAGGGACAGCAGGCAACAGGCCAAACTCAGCCTTTCCACCAATCTCCCATGCAAACTATGCAGAAGCAGGTGCTCGAATCTCTTGAGCTGTTCACTCTCCAAACTCTACCTCCAGACTGACTCTTCTGCTCACTGTGCCCATTAATCAGGGCACAATGAAATGGCTTGGAGATGTGGTACGAAATAAAGCTTCTCTAATCTCTCCATGTGGGAGAGCTGAAGGCAGGCAGGCCAGACTCAGCCTTCAAGCCAAGTCCCCATGCTACCCCATGGGGCAGCAGCTCCTCGAGCTGGAGCTGCTCACTCTTCCAGCTCCAGCTCACTTCTCCCTCACTGCTGCAGGCAGCTTGGGAATGTCCCTTTGGTCCAAAAGGTTAGATTCATTGATTCATTTGTCTGTCGAAGCAAGGGCTCCCCCTCCAGGTGCATTTAGGCGCCAAAGTCTCAAAATTACAATTCCTACAGACATTTGCTCCCACAAGACCCCTGGGGACAGGCTCCATTTTAGAGTCCCTAGAGGCACTGATTGGTGCTGACTGTTAGTCCAAAACCAAAATGGTGGTGCAATACCGAAAGTCCATGCCACAAAGAAAGCAAGTTAGGCAAACTACCATACTATTGCTGCTAAAGCAGAAAAACAGTAAACAGTTACCGATTCCAATAAAGTTCCCCCTGCGCAATTAGCGATGGGAGAACGGAGCGATTATCTGGCAGCCCAGGCAGGACTTGAGCATAGACATACTCAGCCCCCCACCCAGACTAATTATATACTGTGACATAGGCAGCTCTTAAAGAGTCAGGACACAGAGGCTATAAAAGCACTCTCATACAAACACTTTTAAAACGCTAAGACACAGGATACCAGCCTGGCAGTGGGCATTTAAGCACACCCAAGGAAGACTTTTGGGAACTCCCATTTGTAGGGGGGGGGGTTACATGAAGCTTACTTCTATCTGGTGGATCTTGCCACCCCCAAGCCCTGACATTTTAGACACTACGCCGCTACAGGCACATTAGAGCCCAGAGTCAGTTGAAAAACCAATTGTGACTGACTTACCACACATTATGACTAATTTATTCAACTAGTTTGACATTTGTGACTTCAACTAACTAAAGAAAATCCAACTGATTTTTTTCAACTTTCACCATCATTGCATTTTATTATGTAGTAGTTTGTCACTTTTTTTAACTTCATATCTTGTGCCACATTACACCACTAGTGGGTAATTAACAGACAGTTAATCTGTAGTCATGCCTCATTGCTTAATAAATCACACTTTGGTTTACATCCGATTTTGCACACACATCACAACCACTCACAGGGGTCAACCTTAAACATTTTTTGCACTAGCAAGCAGGACAAGGTGATTCAAAATGGCAGTAGCCCACAATTATAATGGCAAATTTTGATCACATACAGGGAACAATTCAAGCCAAGAAATACTCTGATTATTGCACATTTATCACATTTCCCTATTCCCTCCTGCCCCATCTGCAAAAAAAAGCTACAATGCCATCACATACAGTGCACAGGCATGACACTATACTACCTCTGTTTCTATATAGGATGATCTATGCATCCCAGGAATGTCTCTTTTAACCTTTAAAACTATGCATTTTATAAAGGTTTTTTTGGGGGGGACCAGACATGATCTACAGCTTTGTTTAGCTGGGTGGGATAAGGGTAGGAATGTAGGGTAGGACAGTATGGATGGTATTAACATACAAAGAAAACCAGCAGAGTAGGCCCTATGGACTATTGAGTCTGCTCGGGGATCAGTGCCTGTTTAGGGCACCGTTTTCTGCCCCCTTCCTCCCGAGGTCCCACTCCCCCTTCCCCTGAGTTGGCAGCCCCCCCAATGCTGACTCCATTTAGATGCACCTTCCCTCTCTACCTGTCCCAGCCCCTCTTGAATCCCTCCACAGTATCCCCAGCCACCAGTGTTGGTTGGCTTGATCCATTTAGAAGAGCTGGAGAGCCCGTACACTTTCAAGCAATGGCAGCTATGGCTCTGTGGATGGCCATTTCAGAGTCTGGCCTGCAGTGGTGTCCAGGGAAAGAACAGAGCTAAGAGATTTGGATAAGAAAGGAAAGTTATGGTGAGGCTGTGATAAAACTCACCATCTGCAGCGCAGACCCTGTATACCAGTTAGCATTTTGTCCCTGAAATGTTGGATACAAACACTCAAAATGTAGGGAAATGAGGGGCACTGGTCTTAATATGGGACAAATTGTCAGACAGACGTGCATGGGGACAAAAACCTGCTAAATAGAGACTCTTTTTAACTTCATTAATAACCATGAAAACATGCAGTAGTCAAGCCAGACAAGTAGAGTTAACTGAAGTTAGCAACTGAGGGTCAATGAAAAAAAGTGAAAAATAATGCACTTGGGTAGAGGGAACCCTGGGGAGAGCTACAGGCTAGGGGGGGAGGGGAGAGCTGACTGTCACCAAGGAGGAAAGGGACCTAAGGGATATCATCTCTGATAACCTTAAGGTATCAAAGCAGTGCACAAAGGCAGCGGGGAGGGCCAGTTGCATGCTAGGTTGCATAGGCAGTGGTATCACTAGCAGGAGGTGGGTGGTAGTGATGCCATTGTACAAACCATTGGTAAGGCCTCACCTGGAGTACTGCGTGCAGTTTTGGAGGCAATACCTGTGCAAAGATATAAACAAGGTGGAGACTATCCAGAGGAAGGCAACAAAGATGGTGCAGGGCTTGCACCACAAAACATATGAGGAGAGACAAAGGGACCTCAACATGTACTCACTGGAGGACAGGAGACAGCAGAGGGACATGATTGAAACTTTCAAATACCTCAAGGGCATTAACAAGGTGCAGGTGGGGGACCTTTTGTAATGTAGAAAATGTGCTAGAACAAGAGGGCATAATATAAAACTGTAGGGGGGTAGATTAAGAGGTAACATGAGAACGTTTTTCTACACAGAAAGTGTAGTTGATGCTTGGAATAGCCTGCCAGAGAAGGTCATGGGGCAAGCACAGTGGAGGGGTTTAAGCATGCCTGGGATATGCACAAGGGAATCTTGAGAGGAAGGGAGGGAGTGATGAAGACATTGATCACATAGGGTCAGTGGCCACATGCAATGTATAGGGCCTACAGGCAGATGATATGGGCCTAGCAGCTAGCGGCCCCTATCTGCCAACAGTTTCTATGTAACTGCACTAGCCCTGCTTAATTTGCACTAGGGTTTGGGCTAGTAATACTATGCTAAGATTGATCCCCCCCAACTCACTGTGAGAGTCCATCCAGGATATGAACAGACCGAGTGTGTGTGCTAAAGGGAAAAAATCTGTTGTAGTTTTGCTGCCCAGGTATATGTCTTTTTTTTTCAGCGGAGTGGCACACAACATGACTGAAGAGGGAGTAGACCAGGATGGGGAGACTCGGACACAACAGAAAAAGAAAAACAGCACTTGTGCCATGTACCTTAAGCACTTTCATTACAAGAAGGGTGTTCAAAATCAATTCACAATAACAACAGTTCTATTCTCTTTCTACCACTGATGTAAACCTGGGTCAGCAGCAAAGGAGCTCTCCTTTTGTTTAATTTCTATGGAATCTGAAAAAATATGCCAAGGGGAGTCTGTCAGGGAGAGGACTAGGAGACTCAAGGTGGGATGCTCATGCACTTGTTATGTTCTAACATTTATTCTGGTCTTGTTCAACAAACTCACACTGCAACAGGAATACAGCAGCTTTCATTTTTATTCAGGAGCCTCTCTCTAGTCTCAGCCACAACACTCTCTGTCTGCTCTCTTTCTAGCTTACACATATCGGAATGCTGCCCTCAAGTGGCAGAGTAATGGAATGCATTACCATTTCAAATACATAACATTTCCTCCCCACTAAATGATATTGTTACCAAATGAACAAGTATTAGCATTATTCGCTATTATTAAGATGGTTCATTCTATGCTACAGGTAGGGGGTAGACTGCCTCAGGCTCGAACCAGTCAAGGGATTATTCTGCCCCAATAATCTGATCTGGCTCTCTAACTACACAAAACATTTATTTCTTTTAAATGTCTCACAGGTTCAAACGATCTGGAGGTTTTGAAATTCCGGATGGATAACGTCTCTCGTGAGCAACCCTTGGCATGGCTGCCCTGTCTGGTACCTCCCTCCAATCCTCGGTTGGTGGTTGTACAGCCTCACCATTGCTCCTCTCCACCTCCTCCTCCTTTGCATCTTCAGAAGGTGTTGAGACTTCCGTAGTGGGGCTTCTGTAAGCTACGGCAGATGGAATCCACATTTCCCGTGGGTTTTCTTCCCTGGAGGTGTCCCCATCTGTGCACTGCTGAAGATCTAGGAGCTGTTCAGCATGACGTTTCCATTTCACTCCAGATTCAACATCAACTGTATAATACACTGGACCCTGCCTGAGATGTCACCACACCAGGGGTCCACTTTTCCCCTTCCGGTAATCTCAAAAGCCTTCTTGACTAACAATGAACTGCCTGTCCTTTGAACGAACTTGCCGCGTAGTATTTGAGATTCTTGGTTCTTCAAAACCCTGATGCCACATCTGGCTTAGCAAATCAAGACGGGAGCGTTACGCGAAAAAACAACATTGCTGGAGATTCCTTTGTTGTAGCATAGGGTGTATTTCGCATGCCAGCAGGAAGTTATCCAACTTGTGTGTAAGGTCAAAGACCCCCCGCTGATTTTAGAGCATTCTTCATGGTTTGCAAAAACGCCTGCTAGACCATTAGTCGAGGGGTGATATGGGACACTACGAATATGTCTCACACCATTGGACTTCAAAAATGCTGCAAAGTCACTAGAAATAAACTGTGGTTCATTATCACTGACCAGCTGTTCAGGAACCCCGTAACGGCTAAATAGTCCTCGCAGCACTTGAATGGTCTTACTGGTAGTAGTAGTATCCATGACTTGAATTTCGGGCCACTTTGAGTGGGCATCTACAACAATTAAGTACATGTGTCCCTCCCACGGCCCCACAAAATCTACATGAATGCGCTGCCACGGTGCACCTGGCCACATCCAGGGATGTAGAGGTGAGGGACATGGCATTTTCTGAACACACTGACAAGTAGTGCATGTTTTTGCTTGTTGCTCAATTTGCAATTCAATCCCTGGCCACCAAATATAGCTTCTAGCTAAAGCCTTCATTCTCACTACGCCTGGGTGTCCCACATGTAGCTCTTCCAAAACACGGGTGCGTAGCTTTGAAGGGACAATCACCCGGACACCCCACATCAAGCAACCTTACTGTACTGAAAGCTCATTACGTCTGTGTAGAATGGTGATAACTCACCGTGAATGTCCTGGTTCACAGTAAAAGTCCCTTTTGTTACTAAGTCCAAGACTTGAGACAATACAGGGTCAACTTTTGTCTCCTTTTTAATTTCAGAACTTGTGATGGGTAGTTTCTCAAGCTGACTGATGTAGAAGACATCGACAGTGTCCACTTTGTCACTGTGGGCTACCTGCAGAGGCAATCTTGAGAGCCCATCAGCATTGCCATGAAGAGCCGCCTTCTTGTATTCAATGCGGTAGTTGTGAGCTGATAACAAGAGAGCCCAACATTGCATTCTGGCTGCTGCCATGGAAGGAATACCTTTGTGGGGACTGAAAATGGTCATGAGGGGACGGTGATCAGTGAGGAGTGTGAATTCCCGACCATAGAGGTATTGGTGGAATTTGCAAACTCCGAACACTATTGCCAAAGCTTCTCTCTCTATTTGGGCATAGTTTTGTTCAGCTTTGCTGAGAGTTCTGGATGCAAAGGCAATTGGCTTTTCATCCCCATTCGGTAGAACATGAGAAAGAACTGCTCCCACCCCATAAGGTGAGGCATCACATGCCAGTCTGATGCTCAGCTGTGGATTATAGTGAATGAGCACATCTTGAGAAACAAGTTGCTTTTTGGCCTTCTTAAACGCGCTCTCGCAGTCCTTTGTCCAACACCAGGACTTCCCCTTGCATAGCAAGCCATTTAGTGGGTTGAGAATCGTAGCCAGATTAGGAATAAACCTGCCATAGTAATTTAACAGGCCCAAAATGACCGTAGAATCGGCTCATTTTCTGGTGTTGGGGCGTCCACAATCGCTTTTTCTTTCTCAGGCGATTTGTGTAAGCCCGTTGCATCTATGGTATGGCCCAAGTACTCCAATGAAGTCTTGAAAAATTCACACTTCTCCTTCTGGACACGCAAGCCAAAATCTTCCAATCGCTGCAGAACTGCATCCAGGTTCTTCAGGTGTTCTGCATCATTCCTTCCGGTCACCAGTATATCATCCAGGTAACAGTGAACATTTGGAAGACCTCGTAAAACCTGGTCCATAGCTCGCTGAAATATGGCTGTAGCTGATGCAATGCCAAAAGGTAGGCAATTATAGCAGAAGAGACCCTTTTGGGTGGTTATTGTGAGATATTTCCTTGAGTTTTCATCTACTCTCATTTGTAGATAAGCATGTGACAAATCCAGCTTACTGAAGCGTTGGCCCTGTGTCAGCGATGCAAACAAGTCTTCGATGCGTGGAATCAGATACTGTTCCACACACAGAACTGGATTTATGGTTACTTTAAAGTCTCCACATATTCGCACGGACCCATCTTTCTTTACCACTGGCACTACTGGTGTTGCCCAGTCACTACACTGTACAGGTGACAAGACTCCAGCTTCGGTTAGGCGAGTTAATTCGGCCTCCACTTTTCGGTCTGAGTGCATAAGGTACTGGGCGAGGTTGACAAAACTTTGGTTTGTGCTGTGGCTTCAAAAACACTCTTGCCTCAATGTCCTTCATTGTGCCTAGCTCCCCTTTGAATAAAGGAGCATGTTTGTGCAACACTGCTTCTAGAGTGTTGGGGTCACCCGTATTAACAGTCCTTATCTCCTGCCAGTTGAGGCGTATTTTCTTCAGCCATTCTCGGCCTAAGAGTGAAGGGTAGTTACCTTTAACCACGTACAAAGGCAGTAGTGCTGTTTGTCCATTTATTTTCACCTGCACCTTAATGACACCTTCAGGTGAAATTGCCTCGCCAGTGTATGTCCTCAGTACAACGTAGTCGTTTGCAGGGGTAGATGTCTCAACATAGTTTCATACTTGTCTGTAGAAATCAATGAATCTGCAGCCCCTGTGTCCAATTGCATTTTCAGTGGTTTCCCTTCAATTCCAGGTGTTACACAGATGGGTGCTGTTTCCCCTTTAAGAGTCAGCACGTGCAATGCTAATTCAGTATCAGTGTCATCACTGCACGTTCCCTGTGTTTCCACACGATGTACTTCTCTCTTTCTACATTTCGCAAATTGCTTCCCTTTGCTTCCATTGATTTCCCCTCCTTTCTTTTTCCCTCTGCACACTCGCCCAATGTGGCCTTTCTTTCCACAGTTATGACATGTCTGTTCTTTAAACCAGAAGTCCTTATCACTGTGATTAGCCTTCCCACAACGACCACATTTATTAGGCTTCCTGGGAGAAGAGAAGGATAAAGCATTTACTTTCAGGAAATCACTTAGGTGCTGAGCCTCCCGTGCAGCTGTTTCCATCGCTACAGCGATCTCTATCGCTTTCTTGTATGTCAGTCCTGCCTCCGTTAAGAGACGCTTCTATGTCGCTTCACTTTTTAAACCGCACACAAATCTGTCTCGGAGGGCATCATCTAAATGGGTGCCAAACTCGCAATGCTCAGCTAATTTCTTTAGAACAGCCACATAATGCGCAACAGACTCACCCTCTGCTTGATTTCGTTTGTGAAAGCGAAACCTTTCAGCAATCACTAGAGGCTTAGGAGAGAAATGTGTCTGTAAGACCTCCACAATACTGGCAAATATTTTCTGCCCGGGCTTTTCTGGTGCTATTAGACTTCTCAGCAAACTGTACGTTGTGCTGCCTATGACACTCAGTAACACAGCCACTTGTTTTTCATCACTTATATCATTTGCTGTGACAAAATGTCCAAATCTCTCAATATAAGTTGTCCACTGTTCCACATTTTCATCAAAGGCATCAATATGTCTTATAGTCGCAGCCATCTTTTTGTGTTTCTCACAGGTTCACTCGTGGGTCCAAAAGTTACGTCTCAGGAAAACCCTCACAGTTGTAGTTCGTTCTGGTAAGGTACTGAACAGTAACTAAACACTGCGTTGCCAATTACGTTATGTTCTAACATTTATTCTTGTCTTGTTCAACAAACTCACACTGCAACAGGAATACAGCAGCTTTCATTTTTATTCAGGAGCCTCTCTCTAGTCTCAGCCACAACACTCTCTGTCTGCTCTCTTTCTAGCTTACACATATCGGAATGCTGCCCTCAAGTGGCAGAGTAACACAATGCATTACCATTTCAAATACATAACAGCACTGTCTTGACTAAATAGGGGATGGGGTAGACTGATGTTTTCATATTTTTGCCACAGCCACAGATGAGGTGCCTGAGCTCCCTCTCATGCACTACACAGTATAGTACAAACATTGTTTTTGCATTTTCTGTACCTGCGATTCTGACCTGTAAAAAAAATGCACTGCAGTACGTTTATAGTTTACTTAGTTTTCTAGTTCAGAATCCTTCCTTCCACCAGATAGACTTAAGTGAACTCACTCTCTCCACAATAACTGATATGCGTGCTGTGCCACAGCCTAGGATGGCTCCTCCAGGCTCCATCTGGACTCCCACCAAACAAGAGCAAGGCAGGCCACACTGACACCACCACCTGTCGATGACACAGACCCAGGCTGTGCCTGGCACTATGACATGATGACCGACTACAGAGGACACTTGACCTGATCCTGCTGTGGTAGCTGCTGCTAGGCCTTACTGAATCTCTACATTTAGCACGACCAAGTCAACTGCACTGTGTCTGCTATGGTGGGAAAGCTGCCAACTGCTTTCTGGGGTGAGGTGGAGTGGACTGACCGGCAAGTGCCTGGAGGTGTATGTAGTGCCATCTTGACCAATGTGGTCTGCAAGGATAATGGCCAATCCAATCAATGAAAGACAATATATGCCTGCCCCAACCAAGCCTTCACCCTGCCCCTCCGGCAACGTCCTTCCCATTATGCCGTTTAAAAATATGAAATATTAAAGAGAGATTTTTGTTTCAACCACACACCTGCACTCTAAGAATAACTGTATATCAACTGTACCTGTGCAAAGTTTGTCGTATGAGGGCTTTTTTACACACCGCAGGTGTGTGGAAAATCCTCATAACACACACCTGCACAGGCATTAATCTCTATATAACATCCATCTACAGTCTCAAAGGTGCAATCATTGCTATGAAAGCTCATTATCCTAAAAAAGATTATAACAAACATAACTAGGCAGGGCACATCCCCCACACTGTAATTATGAGTAATTTAATAATTATTTAACAGTTTCTCATCAAGTCTCCCTATAGAATGCTCTTTTATTTTCTTTTGCAACAGGCCTGACTAGATAGTCCAGTTCAGGTTATTAAAAGAGCTGCACATGGAGGGGAACTCCGCAATTTTAATAAATACTGTACAAGAGACGCTGGCCAAGAAATGTCCATGGATTTGTGGCTAACTTTCTATTTAGATATCATGGAAGTCTGTTCATTCATTGAGGGAAAAAGGAACAACTGTTTAAAACTAGTTATTTTTTGAAAATAATTAACATACTAACATACTAGAATGCCAGCAGAGTAGGCCACACGGTCTATTGAGTCTGCTAGAGAGTCTGTATCCTTAGTGGGCACCGATGACCCCCTCCTGCCACCCCCCCACACACACACATATACTCCCAACTTGTTCTTGGAACTTTTACAAGCATAAGTAATTCTCAGGAAATAGTATGCCTTAGAAAGTTGCTGACTCCATTTAAGGGAAACCTACAGCTAGGCCAACTCCACCTTCTATCCAATTCCTGCTGTGAAATTAAAAGAAAAAGCAACTAAAAATATGAAGCAACAACCAATATTTTCCCTAAGCCAATCCAAAAGTCAACTCAGAACAAAGCCCCTGGCACATTTTAAAGAGCAGCAGAGCGTAGCCAAAGAGGGGCGCAAAAATGCAAACAATTACAGGAAAGGGAGAATATATTTCATGGCATGCATAATTTTAAAAAAGAGGGCTAGAGGGCACCTAACTCTCACTGGAGTAAATAACATTCTGCATCAATTTCACCCCTTGGGGCTAGCTCCCACATGATCAGTGCCCATAAATTGAAGTGCATCAGTCAGAGTGCCACTCTCAAAAGCAGTAAGTAACCTGTTTGGCACCTCAATCATCCATTACACTCTTACAAAGGACTGGCTCAGAAAACACAGCAAGAGAACAGCAGCACAAACAAGAACAAAAAGTACAACCAAATTAAAGCAGCAAAGTTAAAATTATGTTTGACAAGTTGTTCACCCTATAGATCTGTAACACAAAACAATCTTGGCACAGGGCATTTCATGGGGGATTAATGACTGGCTTCAGCCCACAACCCTCCTCAGCTGCCAACTGTTTATTAATGCTTTGGAAATGGCTCATACCTTAACTGTTCTTCTTTACTTCTCTCCCAATCATTTTTCAAACTACTGTTTCATACTCATACTTGTCTCAGATATAATGTTTTAATGTATGATCATATTCTTGTACCTACAGTCTGTAGGTACAAGAATATGATCATACATTAAAACATTATATCTGAGACAAGTAGGAGTGGTGGAAACAGAAGTACAGTATTATGCTAGCTACCCAAACACCTATATTGTTAAAAAATCCAACCAGTGCAGTCTGCAGCTTGACTTTCTCAATGCATTTGAATATATGTAGACAAGGCATGCAAGTCACCTCCCCGCAGTGGCAAATAGGCACAGGTCACAGCAAGTGATCTTTGCAAATGGTGCTTTGTGATCTCCTCTTGCACTGCAGTGATCTGTCAGTGGACCAAAAGTTTAAACTGTAACTCAGTGCCATGATGGATAAGTGGTGCCAGGGCTGAGCTGGCCAAGCATCAGTTGTTATCATCAATATTGTGCGAGCTGCATGGCATGCACCTCTGATTGATAACAATTTTGTTAGGCGGCAGGCCAGAGTAAAGTTCAAGGAAAGTGCTGCAGCTCCCTCTGAAATCCTAATCCAGCAGCTCAGATCTGCCCGCAGTGCCATCCATCCCTAGCAGTGTCAGTCACTCACCTCATTGCGGTGCTCAGAAAGCTGCCAGACACTTTTTCTCCTTAGGCCCTGCTGGCCCGCTCACCTCGACATCTCTGCCATGGCTGCCCCAACTTTCACTCAGTCCATCTGGACTCCTCCTGCTGTTTCTGTCAGGGAAGGGAGAGACCCCACACATTGCGCAACTACCCACCCATCCTCCCTACTCCTCCCAGACTTGCTCCTCTGCTGGCTTTGGTTCGGTGTCCCCAAGCGCCAGCCCATCATTGATGATCGAACTCACGTGCTGCGTGCCATGCAAATTCCTAGCTCTCCCTCTCTCTTACATTCTATTGGAGGAGGACTGGTGCTGAGTGGCAGCAGCACTTGGCATTGGTTGGGACTCAGGAGAGGGATGTAAGGGCTGTGGCCAGCAGTGGTTCACAAATTATGTGGCCTCACCTCAGCAGTTGGCTTTGGGGGTGGGGGGACCATGTTAGGCAAGCAGCAGCCGCTGAAAACTACAGCAATCTGCGACGGAGTCATGGACTCAGTTTTGGATGCAACTCAGGGCAGTT
The DNA here is from genome assembly GCA_016271365.2 of Neoceratodus forsteri. Lineage (NCBI taxonomy): Eukaryota > Metazoa > Chordata > Ceratodontiformes > Ceratodontidae > Neoceratodus > Neoceratodus forsteri. The sequence continues at coordinate 990,015,945 of CM057455.1, forward strand.
CCAACTAATTGCAACTTCTCTGAATTGCGGCCCACAATTCTGACGATCAACGGTGGCTCTGGGGTCTAAGGCACATCCCAGAATCTTCTGCAGCTGACATAAATGACAGGTTATAGCTGAAAGAGATTCAATTCCTGATTAATTTGTACACTGAGCTTTTTAAAGCTCTCTTTTGCTGGGTGAAAGTTTTGTTTGACATGTCTATTCTCAAAAAAGTCGAGAAAAGGGAAAACAAGGGCTAGATATCCCCATCTACTTCCACCAACTAAAATACTAGTACAGTATCCCCTGCTACTAGTCTGACTTTAAGAATAGCCTAACCTCCCACCCAGGCACCAAGGATCAGATAGTCAGAGTGACCAGAAAGAAACAAAACAAAAACATAACCTTGGCAGAGGATACATGATTGGATAGGCGGGCATTGCCTCTCTTTAGGACAAATTGACTCACAAATCTAGTTGCTCAAAATCAAGGCTGTGTAAAATCCATGTGTTGCATTGTGTATGTATTCAGTATACTGCTTCCCAGTAGGGCTGTGCCCGTGGCCTACCATAGCTCTCAGGGATAGGAAATTCAAGCATGAGGTCAATGTCACTTAATTCTGCAACTGCTCCCTGTCATCTCTCAAGTGGCCCAGACTACTGGTTGTGTTACAGAGATACTAAAAAAACAAATCTCCTCTGCCTCCTGCCACATCACAAGTCATAGATGATGATAATGTGCCCCTTATTAGGAGTTCTGCAACTTTCTATACTATCAAACTGATTTAAAAAAAAATACTGTAAAGCCACAAAGCATTAGACACTTCATCTTCCTACTGGCTAGCAGCTTTGTGAATTATTGTACCTACCAGTATTGTACATTCACAGCCACAACCTGTGGCAGCTTATATCCCTCCTGCCTGTTAGCTGTATTAATTACTGGAGTCACTGGTACACTCACAGCAGAAGCTTGTGGTAGCTCAATCTCCTTCCCACATGGTAGCTATATATTTTTTTTTTGCGTAAAGTTTTTTTTTTCCCGTGGTTCGACCCAGGTAGGCTACTCAGCCCTGTCACCTCCTTCCCCGCCTGGCATCTACCTCCCCCAGATTCACCTGCCCACATTTCCAGCATGGATTGTCCACTGTGGTGAGACCAGGAAGGGGAGGGCCATCCTTCCCCTCCCCCCACCTGGTGGGCTGCATCACAATTTGTCCCGGTCATTTCGCTCTGTGACAACTTGCCCCGGACTATTAGCTCCGGTGTCAATTGGCTCCCACATCAATTCGTTCCTGGAAAATTCACCCCCAGCATATTTATTATCAAATAAATTCCGGGTGGGTGCAATTCATACAGTACACAGATACATAGAAATTGAAGGCAGATAAGGACCACCAGGCCCACCTAGTCTGCCCATTTTCCCTATCTGCTGCAAAAGCCAAAGACCCTTCTTGAACTCTGGCTTTGTTCTCCTACCTATTGCTAGGGTACCCCTATGCAAATCCCATTCATTTTTGAATTCCTGTACTGAATTTGCCCCCACCACCTCCACTGGGAGGCTATTCTATGCATCCACCATCCTTTCTGTGAAGAAATACTTCCTCACATTACCCTTTAGTCTACCCCCCTTCCAGCCTCTTGTCATGACCCCTTGTTCTAGAACATCTCTTTTTCTGAAAGATGCTACCCTCCTATACCTTTTTTATGCCCTTGAGATATTTGAAGGTCTCTATCATATCCCCCCTCACTCCCCTCCTCCAGGGTATACAAACTGAGGTCCTCCAATCTCTCCTCATATGACTTTTGGTGCAGGCCCTGCACCATTTTTGTTGCCCTTCTCTGAACTATCTTCACCCTGTCCATGTCTTTACGTAGATGTGACTTCCAGAGGTCTCACTAATGATTTATTTTGAGGCATCACCAGCTCCTTTCTGCTGCTGGTGATACCTCTCCCTGTGCACCCCAGTACCCCACTGGCTTTCCCCACAGCCTTGGCATATTGTCTGGCCACTTTTAGATCACCTGTCAGATGAGGCAGTGCGCTTGAGGGTTGTAGAAGTGGAAGTCATACTGTAATTGCTGTTGGAGTACAGTATGAGATATAGTGGGAGCAAATTGTCCAGGGACGAATTGACGCGGGAGCCGATTAACACCGGCGCTAATAGTCCACGGTGAGTTGTCATGGAGCAAAATGACCGGAAAGAATTGACGTGTTCCCCAGCTGATGTCTCTTATACAGAACCAGCATTGGTGATGCAGGTGGTGATGTGGGGATGGGAGTAGGCATGCAGGGCTTCGTGAAGCTGGCACCAATCCCTTTCTCTTTTCTCCCCAAGTTCCTCAGCCATGGTGATACATAAGTGTGTGCACGTGAAGGCACACACACACACACACACACACACACACACACACACGGCTTGGAACTGTGGCCTGTCGAACTGTGACCCTCCCTGTCTACATCACTCATAATTCCAGTGCTGCCACCCAGTTTCCACTGGGTGGCAACCAAGGACCAAGAGGGCATGCCACCCAACCCTGAGAGAAGAGAGCTGTCCTGCAGACGCTCAATCCTCTTCCCTCTCAGCTGACCCATCAACACAAGTCCATTCCTGAACTCAGGTTGCCGGCATGGTAGGAGTTAAAGTGCATAGCGCTTCAACCCTCCGTGCCACTGGGCCAGCTTGGCTACTCTTGTGGTAGCTCATGGAAGACTATGGTAGGGAGAGAACAATAGGGAGCGATGGACATCTGTTTGGCAGTGCATACAAAAAGTCTGAATTTGCTTGCAACTGACTCATGTGTGACTGCAGCCTGTCACTTTTGTCAGTCATGGAGGATTCTGGGATAAGTGCTATGCCTAAGATGTCAGGGCTTGACGGCATCAGGATCAAACAGATACCAGTACATTTTGTAACTCTGTGAAAAAGCAAAATAGGTATTTACTCAGTAAAATGTGCTGATTGGGAGCTGGATTGTGACTATACCCCTGTATGTTAGCAACATACAGTAAATGGTTCTCAATAGATTAGGCTCTACCTGTCCCACTCCAGATTGCAGTCTGTGAGAGAGGAGTCTCTTGCAATAACACAACTACAATTATATATTTATTTTTTGAAATCTCGGATTACAACTTTTGAGCTGGAAGCTCGTTTACAAAGGTTCCACGTCATGACAAAACAGGGATACGGTAGTTAAATTATACAAGTCAAAACAGTGTTAAAAAAAGAAAACAAACAGGCAATTCAGATACAGCCATTTAACATTTAAGATTATCAAAGTACAGATACAGTATTATGGTAGGTATATGTATCAACAAAATCATGTGTTACATAAGTGCACAAATAATGCAAGGCAGGAGAAGGAGAGAGGACCATGGATGGGGGAGGGACTGGTAGCAGAGGATATGGGGAGGAGAGGGATAGTGAGGAAGGACTAAGACGGGATGAGAGGAGGACTTCCTACTCATGGCAAATTTCTGCCAGGACACTAATGGCTGCAACACTAGACCAGTATAATACCAGGAGTGGGCACAGGCCTACCCATCAACACCGCCTCCCCTATTACCCAAAAAATAATGTTTACAAATTACAGTTTGCTGCCTTAAAAAGAATCCTGCTTCTTTTACTGTTATGCTCAGGCAATGTTGAACTCAACCCAGGACCATTAGACACCCTTGCTTCTCCATCAGACCTGGCAAGTATCAAAGGAATGTCTTTTATGCATCTTAATGCCTGTAGTTGCTGAAAAAGTTCACCCTTATCCAGGCTTAGATGAGCCACACCCTACCTGACATCCTAGTGATAATTGAGACCTGGCTTAGGCCAGCCACCCCAGACAATGAAATCAATATCCCAAATTATTTACTCTTCTGAGCGGATAGGCAATCAAGAGGAGGTGGGGTGTCAGTTTACGTAAGGGACAAATACTCAGCCACATGCATCCTCCTCCAAAGAATTTGAGTGCTTGACCCTAAAGATTGAACTTTCTCCTTCCAGTGCACTCTGTGTAATAGGCTGCTACAGGCCCCCTTCTGCCGGGCCTCATCTCCTGTCTCACCTCAGTTCCGTACTGGGGCTCAGTTCCTTGGAAACCATTATTCTTGGTGACCTGAACTACGATTGGCTATCAAGTGCATCAGCTCCCTTGAAATCCTTTTGTGACACTCCAGAGCTGGTGCAACTCATTGGTGAGCCTACTCATCCAAATAAAAAGAACCTTAACAACAGCTCCCTCTTAGATGTCATTTTGGTTAGCAAGCCACACCTATTCTCTCATGTCGGAACATTTTTCTCAGACATTAGCGATCATTGTATAATCACCACCATTAGATCTGTGCACAACCCACAGTTTGTGGCAAAATTCTCTATCAAGAGGTGCAAACGCAACTTTGATTTGTTTGCTTACATCTACGACTTGAAACATTCACCGTGATGGCAGGAATTCTTCCTAGCCAAAATGGTTAACAGGGCATATACTATTTTTTACGATATTTTAAGTGAGGCTTTAAATAAGCATGCACCCTTGGTTAAGGTGCGGATCAGGAGCAGCACCTGCCGTTGGTTCTCACCTGAGTTCAAAACTTCCCTGTTAGAAAGAGATACTTTATGGAAAAAAGGCAGAAGAAGCAAGAATGACTCAGATTGGTGTCTTTTTAAGAGAGCATGTAACAAGTGCACCAAGTTGGTCAGAGCAGCCAAGGCCACCTACTATCGTTCGTAGCTAGCCTCTGCCTCAAGAAATCCTTCAAAGCTCTGGAAAACATCAAAAGACATGTCTGGACATGCACCTGGTAATTCCATTCCAGCAAAAATTAAGTCCGGTGGCTGCAGTATCACTAACCGATTGGAGATATTGGAAGCCCTCAATAACCATTTTGCAACAGCAGGGCTAGCATTTGATACTTCTCCTGCCAATGACCTCTGCACAGCTCAGGGCCCACCAACCCATGAGTCCCCCTCAACCGAGGAGGCCTTCTCCCTCCTGTCTGTCTCTCTAAAAGAGGTGGAAGACCTACTGCTGCAACTGGACACCGGGAAGGGAGCAGGTTCTGACTTCATAGAGCCATACTATCTGAAATGTGCCTACCATGTGCTTGCAGTGCCAATCACCCGCCTATTCAACATGTCACTCTCCCAGGATAGCCTCCCCCCTCAATGGAAAATAGCCCATGTCATCCCTCTATTTAAAGCAGGTGACCCATGCGATCTAAATAATTACAGACCGATCTCCCTCCTCCCCATCCTGTCTAAATTACTAGAAAAAATAGTGTGTGGCCAGCTAGGGGTATACTTAGAATCCAGAAGCCTTTTAAGCCCGGTTTAGTCTCGATTCAGAGCAAAGCGCAGTACTATAACAGCCCTAGCTAAGGTGACCAATGATTGGCTCCTAGACCTTGACAACAAGAAGCATGCCTGTGCTGTTTTCTTGGATCTTAGTAAGGCATTTGACACAGTCAATCACAGCCTGCTTCTTTTCTCCCTAAGCGCATTAGGCCTTGCCCATAAATCTATGTGCTGGTTTGCAGACTAACTCGGAGAATGGAAAACCTATGCTGAGGGGCATGCCCCAGGGCTCTATCCTTGGTCCCCTCCTCTTTGCAGTCTACATTAACAACGTCAATGACCCCATCAAAAAGCCAACATCCACTTATTCGCGGACAACACTGTACTGTACTTGAGTCGTCCCATGCCGGAAGCAGCCTGTGAAGACCTCCAAGCTGAATTTAACCTTCTAAATATCAGCTCATAAACAAAAAGCTTTTGCTCAATGCGAAAAAGACAAAAGCCATGCTCTTCTCCCCCTCCTTGCATGCGACAGTTCCTGCTGGGGGGGGAGCTATCCCACAAATTACCACTGTTCTTGAAGAAACACTAAAGTATGTAGCTAAATTTAAATATCTAGGAGTTTGGCTCGATCATAAACTTTCCTTCGCTGACCATCTTGAAGAACTACAGAAGAAACTAAGGCAAAGATTAGGACTATTCTACAGAATTAACCACCTGCTTACAAAGAAGGCCAAGATTCAACTGGTTCAAGCTACCTTCTTATCTTTAATAGATCACGCGGACCTGCTCTACAGCAACTGCACTGCCTCTGCACTGGTTAAGTTGGACACCCTCTACCACAGAGCTATCAGGTTCATTACTGGCCGTCCACGTTCCACACATCACTGCTCCCTGTACTCATCATTAGGGTGGACTTCCCTTCACTATAGAAGGAATAGAAACACCGCCCTATGGGCCTTCAGAGTGGTGACCAACAAGCTCCCCTCATATGTCTCAGATTGTAGGCACCTACGCTCTAAGGAGCTATTCCGTAATTGCCCTCCAAGTTCCAAGGGTCAAAACTCATTTCGGCAAAGCTGCTCTAAGCTTCTCTTTACCCACATTGTGGAACAGTTTACAAAGGAACTTAAAGCTGAGCTGTCCTGTTAGCCTGAATATCTTTAAGGTGCTCTACAATCGCTACATAAAAGCAATTTGCAAATGTTTTCCTCACCACTAGCCCACTAATTCCGCAACTCCCCTTTCCATCTTGACGCTCACCATGTTTCTACCCCTGGCTCCTACTCTTTCCCTATTAACTCTTCTTGCTGCACCCACCCTTCCCTGTCCACTCCAGCCTGGCTAAAGTCCCACCCCATCCATAGTAGTGTCCCAATTATCTACCCCTCCTCCGTCATTATCATAATAAACAAGTACACGATAGCCATCATCACTTTCTGTGGTTTAAGCTCAATTTTTCCCCCAGTCGTCGGTAATATATCCCTCCTCTTCTTTATCTCTCTAACCTGCCACCCCATATATGGCCTCTTTCCCCTATATGTGTAGTTGCCGGCTGCTTCACTCAAAAGATCTCTGCTTATAACCTCTGTATGCCTATGGTTGAGTGTACATCTGCTGACTTCTTCAATTGTAAAATAATGCTGTTTTTTTTTATTTATTTCAACCTTGTACTGTACTGTATTGTATAGACTGTATATACTTTTTCTTCCTTGTATATTATTGCTTTTTGTATACCTGCTTCTGTACTGTACTTTGATGTGTTCAAGACCAGGTCCACCTTGCAAATGAGCCTTGCTCAATGATGCTCGCCTGGATAAATTTTAAAGAAATTTGAAAGATTTTGATTGATTGATTGAAAACATTTGCCCATTAATTGAACGTATTTATAATGGGAAACAATTCTAAACATTTTTAATTAAATATTAATCGTAGCATGATCACATATGTGTTTGTTTTGCAATGGAGAGGTGTCTGAAGGAGTGGGGCTGGTGATAGCTGGGAATCTACAAAGCTGGAAAATGACAAGGAACACTGCCTAGCTGTACACAGGGTAACAGATTTAACAGTTTTGAAACCTAAAATGGACTTCAATCAACAGGTATATTTTTTCAAATAATGTTCCTTTCTAACATGTTTTGTGAGACTGACTCACCAAAATAAAGTCAGCACTCAAAATGGACTGGTGTTTGCCACAATAAACCAAGCAAACAAAATTCACTGGAAACTGTCAAACATGTTTATGTTCCTATACTGTCTTGTAATGAATCAGGAGGATTCAGTTCACCTTCAGTTGAGGTGATCACAAACAAAGTAACTGCATCATGATAAGCCAAGGTGGACACTCTGTCCTCTTCTGTACCTTGGAAAATTGGTGACTGGCTTTCAAAAATATCCATTATTAAACAAGACATGTTATACAATTTCTCAAGGGGATGACCACTAGTATGTGTGTTTTTATTTCTTTGTGTAAGACTATAGCCACTTGCTAGGGGTTTTTGTGGCAGAACTGCCTGTGGAGCTGGGAGATGGGCTACACAACCATTTATACTTACACAGGAAACCTGTGCAATGGGGCTGTGGGTGACCCTAGAGCCTACTGAGGGCACCAGACGCACATGCACTGTACTCAGGAACCAATGTCCTCTCACATTTTAGCATCAAGAAGTAGGTTTTTATTGTTATTACAGATGAACGCCCTAAAAGGCTGTGAATGCAGAAGGAGTGCAATTGGTTCATTTTAAAGGTCACTGCATTGGCTGCCCAGTTAAATCTCACTGTGGAAAATCAGTAAAAACAGTTTTGTGTCCTTCCCCACTAGGATCAGAACCAGGACAGTACATGTCCTCCTACTTTGTGGTACTTCTGGGTTAATTTCAGCATTTTCCCTTCAAGGATTATGGAGCCAGGAAGATGTCCTGACAACTTGCTACACTCTTGAGTTATTTGTAACACCCTCCCTTTTTTAGGGCTGCAGTGGGCGTAGCCCTGCAGACCTATTGCTTCGGAAAAGGACTTTGGCCATGCCTACATTTCTAGAGAATGCATAACATGATGAAGTGACAAAAGTCACTTCCACGGTCACATCTCTGGAACTCTTGCACTCTCTTGCACTATTTTTAGGGCTGCTTAGGCATAGCCCAGCAGTTTTTTTGCGAGGACTAGAAAAGCAAATGAAGAATAATCTGCATCTCTGGATGCAATGCAGGAGAATTTTTCTCTTGTCTCTCTGCCAGCATTGGAAGGGGGTCAGCATTCAGGGACAGCAGGGGATACAGAGTAAGGAGGACAGCTGCCTGCCATGTCATGAAGATCCAGAGTCCTGACTCCCGGTCCAGCAATGGAATGGATTAATTTCATTAAACTACAAATAAAAATCCATTTCAAATCAATGATCATCAGATCACGATCATCACGGGCATGGAGTCACCTACTAGAATCCAGTATGGTGATTGTCAGTCATCTAGATTACCCCCCAGCACTGAGTCAGAGCTGGTCCACAGAGGAAGAAGTGTTCTGCAGCTGCTCATCTGCTGCTCTGGACTGCCCCACACTTGCAGTGCACCTGAGGTGCCAGGGACCCTAACACACTGCTCTGTGAAACCCTGGCCTGTACAGACAGCCTGCATGCTGGTTAAAGAAAACAATCTTCTCTTAAGTGGCTGCAATATTCGATCTGCCTTGAGCTGCAGTCCTTGCATCTATGGGGCACTCCATGAGCAACAGTTTTTGCCACCACATTACAACCTCCCAAGCCTGGCAGCAAATTTTCATTAACACCCCTCCAAGTCATACAGAGAGCTGAGGACACCCCAAACTAGAGTAGGGAAACATTGACTGTGGTCCCGGTGGTCAGTTCTGCAATGAAGAGCCCCCGCGGTCCTTCTTACTCTGACCATGGCTGGTCACAGGGGTGGGGGGATTTATACTCTTAAATAATGAAACAAACTCTTCTTCTCTGAGTTCATCCCCACCCTGAAAAGGACTGTGAACAGAGACCAACAGCAACCATGCAGCAGCTGAGAAGTGCTCAATGTGGAAGGTAAGGATTCCTTCCTGGCAAAGTCCAGTGGGAACTGAGAATCCAAAAATAACATTTCACGTTCACTCTTTAAGCACCATTTCTTTGCACATCTTTTATTGCCCCTGGCTGTTTTTTTTTTTCTTTTGCAGCCAGAATGCTCTTCCTGTTCTTTCCAACCGGGCCTGAATTAGAACATTTTGTTTTTCAATGCTTCTCCATCCCAAAAGCTCCGATAGGGTTCTTGTTTGCAGGCTTGATGCAGTGCTTTGCTTTTCATCTGGAGGAAGCTGTGTACATGGCTAGGCTACAGAACGAAGGTAGCCAATATTACAAATCAATTAATTCAGCAAGGAATAAATATACATATTTTATAGCATGGTATGATTTTTTTTTGGGGGGGGGATTGTTTTGTATAAAATACTTAGGGCAAGGGAAAAAAATGCATATTTAAAATCCCAAACTGATATAAATAAATAAGTGCATAAATAGAAAGCCACATATTTAATTATCAATAAATTCCTAAACATCTTGCTCTGTTCCCACTTTATATGAAATAGGGGATCATGTCCTTCGATACTACTGCAACCAACTTCCAGCCTTTTTAATTCTAAAGAAATTTTATCCATAGACGTAGTAATAGTATGAAGTTCTTGTAGTAAAATGATAGTACTTCACTTAAATATAGACTATTGACCACTTGAGGCCCTTACACTATACAACGCAAAGCTGCAAACTCGTTCTCTGTTTTGTAAAAAATATGTTGTTATACTGGACAAATTTCAACAATGCAGCCTCCCTTTCTGCTTTGTGAACCATTATGTAGTGATACAGGGGCAAAAATTGATGATCATTACAACTTCTGCAGCATCCTGTGTCTACATAACACTACTGATTGTCACCATGTCAATTCAAAGGGACACAAAGTTATAATAACTCCTGATGTGTAGTATCTGGGGCTGCTAAAGGAGTACTCAGAGCTAGTGAAGTGTTATCTGTGCTCTTTATGCTTGCTTCAGCTCACGCTGTGCTCCTTGACCCTGATGCTCATTCATAGGTCAGGTGAGCAACTCAGTTTGATGTGTGGCTTCAAGCAATATTAACTCTTGTAGGAGTTTTATATCATCTGTGTCCACGATAGATTCAATTCTTCAGTATGAATTTGAATGACAGGGTCAAACAGGTCTAGTTTCTATATGTTGTTTTCTACCAATTGTGGCAGCGCTCAACTATTTAAAAAAATAAAAAGATAGTTAATAAATAACGTATTATCTTTTTTTTTTTTTACTTTTGGGGCTGATCCTTTTGGCATCTATCATTCTGTAACTTTTCTGAGCAGGTACATGCTACATCATGCACTATCATTAATTTAAAAAAGCATTTTTTTTATGGCAAGAACAGTTGTGGCTGATCTGACCTATTTTTCTTGTGCTCTGATTGAGTAACCAATACAGGAAGGACGTCATAGCATTAAGCAAGTGAGCCACACATACAGAGCAAATAATGTTCAGTCTAGTAGGGAACTCCTAATGCTGTTGAGGAGCTGCAGTGGATGCTCATAATGTTATAGGAGTTTGAACTTAGAGGCATAACTTTGTCACGAGTATGCAGGTTTGCAGCAATACTGTCAGTACTAGAGTGCTCTGGTGACCCCCACCCAGCGGGTTTACCGACTGTTGCATCTGCATGAATAACAACTACTAAAAGTGAAAATGTTTACTCCTAGCCAGGGGAGATCACTTATTACACTGAAAGCTAACTGTTTGAGGTGTGCATGTACTAAACGAGAACGGCAATCACAACAAACTGAATATATTGATTAGACAATTGAACCACCATAAACCACAACATAGAAAAAAAATATAGCAATCACTGTATAGCTGGGAGCCCTGTAGCTGTACCTATTATGACTATCATACATCACTGACAGGAGATTTCGAACAGTGACTTCTTTAATAGCTGAATAAGGAGAACGAGCAAAAAAAAAAAAAGAAAGTCTTATTCTTTCATTAATGTGTTTCATCCACAGTGAAGCCAGCATTATATTAAATATGACAAGGAACACACACTTGAAATCAGATGCTACTCATAACAGCGTTTTTTGTTAATTTATTTCTCAAATTAGTTTACACATGTACATTTAGTCAGCTTAAAGAAACAGGTGTATGGTTCAGTGTATTTCAGTGGGATTTTGAATTTAGTGGTATAACTTGTTTCCATTGCTCAAGTGGATTGCTTGACTGTATATATGGATTAGGCAAATGAGCCACCAAAAACCACAACACAGGAAAAAAAATATGTATTTATCCTGGTATAGCTGGGAGGCTTACAGTAGTACTCATCACAGCTATCAAACATCACTGATAGCAGATTTTGAACAGTGACTTCTTTAAAAGCTGAGTAAGGGGGAACAAGCAAAAAAAAAAATCTTATTCTTTCATAGTGAAGCCAGCTTTATATGTAATATGACAAGGAACACACACTTGAAATCAGATGCTACACATAACAACATTTTTTTATTTATTTCTCAAATTGGTTTACACTTGTAAATTTAGTCAGCTTAAAGAAACAGGTATATGGTTCAGTGTATTTCAATGGAATTCTAAACTTAGTGGCAAACTTGTTTCCATTGATCAAGTCGACTGCTTAAAAATGCTGACTTGCCGTGCCCATTGATTTCTCACATCAGTGAAAATGGATCCATAAAACTAAAATAAAAACTCCAATAAACACCCCCTAAAGCTGTTTGAATCTCCAACAGACCATACTAACAATATTGGACAAGAATGCAAAAAATCAAAACAACAGAAAAATCCTCCTGAAAGGAAACTATGATGCCATAAAGGCTGAAAATTGTTCCGTCCTTCTCTCGATCGCCCACCTTTGGTGGCATTGTTTACTCCAGCTATTAATTCCAATGTAGAGAGTGACAGTGTCTACAGTTCAGCAATGGTAAGAGCAGTGCAAGCAGTGCAGTAAGCAAGAAAGGTGTATGGTAAATACTGCAGTCATTGAGTGTCGTATGCTTTCAGGCTAATGGCAGTTTTAAAGTAGGTACAACAGTAACCTGGCTTCCACAAAAATTACTTTCTGTGTGTTCATACTAGGGTTTATACAATGACAGGAATACAAACAAATAAATAAATAGATAAAATAAATAACAGCTGAAAAATCCTCCTGAAACTACGATGCTGTAAAGTCTGAAAATCATTCTGCCTGTCACTCGCTCTCACCCTCAGTGGTATTGTTGGCCCCAATCATTAATTCCAGCATGTGCACTTCTGTAGTCATAATTACTCTCCTAAAAAACACATGGCTGTAACTTGCATTGTTCCTCTCTACGTCATACTATAATGTTCCCTAGCAGCTCCTTTCACTGTGCCACTCATTCACTCTCCTGAGCGCACCTCCAGGTCCAGATTAAGGAGGGGGGGTGGGACAGTGCCGTGGGGCCTTTTGTCTGAGGGGGATCCTTGGTTGGTTGACATATTATAGATATATCTAGCAGCCAACTTTCAGCAGTATCTGTCTACAAGGGCCTCCACCCCCCACCCCTCTCCAGATCAGCTCTGTGCTGCATCAGCACACATGAGGTATGAACTTTACTACTCTGTCTTTCTGATCCTTTCCCTCATAGGTGTCAGAACAATTGGGTGGTCATCCCCTCCCTTTTTCCTTCCTTACCTAATTGTCTTTTCACTTTCCTTTGCACTTAATCTTTTTATTGTAGTTATTGTGATTATACATACAAATACACTAAATTCTCCAGTATACACTTACATAAATTCTTAATGAGAGAAGGAAAAAAAAAACATGTCTGAAGTATTATATAATGATATTAAAGGAGAAAACAAATGTTGAGAAAACAATATGTAGCAGTACAGTCTGTATGATAGTGAGAAAATATGACAATTTATGGTTCAAGGGGTAAAAGGAGTAGATACAAACGAAATATGAGTAGTTATAATTGTACTACTATTATGCTGTAATTTAATACAAGTATGTGTAAGACTGTATAAAGGAGAACATAAAAAAGAGAAAAATATCTAAGAAAGTGAACAAGAATGTAGAAGGAAAGGGAAGAAGAAAAGGAGATAGAAAGATAGAAAGAGAGGAGATGAAGAAGGAATGAAAGAGCTAGTGGTGAGATTCCAATGTGAACATATACCTGTAACAACCCATGCTCATTTTCCTTTGAAGCATGCCAGTGGAACAGAACTACGTCAAAACAACAGCATGATTATCAAGTGCAGTCAGCAGCTAAAGTGCCCAGACAGCAGTGTTCCATTTGGCTCTTTAGGCACTTTTACACACACGCGAGTACAATGGAATGGCCGTTACCGGTGTGCCACTGTTGTACTCTGTTCCGTTTGTGGTTCACTTTACACGCAGAGGGTATTCCGGCAACCCCCTTATCTCCATTTTCTGTATTTGTGTTTTGGCTCCCCCATGGAGTGTGGTGTTCTATGGCTGTTTTTTTACTTCTGCCAGAATGGCTGTTTTACACAGCCAGACGAAACGGATCACAAAGGGACGAACCGGGGAAGGAAGAGATTGCTGTTCGGGTGACGGTGTAACGGAACAGATGCATTTTACACACAGGGGATGTAACGGTATACTGTTTCCATAACAGTCATTCCGTTACAGAAACCTGTGTGTAAAAGTGCCTATTGTCGCCTGCCCTTTGAAGTTTCACTCCACCAGCGGCCAGCACCCACAGTCTCTAACTTACCTTCCTTCATTTCTCTATTTTCACATCATACAAACAGACAAATGCCACTAATTTACAAAAAAAGTGATGCCAAATATAATAAAAAGTACAGACACTCCCACCCCTTTAATGTGGTGTTGGCGTGAGTCTGCTCAAGATAACCAATGTCACTGCCTTCAGCTCTCTGTCTTGCCTTTGCATTCCTTGCACTTTGTTCACTGCTGCAGCTGTTTCTGCCTGCTGCCTGAACTGAGTCACTGCTTGTCCACTGTTCTGGAGGGTCAGTTTAGCAGTGGTTATTTTGCCTGTCTGTCTGTTGCTACTGTTGATGTTTTACCTGCACCGATCTCTCACCCAGCCCAGTATAACGTGCTATGGTCCATAAACTGCAACTCCAGTGTTTCCTTATATTGGTCACTGATGTGGCAGATACATGCAAAGTCCAGCCCGTGGCAGACATTCACTGACCCTGGTAGTTTCACACTCACAGGAAAAGGTAGGAACTGGAAGAGATTATTACCAGAGGAGGTATTCAAAGTAAAAGCTGAATTCTGGACAGGGATGGAGGATTACTGGCACAAGGGGAGGATTTGAACCCACGCAGCAACTCTTAACAGGACTGTAGAACCCAAAGGCTCTTTTGATCCACCCACTGTCTCTAAAAACTGCTGTGACCTGAAAACATTCATAATTAATTATTGTCAATAGGAACTGCAATCTTAACAACTTCAAAATTAATTGGCAATAAAATTGGGAATGTAGAAAAAAAAGTTAGGCTCTAACTAAACACCTTCATTATAGATGAATAAAATTGGTCATGTAAAAAAAAGGGCTCTACCTAAACGCCTTCATTCAATTAATGATAACAAGGGCCTCAGCACTAGTTATGCAGCTATATATTGCAATTAATACAGGTAATAAAGCAAGCAAAAGCAAGGTTTCATTTCTCAAGCACCCTTTTCCTGAAATATAAAACTGTTTTTTAAACCTACATATTTTTCATTTTTATTCTCCCACTGTTATTAAAATTCACTGATCAATCAATCCTTTATAACAATTACAATTAATTCAATGAGAGACAGCATCATCTTGTGCATGTCTTGATAAGATTGAAATGCATTGGCTCTGCAAGGCTCGACCTTTGCATCACTGTGTGAGGAATTTGTGATTTTTGTGGTGAGATGATCATGGTTTACTGTTTGCTCATGAGTTTGTGAAATCATTTTAATTTAGGGTTATGCAAAATATATTTTCTGAAAGTCCCCTACTGTCACACTTCACAGGGACAACGCTCTTTTGCTTATCGAGCACCACTCTGGTTCAGTGGCCTCAGCCTTACCATCTCCTCTGCCCCAACTACTGGTATGTTTAAAACTAGGCTCTGGAACTATCTCACTACCAACAGCTCCTGTGACTGCCCAGCTTAACCTTGTTTCTACACTTCCCTTTCTGCTCTAGTTGTCCCCCCTCTCCTCCCCTCCTCACTGGATTCTACCCTCACATCGTGGTATACCCAATGCTGGACTTTTCACCCTCTCACCACCCTTCCTACATTCCTTCTCCCCCCTACCCTCTTCCCTCTCCCCTCTCCCTATGACTCTGGCACTTCTTATCTGTTGTCTATTTTCTCTGACAAATGCCGCTGGCTGCCTTGTTACAATGCTACCCTTGAACTGTATTAATCTGTACTCTGTTTGCAATGTCCACATTGTTTTAATGCCTGTCTTGATGTTCCCCATAATTTGTATTTCTCTGACATGGAACCTTTGTAAAAGAGCCATGGCTCAAAGGTATTTGTAATCCTAGACTTGATAAATAAATAAATAAATAAAAATTTTAGAAGAGTTCTGTGCCTAGGAATCTGATAAACACAATGAATCCGATTCAAATAAACTTGCAGGGCACTGATCAACAATCAAATAAAGCGTGAAATTCTCTCCCGGCACAGATAAAATTGCTTAATTAAATAAGCAGAAATCTATATCTACATAAACGGAAGCCTATGAAAAGTTTTGATTTGGATAAAATTAACTATTGTACTTCATTAAACGCGAATGTATATAGAAACTAGAAAGGTAACAGGAATTTTTTGATTTGATTAGTACACTTCATTGAATTTAATCATCTGAGTAACTGATTCCATGATGAAACAATATAGAGCGACAAAAAGCCCTACCCCCCCAAAGGCTCCCACCTTCTCCTAAAGAGCTATAATACATTGTTTTATTAACATCAACTATTGTAAAGCATTAAGGTTGTGTCTAAAAACAAAAAAAATCAATGGAATTAATCATAAATATAGCATTAACTAAAAGCAATTATATGTAGTTCAAAAGGTTTGTTTTATTTAAGGAATATCCCTTCTAATTTTTTGGTGCCTATCATTCTGTAACTCCTCTGAGCAGGTATGTGCTGCATCATGCACTGTCATAGATTTAATAGCATCATTTTTTTATGAAACCAGAAATATCAGCCCATCTGTGCTGTGGTGTGTACAGTAAGGAAGGCCTTCAGGTTTACCCAAATGCTGCTGAGTTTCTCCTGTGGTGTGCTTCCAGTACCATTGAGAACCTCAGAATCTGAAACAACCTGAAAATGAAGGAGAAATAAGTGACCACAATTATGTCTACCATCAACTCTCATTCTATAGGTTGTTGCTTTCCTTGGGGTATTGTAGAATTGTAAGGTGCAAAACTCGGGCAGCACATTTTATTGTCACTACCCCACCTACATGTTACAGATGTGATAAGATGTGATAGTTGCAGAAGTATTTGAAGCCCAGAGGTACAGCACACAACCAAACTCACTAAAAAGGACAAAAAGAATTGGTACTAATAATTGGCGACTCAATTACCACTGCCTTCTACTCCTGTAACTGTTGCCTGGCTTTCCCTGCTCTTCAAACCTAGGACAGCTTGTCCCTTGCTACAGTCTCGACTTCTGCTTTCTTTTCCATGCCTTTTTACCCTCTCTGTCTCCCTCTTGCTTTATTGCACTGCACTCTGGCTGGCCTATCCCCCACCTCCACAAAGCTACTTTTTCCAACGTATATTTTCTAGTCCCTCCTCATCTGCTCTCCCCGTTGCCTCCTCTGCTCGTTTTTCTCTACTCAAATTTCCGTTGCTCCTCATCTCCCCCTACATTACCATCCCTCTAACTGGCACCAGTGCAATTGTAGAAGCCGATCACTTCTGGCTGTCACCCCCACCCCCCTCTTTCTTAATCTCTCACCTTTTGACTAAACATTGTCTCCTCACCCCCCCCCCTTGCTGCAGTCTTCGGCTTTCTTCCCCGTCCGCTGAATCACCGGCTCCACATCACTGCCTTTTGTCTTCTAGGGTAATTTATTCTTGTTTTACTCACCATCTCTTCTCTCTCTCTCTCTCTTTCTTTACTCCAGACCTGAGCCCGAGTGGGCCAGCTGTGTGCCTTGTAGGCATGGTCGATTGGTGCCCTGGAAACTCTTCGCCACCCCCGACACCTCCTGCAGCCACCTCTTGCCACCTGCAAGCCGGGTAAGGATAGCCTCTGGCTGGGGAAGCTGTGATCAGGCTGCTATTGGCTGACAGCGCTTGAGCAGAACCACTGATTGGCCTCCGGTTCAGACCCTGCCTCCTGATTGGTGTGTCTGATTTCAGTACTTTACTGGGCTCGGAGTCCATTGACTTGCACTGCTCTGTGCCGAAATTTTACGCCCGCCCCCCCCGACCTTTATTAAATAGTCTCTACGTCTCCGCCCACTGCTCCTATTACCCACCCTATTTCTTGCCTCCTATCCTGCCCTCTAACTAAACCACTCCCCTCCTCCTGATCTTACTTTTACTTTTTTTTTCTCCTCCTCTGCCTTGGATTGTAACTGCTGGCTACACAGATCCCTGTTCCCCAGTATTCTCTGATTTTCTTTTCTCTCTTATCTCATCTTTTTTGCACTCCTCTACTTCTTCAATCTCACATCCTACTTCATCTCCTTTCTGTAATGCCTATCCACGACCACCCTTTTCTATCTCTTTTAACCCTCTCCCTCTTTCCTACCCTTTGCTATCTTCCAATCTCTGTCTACCCCTCTCCACCCTTTATTCTGGACATCCATGCCAGCTATCTCAAATCTGGTACAATAGCAATCTCCTGTTTTCCTCACCAAAGGTACCTATCTGCAAGCAACTGAGTGCAACTGACAAGCTACAACAAGGATAAATGGGCATATCGTCCTCTATTACTAACAACCTTCTTGCTCTGGGACCCTAGACGCCTGCACTGGTCCAAGCCGCGTAAGCCTCAGAAGTGTAATTCTATTGACTACGAAGTATGGCAACTGTCTCTTAAACTCCTACTCCTCCTCCTCTTGATATGAGGAAGTGTCCACCCAAATCCTGGCCCTGTCTCCTACAGTACAACAAAGCCTGCCAAAATGGAGGGGGGGGGGCTCAAAATTGCTACCTTAAACATCTGCAGTCTCTTCCCAAAACTGGCCTCCCTTCAAATCTTTGCCAGCCAACACAACCCGGATATCCTTGCTATCATCGAAACTTGGCTGACACCTAATACTCCAGATCATGCTATCTCTATACAAGGCTACAAGATATTCAGGCTGGATAGGACCTCGAAAAGGGGTGGTGGGTGTGTAATCTACATAAAGGACTACCTCACCTATCTCCCTGGTTCTTACCCCACCACAGAAACCTCAGTGCAACTCCTCCCTATCAAGATACTCCTTGGTGCCCAAAACAAAGTCCTCACGATTGCTGCTGTCTATATCCCACCAAAAGATCCTGATTCCGGCCTACAGGCTGTCCTTAAGTTCGTAAGTACACAACCTTCTGACATCGAACTCCTTCTCCTTGGGGACTTTAATATAAATTGGCTTGCTCCGGATGCAGGGTCAAACAAAGATGCTATCCTAGCAGCAAATTTAACGCAAGTGGTAAACTCCCCTACCAGGAAAAACTACAACTCAGGGACCAGCACCCTCATTGACTGGATCCTTACCAGCCACCCTACCCATATAACCAATGTAAGTGTTCTCCTGACTCGCCAGTGATCACTCTCCAATAATATGTACCTGGACAAATAAGTTTCTTAAGCCGCCTCCAAAAACCATCTATAGCAGAGTCCTACCTTATGGCAACCTTACTCATCTCAAGACCTGTCTTAGGCAGATAGACTGGTCCTTGATTTACAAAACTCAAGATGTTGACCTAGCCCTTGATTACTTTATTACTACTTTCAACACTGCCTGTGACACCTATGCACCAGTAAAAAGGCGCAAAATCAAAGCACTCACAAATCCCTGGCTCACAGCGAAGCTATTGGCACAACTCAAAAGTAGGGATCACCTCTGGGCCACTGCAAGAGCTACTGGCACTCTGTCGGACATTCAAAAATATAAACAGGCTCGCAACCACTGTACTAAACAGATCCTCTTGATGAAGAGCTCCTACTTCAAGAATGCCCTCTCCAACTCCTGGGGTGAAGGGAAATCCTTCTGGGACAACATAAGAAATATCATGGGTCAGCAGTCCAAATCCTCTCCTACAATGATGAATGTGGATGGAACCACTACATTAGACCTAGAGATCATTGCAAACACCCTAAATGATACCTTCACGGACCTTAGTGGTGTCCTCTCATCTGATTTCTTCACTGATGCTGACCCTCCAATTTCTACTTCTACTACTGCCTCTCCAACCAAACCACCCTTCCATTTCAAACTAGTAAAGGCACATGAAGTCTATAAATATGTAAAGAAGGCCATTTCTAAGTCCCGAGTAGGCAGCGACACTATTGACCTTAAACTTCTGTCCCTCACTCTGAAGGAAGTACTGCTCCCCCTCACAAACATTTTCAGTCTCTCCCTCTGCTACAGCCAATTCCCTAGGAAATGGAAAGCTGCAGTTGTCACTCCGGTGCACAAAAGTGATGATAAGTCACTGCCTGGTAACTATCGACCGATATCAATACTACCACCTCTCTCTAAGGCCCTTGAACGCATGGTGGCGGACCAACTTTCAGACTACCTGGAAAAGCACAACATCCTATGCACTCGGCAGCATGGATTTAGAAAAGGGCACAGCACATTGACTGCCCTACTTGAATTCTCAGGAGCAATCCACAATGCCATGGACAAAGGAAACCTAACTGGAGCTGTCTACATTGATTTAACCAAGGCATTTGATACAGTACACCATGGCCTACTCATCAAACAACTACTATCCCTAGGGCTCTCGCAGGGTCCTGGTGACTGGGTAAAAAATTACCTTGCTCAGTGCTCTCAATCTGTAAAAGTAGCTGGAGTTCTCTCAGACTCAAAACCGGTTCGCTAAGGAGTTCCCCAGGGATCCAACCTGGGCCCCCTCCTTTTCAGCCTTTTCCTAAACTCCCTCCCCAAATCCTGCCCTGAACAAATAATCCTCTATGCCGATGATGCCGTGATTCTTGCCACTCATAAAGAGCCAAACCTCTTACGCCTCAACCTTCAGCATGTTTTTTCCAAAGTTGAGATGTGGTTCCTTGAACATAAGCTGGTTCTACACCACAAAAACTAAATCCATGCTCTTCTCTAACCCAAAACAAGAAACGGCAAGTCCCACTCACCATTAATACATACCTGGAAATACCCTTGAACAAGTGCCAATTTTCAAATATCTTGGAATCAACTTTGATCAAGGCCTAACCTTTGCAACTCACATTGATAGTACAGCAAAAACTATTAATCAGCAAATTGGGATTCTGTATCAGACCGACAGCTCCTTACCCATTCTGCACTGAGGATTGCCATCCAATCCTCTATCATCTCAGTCGTTGACTATGGCTTAGTTATATACAGATCTGCCACTACTACAGCACTTAGTCATATTACAACATCCCTAAATAAGGCCTGCCGGCTGCTCACTGGTGCACATCGACGTACCCAGACATGTGAACTCTATGCTGACTCAGGTTGGTTACAACTCTTAAACCAGATAAAGTACCTTACCTGCCTGATGGTGAAAAAATCCACTCTGGGCCTCACTCCACCTTGTATCCAAGACCTGTTATGCCCGAGCGCTAGCACCCATTTTACCAGAAGATCAGAACACCAGCCTCTCCAAGTCCCCCAGTGCCGGACTTCTTAGGGACAAAGATCATTTGCCTATCGTGCCCCCAGCTGGCTAAATGCCCTCAGCACTCATATTACTGCCTCACCTCTCTAGGTATTTTCAAATCTAGGCTGTTCTCTCACCTTGCCACCTCCAGCTCCTGTGACTGCCCTGATTAAACCTCCTAGTTTCTCACTACCCACCCTGTTCCGTTATTTGACAAAGACATGTTTGGGAAACCTTTTCCCTGCTATTGTCTGCTCCCCACACCTTTCACTTACCCTCTGTTCTGGACTTTTTCCCTATTTGTTTCTCCTAATCTGGCATGACCTCTTTCTTGTAATAATAATGTGATTATTGATATCTCATGTCCTTTTGCACAAGTGATTTAATATGTATTTGTATATGTTTTCTCGCTCTTGACACAGCACAAATTGTTGTGTTATCTATGTAACCTTTTTTGTACTGTACCTAATTGACATGGAACCTTTGTAAAAGAGCCACTGGCTCAAAGGTAGTAATTCCTAGAACAATAAACTAAACTAAACTAAACTAATGATTAGGGGTGTAAAGACTCACCTTCAGCAGGGCCATGCTTCAACTATGGTAAGGTGCCTCCCCGGAACATCGGCAGGGAGAGACACCAATCACACAGAGGAAATCATTTGTGGCATTGATTGAGACACGCATGTCATTCTCCACAGAGGTACAAATGACCTAGCCAGTAAGTCAGTAGAGGAAATGAAACAAAACCTCACCAGGCTGGATGACAAGCTTGCTTCCCTTTCATCCACAATCAACTTATCTGAAATTCTGCCAGTCTGGAAAAAAGGAGACAGCAGGCAAAATATCAGGGAAGGGGACCACTTTGAGCTAAACACTTGGCTAAAGAACTGGTGACAGGCAAAATATCACCACTTTATTGGAAAATGGCAGGACTTCTATGAATGAGAGTTCTTTAAATATGATGGCCTACACCTCTCAAAAAAGGGGATCCAAGTGCTAGGGCAAATATTTGATGTTCACTTCGGTCAGTTAAACTAGTGGATGGGGGGTGGCACAGGCACCCCATCACAAAAAAGGTTGCCAAATGCCACTCCTCCATCACCAACTAGCTCAGCACAAGGATGTGCCAATCATACTCAGACCAAATATCGCACCAAACATACTTAGACCAAGCATTTCGACAAAATCATACAACCAAAACATATTAAAAATGCAAATGACCAAAACAGAAGGGGATGGAAGGCAATGTGCACCAATGCTCATAGTCTGCCAAACAAAATCCCTGATCGCACAGCTGTAATGGCAGATGCACAATTAGACTGGGTCGCTGTTACAGAAACACGGTTTACTGGGAACCACTCCTGGGATGTCACCATCCTAGGGTATGTGTTATTCTGGAAAGATCATGAGGAAAAGAAAGGGGGGGTGGCATTGTATGTCAGAGATGACATATGTGCAACAGAAATTTAGGGAAAACACAGTAAAGCAGAACCCCTTTGGGTTACACTAGAAGCTGAGGACAAAGCCCCTATCCAGGTGGAGTCATATACAGACCCCATCCCAGGAGGCTGATGTAGACAAGGAGCTCTTGGAAACCATCATGATGATGGTGGACATGGTGAGTTATTGTCTGCGGGGGACTTCAATCTACCAGATGTGGACTGGTCTTCATACGCAGCATCCTCAGACCAGAGCAGAGTTCATTTTTGTACTAAGGGGAGCAGGTTTGTATAAACTGGTGGACTCACCCACAATAGACAAAGCAATATTGGATCTAGTGCTGACAAACAGCACAAGGATCCCAGAAGCAGGGGTGGGACCCAATCTAGGGACCAATGATCACAGTTCAGTCTGGTTTACTGTGAATAATATAGAGGAAAATAGTCACACCAAAATCAAGGTAATAGATTTCAGAAAAGCCAACTTCCCCAAAATGAGAACTATGCTCGCATCCATGTTAGGAGGAGGAATCACAGGAAATGTAGAGGATTGCTGGAATACTGTGAAGGCTGCTCTGCATACAGTAACAACTGTATGCACTAAGCAGATCAGCAAGTCCAAAAGAAGGAAAATACCTCTCTGTTTTTCTCACGAAGTAGCATCCAAAATCAAAGTGAAAAAAAAGGCTTTTACACAGTTCAAGCAAACAAAACATGAAGCAGACATAGAAGAATACAAGAACAAATTAAAAGGAGGCAGAGAAAGCTCTTAGAAGGGCAAAATTACAGATGGAAGAGTATAGCACAGGGTGTTAAGGAGGGAGACAAAACCTTCTATAGTAATACCAAATGAGTTCACTCCGAAGAAAGAGGGGTTACTAGTGAGGTACCACAAGGTTCAGTACTTGGTCTGTTCCTTTTTAATGTCTTTATAAATGACATTGCAGAGGGACTAGAAGGAACATTATGCCTCTTTGCGGACGACACAAAGATCGGCAACAGGGTTGATACACAAGGGGGGGGTGGAGAGGATGAGAAGGGACTTGGCAAAGTTGGAGGAATGGTCAAAAGTATGGCAGCTTAGATTTAATGCAAAGAAATGCGAAGTAATGCACCAGGAAAACAAAAACCCAGGGGAAGAGTACACAATGGTGGGGGCTTAACAACAACAAAAATGGAAAGGGACCTGGGGATAGTCATATAAGATGACTTAAAGGTAAGCAAGCAATGTGAGAAGGCAGTAAGGATGGCTGGGGGGATACTGTGATGCATAGGGAGAGGCATCACCAGTAGAAAACAGGAAGTTGCTATTCCTCTGTACAGACAGTTAGTGAGACCCCATCTGGAGTATAGTGTGCAGTTCTGGAGACCCCATCTCCGCAAGAACATAGACAGGATGGAGGCAGTCCAGAGAAGGACAACTAAAATGGTGCAGGGTCTGCAACAGAAGCCATATGATGAAAGACTAAAGGAGCTTAATATGTATACCGTTGAGGAAATGAGGGAGAGGGGGGGACATGATAGAAACTTTTAAGTACCTCAAGGAAATCAACAAAGTCCAAGAGGGTAGCATCTTTCAGAAAAAAGATGTGCAAGAACAAGGGGACACAATCTGAAGATGGGGAGGGGTGGTTCAGGGGCAATGTGAGGAAGTATTTTTTCACAGAGAGGGTGGTGGACACATGGAATGGCCTTCCTGAGGAGGTCGTGGAGTGAAAAACGGAAAGGGAATTTAAGAATGCATGGGACAGACATAAGACAATTCTGGTGAGGGAGTAGAAAAAAGTAGGCTGTTGGTTAACTAGGATCTGCAGCTTACCCAGTTGGTAGGGAAAAGGGCAGACCAGGTGGGCCAAGTGGTCATTATCTGACATCACAGTCTAGGTTTCTATGTAGATACATAAGAGAAAAAGGAAAAACTAAGGGAGGAATAGTCTGACTAGCAACCAAGGAAGGTAAGATGGCAGAGAGTAACGAGTGACGAGGACAAGGCAGAAGTGCTAAACAAGTTCTTTTGTTGTGTCTTCACCATAGAAGACAGTGGAAAAGGTCCCACACTGAGCAGGACAAAGGAAGATACCAAGGGAACAGATACTAGCCCCTTCACAAGGGAGAGAGTCCTAAAATAGCTTAATGAACTGAAAGTGGAAAAAGCCATGGGACCGGACGGCATACACCCTAGCATACTGAAGGATCTGCAAGAGGAACTGGCCGCACCGCTGTCTGAGCTTTTCACCAAGTCACTAGACAGCGGGAAAATACCTCAGGACTGGAAACAGGCAACTGTCGTGCCCTTACACAAGAGCAGAAACAAGGAAGAGGCAGGAAATTACTGCCCTGTCAATTTGACTTCAGTTGTGGGGAAATGATGGAGTCGCTACTAAAAGAGAGGACAGCGGCGTACCTAACAGATACTGGAAAATGGATCCAAAGCAACATGGCTTCACAGCAGGATGCTCTTGTCAAACCACCGTGATCAACTTCTTCGACTGGGTCTCAAGAACATTTTATCAGGGAGGGGCGGTGGACATTGTATACCTAGATTTCAGCAAAGCCTTTGACACCATCCCTCACAGAAGGCTAATCAACAAGCTGAAACATATGGGAGTTGGCCAGGAGATGGTCAGCTGAAGCAGTAACTGGCTGAATGATAGGACCCAGAGAGTGCTAATCAATGGATTATTGTCAGGGGAGGGTAGGGTGACCAGTGGTGTCCTGCAGGGATCAGTACTGGGACCAATCCTATTTAACATATTTATAGCAGACATAGCAAATGGACTGACAGGGAAGGTTTGCCTGTTCGCAGATGATACAAAACTCTGCAACAGAGTGGACACAAGGAAAGGAGCAGATAACATGGAAGCTGACCTTAGAAGACTAGAGGATTGGTCCAGGGACTGGCAGTTACAATTTAACGCCAACAAGTGTAAGGTAATGCCCTTGGGAAAGAGGAACCCTGGAAAAAAGTATACACTGAGAGGACATCAACTTGAGGCACGATTGGAGTGAGATCTTGGCATAATCATCACTGACAAATTAAAGGTAGGAAAATAATGTGAGAAAGCAGCACAGAAAGTGGGTGGCATCTTATAGGTCCTTAGTGAGGCCACACTTGGAGTACTGTGTTCAGTTCTGGAGACCTCACCTCAAGAAGGACATTGACTATTTGGAAACGGTGCAGAGAAGGGCTACTAAGATGGTGCATGGACTGCATCACAGGTCATATGAAGCAAGACTCAGGAAGCTGAACCTATACTCCCTTGAGCAGAGAAGAAACAGAGGGGACACAATTGAAACATTTAAGTTCATGAGAGGATTTAACACAGCTCAGACTGGCAATCTATTTCAACAAAACACGGCAGCACGCCCGAGAGGGCATGATATAAGACTGGTAGGAGGAAGGTTCAAAAGCAACCTCAAGAAGTACTTCTTTACAGAGAGACTGATAGATCCATGGAACAGCCTGCCCCAGGAAGTGATAGCATTAAAGACAATCAAGGATTTCAAATTCACATGGTGCAGACATAAAGGACAAGTTAGGGTGAAGGCTGCATAGGGAGGGGGTAGTTTCTAGGGTAGACTAGATGGGTCATACGATCCCCATCTGCCGACATTTTTCTTATATTCTTATGTTCTTAAGAGTGTCAGCGGACAGTGACAGGATACTGAGTCTGTAAAGAAGATCCCAACCCTACATGCCCCACAGTATGAGAGTCAGTACCTCATTTGCCTACTCAGAAGCCCACTCTGTTGCACCTGGATATTTGTTATGTTTTTTTATATATCGGTTGTCCAGTGCCATAATCCTCTCTGGTTTATGGTAGTTTTGATACTAGGCAGCTTCTCCTTTTCTTTGGTGCTGTTAATATTCATCTGGTTCTTTCATGCACCCTGAATGTCCTCTTTTTGTTCTTTACTGCTAAATGTACGCTTATTGTGTGATGCCTCAACAAGAGACTATACTTCTGTCAGTGTGAGGACCTTCTGGGTACAGTGGATGTGGTTTCGATCTTTGTCCTGACTGTTAGCCAGTTGCAGTTCAAAGTCTCACACATCTACAGTTTTTCTATGCAAATTATACAACATTTTGTGTTTTTGGCTAAGCCTTACAGTCAGACACCTGTTTCAGTCTTGCGTGGGTATTAAGGAGCAACTATTTGCTGTACGTGGATTGCCTTTCTGCTTTGATAATACGTTGCATCACTTGATGTCAGCTCTTATTACATTTTTTTAACTGTTCTTAAATGTAAAAATAATGACCTGATGTATCTAAGGAGGCAGTATAATAATAAAATAATAATAATTTTATTTATAAACGCCTTTCAGTATATCAAGGTGCTGAACATTTTAAAACCATAATTTCAAATACAAATCTGCAATACATATAAATAAAATTATACCATAATAACATCAGATATTAAAATCAAATAATAAGTTATAATATAAAATACAGGCACAATAAATTAACTTAATTATCCAGGAAGGCCATTTACCATAAGTAAGTTTTCAGGTCCTTCTTAAATACCTATTTGTATAGATAGTGATTAAGAGCACTGAGCTGCAAAGCTGGAGACTGTAGCTACTGATATGATGTGTCTTGTACTGTGAGTGCACTGATTTTTTTTATGCCTTAAAATACCTCTTATAATTTTTTTGAATTCCCTTCATAGCACAAGACCAACACAGAATGGTAACACAATGTGTTAATAATAGTAACACGCAGTCCCTGCTTCTGAGCATGGAGCTGAGGTGCCGATTGCAACTTGGCTGCATAAGTAATCACCTCCTTCAAAGTTGCCAATAGCAAGATGTGAACATCTCCTGCTTCCAGACCGAGTTGGCAGCAGCAATCATCCCACTTTCCCAATCAACCAAGTTGTGCTTTATATACTGGAGAACTTACAACAAAGGCATACTTTAAAGTCCCCCTTTGTTTATTTTTAGTTATGTACCTCCACACCCCACACATTTATTCATTGACAATTATTATGCCGTAAAATACCTCTTACGTATTATTTTTTTATTCCATTCATGGCTCAAGGCTAATCCAGAATGGTTATGTAATGTGTTATTAATAGTAACATGCACCCTCTGTTTTCAGAACAGGTTGGTAGTAATCAACCCACATTCCTAATCAGTCGAGTTGTGCTTTATGTACTAAAGAACCTACAACAAAAACATAATTTAAAGTCCACCTTCGACTGTTTTTAGTTATGTACCCCCACTCCCCCATACATTTATTCATAGACAATCAAAAAGGATTTCATTTAAAATTAAATAAAAATCCCCCCACACACTCTTTCTAGCTTGGCACATTTCTAGCCCAAAGTGGTCAGTGTGCAGCACCTGTGAAGCATGCTATGAGATTGCACTTCTCAAGGAGTCTTGAGCCCTGCAGTGGCTGGGGTAAGACACACATGCTGCTAGCCACAACAGGTCACACCAGGTCACAGTTATCACATGAGTGTGTGGCCCATGTGTGCACTGTGCAGCCAGTTCAGGGCATTGATATCTGCTGTGACCCTGCACCAAGTTACCTCCTGCTGCACTAATGTCAGACTATAGACCCCCAACAGCACCCACCGTTGCATCAATCATCACCTCATCTGTGACAATGATTGCACCACCTGCTATGCAGTTTAAATAAATTACTTAACTAAGCTGAAAACACCACAGCCAATCCTGTGTTCCATACAAGGAATGTGTTAGTGATGACACAAATATTGGAGGTGTCAAATTCTTACCGCTCCTATACTGTGTTAGACTGCTAATGCTGAGGCAAATTCTTTCCCTGTGGTGTATTTTATATAAATACTAACACCATTACACCAATAGTAAAAACTAGTAGATATGTCAGTGTGGGTGTCAGCAGCTTTAGTGTAACTGTTGAAAGTGGAGCAGTGTTTTTTTTTTTTTTGTTGAAGTTTTTTTTATCTCTTGTGGCTGAAGGAACTCCATGACTTCAGAGATTTTGACAGCTAGGTAATCTCAGCAGCACTGGCTAAATCATTGGACTGTTAATTTATTGACTGTTTTGACTAAACATAATTCAATTGACACACCATGTTAATGCAGTGGTTCAGTTTATTTGTTGTGTCTTTGTTTCTGTGGGTATTCAGAATATCTCTGTCAGCAGATCTTGGTTTGCGATCCTGTACTAGAGGGACTAGCCTGTCAAACAGTGATGAAATGCAGTGCTAAGGCCGGAAAGTAATTTTTGTTTTCTGCATCCCAATGGCACACATAGTACAGTGCTGCAGCACTGGGGATTTTACCATTGACATCTGGGTAATGTTGTGATTTTCTAGATCATGGCTGGATATCCAAGAAAAAAAAAGACTATTTGTTCACTTCCATATGCTTCCTTGCAGTTCCTTGTATTGTGTGTTCCTAACACAGTTGGAGTGACAACTGGTTTTGTATTGTATGTATTTCTTTTTTATTGTTACAAAATGTTGTATGAGATTGGGATAAAAGACACCTGTGTTAACTCTGCATATTCTGCAACTTATCTGTATAAGCTCCCTTTTTGTTATCAAATGTCAGACTGTTTATGTGTGACCATAAAAATGTTTTTGAGTGCAAAACTGTTTCTGTGTGTGATTGAGCTGATCCTTTGGGTGACAGCAGTCTACCAGATAGAGATGACTTATTGGATGTATGTGACTGCGTAATAAGTCTCATCCATTACATGCAGAAATAAACATGTTCTGTAACAAAAGTAAGTTATGGTGTTTTTGGTCACCCGTTTCGTTTTCAGATGGTGTATGGTGGATCTGGATGATGTCTATTACCTATGGTTCATTACTTACCAACGTGAATGATTATTCATAAAGTTTCTATTTTTTGTACATTTATTTCTGTATGTGCAATCATTTATTGAATTCCCACCCATTCACAAATATCACTTTCCTACATCAATTACCCCACCCTTGTCCTCTGTCAGCATGATTCCACCAATACCATCACATCAATGTCCACCAGAAATTATTGCTGCATTCTTCCCATGGTACATGTCCGAGACTTATGGGCACATAATGGTGGTGATCAAGGTGAAACAGGGCACTGTATTCTGTTTCAGTGTCAGCTGAGTACCAGATCAAATGATCATATTATGAAACTCGAGTGAGAGAAAAGAAACAGGAATGTGAGGAACTATTAATTCACAGTTGGGGTGCTGGATGCCAAGTGCATACTACCAGAATAGATGCTGAGATCTGCAAACACGCATGTGACTGACCTAGCAAAGACCATCGTGTAGTATTATACATGTAAAATGGGGAAATGACATAGGCCAACATGACATATTATGCTGCTCTATGTACTGTATAATATCCTACCTGGTGGCCAAATGTTGCACACACACAGAAATATATAAACATAGAATATGACAACAGATATGGGCTGCTTGTCCCACCCAGTCTGCACATTTTTGTTTTATTTTTGCTGAAGACCCTACTTGATCTACAGTGCTGTCTCTTCCAATTCCAAAAAAATCCTAATGGGAAGAACTGGGCTGGAGTATTCCAAAAATAATCATACAATAAATACCTGTATGTGTTTGACATGGCGAGTGTAGCACTTCTTGATATGTGCATAGAAGATTAATAACAGTGACAGGACAGTGAAGAAAACAAACAGATTCAACACTCATTGATTAATTTAAGGTAGTGGATATTCAAAATGGCATGAAACACTTGTCACGTGGATGTTTGTAACAGAAAATAAAACAAGCATTTGTTGATGCTGAGTGTTTGCCACTTGCATTGTTGCTGTACTGGAGCTTTCTTGCACACATATTTATTATATATTAAGATGAACCAGACAAGGTTTATTATGTCATTTGCAATGGAGTCCTGCTCTGCTCAGGTGGTTGGTAGGCAGAGTCATACAGTGTGCTGTAACCTACTGTTTGAGGGAATCATAGATTATCTGCTGTATTACTTATTGTAGGGTCTAGTGCAAAATCCTGACATGCAAGTTCCAGACCCACAACATCCTGACTCTGTTTCCCCAACACTCAACTGCCCAACAAGCATAACATCTCAACATGACATTGCCCAACAATGGAAGTGACTGCCGTGGAGGTAATTGGTATTTTAGTTCTGTGGGGGAAGAGGGTCTCTGCCCTCCAGACCCCCATTGCGTGGAACTTCAATTTCAATCAATCAGTGAATCAATCAATCAATCCTTTATTTGTTCAGTGCAATTTCAGTGAGTCAAAGCGCTTTACATACTATCAACAATTACATTTTAATTAAAATCAACAGTTTGAGTACTAAAATCTTTAAATTAAATCCTATCTGAGAAGGCCTGGCTAAATAAAAAATGAGTTCAATTCAACTTTAAAATGATAGATGGTCTGGCATTCTCTAACCTGGTGAGGCAGAGAATTCTACAGGGTAGGGGCCACAGCAGCAAAAGTATGGGCCCCAGAAAACTTCAGTTTAACCCTGGGAATCTCTAGCAATCCATTATCAGTGGAGCAGAGTGGGTGGGAGGGGCAGGAGGGATGAAGATAGTCTTGCAGGTAGCTGGGTCCCTGGTTGTGTAGGGCTTTGTAGGTCAGCAAACCGACCTTGAAGGAGATCCACCAATTTATCAGCAGCCAGTGCAGATAGTGGAGCACAGGTGTAATATGGCAAGCTCTCAGTAAGCCAGCCAACAACCTGGCCACCACATTCTGCAATAGCTGCAATCAGCAAAGATCTGCCCCCGGTAGCCTAAGTATTGGGCATTACAGTAATCTAGGCAAAAGATCACAAAGGCATGAACCATATTGGCATGTCACCAGGCGAGATCAGGTGTTTAATTCTGCAGTGTTTCTCAGATGATAAAATGAGGCTTTGACCACAACTGACACCTGTGATTTCAAGGTCAGACTGCAGTCAAGTGCAATGCCCAGATTTTTCACCCAATCTGAGGTAAGCAGCTGGGAGTCCCCAAGCCAGAGTCCCAAGGTTTGACCCACCTGAACCCTCATGCCCTGGTGACCAGGTTCTAACACCAGTACTTCAGTCTTGTTCAGATTCAACTTCAGCCAATTGGTCCCCATCCACTTTTGAATCTCGGTTAGGCAGTTGTTAAAGACTGAGACCACTTCCTCCTGCCCAGGTGTGAAGGACATGTAGAGCTAAGTGTCATATGCATAGCAGTGGAAACTCAACCCTTACTGCCTAATGATCTCCCCCAACAGCAGCATGTACACTGTGAACAACATGGGGGATAAGATTAAGCCCTGCAGAACCCCAAAAGAAGGGCAGGGAGTGGGAAGAAAAGGTTCCCGATACCACTCTCTGCGTCCTGTACGTGAAGAAGGATTTAAACCAGCTGAGGACTGTACCAGCCCGACCACAGCAAATCCACAGGCTCTCCATCAACACCTCATGGTTCACAGTGTCAAATGTCATAGAGAGATTGAGGAGTACCAAGATGGACCTACTCCCTCAATTCCTCACTGCTAGGAGATCATTCTACACCCAGACAAAGACAGTCTTGGTACTTTGTCTCTTCCTGAAACCAGACTAGACAGTTATAGATTTATGGAGTCAGACAAGGTTGCATTCTAGTGCCTACTTTCTTTAATATCTATATACAGTAAATTCTATTCTACTTGAAATAAAAAAAAACACAGAATTTCATTCACCAAAAATCAACGAATTTAGAATTGACAGTCTAGCATATGCAGATGATCTGGTTTTATTATCAGCCTCTGCGTTGGGTCTTCAAAGAAAAATGAAATGCTTTGATACCCTCTGCAGAGAAAGAAACCTTAAGAAAAACTTAAAAAAAAAAATTTAATTTTTGGAAATTTTTCAAGACATGAACCTAAATTTCAAATAAATGGTGAGAAATTAGAGACAGTTAAAACTTATGATTATCTGAGCGTGCGATTTTCCTACAACCTAAACTGGAACAAGCATATAGAATATACTAAAAATAAGATGATTTCTGCTGTAAATGCATTCAAAATTTTCCATGCCAAAATGGGGAAGACCTCGGTTAAAGGGATCCTGAGGGTACTTAATACCAAAATTAAAACTAGCATAATATATGCAGGAGAAGAATGGGGGTTCACTAATATCAACCCATTAGAAACCTTACTTAATAAATTATATCGCTATATTCTTATGCTACCACCAGGTACCCCCAGCTGTATCCTTAGATTGGAATTTGGCCAGTATTCCTTAAGCTCCTTAATACAGGTGAGACACATTTTGTTTCTACTTGAAACTTTCTCACTTCAAGATTATCGATTTCCCAGAAAGTGTCTTGAGGAAGAAATTAAGATGGAAAAATTGGGTTTTGTACACCCTTTCATGCAGTTAGTCAGGAAAACTATGTTTCCTTCGGGTTTGGGACATACTTTATATGATATTTATATAAAATCTTGGGATGTATTTGTCCTCACATTTAAACACGGAATACGAGATATGGATACAAACCAAATATTTTCTGAATTGGCACAGCTAAAACTGCATAACGATTATAAACAATTTAAAAGTCTTTGGGGCTTTGAGTCGTGCTTATCATGTTTAACTTTCCCCCAAATTAGGAGAGCTTACCCAAGATTTAGAATGCTACAACGCACAGTTCATTTTATATAGACAAAAAGAAATAATGTTTTGTCTCCTTTTCGTAAATGTGGCAAACCTTTTAAAGACAATTTAAAACATTTTATTTTTTATGCCCTCTGTTTAAACAAAACAGAAGCAAATGGTTGGGTTCCATACTTGGAGGCCTTAATCTCACATCAGATGAGATTATTGAATACCTCTTTACTTGTTCTGAGAGAATTGTACTACAAAATGTAGGGAAGTTGTTATTAACAATATTATTTTAAAATCTGATTATAATAAATTATTAAATTAAAGGTTTTATGTGATACTAGATTTCTACAAAAATGTCTGCAAGCAGACAATTGTTTGATTATGGAATGCTTTGTTTTAATTTGATTTGTGATTAAAAATTAGTATATTGTAATAGCTTTGCTGAACAATAAAGAAAGATTTGACTTGACTTGAGTCATAGATTTCATGAGTTGTTAAATTATTATCCAGTTGCGCAGCTACTACCTTCTCGATAACCTTGCCCACAAAGGGCAGGCTAGAGACCGGTCTGTAGTTTGCCAGGATGTCCAGGTCCAGCAAAGGTATTTTCAGCAGTAGTCTAGCAACCACTTCCTTCAGGAGTTCTGGAAAAAACCCTGTGACTAGGGAACAATGGACTATCCTAGCAAAGACTGGGCCGATGACTTCTATATACCCCACCAAGAGGAGTGTTGGCCCAGAGTCAAAAATACAATAGGACGACCGCACCTCCTGAATTATCTTCACAGCATCCATGACATCTGACTGACCAAAGTCAGACAAGACAGGCCAAGTACTTGTGATCTCAAGTCTGTCACTGCAAGGCCCATTTGAGGGTGCTGATTGGATCTCTGATGTGATAGTGGCAATCTTATCAGCAAAGAACTGAGCCAAGTCATCACATCTAGATTGTGTAAAAGGCTCCCTGAGACCGAAGACAGGTTGGACTGCACAACCTATAAACAGTATGGAAGAGCTGAGCTTGTCTATTAGTTGCTGCAGCAATCTCTTTTGACAGGAACACTGCTCTACAGGAGATTGCTGATTAAAAGTCTTTGTAATGGGCTAACAATCTAAGCTTGTCATCTACCAGACCAGATTTCCTCTAGCACTGCTTCAATTTTTGACCCCTCCTCCTCATCTCCTTCAGTATCTCATCAAATCAAGGACACTTCTGCTGGGACATGAAAGAGTGAACGCGGACAGGTGCTACAGCATCAAGGGTGACAGTAACAGCCCTGCTATAGGCCAGCACCAGCTCCCCTGGTTCCTCTTATACATTCATCATTCCCATTAGGTCCAATACCTCCATCAGATCACATGGGGACAGTCCCCTTAAGGGGAAGTATTGGACCATCTCCATAGGGGCATGTCTTTGGGGGGGAGTCTCAAACCTGAACCTGACTGTATAATGGTCAGACCAGCTCAGTGGTTCTGCCACCACGTCATCAATCTCCATCCCAAGCAGGAAGACTAGATCCAGTGAGTGTGAATGTGAGTTGCAGAGGTAATAACCTGTGCCAGGCCCAATGAACTCGTTATTTGGAGGAAATCCTGACCACCCACACCCCCCATAACTAACATAAAATCACCTCCACAGTGCTCTCACTTCCATTGTTGGGCAGTGTCATGTTGGGATGTTGCATTTGTCAGGCAGTTGAGTGTCAGGAAAATGGAGTCAGGATGTTGTGTGTTGGAAACTTACATGTCAAGACTTCATACAGATACGCTTATGTTGTGCACCCTGAAATTCTCTACTAATCTAATATCACATCAACATGGATCACCACACTTGGGAAATTTGAGGCTGAAGACAAATGTGGGGTATCATAACATAGAAACATAGAATTTGATGGCAGATAAGGACCGCTTGGCCCACCTAGTCTGCCTATTTCCCTACCTACAGGATAAGCTGCAGATCCTAGTTAACCAACAGCCTATTTCTTCCTACCCCCCACAAAAATTGCCTTGTGTCTGTCCCATGTATTCTTGAATTCTCCCACAGTTTTAGACCCCACAACCTCCTTAGGAAGGCTGTTCCATGCGTCCACTACCCTCTCTGTAAAAAAAATACTTCCTCACATTGCCCCTGATCCAACCCCCTTCTTCAAATTGTGTCCCCTTATTCTCGCACATCTCTTTTTCTGAAAGATGCTACCCTCTTGGACTTTGTTAATTCCACTGAGGTACTTAAAAGTTTGTATCATGTCCCCCCTCTCCCTCCTTTCCTCAAGGGTATACATGTTAAGCTCCTTTAGTCTCTCCTCGTATGGCTTCTCTTGCAGACCCTGCACCATTTTAGTTGCGCTCCTCTGGACTGCCTCTATCCTGTCTATGTCCTTGCAGAGATGGTGTCTCCAGAACTGCATGCAGTACTCCAGATGGGGTCTTACCAACTTTCTGTACAGAGGGATAACAACTTCCTGTTTTCTGCTGGTGATGCCTCTCCCTATACATCCCAGTATCCCTCCAGCCCTCCCTACTGCCTTCTCACATTGCTTGCTAACCTTAAGGTCATCTGATATGATTACCCCCAGGTCCCTTTCCATTGTTGTTGTTGTTACTACCTTCCCCCATTGTGTAATCTTCCCCTGGGTTTTTGTTTCCCAGGTGCATTATTTTGCACTTCTTTGCATGGAATCCAAGCTGCCATACTTCTGACCATTCTTCCAACCTTGCCAAGTCCCTTCTAATCCTTTCCATGCCTCCTTGTGTATCAATCCTGTTGCAGATCTTTGTGTCATCTAAAACACTGAAACACTTACATCCTGGTTTCCTACACTTGTTGCCATAACATAATAAACAGGCTATGCTCTGTCTGTGTGCCTCTTTCTCTTCACACTCTCTCCACCCCAACCCACCCCCCACCAATACGCACACACACATCCTTAGCTGCTGTCCCTGTTAGGCTGGTATCCCTCAACAGGTAAAGGACTATGGCAACTTACATAATGCAAAGAGAAAAGGGAGCAGTGGACCTTGGTGTAGTACCTGTATTACCTGAAATGGAAAGTAACGGGAATACACTGCGAGCTGGTAGCTTGGAAGTGAAGAGGTAAACTGCACAACCTGTATTTTGCTTGTTATGCTGCTGGCATATTCACAAAGTATTACCAAAAGTAACAAGTTGGGGGGGGGGAGTAGAAACTGTTTATCCAGGAAAGGCACACTAAGCTGAAGCTTGTTTCCAGATGTGACCCGTGAGCACAAGTGAGTTAAATGCCTTGCTTAGGGTCACACAGTATGCAAGTGGGGGGCTGTGGAATTCAAACCCATGGCTCCAGATTTGCAGTGCAGTGCACTAAATCACAGCACTGAAGGTAACAAGCAGTTAGTGATTTCTGAAATATGTGATTGGCAACCTTTTTATCAGATACTCGTGCTTCCATTCATGTCACAAATATCTGTTACTCTATGCTTGTTACTATCTAAGTTTTTTGTATCACTTGTGTTGCATTGCATCTGCATTCAGATTTTGGACTTTTGATTCTGATGAGGATTTCCTTCTAAAAGAGACAGAGAGTGTGGAAAGTAAATTAATAAAATCATTGGTGAAAATCTTGTTTGTGCCTTGCAGTTCTTGACACTAGTTTTGTAAGACTATAACAGGGTATTGCTTTT
Source organism: Neoceratodus forsteri (assembly GCA_016271365.2). Lineage (NCBI taxonomy): Eukaryota > Metazoa > Chordata > Ceratodontiformes > Ceratodontidae > Neoceratodus > Neoceratodus forsteri. Next base: position 990,052,671 of record CM057455.1, read on the forward strand.
GCATAAACATTGACTTTGGTGGTTCATTGGTGAAAATCTTGCTTGTGCCTTGCAGTTCTTCACACTAGTTTTGTAAGACTATAACAGGGTATTGCTTTTGCATAAACATTGACTTTGGTGGTATTTTGATTGGTATAATAGATGAGGGTCACAAGTACAAATCTTGATCATGGTGACTTGCATAATAAAACAAAGTGGGAGGTTATTAAAAACTAAATAAGTCAGACATAATTAAAAACTGTCAATCTGTCAGCATAATACATTACTTTACTACACAAGCCTTACTGACTATGTAGCTGTTAACTGGTTACTAACCTAATGATCCTTTTTAGGGCTGCAGTGGGTGGAATCCTGCAGACCTTCTGCTATTGGAAAAGGACACTTTTCTGATCGAACAGTGTGGAATTGCCTCACAGTTGCCTCTGTGTCTGTTAAGCACTCCACACTGTCCATTAGCAGTGCCAAGTACTATCTTGTAGAGGTTATGGCAGAACACAGCATTGTCTCCCATGTTCAAGATGGCCACCAAACTGTATTGCACATGCACTAGCAGCTATCTTGGACATGGTGGACTATGCCATGTTCCACTGTGACCTTCTCTTTTTTCTTTCTTGATATATGTTATATCCCTCCACCTGACCGTCCCTCTCAGCACCCATCACCACCACCCCACAGAAACATAACAGTGACACTGGGGGTGCTCAGTCCCCCAGTGTCACGATCGTGTTCTGCCATGACCTTTTCATATATATTTTTTCCTCCCCCACCTGACCCTCCATCTCAGAGCCCCCCTAGAAAGATAATAATGACACTAGGGGTACTCAATCCCCCAGTGTTGTGACCTGGATTTCTCCATCATGATTGTTCTTTTTTTAAACTCTAAACAGAAAACTGTCTATCAATATCTTTTGTAGCCATTCCTGACCCCACTGGCCCTCCCACTCAGCACCCACCACCCCACACCCACCCCTGGCCCTTACATACCCATCAGGGGTCCAACACTATAATCCTCTCTGGACCACAGGAATGTCTTCACTCTTCAAAACCAGACCGTGAACTGAAGAAACAGGTATGAGGTTCAATGTATTTCAATGGGGTTTTGACCTTAGTGGCATAACTTGGTCATTTTTGAATATTTTTGGCCCAAATTTCCAATATGCCTATTTTGGGACCCTGCCACATAAACCATAGCCCTTACATTAGGTAAATGTGCCCCAAAAGGTGATTTTTGTGGTCTCTGCATGAAATTACCTTTCAGAGAGGAGTTGAAAATGTTCTCTGCCCTTGTTCATGAGGTGGGGTCATGAGAAGGCTATGTTAAAAATTTGGTGTAAAAAATATTAAAATAACAAAGTTATGAGGCTGCATTGCATTTTGCAAATACAGACTCTTAGCTTTGGTAATTTTTAATATTTTTACCCGAGATTTACAGCATAGCCATATCTTTATAGCACCTCATGAATATGACAGCTGTCATTTGTCAAATCCTAGCCAAAACATATTTTTGTATATCCCAAAAGGTGATTTTGTGGCCCCTGCATGAAATCACCTTTCGGACTTGAATTTAAAACTTTCTCTGACCTTATTCATGAGGCAGAATCATAAGAAGGCTATGTTATAAATTTGGTATTAAAAAAAAAATATATATATATATATAGTATATATGAGGCTATATTGAATTTTGCAAACACGGGCTTGTAACTTTGATAATATTCAAAATTATTACCCCAAATTTTCAGCATAGCCATTTCGTTACAGCACTTCATGAATGTGACAGCTATTATTTTTCAACTGCTACCCAAACTGTGTTTTTGAGTCCCAAAGGTTGATTTCATAGTCCTTGTGTGACATCACATTTAAGACAGGAGTTAAGCATTTTTTTTCTGTCCTACTTCATGAGGCAGGGTCATAAAAAGACTATGTTGAAACTCTGGTGTAAAAATATTAGAAAACATATTTTCAGTATTTTTATCCCACATTCCTCACCTGCAGCCCTATCAGCTCTGGCCAGAGTTTGTTTTGTCAAGAGACACTTTCTGTCTTGTCTCAAGAGACCAGTACCATGGAGGCATTGTTTGGTACTGTTTACTAAATGGTCCTCCAGAGAAAACTGGGGTCTAACCCCCTCAGGCACACAGGCAATTCCCACTGTAGGTAAATCCTGCTCCATCAAGACACTGGGCAGAAACCCAAAATAAAGTATTTTTTAAAGTTGGGGTAGGCACTCAAAAATTACTGAAGGCCCCTTTGACCAAATTCTTTTCAGGAATCAAGCACCCCTAGAGGTGCACCACAGGAGGCAGCTGCTACCACAACTTGACACTCCAGAATCCCATAGCTGCTACCACAACTTGACACTCCAGAATCCCTCCATGGACGCATTAGGGACCTACAGCAGGATATGCAGAGGCACCCTCTTCACTTAAGACTCTCCTCAGTTAGATTGAGATCAGTTTCTCACTGAGCAACTAAGTACCACTGCAGCATTCTTTGTGGCCTGTGCTACAGTGGCAAGCTCCTACCACTTGAAACCTTTGCCCAGAAGACTGACAGAGAGACCAGGGGTGCCTAGGAAGTTACCTCTTTGCTACACAGACTGACAAGCTGTAAAAACACAGAATTAAAATAGGGACCTAAGAACCCCAAATGGTCATGGGGGTTACATGTGGAAATTGCTTTTTTTGTCCTCTCCAAATAGATTTTTAATTTTCTTTTTATTTCATCAACTGGCCTTACCACAGCTAATTTTATAATATTGACTTTCTCAGCTATTTGTTTCCAGTTTTTCTTTTTCTCAATATTTTTAATATTGGGACCCACTTTCCTAATAATTATGTTTTTTCTGAGGTAAATCTCCCCAATTATTCAGTGTTTGCCCCCTGAAAAAGGGACATTGTTTCAGTGGGCTAACCTGGTTACCAAAATCCAATAAATAAAAATACAAATAAATGAAAGTTCTTCATTCTCAGATTTTTAGTCTTGGTAGCCATCTTTAAATTTGTTTTACACTTCAATGAGTCTAGTCTTTGTTACTATGCAACAACAAAGAAAGTTAATCTATTTTTCCATTGTGAAACAGTATTAAATCAAAGACGTAAGCAAGGCCATTTGTTGTCTTTAGCACTAATCTTGGACTTAACCATGAGACTAGCTTTGTGCAACAGGCTGCAGGAGTGACGAGAGACCTCAGTCAATCTAGTTACCTTACCAACTTGTCAGTGGTTATAGTACTGCTCAGCTATTGAAAGATGTTCAGTTTTTCTATACCCCAATCCCCTTTTGTTAGAAGGTACCTGTCCAGTCTGTCTTTTTTTAAATAGCTATTTCATCCATTGCCTGTGGTCCACCTCCTCCTGACAGCACACCCAAGCCCTGTCACCGACTTTCTCATTGTTCTACCTGTCATCCACCACTTACCCATGAGAACCATGGTGGTGCATGGCCTGCCATATCCATTGTGCGTGGGTCTGTTGGCAACTGCCAACTTTGACCTTAGTGGTCTGGAACATATTTCTTTTCGATAGGGATGCCAGATGTGCAATGATGTGCATGTCCCACTCCATGTAAGCATACTGGTGTCTGGAATTGTCCCTCCCTTTACAAGTAGCCTCGACTGTGATGCCACCTAGCCTCCACTAGATGGCAAGCATGCTGTGGGGCTCACTGATCCTAGTTTGAAGGTGGAGAGCAGCACCTGGGATGCTCGATCCTCCTGAACCCTGGTTGTTGGTGCCACAAGCAGTGATGCTGCTGCTGCTGCAGCATGGTCGAGAACCATCCAGTCTGTCTTTGAAGGATTCCATGCTGTCTGTTTCCTCACCACCTGATGCAGGGTGTCACATACCTTCGTAAGCCTTTGCATGAAGCAAGGTTTCATTATCTCTCTAAACCTGTCTCCCTTGATTGTGAATTTATGCCCACTTGTTGTGCTGTCCCCTAGCAAAGGAAACAAGTCCTGCTTCTCACTGGGCACTTATCTCAGATAAAAATGTTTATACAATGTAGATGAGAATGAAGCCCTACATATAAATTATTTATTTCTGTGGCCTGAAGACCTTAAATGATGATAAGTCATTTATTATTACTCAAGTTGGGTTATCACCATTTACCATCACTTGAGGCTGATCACAAAGGAGCTTTTAGAGCAGCTTGAACAATGCCTGATGACTAGAGATGTTGTGACGTTTTACTTTGCTGTCCAAGTTCCAGCGAAGTTGCTAAATTCGCTTTCACATATTACTTTGTGAAGTTCCCACTTTGCAATGTCACCTAACTTTGCCTAGAAAAGTGGCAAAGTTAAGGTGAAGTTAAGCAAAGTTAGGCGACTCTAAGCCAATTCACCTATATATAGGGCAACTTCACCCTGTAATAACTTCGTTAAGTCAGCATTTCACACTACGTGAATTTCATCAACTTAGTGAATTAATTTGTGAAGTGGAGTTTATCCACTTCGCCCATCTCTACTGATGACATTACAATGACTCTGCTGCACTCAGCACAGAGCAGTGAAATCAAACAATTTATTCTTCATTAAAAGAACTAATCTGAAAGCTCTACAACTTAAATACATTATGTAAATTGGACACACAATGGCTTTACTCAGAATATGACATTTAGCATCACTTGTGAGGGGGCAGGACTTTCATAACTCATTCGTAGCTCTGCCACTCATGAGTTCTGGTTCAACAGCCTTACTCGTGATGATAAATGGCATAGTCTGAGTCTGGCCATTATGTATCCAATATATACTCCACCAGATGCCTTCTCAGGTTTGTTTTATTGAGTAAAAACAGGCTTATTCCCCCCACCCTGCCTTTTCTACCCATTATTATTTTGTTGCTCTTCCCTGGACTTTTCTTTTTAACATGGCATTATTTGTACCACCTCTGCGGACCTGGCAGGGGCTACGATCCCCACTCAGAGGAGTACGTCCTCAGCCCATTGGGGCCATTATGGGTGCTGCTGGGTCCCGGTATTATTCCTCTGTTTTCTTCCCCGCACCTTCACCCATGCAATGGGTGCAGCAGCTGTCTCCACCTCTGCAGAGGCAGCCAAGCACTCTTGGTGCATGCCAAACCCCTCTTGTGCTGATGCACGCAGCACAAACCCCCACCCTGAGGAAGGAGAGCAGTCCTCCAGATGCTCAATCCTTACCTCCCTGGCTGACCCCCGAATAACCCAAATCTGTTCCTGAACCCGGGTTGCTGGTGTGGTGTGAGGTGTGGCATCCAGCACCTCAACCCTCAGTGCCACAGGGCAGGCTCCCTAGACCTTTTCCATTTCAGCCCTGCCTTTCTTGTAATGTGGTATCCAGAATCAACCACTGTAGTTATTGTCCCAGGACTGTGGAACTTGCTGTCAATGAATACTGGGATCTCTGACCAGTTTTGACCAATCAGATTGCTTGTTTGATTCAAGCCATTTTATAAAATTATTTTATTGCCACAAGCTCAGGAGTGCAACAACAAACACTGGGCAAATACCCCTACATATTGACTTGTGAGAGTTGTCTTCAAGGGGTGGGGTTTAACCTGCATCAACACACATTTATTACCTCACATACAGTTAACAATTTCAAACTAAATGCTCAAACAGTTAAGTGCTAATGGTACAATGATATATTAGAGTGCTCCAAGTCAAATGTAAAATAGTCACTTGCAAGAAATAGTGAATGTAATTAAAGATGCAAAGCTTTCTGTACCAGAGATTTTAAATGTGTATCAGTATTGAATTTAAAACTGAAAACCCTCCAAAATAGATCAACATATGGCAGACATCACAAAGTTGATACATTGCATATAGGCTGTCTGTGTGCAGCAGCCAACACCACAGTTAAAACTCACCCCCATCCCTAGCCCACCAACCCGAAAACCCCGGATACCTTTAGTTGAAAGCTGGCACCACTCCTATCTGCCAACTATGATATTTAAACCCCTGTTGCTTTCATTGTTCATCAATGATTTACCTCAAATTTACAGCACAGCAAAAATTATTCTCAACATAGAAGATGCTAGGCTGTACACGGCAAAGAAATTAAAGCTCTAAATCAAACCTTAAATGCAGAATTTGGAAAAATTATGAGGTGCTTCATGCAAAATACATTATTGATGAATAAGAAGAAAACAAAGTCGATGTTATTTAGTACTGCACAGAAATCATGTAAAAATGCTGATAAGCCTCAGGCTAACTTTGGTGGAGAAAGCAGTCTGGAAGTAGTTAGTAACTTTAGATACCTAGGAGTAACACTTGATTCACATTTGAACTACTCTAAGAAATTTATAGAGAGCAAGTCTGCACACAATTACATGAGAAACAAAAAGCCAGATATCCAAAACTTTGCCCCAGGGCTAAATTAGCACTATCTAGCATGCTAAATTAGCACGGAACCAATAGCCCGATATTTTCAAAAGGGATAGCCCTGGTGCTAAACCTGCTGAATATAGTGTGCTAAGGAAACCAGGCAAACTGGTTTGGGAGTGAAGTGCAAAGATAGCTCAGGAAATAAGACAGCTCTGAATATAGCAGCCAGGAAGTGCAAACCACAACAGCAGCCCGGTGCACAGTGATGTGAAGGAAGGTAAAGGTGAACTGTGTGGCCAATGTGTGTGCTAGCCAAGGAGTGGATTCATTAAAGCTGCAAGCACCAGCGTATGTGAAATTCTGCAGAAAAGTACTATGTTTCCAAAACGTTTGCGCAGCGCAGACACATTTGCGCAGGTTTTGCACAGAGCTAAGACATTTGCCCAGCGCTATCACGTTTGCCTGGGGCAAAAATTTGCTATATTCAAAAGTGACATGCAAATGAGCCTACTTAGGCAGTCCATGGGCAAACATCCAGATTAGCATCTCATAATGGTCTGATATGCATGCAGTTTGCCCAATGCTATTGCAGGGTTCCACAGCTCCATCTGTAGGTCAGTCTGAAAGTATGGGGCAGGCTGGGTCTACTCAGAGCTCCACCTGTAGGTCAGTCTGGAAGTGCAGGGGCAGGTTGGGTCTGCTCACAGCTCCACCTCTAGGTCAGTCTGGAAGTACAGGGGCAGGCTGGGTCTGCTCACAGCTCCACCTGTAGGTCAGTCTGGAAGAGCATGGTGGTAGCTACAAGCTATGTTTGTACACAGCTGCATAGACTGTCTTGCTCTAGGGGACTACACAACACAGGCACAGGTGGTGGTGCTGCATGCAATAGTCAAATTGTAGTTCCTGCTACAGTGCACAGCAGACCCTACAGTAACAAGGTGGCTGGTAGTGTGAGGGACACAGCAGTGCCTATGGTGCCTAGGGCAGCAATGACTGCTGCACTCCACACAGTGACAGGCCCATCTGCCAGGTGTGTTGTGACAGTGGCCATTACTGTTATGCTGTTGTGTGACCCACAGATGCTGCACCACTGGCATGGGATACTCACAGTGACATACACATGGCTGGCTGTGTGTGCTGTGGTGTCTGTACAGATGTGCGATATGTGGCTGGGGGAGCACATACCATCAGACAGGCACACTTGTGTTGGGGTATTACCTACACTGGCCTATTTGCACTGCATGGATTTTCCCATCCTTGTGGCAGCACCCAGTATGTGGTGCAGCATGGCCACCTATACACCCTCCCCTCAACACCCTCCATTCCCCCAGTGCTGCATGTGTGTGCTGGATTCTGTTGGTGTCCACCAAAGGGTGGTCTGCAAGTGTGTGCTGTATGGACACACTGCCATGGTGTCCACTGGGTACCAGTTAACCAATTAATACCTGGCATGTTTGGGACCGGTGGCAGATGATGGCAACATAGGAGGTGCTGTCCGTGTGCATCATGCTTATACTCTGTCTGGTGCCTGTCTATGTTTATTTATCATCTTGTTGTCTGGGTAAGTACTCTGGGCTGAGGCACAGTGCCAGACACCTCCCAGAGCCACAACATGTGTGGCTGGGATGATACAGAGTACACTAAACACAGACCATTAACACAACACACAATTCACACTGCAACATATTCTCACATTGCAAACCATTGCTGCTGCAGGCGCTGTTTCAGCATGGTTCTACCACTGACTGGCTGGTTGGCTTCTAAGCAATATTACTGCATTGTATTCCACAGTTTGGGTGCCTATGCATATGGAGTGGCCTAGGGAGGCAGTCTGCCTACACTGCTTCCTCATTGGCTGCAGACAGCCTTTTTCCTTGTTGCTGCTGTGACCAGGCCCCCCCAACCATGGTTTGCCCGAAGTTAAGACTACCTTTTCCTGGGTGGTAATTTGCACCACACAAAGTGTCACACTAAGTCACGCAACAATACTTTGCGCAGCACTAATGCACTGAATATAACATTGCGCCTGTATTCATGTACACGCCTCCTCTTTTTGCCACTTGCATACATCATGCTTTTGCCTGGCACTAATACAGTTTGCCCGCACTATTTGGCCTTTTGAATATAGTGGATCTGTTCAAACCCAGCACTGACCAAGTTCAAATGGTTTGCACCCAGCGCAAAGGTTTGAATATCTGGTCCTACGAGTCCTATATGAAATCAAAGATTTGTTGACCGATGATACCCAAAACATTCTTTCTCAAGCATGTTTGCTATCTTCAAAAGATTATAGGAGTGTAGTTTTGGTGAGGGGTGTTGGATAAAGTTAGGTCTAAAAGAATTAGCATGTATAATGCTGTCTGCAGATTTGCTGTTCGTGGGAAACACAGAGAACATCATTGTAACTGATACAACAGATTGAACTGGGTGCCATTAGACTAAATAGACAAGCTATATGGGCTCTCATGCACTAAGGAGAGGTTGCCAGTGCTGGTTCCACCAAAACACTTAGACAACAGAGTTGTCAAAATCCACTACAGTGACAGGCAAAATTTTGACTGTTGAAATTTCACCCGTCATGAATTTAGTTATTTTTTGCCTCCCACACCCACCATGCAGGGGGCACTGCCCCCCCACCCACCATTATATTAATCAACTCTGAGTCAGAGTTGATACGGGAGGGGGCAAAACACCGGCAAAAATGGCACCAGTGTACAACAGGACCATTACAGAGACAATCTCAAAATTGTCACTGTAATAGTCTTGGCTATAAAATAATCTCTGTGTCAATGGTATACTGCTAAGGCCCACGTCCTGCAGATCCATGGTGTATATGCAACATTAAGTAAGAAAGGCATGCAACAGGTGTCCTGTGGACCCCTGGTGACATGCACAGAAGGGGCAAGAGTTCCTTCTGCACTTGATCCCTTGGCCATTCACGGAGCTACATGTGTGTTCTGGGGTTGTGCCTGGGGGCATGCCTGCACTCCATGCCATTCATGAAAGCATGGAGTGCTGGGTGAGGGGGTACAGGATACGTCAGTAGGGACCCTATGCTTCCCCCTCCTCCCTGGAATATACCCACCAGCTATGGCAGGAAGATATATAGCCATTTCGTGATGCACCGGCCCTGTGGTCAATAAGGGAGAGATGTGAACCATAAGTCAGGCACACACCCATACATTTTTAAATTTCAGGACCCATGCCATCCCACAATCCTATGCTCCACGCAGAGCAGGGAATCTACTTGTGGACCAGATTGGGTATCTAAATGGATGCCCACCTGTGTCCACTGATCTGCCCCTCCATCCCATGCTCCACGTGGAGCAGGGGATCTACTTGTGGACCAGGTCAGGCATCCAAATGGATGCCCGCCTGTGTCCACTGATCCACACCCTGTGCACCAGCACTCTGGCTGGTTGGGGCCACAGACAGGCATCCTACAGTGGTGTGCATTTGTGCATGCCAGCCACCACGCGCCTGTCATTGGTGGCAGAGCTGTGCGACTAGAGTACGCTTCTCTCACATGTATCCTGCTCCACATAAAATAGGCCCCATATGAATTGCTTAGTTCATAAAGCTTTGAAAAAAGGTGAAGTGATCCACTGTCCAGTATTGTGCGAAATAAGCAAATCATTATCTTTGTGTTCTGATGATACTGTAACTTTATCAGTCCCATTGTTTAGAACTGCTAAAGGTCAGGAATTCTCCTTGTATACAGCTGCTAAAAACTGGAATGATCCTAAAATTATGAACATAAACTTTAATCAATTCAAGCAATTGTGCAAATCTTGTCTAATGTCTGAAGCAATCTGTAGTTGTTTTAAGTTATAATAATTTTGCACAAAATATATATAAATTATGTTTACAGTATGTCACTTTTGTTATATTATTCATATTGTGGTTCTTTGTACTGATTTTATGGTTTGTATTGTCTGTCTGGGTTGAGCCTGTAAAATGGCCACGTGGCCCACCCAGTACATCTTACAATACCAGGTCAATATGTTGCTACCTGAACAGCACGGCAGAAATCACACTGCAGATAGCACTAAACCTTGTACAGCGACATGAGTTTTACAGTGTTTGGGAGTAACCACTACCGCTGTCATTATACGCACAGATGGGGGAGTGCTGAAGTGGCTACCGGTGTGGTGCCTGGTCGAGCCGCTCCCATGGTGGAGTGGCTAAGGCACCAGCACATGGTATCATTGCAGAACTGGGACCATGGTTTGGTTCTCCCCTGGTCTCCTGGTGTTGCAGCTTTTTTTTTTATTTACAAAAAGAATTTCCCCCAAGTTTCTCACCATCCCTGAAGTCCACACCCCCTTGGAGTTGGTTACTTTTTGTCAAGGGGGATGTGGGGGTCAAAGACCCCCACATCAGTGGGTCTGGGGGGGCATAAGCCTCCACAAAAGACAAAAAGTCCCATTGTTCACAATGGATCTGTGCTGTTATTATACGGTCTGTGTTTTCTCCGACCTTATTTCTGTGCACAGCATTATGTTTGCAGCATTTATTGCTGTGCTGTTTTGGTTAGGAGCAGTATGACCCTGTGCCCATCTTACCTGGTTAACAAAACAAACAAACAAACAAACAAAAATATATATATATATATATATATATATATATATATATATATATATATACACACATATATGTATATATATGTATATATAATATATATATATATATATACACACACACATATATATTATATATATATATATATATATATATATATATATATATGTATATATATATATATATATATATATATATATATATATATATTGGGGTTGAGTGCAGACTTCTATGTTAAATCAAAAACTTTGAACCTTAATAACTTTGGCATGCATAATCTCCAGGATTATGTCCCTTGATGTGCCAAATTTCATGCAGGTTTGTTGTGTAGTTTTTGAGATAGAAAGTGTAAAAAAAATCCTAAATTCACTATTTTTTTCACATTTCTTTGTCTACCTGTATCTCAGAAATGCCTTTATGTTGTGGCCTGAAATTTTCTGGGTAGAAAGCATTTGGGTCACAGACGTGCCTTTTGAAGATTTGGTGAAAAAATATGAATCAGTTCCAAAGTTATTACATTTTTAATTTCCCATTATTTCCTATGGGAAAAAAATATATGTTCTGAAAGTGAAAGTACTTTTTGAACACTGTCATCCAGTTGTGCATACTTTGCACCACTTTAATAACTTTGCAACCCTTCAATGGATTTGCATGAAATATGGAATGCATAAGCTCTGGAGGTAGATCTCTTGATGTGTTAAATTCCACAGAAATCCATTGTGTGACCTCTGAGATACTGTGTCTTAAACATCCTTTTTGCAGTTAATCTTTTTATTGTAATTATTGAGATGATACATACAAATACACTACATTCTCCAGTATACACTTACATAAATTCTTAATAAGAGAAGGAAAAAAAAAACATGTTGTCTGAGGTATTATACGATGATATTAAATGTTGAGAAAACAATATGTAGCAGTACAATCTGTATGACAGAGAGAAAATATGGCAATTTATGGTTCAAGGGGTAAAAGGAGTAGATACAAACAAGATTTATGAACAGTCATGATTGTACTTCTGTTATGCTGTAATTTAATACAAGTATGTGTAAGATTGTATAAAGGAAGAACATAAAAAAAGAGAAAAATATCTAAGAAAGTAAACAAGAATGAAGAGGGAAAGGGAAGAAGAAAAGGAGATAAAAAGATAGAAAGAGAGAAGATGAAAAAGGAACAAAAGAGCTAGAAGCAAGATTCCAATGTGAACACATAACAACCCATGGATTAAGTGACGGTATGTGTAGACATGTTTAAATATTTAAAATAGTCCTGCCAGCATTTATTTTGTAAATTAAGTTGGTCAGAGGCTAAGTGTGACATATGATCAAGGATGCCGTATTGAGATAGTTATTTGAGAATATCCGGGAGGGTGGGAATGATGTTAGATCTCCAGTGCATTAGTATAAGGCATTTAACCTGAAGGAATAGTGGGGATAATCACCTATTCTGAGAATGGGATATTTTGTATGCATGAGCATTGAAAATACCAAGTATGCAATGTTTTGGATCTAATGCAAAGGATAGACCAATCACTTTCATTGCAAAGAAATGAATGTGACGCCAAAGATTGTGTATGGGAGGACAGTGCCATAAAATATGTAGCAAATTGCCATTGGGGGAGTTACAGCGTTAACATTTATTGTTATTCATTAAGCCCATTCTTTACAAAATCTCACAAGTTCTGTACCATGGATGTAGAATTTTGGTTTGTATGAGTGAACTGCCATTATCCTTGAAATATTTATGGCAGGATAGCCAGCAGTTATGCCATTGTGAATTGGTTATGTTATAATTTAAAAGGGTACTCCATTTATTTTTTGCAATGATAGATTGATCTGGAATTGTATTTCTGACATGTTTGTAAATGATGCTATTTAATTTAGAATTTGTTTTGATCCATTCAGAAATAAAAGTATGATATATAGATTGATGAGGAATAGTAGGAAGATAAAGGTTCCATGCCGTGTGTAACTGTAAATATTTCCAGAAATCGTCCTGGGGAAGATTCCATTGTTTATGCATGTCAGAAAAGGATTTTAATTTGAGAGTCTGAGGTATAAGTATATCCTCCAAGAAAAAAATACCCCTGTTTTTCCAATTACAACAAAAAATTGGGTGATTATCAAGAGTGATGTTGCGGTTCCCTCAAACGGGGGCATATATGAGAGGGGTTGGGTTGGATTTAAGGCATTTATGAATTATTTTCCAGTAGTATATGGATGATGCTATAGTAGGGTGAGATTTTAAATTGGGGGGAGAGGGTTATAAAGGAAGGAAATAATGACATTGCCCAGACATAGAGATGTTTCCATATGGACCCACAACAGTGATTTATTGCTGGGTTTATTAAAACCATTTGACAGTTTGGGCAGTGCAGAAGGCCCAAAACTATGTTTAGAACCAGGGGAGCCCGAAGCCCCCTTTGGACCAGTGGGAACACAGTTTGTTACGACTAAATCTGGGAATTTTGCCTTCCCATAAAAAATTGCCAATTATATCGTCAATTCTGACAAAATAAAAAGTAGGAAGTGTTAAAGAGATAGTAGAAAATAGATACAGTATTTTGGGAGCTATTGACATCTTGATAGCAGAGATTTTCCCATTGAAAGAGAGGTTAAGCAGTTTCCATCTGTTGAGTGTTTTTAATATTTGCTAATAATGGGGAAAGATTGGCATCCCATATCTTGTCTAATTTAAAGGTGTTCTGTATTCCAAGGTAAGAGATACCTTGAGGGGCCTGACAAAAACCTAATATTGTATTCATAGAAGGGTTACAAAAATTGTTCAATGGCATTGTTTTTGATTTGTTTAGATTCAAAGCAAGCCCAGAAAGTGAAGTAAAGTTGCTAAGTAACTTAATTAAGGGTGGTCCCGAAATTTCAAGATTTTCGAGTAGAATGAGGAGGTCATCAGCATAGGATAGTGAAGTATAGTGGGAATTACTGATGAGAATACCTTGGATCATGCAGGATTGATGAAGAGCAGCTGATAGTGTTCCATAGCTAGAATAAAAAGAGTGGGGGATAAGGGGCACCCTTGCCGGTACCTCTTGCCAGATGAAAGGATGAGGACAGAGTAGAGTTAGTAACAACCCGGGCGAGGGGAGGATGTATAGTAATTGAATCCATGTACAAAATTTATTAGTGTCACCAAAGTGGGATAGAACACGATACAAATAAGTCCAGTTGAGAGAATCGAATGCCTTTTCAAAGTCAATGGCTATAGCTGCGGCAGGTGATTTAAGAGATTTATCTTTCTAGATTAAATTAAATAATGAGAGGAGATGATTAGAACCAGTTCTGTTTTTGATAAATCCAGCTTGGGAGGTATGGGCAAGTTTCACAATTATTGATTCTAAATGAGTATTTAATATTTTGGCAAAAATTTTCCCATCCGTATTAAGTAATGATATTGGTCTGTAACTGAATGGGAGAGAAGGGTCTTTATCTTTTTTTGGTAGGATGGTTATAATGGCTTCTGTCATAGAATAGGGAAGTTTACCTTGTGAAGATGCCTCTTTGAAGACCTTAAACATTAAGGGGCATAAGATGTCAGCTAGGGGTTTATGAAAGTCTGCGGAAAAACCGTTACTCCCAGGAGCTTTACCAGATTTAAGGGAATTTATTGCTGCTTGTATCTCTTTTAGGGAAAAGGGTTCATCCAGCAAAGCCATATCTTGTTGGGAGAGGTGTGGTAACTGTAAATTGTCCAGAAATTGTTGTATATATTCAGGTTGTGGGGGAGTGGGGTGAGAGTATAATTGTTGATAGAAGGATTGCATAATATGGTTAATTGAGGGATTATCTGTATGGATTTTGCCTGAAGGATCTTTCAAACCAGCAATATGTCTCTCCATCTGTTGATTCTTGAGTTGATAAGCAAGCAGCTTCCCACATGTATCCCTTTGTTCCCAATAATGGTGTTTAAGTCTAAGGAGGGTGGGTTCGGCTTTCCTGGATATTAATTCATTGATTTTAATTCTAAACTGAAGAATTTCAAGGTGAAGTTGTAAATTAGTATCTGGATTTTTTGTTTTATAATTTTGGGTTTCTTTTTCTTTAAGAGATTTCTCTAAATCGGCCAATTGCTGTTCCCTTAGTGTTTTCTTGTGTGCTGCATAGCTTATAATTTTAACTCTAACTGTTGCTTTAAGTGCTTCCCAGATGGTACCTTGAGATACTTCAGGAGTGTTGTTAAAGGAAAGAAATTCTTGGATTTGGGCTGTAATCCAAGGTAAGAAATAGGGGTCTTTCAATAAGAGTGGGTCTAGACACCAGGAAGGGGATTTAGATCGGGGTGGGCCCCAAATAAGATGTAATTTTATGGGAGAATGATCTGATATAGTAATCAGGAGGATAGTTGTGTCAATAATTTTTTCAGTTATGAATGGGGAAGAAAACCAGTAGTCAATTCTGCTATAAGATTTATGAAGCGGTGAGTAAAAAGTATAGTCACGCTGTCTAGGATGGTGTAGTCTCCAAATGTCAGTGAGAACTAAGTCTTTCATTAGCATTGAGAGTGCAGAAATACTTCTGGGGTAGGACTCACACGAAGAGTTACTTCTGTCTAAATGTGCTTCCAAAGCTAAATTGAAATCCCCACCTACAAGTATAGGAGAATTGTTAAAGTTACTGCTCATAATTTGTTGGGCCATATTATGAAAGAATTTGGGTGAATCAGAGTTAGGGGCATAAACTTTGACTAACATAAGGGGGCAGAGATATTTAAGTGGGCTATAATCCATCTGCCATCTGAATCAGAGATGGATTTGATAAGGGTCCAGTTAAGAGATTTATGTAATAGAATAGCAACCCCACATTTTTTAGAAGTAGAGGAGGATGCACATACTTGACCGACCCAATACCTTTTGAGTCTGTTTACATCCTCTATTAAATTTTTATTTCTTGTAAGAAAGCAATATGAGTTTTATGTTTTTTGAGATAAGAAAGTATTTGCTTTCATTTACAAGGTGAGTTGAGCCCCTTAACGATCCATGAATGTAGAATTAGTCTTAAACATCCTTAAACTTACGTTTCATTTCCATTTCCCAGACATTCTTCAAGTTTTAATATTTGTACCTTAATAACTTTAGTACCCTTAAACAGAAGTGCATGAACGTTTGCATGCATAATCTCAGAGTATGTCTGTAAATGTGATAAACATAATTTGAGCCTCTTGTGTGATTTGTGAGATATTGTGTCTCAAGCATCATTAAACTTACATGTGTTTTTTTCCATTTTTTACTAACAGTCTTCCAGTTTTGCATAATTTGTACTTTAATAACTCTGGAGTTCTACAACATATTGTATGTGCATAGCATTTTGCATGCATAACTGTGTAGGGTTGGCCTATTGATGCCTTTAATTCTATTTGAATCGCTTGTGTGGTTTCGAAGATATTGTGTCTCAAATATCCTTAAATTTACATTTTCCCATTGTCGCAGTCATCCAGTTTTGCATACTTTGCAATTTAATAACTTGCTGCTGATATTGCTAATTTTATTTGAATTGCTTTTGTGGTTTCTGAGATATTGAGTCTTAAACATCCTTAAATTTACATGTTTTTTACATTTTCGCAGACTTACAGGTTTGCATACTCTGCACCCTAATAACTTAGCAACCCCTTCGATGGATGTGCATGACATTTTGCATGTATAATTTCATGGGGTAGTTCTGTTGATGTGGCTAACTTAGTTTGAACTGCTTAATTGCGAGTGTTTGCCAAAAGAACTAGAGTACTGCTGCAGTTTTCGACACTACTTTTCCAGATATGTCTGTTTCTTTGCCACTTCATAACTAAAAAATGGTTTGGGCTTTTGGGCTGAAATTTTCAGAGTACAAAGGACTTGCCACAATGGTGTGCCTTTAGCTGGCTTGGTGGAAAATGTTACTGCGCAGTAGAGTTATAACACTTTGATGTTTCAGAACTTCCCTTAAGATAACATTGTGATGGTTGGTGTAGTTTTCAGATGCTATACAGTGTAGCCCGCTTAAGTGAATACTTATTTTCCAGAATAAAATATTCACTTAACTGGGATATTCACTAAAGCAGAGTTGTGATATGTGTCCTTCAAATTACATTGGAAATTCACATGAGACACTCGTATTTGGTACAGAACAATTTAATAGTTAAAAACGGGATCCATACAGGAACTGGGTACTGTACTATTATTAAAAAATGAATACTGTAATAAATACGGAGATATTAAGAGAACATCTCGGTTATGGTTAGCTGTCTTTTCTTTGCACAAACTGCTTTGAGACAAATGTCCTTTCATTGATAATATGGTTTAAAATCATCCTTGGTGGAAGCATGGCTCTCCAAAAATCTGCGGAGCCCTTGCAGGCATTGCTACGCCTCAAGAGCTGTTTTTGGTGGTTCGTCTACATCACCCTCATCATATTCTTCATCCTCTGGTGCCATTGACTGGGATGCCAAGATTTGTGCTGCAATTTAATTTTTAGACATCTCTCCATAGCATGGCACATTGCCATCTGCACTGACAAACTGCTCGAAAACAATAGGGTCCATATCCGGGGGGGGGGCATCTGACAGCTCTGCAAGTTCTGAGAGGTCTGCAGTGTCAAGCGCTAAGAAGCCTGTCTTTCTGTAGCAGTTCAGTATGGATTCTGACTTCATGTCAGACCATGCCTGCTTCAGTAGGTGGATGGCATCCAAAACAGTTAAGCATCGAGCAAGTTCAGTTGTCTTGTGATCTCCTCTGCGTCATAACATGTGAGGATACAGTCAAGCATTTGGTGTCTGTTGAGTGCTTTCAAGTTCCTTATGATGCTCCAATCCATGGGTTGGATCAGGGATGCTGTGTTTGGTGGCAGAAAGACAATTTTTACATTTTGAAGTGCCAGTGAGGGGTGGACACTGCAGTTGTCTAAAAGGAGACAGATTTGTTTCCTTTTGTGCCTCATTGTGCTATCTAAGTCCTTAGCCCATTTTGTGAACAAGTCTCCCGTCATCCAAGGTGTTCTAGTTGGCTCTGTAGTGGACAGGGAGATGAGCTATGTTTGTTAACCCCTCTGAAACAGCATGGATTCTTACTTTTCCTGATGACAAACAGTTTCAATTTATCACTGCTAGACATGTTAGCGCAGGTGAGCATGGTGAGCCTGTCTTTGGCTTGTTTCCCCCCCGAGATTGCCTCACTTTTGAATGACAGTGTGCCATCTGGAGTGGCATGGTAAAATAAGCTGGTTTCATCGGTGTTTTAGACTAGATTGGGGGAGAACTACTCAAGAATGGTAGGTAGGACTGAGTGAACCCAATCATCGGCTGAAGAAGCATCAGCATCTTTTGTTTTGTTGTGTGCTCTTTTAAACACAATGTTTGGCCGAATTTTGAAACGACAGAGCCACCCATTCGTCAGTTAAAAAAGTCAGGTTTGTTTAGGGAGTCAGCAAGCTTCTTTGCCTTGTGTAAAAGTAGAGGTCCTGACACTGGGATGTCCGATGCTCTGGCATTTTCAAACCAAAGCAGGAGAGCATCATCAACTGATGAATCTTTACTCTCCTGTTTGCATTTTCTCTCAAGATTTGCATTGCCTTCAAACTCTGCCATAATTCTGTCCCTGTTTCTTTGAAGTCAGCAGATTTGTGGCTGCAAGACCCCTCAATGGCAAGCAACAGATGACTGAGTCATACCCGGCTATCCAAGCATTTTTAGGGCTTCCACCTTTTCTTTCAGTCAGCTCTTTGTTTCTTCGTGGACTGCTCTGGCTATCAGGACTCCCCAGGCTCAACAATGCTGCCATTGTTCTGGTGTGAGGACACAGATTAGCTGCTATACATTGAGGTATGCAGTTTAAATGATCTGTTAATTACCTGTTTCACACCCGAACATACCTGAGCAATCAGCAGTAATCGGCGGCAATAGATTGAAACACAGGCAAAAGACTTAATGGGAACAGCTAGGTAGCAGCAAACACCTCTGGAGGGCAAAAAAAAATATAGATTTAAACGGGCTTCTTTATGCGTTTATGCGGGCATGTTAATGAATGAAGTATAGTGACAGAATCAGGAATTTGGAAAATTATTCACTAAAACGGGATATCCACTTAAGTGATATTCACTTAAGTGGGCTTGTCTGTATCTTGAAAATGCTTTGAGATACAGCTTCAGTGTTATGGGTAGTTTAATACACTTTTGGATGTACTAAGTTGTTTTGCATGTTACCAGGCCCTGTTTCAAACTGTTGGTGAACTGTAATGAATAGGATGCATATGACCTATACTGTGGCAAGAATTATTAACATGGCAGCATTACTGCTTTGCAGGGTACTGTGGTACCACAACACACTATGCACCGATGGAAGTCCCACATGCACATGAGGGACAATTACAATAGGCATGGAAGCTGTCTGATCTGCACAGCGGTTTGATTTCCACTCGCAACACCAGTGACCCGGGTTCAGGAACAGACTCGGGCCCTGGAGGGCTGGAAAAGAATTGAGTGTCTGATGACTGATCACCTTCTCCCAGGGGAGGGAGGGTCTGTGGCCTGGCACTTGCTGACTCTTGGCAGAGGCTGGGAGAACAGCAATGCATCGGGCCTCCACTGCATAGGGAGCATGATGGATGTCGGTGCATTCCTTGACATTAGTGGCACGCCATGCTCCCAGGGGAAAGAATGGAAAATGGCACTTCCTGGCTGGCTGGATGATGGTTGCCATCCCCCACCGCAGCAAAGCCCTGGAGAGCCCAGACCACCTCAGCAGCACCCAGGCAGAAGGTAAAAATAGTGTGCTGGCTACTCCCAAATGGTGCCTTCCCCTTTGGAGGGCGGGACCCACCCGGCGAAGGGTTATGCCGGGTTACCTGGGGGGGGCTGCAATGTGGGGTGGTAGTTGGCAGTGGGGACAGAGTGCTGGCAGGGTCCTTGGTGACCTGAAGGACTGCCAGTAGGGGAGCATGGGAGGAGCAAAAAAAAAAATAATAGGCATGGATGGGAGCACAGGACCTGGAGAGCCCTGTGCCCCCACCTCTCACTATGGACTGATGGGAGTGCAGGGCTCAAAGGGCCCTACTGACCCACATGGAAATGAGAGACAAGTACAGTAGGCTTCTATGAGAGCACAGGGCCATACCACTCACTATGGACTGATAGGAGTGCAGAGCTTGGAGGTCCCTGTGCTTACACATGGAAATGAAGGACAATTACAATAGGCATAGCTGGGAGCACAGGGCCCAGAGGGTTCTGTTCTCCTACTGCTCCCATAATCAAATAAGGTTACATTTATACTTTCTGAGAAAGTAAAGAAATTCAATGCAAAAAACTTTGTTAATGCACCATTAGGTTTGAAGCATCAAAAGTAGGGAAATGCAACCTTAGGGCTCCTAAACCTAAGACCCCACCCCCACTGTGCATACAGGAACAGACATGAGGGGTGTGTTTTGGGGTGGCTCCAGAAAAGAACTGCATCATCAGCATGTAGAATTACTTGGCCAGAGCAGACATCAGGTGGGGAGTTTAGAAAAAGGCCGAATAGGAGGGGGCCCAAGATGGAACCCTAAGGGAATGCTGTAAAGAACTGGGAGGCTGGCTGAGAGGGTGGAGTCAATTTTGACTTGTTGGGTCCTATTGCTTAGGTAGCTCCCAAACCAGGATGTAGTTTCTGGGGTTATCCCTGCAGTGGCCAGGGAGTTAAGGAGGAAGGCATGGTGGACAGTATCAAATGCCTTAGTTAGGTTGATGTAGACCGACCCAACTAAGTGTCCAAGATCTAGTGCCTTATTGATGAAGGTAGTATATTCCAGTAGGGCTGTAGTGGTACTGTGCCCCCTTGTGGAACCCATGCTGCTCCAGACACAATAGATTATACTTTGAGAGGTGTTTGGAAAGCTGGTCGGCTACTATGCTTTCAAGAGCTTTGGAAAGTGGTGGAAGAATGGAGCTGGGCCTATAGTTATTTGTGGAGGTATGCTCTCCACCTTTGAGGATAGGGGTGATGACAGCCCTTTTCCAAGTGGTGGGGAACTCTCCTTGACAGAGGGAGAGGTTAAGGATTTTGGTGAGTGAGGCAAGGACAGTGTCAAGACAGAAGTGAAGGAGTTTTAAATCCAGGGTGTACCCACTGTGGCGAGTCTTACCTAGGACTCTGGAGAGGTAGGTTTTGGCCTCTCTGGGTGATATAACCAGAAGTCTGAAAGGTGGGGAATTGGCAGGTGGGGGTGGGGGCAAGTGGAAGAGAGGGGGAGGTCAAAGAAGTTTGGGGAAAGCACACTGCTGAGGTCCGAAAAAGCAGAATTTAATGCGCTGGCAATTTGCTGTGTGTCATTGGTTAGTGAGTCATTTACCAGAAGTTGAGAGGGTGGAGGGGGATATTATTTTACCATTGAGTTCATTGATTCAATCCCAGAATTTATGACCATTGCCCTAGGAGGCAGAGAGGGCATTTCGATAGTAGTTAGTCTTAGCCTGTCACAGGGTCCAGGTGCAATTGTTTCTGGCTTCCCTGTACCTTTGTCTGTCCTGAAGCAGTCCTGTGGCAAGGAATTTACACCAGAGACTGTCCCAGTACTGCATGAGGTCAAGAAGTGACTTGGTTAGTCGGGGAGTCTCACAATCTTTTAATATTTGTTTGGAGACGGGGCAAAGAGGTAACAAGCAGCATTGAAGGTGTTGATGAAGTAGGCAAGGGCACTGTCAGTGTTCCTTGCAGTATCAAGGGGTGTCCAGTCACAGTTTGAGAGGTGGTTTTTGAGGCGGGCTAATGCACCCCTTTTTAAGCACTGGCAGTAAATGGTTTTGGGGGGGTTGGGAATCTTGCAGGACTACCAGCACAGAACAGGTGAGTGATCACTGAGAGCATCGGGGAGCACCGTGACACCTGAGATTCTTTTGGGGTGGTTTGTAAAGATTAGGTCCAGCAGAGTTGATGTCCCTGTTTTGTGGTTGAGTCTTGTAGGGGATTTGATGACTTGAGCAAGATTTCTGGCTGTGGTGGAGTCCTTGTAGGGGGCCGCAGATGGCAACGATCAGTTAGTGTTGAAGTCATCCATAACTAGGGTCTCACAATTAGGAGGGAGTTGTGAGATGCAGTTGGTGACAGCAGCAAAGGCTAGATTTTAATTGCATGGTGGTATGTAGACCATGATAACATAAAGGGTTTTGCTGGGGTTGCTCAGTACTAGCTTTACCGGGAGTACTTGGGCCCCATATGCCGGAGGAGGGGTGGAGACCTCCAAGAGGGAGGGAGGGATACATATATATACTGTATATATAGCAAGGCAAGGCAAGGCAATGCACATTTTATTTAAAAGACACCCATCCCAGAGGCTCTGGGCACTGTACATCAATCAATAAATACAATATATCACAATAATAATCAATTAAATACAATACTCTGAACAAGTTAAAACAGAATTTGCAATATAATTAACTACCCTCAACTTCTGCTGCATGTAAAATTTAGTTTAAGTTAGCATCAGATTTATCTTTACTAAAAAGACAGGTAAGGAACTATAAAGCATAGTCTGGGAAGGCCTGATTAAACAAAAAGGCCTTGAGGTGGGCCTTAAAAACCTCTACAGACGGGGCCTCCCTAACAGCCAAAGGCAGCGAATTCCACAGGACGGGGGTGGCAACATTAAATGCTCTGTCACCAGCAGTTTTTAGCCTTGTCCTGGGAATTGCTACATATATATATTGCAAAAACTGCATTAATGCTGTAGTTAGGGTTACAGCCACAAAAGTAGGGAAATGTGGTGTTAGGGTTTCCAAACCTAACACCCCACCCCCATGCTGCACATACCAGCAGGCATCGGGGGGGTGCCTTGGGGTCATCAGCCCTAACGCTCACCCCATTCCATAAGTAAATAAGCTGAGCTAGGTACAGTATAGGAGAATGGAATGAGTGTTAGGGATGATGACCCCAAGGCACCCCCCCCCGACACCTATTGGTGTGTGCAGCATGGGGGGGAGGTGTTAGGTTTGGAAACCCTAATGCCACATTTCCCTACTTTTGTGGCTGTAACCCTAGCTACAGCATTAATGCAGTTTTTGCAATATATATATGTAGTGATTCCCAGGACGAGGCTAAAAACTGCTGGTGACAGAGCATTTAGTGTTGCCACCCCTGCCCTACTTTTGTGACTGTAACCCTAACTAGAGCATTAACGCAGTTTTAGCAATTTATTTCTTTACTTTTTGAGACAGTGTAATTGTATCCTTATTTGCCTGTGGGAGCGCATGACCCTCTGAGCCCTGCACTCCCATTCCTCCATAGACGTGTATATATATATATGTATGTAGCTGTGGGTCCTGTGCTTCCATTTATAGGACAACAGTAACCAAACTGTCAGCATAGCCATCTCATTACCCCACTTAATGTACCCAGTACAGAAAATCTCTGAATCCCCGCCAAAACATAATTCTGCGCAACTGCAATGGCATTTCACACCACAGGTGGCAAGAATTTGAAAAAATGACAGCTATAACATACATGAGGTGGGGTAATAAGAAGGGTTTGTTGAAAATCTGGGATCAAAATATTGCAAATTTCCAAAGTTACGAATGTGCGTAGTGAAATTGCAGCTAATGGTTATAACTTTGGCAGTGTTACATATTTTGACCCCAATTTTTCAACATAGCCTTCTTATGACCCCACCACATGTACCCAGTATAGAAAATGTTCAAATCCATGCCAAAATGTAATTCTGCACAACAGCAATGCCATTCTGTGCCACAGGTGCAAAAACACATTTTGGCAAGGATCTGAAAAATGACAGATGTGATATACATGAAGTGGGTTAATAAGAAGGCTATGTGGAAAACCTGGGGTAAAAATATTTAAAATTTCCAAAGTTATGAGAATGGGTAGCGAAATTGCAAAGAATGGTCATAACTTTGACATTTTTACATATTTTGACCCCAAATGTTCTTTTTTTTGCTCCTCCCACATCCATCCTGGCTGGCCACGCCTTCGGGTCACCTGGGCCCCATGGCCACCATCCTTCACCAGCCGCCATCCTGCTGCTGCCCGCTACCACCAATGGATCCTCTGGGTGACCGGACATGACCCTTCGTTGGATGGGTTCCCCCCTCCAGGGGAGAGGTGCCCATATGCACAACCAGTTAGCCCTGGGATTGGCAGTGGGGCAGACAGCACAGGGCTATCCTGGCTTCATGGCATGCCGGGGACAGGTGGCCATCATCTGGTCAGCCAAGGGGCATTTTCTCATCTTCTGTGGCCCACCCACTCAATCTCTGATTGGGCCTTGCAGGAGCTGTGACCTGTGGTAGGGGTGTGCAGGGGACATGTCGAGGCTGCATGTCCCACAAGCCTGTTGCCAATCTGCTGGCAGGTGCTATGGCCCTGCCCAACCACCCCCAGGAGGGAAGCATCCATTGGATGCTCTAGAACCCTTCCCTGCCGGTATCTGCTCCTGGTACCCGGGCTAGGGGCACAAACCCAGGTCGCCAGCATGCCAAGTGAACCCCTATGCTCAGCACCACAGAGCCAGCCTGGACTCCACATTTTCAGCATAGCCTTCTTATGACCCACCCTCATGAACAATATGACTGTCCTTATGCAAATTCCACCAAAAGGTGAATTCACCAAGTGACTGCAAAATCTTCTTTCGGGTGGGAGTTGTATAAGGACAGTTATATTCTTCATGAGGTGGGGTCCCCAAATGGCTATGTTGAAAATGTGGTGGAAAAATGTCAAAAAATGGCAGCGTCATGAATAAAATTTGAAACCCTTGTTGAAATACATTGAACTGCATTTACCTTAGTTTCTCATATCGCAGTCTCCAGTTCCAACAGCAAGACATGCCTTTGATCGGAGAGTGAATCTCGAACCTGGGACCTGTTCAGGTGAGTGAGTGTGTGTGTGGGTGTACTTGGGGTTATGGGGAGGTGGGTGCTGAGTGGGAGGTTGGGGTGGGACCTGGGGGGCTTATTGGCAAGGGACCATTTTCTTTTTTACAGGTTTTATATATAAAAAATAATAATAAAGTTACTATAGATTTACATTGCACAGCTCAATAGACTGATTCCTAGTGAACAGAATGGGAAATGCTCAAAATGTTTCTCCAGCTCAAACTTGACTTTTTAAGCTGAAACAGCCAGTGGCTGGAACCACTAAGAAGGATCCACTGGTGGGAGACCAGGCTCTTGTTATGTCTATGGTTATTGTTGACATTAAAAACTCGCTACAATTTATGAGGAGGACTCTGCAGATGCTTTGACACTTTTGGCACATAGATGCAAAAAGGAGCAAAATCAATCTTGCACTGGTCCACTAAGTCAATGCAGTGGCAGCACAGTTAGAGAAAGCATTCACAGTGACCACAACAGCAATCACCGAGGCCACCACCCTGAGAAAACATCTGGAAACAGCAGAGCTCTCCTTGTGAAAACGCAACCTATGCCTGGTTGGACTGCCAGAGGATCAGAAGGGCATGGACCTGGTGACATATTTAGAATCCTGGCTCCAACAATCACTTCATCTAGATCCAGCACTTGCCACAGATTTCACTGACTGGGCATATCGTGTCAATCCCCCCCCCGATGAGCCCCAGCCAACTTGCAGCAGTCCCATACTGTCCTGATTACATTACTGCAGACCAGCATGAGAGACTTCTTATTGAACACAGCCAGATGAATTTGGGACATGATGGAAGGGGGGATGACAGTCCATCTATTCCCTGGCCTTCTATTCTCTATCTAAAATCGGAGGAAGGACTACGACAGAGAAAAAGAACAGACTCAAGACATTAAAATTCTTGTTCGCACTATTGTTCTCAGTGTGACTGAGAGTGGCAGTGGAAGGGGAGACTTATCTTTTCAACTCCCCACAAGATGCCAGTAAACTGGCAGAAAAGCTTGACATGGAGAGTATGCCTTGGCAGAAGAGGTATCATTGGAGGACAGCACAGACACATAAGGTATGCTCTACGGATTTATTGTCAAAGGATCAGAGTGGAATGGGACACCCTCCCCTCCAACACAACTACAAGTGCATTTTAGTTTTAGTCAGCAAAGCAAGTGAATGGTGCCTTTAGTGAGACTCAGCAGTGGTAAGCACCAGGACTTCTTTATGGCTGTTCATTTTCTTTGAATGGGCTTTTAATTATTTGTCAATGATATAATTTTGGGACTGTTCTGAAAACAAAGATGCCCAAACTCACCTACACAGCCATCATGCCTTGTGGCATAGCTTGCTCACAAGGACAAGAGGGGTGGAGGGGAGGCACACATTTTCCCGCTCCAGACTGACACAGTCTTTTCTCCCTACAGAGACTTTCCAAATCTTCTTAAAAAAGTTTAATTGTTGTGTCATATACTAGTTATTTGCTCTAGACTGATTGCATGTTAACAGTTATTGTCTTAAACAAAATGTTAAACCCCCTCGGGTTCTCTAGTTTTTTTTTTGTTTTTTTAACACCCGAATGGCTTCTTTGGGTCAGTGGTCTAGGTTGCAAATAATCCTACACTACTTCTGCATAGTAACATATCTTTTTTTGTTTGTTTTGTTTTGTTATAATGCAGCCCTGACTGTTGCACTAAGGAAGAAAAAGATAGCGTTCCGGAAGTATAAGGAAACACAGAAGGAGCAGGACAGAGAGCTGTACCAGTTAAGGCAGAAGGAAGCAGGGAGGAAAGTCAGAATAGCAAAGGCCCAAACTGAGGAAAAGATAGCCAACTCAGTTAAGAAGGGGGATAAGACCTTTTATAAGTACATCAGCAAGCGTAGAAAGACAAATGGAGGGATAGTGAGGCTGAATAGAATGAACGGTGGGTGGGCAGAGGGGAACAGTGAAAAAGCAGGGATACTGAATGAATATTTCTGCTCAGTATTCACAAAAGAGAAGGGGGACGTGCCTAATCCAATTAACAGAAGCACTCTTGATAGGGGTGTCGATCCCAGTCCTTTCATAGAAGAAAGGGTTCTGCAAGAACTTCTAAAACCGAAGGTGGACAAAGCAATGGGTCCTGATGGAATTCACCCCAGAATTTTAAAAGAATTAAGGGAGGAACTAGTGAAACCACTGGCTACTCTTTTTAATAAATCATGGGAGGATGGTGTCGTACCCAAGGACTGGTGGAAGGCAGATGTGAATCCCCTTCACAAAAGTGGGACCAAGACAGAGGCAGGAAACTACAGACCTGTCAGTCTGACCTCTGTGGTAGGGAAAGTGATGGAGTCGCTTCTGAAGGAAAGAATAGTTGAGTACCTAGAGGCCACTGGGGCACAGGACCCAAGGCAGCATGGGTTCACAGCGGGAAGGTCATGTCAGACGAATCTAATAGATTTCTTTGACTGAGTGACCAAAGCAGTAGACAAGGGAGGAGCTGTGGACATGGCCTACCTAGACTTTAGCAAGGCATTTGACACAGTCCCACACAAAAGATTAATAGTCAAATTAACCAGCCTGGGAGTGGGTCCCAGGGTGGTAGCCTGGTAAAACATTGGCTGCACAACAGGACACAGAAGGTAATTGTAAATGGAGTCCACTCTGAAGAAAGAGGGTTACTAGTGGGCACCGAGGGTTCAGTATTGGGTCCAGTCCTTTTAATGTCTTCATCAGTGAAATTGCAGAGGGACTGTAAGGAAAAGTATGCCTTATTGCAGATGACACAAAGATCTGCAACAGGGTTGATACACAAGGAGGCGTGGAAAGGATGAGAAGGGACTTGGCAAGGTTGGAGGAATGGTCAGAAGTATGGCAGCTAGGATTCAATGCAAAGAAGTGCAAAATAATGCACCTGGGAAACAAGAACCCAGGGGAAGAATACACAATGGGGGAGGTAGTAACAACAACAAAAAAGGAAAGGGACCTGGGGGTAATCATATCAGATGACCTTAAGGTTAGCAAGCAATGTGAGAAGGCAGTAGGGAGGGCTGGGGTATACTGGGATGCATAGGGAGAGGCATCAGCAGCAGAAAACAGGAAGTTGTTATCCCACTGTACAGACAGTTGGTGAGACCCCATCTGAGTACTGCGCCAGTTCTGAGACTCCATCTCCGCAAGGACATAGACAGGATAGAGGCAGTCCAGAGGAGGGCACTAAAATGGTGCAGGGTCTGCAAGAGAAGCCGTATGAGGAGAGACTAAAGGAGCTTAATATGTATACCCTTGAGGAAAGAAGGAGAGGGAGACATGATAGAAACTTTAAGTACCTCAGTGTAATCAACAAAGTCCAAGAGTAGCATCTTTCAGAAAAGATATGTGCAAGAACAGGGGACACAATTTAAAGATAGAAGGGGGTGGTTCAGGGCAATGTGAGGAAGTATTATTTCACAGAGAGGGTAGTGGATGCATGGAACAGCCTTCCTGAGGAGGTTGTGGGGTCTAAAACTGTGGGAGAATTCAAGAATGCATGGGACAGACATAAGACAATTCTTGTGGGGGGTAGGAAGAAATAGGCTGTTGGTTAACTAGGATCTGCAGCCTATCCTGTAGGTAGGGAAATGGGCAGACTAGATGGGCCAAGCGGTCCTTATCTGCCATCAAAGTCTATGTTTCTTTGTTTTTGTTAGTGTAGCTGGTGATGGCAGCCGAGAGTCCTACACATCCTAATAGAACCATTATAACATAATACATGACCTTGACAGGCAACTTTATACTGGATTATATGCCCTGGTAGTTATTACAGTATCCTTTTATGGCCATGGTCCTTGATGGCACAAAGCCTATTTGCACTGTCAATGTAGTATACAGGCAAGGAGTCAGTTGTTTCCTCAGCTATGCTGTACCACAGGTGTTTCTTGTACAAATTCTGGCATAATGCATTTCAATGCTTGTAGTCCTAACATCTTGAATCAAGCATGTGCATGTGCAGTACTTTATTACTGAGTTTATGACAAAACCCAATAAAGAAGTTAAAAAAAAAGAAGCTGAAAGAAGTGGAGACAGACGTAGCAGCAATCCCGTCTGTGTTTTCATTCTGCACAGTATGCATGTTTTTGAACAATCAACATCAAGGCAGTGATGGAGAGTGTGTGTGTGTGGGGGGGGGGAGGCTCTTAGCTTACACTGCAACCAGCAGCATGAGTTCCAGCTGCGGATGCAGAAGTGAAGAAAATCCCACTGTTCTCATACAGAGAACATGGGGGAAGCGCTCCTCTCACTAAGCTGGGCACCTGGTAATTTGGGTGCCCAGTAAACATTTTTCTGACCAGTATACTTAACCCTTGCATGGCCGTGGACTGATATATCAGTCCAAAATTCCTGTACTTTCTAATTCTGTTGGCAGCCTAAGGGTTAAAAACAAACATCAGAATCTAGCTAAATAGGTCCCGTTTAGCTAGGTTCTGATGTTAGTGTATCAAAATCACAACATTTGTGTGTTTTCCATGTTTGTTGGTTCATGGAAAAGGGCAACAAGATGGTGGCTGGCACAGTACAAAAAAAATGTTTGGTGCCATGCCAAATAAGTGGCCCAAAAGCGAAATGAACATTAGTGGCATCAACATTTTATTTTTGCCACAGAACATTATCTCAAAACCCGTACTGAGCATGTGCAAGTCAAAAAAAACACTAACATTTAAAGCCTTATAACTCTGGAACCCTTGGATATTTTTTCACTGAACCTGTCAAAGGCAATACCTTAGGACATGACACATGTCCTCTGCAAGTTTGGGGCAACAATTCCTTTCCATGTAGGCTTTAGGTGAGAACAACAAAAAAACAATGTTAAGTACAGGAAAATATTTAGTTTTTTTTCTGAAAATAACACATGCAGATCTCAGAAACCACACAAGCTGCTGTCACAAAAATTTCCACACATCAAGACTTTGCCTCCAAGACAACACATGCAAACTTTTAGCTCATTCTGCCAAAGAGAGCCAAAAATATTAATGTGCAAAATTTGAGGCTTAACATTAAACAGGCTACTCAACCCTAACTGTAGGGTCGCTATCGTGTCCCTATAATCTCTCTCCTCTATATCTATATCTATATCTATATCTATATCTATATCTATATCTATATATGTGTGTGTGTATGTATATATATATATATATATATATATATATATATATGTATATATATTGCAAAAAAACTTCATTAATGTATCAGGGTTGAAGCAACAAAAGTAAGGAAATGAGGTGTTAGGGTATCCAACCCTAACACTTCCCCCTACCGACACCCAACCCGACCACCCCACCTCCACCCTCCACAGACCAACAGGCATTGGGGTTTGCCTTATGATCATCACCCATAACTCTCACCCCATTCCAATTGTAAGGAAGCTGAGATGGTACAATATTGGAGAATGGGGTGAACTGGAATTTGGCATATCAAGAGACCATTAGTCTGCGAGGGAACATGCCAAATGTCATGTAAATTGTAGGAACAGCTGCAAAGTTATTAATGCACAAAGTGAACAGGTGATCCATGTTCATGAGCCAAACCCCTGTTCATGAGCTGTCAAAATCCCTGTTCGTGAGCCCCCTCCCCCCAAAAAAAAGAAGTGATTTACACATTTTGGGACACTATATCTCCATGCCCTCACATGCAACTGAAACAAAACTTACAACTTCATAAGATGTCTGTTTCATGATGCGACATGGCAAATTTCATGCATATCACCTGAACTTTTTCAAAGTTATTGAAGCACAAACTATTAAGTTTAACATAAAAATGAAGCAAGAATTTGACAGCAAATGGTGATATACACATTTTGGGACTGCATATCTCCAATGTGTACTACCAATCTAACTGAAACTTGGCATATCAAGAGACCATTAGTTTGTGAGGGAACGTGCCAAATGTCATGTAAATTGTAAGAACAGCTGCAAAGTTATTAATGCACAAAGTGAAACAATCAAAGCAAGAATTTGACAAAACATGGGGATGTACACATTTTGGGACTGCATATCTCCAGATAGGCACTCCCAATCAAACTGAAACTTGGCATATCAAGAGATCACTAGTCTGTGAGGAAAATGACAAATTTCATGTGCATTGTAAGAACAGCTGAGAAGTTATTAATGCACAAAGTGAACAAAATTCTTGTTCGTGAGCTGTCAAAATCCCTGTTCGTGAGACAAACCTCTGTTCGTGAGCTGTCAAAATCCCCGTTCGTGAGCCCAACTCCTTGTTCAAAGCTGTGCAGCTATCCAAAAGACTGAAATGAGCATGCTCAGAACCTGACATTGCAAAATTGAACAACTTTGGAATGGATTAATATTTGTTCACCAAACCAATGCTGGATTGTTCCTTGGAATAACCTCGTTCTACTCAGAAAATTTCAAACTAAAATTCCAAACAGTGTACAGGCAGCATGATCTCAAAAAATGATCCTGACATTTGCCAAAAAGGCAAAAAATGCGTTTTTTGGTGCTTCACTGCACGAAAACCACAAATCCAATTGAAACGCAACTTAGTGATCAAGAGATCTACTCACCAAGACCCACATTCCAAATTTCATTCAAATCTGTTGAACGGTTGCAAAGTTATTAACGTACACAATTTGGGGTTTAACATTAAACTGCCTACTGATAACTATAGAGGTGCAACCATGCCTTTACTATATATATATATATATATATATATAATATATGGGGGCAATCATCACACCTCGGCTAACTTAGATGGGTAAACCCCTTGTGGCACACAATCTATTCAGACTAGGTCAGTTGTGCAGTGTGTGTACCTGGGAGTAAAGGAGGGTCATAGTGGTATGGTGAAGCATGCCAGGATACAACACAGAATACTGTGGAATTCTGCAGGGTTACTGCAGGAGATGGTGCAATTTCAATGGCAGTTAATCCCTTTTGTCATGTAGTGTCCTGTGATACTGCATGGCATCCAGATCAGCTCTACTGTAGGTGTCAGAAGCTGGCGTGTTTTGGGGTAAGGAGACAAACTTTCAGCAAGAAACATATTACACTTCTGGTCCAGAAAGTATACACGGCAGATAGCTAATACAGTAGATATTCCCTGACTCCAAGCAGAACTATCCACAATGTGACAGAAAAAGACAATCAGTGTTGGAGAGGATGTCAAGTGAGAGGCACACTATTACATGTTTTGGGAATGTGCTGTGCGGCAAGGTTTCTGGGAAAAGGTTCAAGTCAAAGTGAACAAAATGCTTGAAATTGCATGTGTGCCACAGTTTGAACACTTAGTACTGGGGGGGTCCCTACACAAATCAAAAGGAGGAAAAGTTTTTGGCATACTCTCAGGGGCAGCTTGTAAAACAATAATGCAGAATTGGCTCACCCCCAGTAGCCCAACAATTGTAGACTTGATCATTGTCCTTAAGGGTACATTTTTTTTGGGGGGGGGGGGAGGTTTAAGAGTTGAAGAATGACAAATGTAATTCCAACTGGCTATCCTTTATGTACTGGTTGGAGGAATAGGAGGGGAGGTCATCCCTTTCCGAAATGATGGGCATGGCCTGATTTATAATCCCCTCTCTGAACCCACTTTGGGTATAGAATCTATTCCAGGAAATAAGACTTACAGGGCTGGATATTTAAACTGCGCCATTCTGTGGTGCAAGCCCTTGCGCTGCTCAAAAAAGTTGCGCTGGGGTGTGGCCGGGGCGATATTCAATGGAGTTGCGCTATTGAGCAACTCCTTTGCATATCGCCCCCAAGCCACAGCCACTGTGCATGGCACAGTGGAACTTGCGCCACCGCAAGTGGTCAGAGTGGAGCATTCAAGATGCAGTGGCGCAAGTTCCATTGCGCCATGCGCAAATTTCAGATATTCAAAAGGTGACATGCAAATGGGGTCATAATTCATGCAAGGCGCACGGGGGGGGCCATTTGCATCTACTGACGGCCCCATTTGCATGCCATTAGCATGCAGGTCCGCCGATCCCTGACGACGTGTGCCTGGCACCCTGCCAGGCAGCAGCCATCGGGGACCGACGCACCCTGCAGCCCGATCGCGGGCATGGAGTAAATCCCCCCCACTGGCCCGTTCGAGGGCATAACATAAATGACAACCCCCCCCACTGGCCTGATCGTGGGCATAATATAAATGACCCCCTGACTGGCCGATTGCGGACATAATATAAATGACAACCCCGGCTGGCCGATCGCGGGCATAATATAAATAACAACCCCGACTGGCCCAATAGTGGGCATAATTGAAACCACCCCCACTGGCCAATCGCGGCCAGGCGAGTTCACCCCAAGAGCAATATGCCTGGTGGTCCAGTGGACATAAAAGCCTGATCGCGGGCATAAGAGTCAAACCCCCTCCCAAGTCCAGTTTCCCTGGTGGTCAGTGCCCCCACCCCACCCACCCACGGAGCCCCTACCCTGCCCCCCGTCAGCGGCGGGCGGCAACACCCATCTGCCTGCGCCCGCCACCGCCAACTGACTGCTCGGTAGGGGCTGCCGCCCATTGGTTCTTGCTCTGAGACCAATGGGCGTGCAACACTAAGCAGATCAGTCGCCAGGCGGCAGGCGGCAGAGCGGGTGGGTGCTGCCACCCGTCGACTGGCCAGGGGGTAATTGATGTGGGCTCCATGGAGTGGAGTGGGTGGGTGGGGCCACTGGACCACTAGGAAATTGGACTTTGGGGGTTCACTCTTATGCCCATAATCGGGCCGTCGGTCCACTGGACCACCGGGATATTGCTCTTTGGGGTGTACTCATTCTGGCCACGATTGGGCCAGTGGGGGAGTTAACATTATGCCCGCGATCGGGCCAGTCGAGGGGGTTGTCATTTATGTTATGCCCGATTGGGCCAGTCGGGGGTCATTTATGTTATGCCCGCGATCGGCCAGTGGGGGGTTGTCATTTATGTTATGGCCCGCGATCGGGCCAGTGGGGGTTCATTTATGTTATGCCCGCGACCGGGCCCAATCGGTGGTGGGGGAGATTTCACATTATGCCTGTGATCCGGCTGCAGGGGGGGCACAGGGAACAAGTGGAGGGCCACCCACAGGTGGCAGCTGCTGTGTTGCGCCCTGAAATGCGGCAGCTCACCTGTGGGTGGCCCTCGACTTAATCCTATTTTTTTGGACTCAAAGTTGTGCAGGTGCAGGTAAGGGGTTGCGCCTGCACAACTCTGCACAGCCCGGCTGAATATCGGGCTGTGCATTTTATGTATGGTTCCTTCCCCTCCGGTTAAGCATGCCTTCATTAGCATTGCGCTGTTGCTCAGCATGACTTGGGGGGGCGCAACTGCCTCCTGCTGAATATCGCAGAATGGCGCAATTTCGGACTTGCGCAGGCACAACCCTATTGCGCATGGCGCAACCCTTCTGAATATGTAGCCCACAGTGTCTAAGCATATGTTTTTCTTATTTTCACTGAATGCAATCCAAATGGGAAATTCCTCTGTTAGCAACAGAAAGTGGTACAGTAAAATGATTTAATTTGTCTGTTAGGAAAGTTAATTAAAGGAATACATTTCTCTTTATGGATTTGAAAGGCCAAAAATGCATTTTCTAATTCCTGAAAATTCAATATGGAGACTTCAGGTGACATCACCAAGCACTGTGGCCACATAAAGGATCAGCTGTGCTCCCACCAGCTCTACAGCCCAGCTCAACAGGTGCAATTTTTTATTTAGTGTATCTTTTGCGATGTAGGAGCCGAGTAACCACTGTGACAATGGAGGACCCTAAAAAAGAACAAACTGCCTGAGGCACTCAGCAAAGTGGCCAGAGCAGCCAGGAGGTAACCAGGCCATCAAGTCTAAGTTTCAGTGAGGTCTCCTCTCCCCACGACGAGCCCACCAAACCAGTGGAGTGGGTCATCAATGAGTGCTTACTGAAGGAATCGGTGGCCTTTAGAAAAGACTCAGCCTACCTTTTACTCCTTACATTCTGATGTGAGCCACCTAAAACAAGAGACTACATAACATACCACAGTGACTATGGAGCTTAATGAACTCCCGGACCACCTGGGTGGCCTGCTCATACATTTGCACCATCACCAGCAGCAACTTGAAAATAAATGTGTGGATCTTGAAGGGAGGCTGAGGTGCAATAATTTATGGATATATGGAGTTCCTGAGGGCAAGGAGGGATCAGATATTACAGGTTTGTGGACTACCTGATTAAGCAAGCAATAAGATATAACATGTTGGGCATTTTACTGAGATAACTGCTCACCCAGGGGCATAGTGAGGCCCTAAGCTGCAGCCACCCAACTTTGTTTCTATTGCAGTTTCAGGTTAGCACCAGGATTTGATCTTTTTCTGAAGTGGCAACCAGCAAAAAATAACCAATGAAATTCACGTTTGTGCTTCTTTGAAAATTATAGAAAGGATGCAGTGTTTTTTAACTTTGTATTTTATTAAATTGTATAATGGTATTTTTTCTTTTCTGTCAGTGAATTGTATCGTAGTGTATGTTCTTTATATATATATATATATATATATATATATTTATTTTGTGTGTAACTGTTTGTTTTAAATTGTCTCTTTGGTATTTATTGGAAACATGCATTTGATGTGACATCATTATGGCAACTTGTCATGACATCATTTGATTGTATTTATTTATTTAGAAAAGTTTCACCAGGAAAGACAACATGAGCTGTAAACAGCTCATTTCCAGAAGCGTCCTGGGGAAGGGGTTACATGAAGGGAAGAGCAAAAAAAACAACAATAAAGAACAATTTGTACAAAATCAGAAACAGTGCATTACAATCGAAGACAAAAATGGGTAATGACAGAGAATGGATAATAATAATGTCAGCACATAACTTTAGGATACACATATGAATTTACTCATACTTATGGAATACAGCAGAAAATACAAAAGTGCATTACTTTACAAAGGTATCCAGTGAGGATAGCGACTGAATATGGGCGGGCATCAAAATTGCGACTCATACTCAATGCTTTCCCCATGGGTTACCCTGCAAGGGTAGCGACCCTACATGAAAGTGAGCATAGGGAAGAGTGACTGGAAGAGGGGAATAGCGAGGGGAAGGGGAGGGACAGGGAAGGGGTTTTAGGGGACCAGTGTGCCTGCTGCTGCCAAGCTAGCCATGTGGTGGTGTGGGTGGCTAGCTCTGGCTCAGCAGGTACCAGGTTCAGGGCTGGGACTGGGAGGGTAGAAGTTTTGCCACTGCCTGCATCTGCAGGACTTAATTTTTTTAAATCCGGACTGTGTCCCCTTCCCGACACACACACCCCTGGAGTTGAGAATCCTAAATCAGGAGGATGCTGGGGGCAAAGCCACGAGGGGCATGCAGCCCCCACTGCAAAAAACACTTTTTTTTGTTTCCTGATGTTGGGTCGCCGGAAGTGTATATCGCCAATTTGCTTTTTGGCAATATACGCTCAACATAATAGCAATCGCTGTTTTGCAATTGCTGTTATGACATGGAACCCTTTGTAAATGTTTAATGCTAAGGACACGAGAGTGCAAACATGGAGCCAGATATTTGGCTACATGCAGCACAAGTGCTGGTAAGAGTACAGAAGGAAGGATACTAAGTGCTGTATAGTAACGTAGTAAGGGGGATTTAGCAGCAGGGTGGTGGGTGGGGGAAAGGAGGTAGTGGGGAGGGTGAGAAAGGGCAGCCAAAACCTACTCCCCTTCAGGATGCTGAGAACCCTGCAAGGGGACGGGAGTTGTCAAGTTAATGGAGAGAAAGTGAGGGGTAGAAGTAGCAGAGGTGAGACAGAGGAAGAGGGAATGGCAGAATAGGGGTGTCGATATGGGGGACAGTAGGCAAGGTGAACTGGGGGAAGGTAGGGGAGGCATATAAGGGGTGGCAGGGGAGGCAAATATGAGGGAGAGGGATGGGGAAGTTGGCAAAAGGGGACTATCAGGTAGGTGGTGGGGGTTGTATTATAATAATAATAATGGGGGTTGTATAATAAGTGCTCAGTCTTTGCACCATGAATACATCTTTTGATAAAGGCGTTTCAGTCCGAAACGCATCAAGGTGTTGTTTAGGCACCTGGAATAAAGTTTTTGGTATCTCAAAAAACATGTGAGCAGCGTTTCAATATACAGTAGGTTTGGTGAGTGCTGGAATTTCTTGTTTTATGATAATATTGGGGGGGGGATTGAATTGCATCTGCAGCAATTGCATGTTTAGTCCTATTGAATATCCCTCCTAGAAATTGTGGAGTACGGGATAATTTAAAAGCTTTGTTCTGCATGTTATTTACAAAAAACTTCATATGAAGATTATAATGGCATTAATAACATTGGTTACCTCAGAGCACAACTGTTTTTCCCTCTCCTTGTTTTTAAGATCTGTGTTAACCTCCAGACACACATGTTGAGTGACTTAGTATGTATAAGAAGAAGAAGAAGAAGGGGAAATCTTATTTTAGTCTTCAGTGTAATAAAAAAGAATGAATTCATGTTAGATATGAGACTGGAGATTAAAGAATTACCTAATTACCTTTCAACTCTAGAAACCATACCAAACAGTTACAGGGCAGATCTTTCAGAACTGAAAAAAGGGGTTCATATTTTACTTGGAGAGTGGTCAGTTGCTGGGGTAACTTGCCCCAGTACGTTGTTGAAGCTCCTAGTATGGATTACTTTAAGAAGCATTTGGATACTCTTATGGATACCTGGGAACACAAAGGGATCCGCACTGTTTAGTCGGGGAGCAGACTCAAGGCACCTCTGGTGCACTTCTGCTCCTGATTTACCAAAGTGCCAACGAAGTAGCAGGCATGCTGAATACATCAGTCATGACTGTCATTGGGAAAGTTGTCACTCTAGAAGCAGTCACAGTGTGCAACTCAATACATTGCTGTATGTTTCCAATGTTGTCTTTAAACAAACTTCAATAAAAATTGAAATATAAAATAAAAGAAAGAAAATTCAGTATGGTTTGGAAATGTTAAGCGTGCTCCATGTAAGTGATACACTGGATTAGGTTTGAATTGAGCTCATCCATTAGCTGAAAGTGGCTGTAATTTTAAAGTAACAGGGTCATGCCAAGTGTAATCCAACCCCCATCATTCAATGACTGCTGTCCCAGCTACCATATTGTTTTGATTCTTTTATAAATCCCTTCTTTCAGAGTATACCATTTTTAAGTTCCACAAGTCTAAAAGGGGCTGTAACTCTGAATATAGCCAAGGAATTTCATCTATAATAAATCAGTTTGGTAATGTTACACTGTAGGATAATTATTCTGCTCCCCACCACCCCAGCCGTATCATTTATTCATTGCAGAAAACTGATTTGAAATCCCTCTTAGCCTTTTATCTTGAGGTAAATCTCTTTAATGATTGTTGTGACTTAAATGATGTATGGCTTCCACTTGCTCAGGAATAGCTAATTACTATTTCAGATGTTGCACAAGTGAAAATGTGAGATGCTGCTTTGATGGTGAACTTGATTACTTTGCCATTTTGTGTCACTCAGTCTCAAATGAATATTTTACTAATTTTCTTAAATAGCTGCAGGGGGGTTGTAAAGTGTTTCAGCTTGAAATGTAGAGTATTTCAATGGTAGGTCTTATCCTGCATGAATAGATGCAGCAGTACCTTGAGACTGAGACAAAACTATGCAGTGTTTTACAAAACCCTTGAGGATGAATGTAATATTCAACCCAGGGGTTAGTATAGCAGCAAAACAGACTGCGATTAAGTGCAAGTCTGAGGTCAGATGTAGTGCAAACTACAGCTGCTGTAATAAATATCAGAAAATATGTCAGTTAAGTGAACCTGAACCGGTAGTTGCAAAAGTAGCTTCCTGTACTTTTGAAAGCTAACTGTAAGCTTTTAGAGTTTATTCTGACCTCTCTGAGGTATGCAAATGAACTTGCTCTAACATCCTTGATGCCAAACATGCAGTACACAGCTATATCTGTTTTTTGAACACTTAACGGTTAGTATTGTTTGGTAGTGATTGCATGAATCTGATCTGAAAGAAGATGCAGAATGTCCCAAATATATTTTGCAACCTGAATACTGCGGCCATTTGGGGGGTTGCTTTCAGAGTCAATTATAATGCATTACAAGTGTAACAACCATCATGGTAGCTTACCTTTGTGGTCTCCTTCCATCAGTGACACACCCAAACTGCCTGCCTTGTTTGTTGTTGCTGATCTTGTGGGACTTGCAAGGTTGCTGGGCAGCGTACTTCCCCAAGTGACCAGGACTAGTACCATGGCTACCCCCTCCTGAATCCAAGTAATTTTCTGCCTCCCACCCCTCTCTTCTGTCACCTGTGTTAAATCTGTCCTTAAATTTGTGTTTAGAAATCAATTGCTGGCTCCTGGCACTCTGCCAGCAGATGACATGTTATTTTAAACTATCCCCCCTCCCAAAATTAACCCCCTCAATCCCCAAGATGTCATTCATTGAATCCTGATGCCCCCCCATCCTAAACCTCAATTCATGTTTTGGGAGGGTCATTAGATGAAACTCCAATGTGGCCTAGTCATTCCACATCCCACAGTGCACCATTCTGCTTTTCTCTGCATCAGACACTGATACGGTACAAGAATACACAGAAATGGATGGGGTGGGGCAGGCAGAGTGGTCTGTGTCATCAGTGACCCACACTGTTCTGCCCCCCCCAGTTGCTCTCACTCTCGCACTGTATCTGCTACAGAAGAAAACCGGATGCTATGCTGTGGCAAGGAGCACAACTGGACAGACCAAAACCTTCTCATACTGGCCCTAGGGTCATGGTGTGGGAGTCAAGGTGTTTAAGAAAATAAGTAATGCCATTTCTGTGATCGGAGTCAGGCTAGGGAGGGGGAATACTTTGAAAAGAGGTTCCGACTTCTGGCAGAATGAGTTAAGAAAAGAGTACCAGGAGCCAACAACTTTTTTAAAAAAGGATCTCAGTGGAAGGATACGGAAGGGACTTGGAGATTGGGAAATTATTTGGATTCGATAGGGGTTTGCAACATGTCTAACCCATGACACTTAGGGAGGGAACAAGACTTTTTATCTGATAGATGCCCTTTCCTAGAGTCTCTCAACTAGGCAAAAATACCCTGAACATAGATATGAGTGCAGAGTAACTTATTTTTTGTGTCTATATTCGCTACTTGCATACCCCAAATACCAAAAACCTGCATGCGTGCACATTATCATCCACAACTGTGAAGACTGGGTATGTAGTAAATAGAAAATACAGGATGGGCAACTATGCACAACCAGTGTGTTCTGCCACAGAGGGGTTCTGCTTCCTTGTGACCTCGAGAGTGAAGCTTGAGAAGTCCGTAAGAATCAGAACCCCAATGTGGCAGATCACTCTGGTTGGGCATAGGGTTGCCCATCCTGTATTTTTTATAGTGTATGGTGCCCCCCCCAAACCATTTAAAAACAATTTGAAGCACTTTTTAATTTTTACATACTAAAAGAAATTTTTCCCTGGCCTGTCTTATTCCTGGAGTTAGGGATGGTTGCCTGGCTGAGTTGTGTGGTTGCTAGGGAACAGATGTCCCCAGATTAGCAGAACAGATTTCTACTGGTTGTCGAGTGCGTGTGGGCAGGATTTCTAAGAACAGAAATATAGTGGCAACATTTCTAGGACCCAACTTTTATTTTGTAAGTTATTTTAAATGTCTGGTTGATCCTGCATTTACTTTTTAATATAAGAGAACATATCTGGTTGATCCTGCATTTGTCCCCATATCTGGTTGATCTTGCATATGTGAGTGTTTGATCATGCCGTCACCGCCTCCTGTTATTTGGTTCATCCTGCGGTTTCTGTTGTCACAGCAGTTTTTAAATGTGTGTGGCTCATGCAATTCCCAAATCTATTGGAACGCTGTTCTACCACAGAAGGGCTGAATAGCATTCCATGACCTTTGCACTGTGGTACAACAGCGTTTCAGTAGAGATGGAAATCGCATTACAGCGTTCCACCATACACTGTTAGTTGTCAAGGTTTAATTTGTCACAGTATAAGATGCTCCAGTGGGCAATAAAGACTACTTCAAACATTAAGAATGACTCTTCGGTGGCAGTCTTTTACTACCCATCCCCCAGAAAAGTGGAGCCTTAATTTAGTGCTATGCAGGCAAGTTAGGCAACAAATGTTAATTCCTGACAAATCGGTTATTGAGGATTCATGACTAAATACAGAGTTGTTTCCATGATTTGTGGTAATTGACCTCAGGGATCAAAAAAATTAAAAAAGTAAAACAAAACTCCTAGCCCTCAAGCTAAACAGGGCTAGTCCAGTGGCCGCACCTTCCCCAGTCTTCTCCCACCTTCTCCCCATCTTCCCACACAGTACAGTTTAAAACAAGTTCCTGGCATCCTGGCATGGTACCATGAGCTGAAAGTATCTTTTAATTACACAACTTCCCTATCCCAATCTCCACCATACAGCAAAGATCTGTTTCTAACATGTGACCCCCCAATCTGTGGTTTGGGGGGGTCCAATAGTAGTCACAAAGCTGGCTAGCCCTGTCAGTCCCCCCTCAAACAACAGCACAACTTTCCATTACAATTTGGTCAGTCATCTGACTATATTAACGCACATTACACACAACCAGGAGGGATGGGGAGGAGTGGTCTGCATTATCATTGGTATCACTAGGCTGATTATCAGAGGCCCTGGCATCATTCATGATGTGGACTGCTCCTCCCTTTCCCCCCTGGTCACACAAGTAGCAGTGATGCAGTCAGATGGCAGGCTGAATTGTAATGAAAGGCATGGTACAGGTTTGGGAGGGGGAAGAGTCTGGGATAGCCAGATTTGTGACTACTTTTGTCCCCCCAAATTATGGACTGAGGGTTAGGCTCACTTGTTATAAACAGCCCTTTTCAGCATGTGGGGGTGTCATGCAAGAGAGGGGGTGCAATTAAAAATACATTGCCATCTCCTGGCCAGTGGGCTAGCTAATGGATCACCCTGGCTACTGACACAAGCGCTGGACTTCCAGTGAACAGTTGGGTTGCCTGAGTTACCTGTGCCATTTTTTAAGGTTATTTGTGTTTTTATTTATTTAATAATTGCTCTTAAGAAAAGTTATGCTGCTCTGAGTAAAGTAAATGAATGCAGAGTTGCAGCTGTGGGTGCTGCTGGCACCAAAAACTGAGTAAGAGAAGAGTGAGAGACTGTGCATAGGTCCTACAGCAGAGCACTCCTCGCTCTACCCAAATCCTAGACTTGCTGTGGGCAACTGACCAGAAAGCAGGCTCCAGTCTGCCAGTGCTGCTTGCTACACGCAGGATTGAGAGGATGCAGCATGATGCGCTCCTCTCGAGGCAGGATCAACCAGATAAATATTCCCCCTCAGAATAGTTGGCAAGGCAATAAGCACCAGGGAATGTTAAATATAGGGACTGTCTCTGAGTAAATAAAATAAGTATAAATATGTACAGAGCACAGCCTGGCAATGGGTCTCAAGGAGACTCCACAGTGAAGCAAAACACAGTGAATGAAATAAAAGCTCACAAGAGCCATTTTGTGTGGAAAAGGGGGTGCAATTAGGCACAGGAGCTCACGGCTTTACATGCAGTTAAAATGCATTAAACTGATTAAATTATTAAACAAATATGCATGTGGAAAATAGGGGAGTCCTGGGCACAGCACACAGTCATTTTTTGCTCACAGAAAATTAACACACAAAAAAAAAGAAAAGTATAGAATCCAAAATGGAGCGTTACAAACATGAAGACAGTCAGAAGTGAATCACAAAAGTCAGAACACAATGTACATATTTAGCAATGCGCTGCCAAGACACAATTGGATGAAAATGAACCAAACTTGGCACACATGTCTAGAAGGATGTCCTGCACATGGGAAAATAGTTTGAGATGTGCAGAATGTAAATTAAGGGAGCCGCTAACCTTTTTAGGGAGAGTGGTCCTTTGGTGAAGCAAATCCATGCAGGCAGTTACTCTAGAGGTGGAGCTTAGCGTGGGAAAATGCATAACTAATTTCTAAGAGAAAAAAAACCTGTGATCAGTTCAGTTAAAGGGGAAATTACTATTTTGACAGGAAAAGCATAGGAAAGTGTTCAGAAGTCATTATTTTAGTTTAGTTTAGTTTATTAGTCTAGAAATTAATACCTTTGAGCCAGGGCTCTTTTACAAAGGTTCCACATCACAAAGAACATTTAACAAAGCACGATACACATTACAGGTAAAACCAGACAGGAAAGTTACATAATAAATTTGCTATTAACAGTTTAAGGCAGTAACATTTTTAAGTTTCATAGAAAACAAGCTATAACAGGTTCAAGCAGTAGACAATTCGAGGTTAAAGAATCTTCCAGGAGAGGGTGATCATTAGGAGCCAAAAGGAGGCAAGAGAGGAGGTAAAGGTGGTGAGCGGGAGAGTAAGTGAGAGGGGACAGAAAAAAAGGGGGGGGAGTGAGTTTGGGTGGGAGACAGGAAGTAGTAGAGGTACCAGAGGGTTCATTAGTCAGGGAGGAAAAGGCCTCAGATGTGAGGATGGACACGAGGAGTAGTAGTAGTCTTTATCTAGCACAATCACAGTTGCTAGTGGTGGTGAGGTGGGCATAGAGCATGGATTTGAAAGCTTCAAGCGAGGTTGAGGATAGAGTAGGTGGACTAAGCGCATTGAACCATGTTGGGGCCCTGTATGCGAAAGATCTTTGTCCCTGTGAAGTCCGGCATCTCGGAACCAGGCAAGGTTGGCGTTCAGATCTGGTGGAGGGTTGTGAGCCAGGATTCGGTCGGAGTAGGTTTTAGATACATAATGGAGTCAGTCCCAAGATAGATTTTTTTGCCATTGTGCAGGTGAGATAAATAAGACAATTTGATAGGTTCAACCAGCCTGATTCATAGTACAGATCACACGTGTGAGTCAGTCTTTGAGCCCCATGAGGGCGGCAGGCCTTATTTAGAGTGATTGAGATCGCCTTAGAGCAGTGGAGGTAGCTGAGCCATAAATAATAAGGCCATAGTCAATGATTGAGATTATGGAACTCTGTATAGCTATTCTCAATGCCGCTTGATTTAGAAATTGACGGTTATGGAATAGTATTCCAAGGCGTTGGTTCACTGTTTTCAATGTTGTCAATGTGGGTTGCAAAGGTGAGCCCTTGGTCAAAAGTGATGCCAAGGTATTTGAAAGTATTTACTTGGTCCAGTGTATTTCCTGAGAGGTTTGTATGGTGAGTGGAGTATGCCTATTTTTGTTTTGGTGATTGGAGAAGAGCATGGCTTTTGTTTTATTGTGGTTTAGCACAAGTTTACTATCCAGGAACCACCTTTCAACACTAGAAGCAAGTTGCAGGCTTTTCGTAGGGAGTTTGGATCCTTGTGGGAAGAGAGAATTACAGCATCATCAGCGATAAGATTATTTTCTCTTGGCAGATATCTGGAGGAGTTAAGGAACAGGCTAAAGAGGAGCGGGCCAAGAATTGATCCCTACGGTATACCAGAGAACTGGTTTGAAGTCGGAGAGTTCGTTAGAGATTTTACAGCCTGTGACCAATTGACAGGTAACTTTTACCAAGCACAAGGACCTTCGGCCAGGCCTAGGCTAGAAAGTAGGGAGGTAAGTAGGCCATGATGGACTGTGTCAAAAGTTTTTGTAAGAGCGATAAAGACTGCACCTGTTTGGCACCCTTTGTCCAGGGCTGAGTGGACTTCTCCAGAGAAATCAAGTAAGGCTGTTG
This sequence comes from Neoceratodus forsteri, assembly GCA_016271365.2. Classification (NCBI taxonomy): domain Eukaryota; kingdom Metazoa; phylum Chordata; order Ceratodontiformes; family Ceratodontidae; genus Neoceratodus; species Neoceratodus forsteri. The sequence goes on from CM057455.1 coordinate 990,097,029, forward strand.
TTGTACTATGTCCTTTGCTAAAGCCGTGCTGTTGATTACAGAGTAGATTGTATTTGTCCAGGTAATCAGATAGTTGGTCTACCACTATTTGTTCAAGTGCTTTGGAGAGGGAAGGGAGTAATGATATTGGTCGATAGTTTCCTGTTGAGGTTTTGTCCCCCCCTTTGTGCACTGGCGTAACTATGGCAGATTTCCATTTGTTGGGAAATTGACTTTGGCAAAGTGACAGATTAAGAATTTTTGCAAGGGGGTGAATTACTTCATCCAGGGTGAGAGAAAGGATTTTTAGATCTAGCATGTCACTACTTGTTCTGGATTTGGAGCAGGTCTTTCTTATGTACTTGTGTGCTTCGTGCACTTTGATTTTCTTGAAGTAAAATTGTAGTTTGTCACGAGGGGTGTTTTGTGATACTAGGCTAGACACAGGTAAGTCCGAGAAGAAATCTGGGGGGAGGACCCCACTAAGGTCTGTGAATGTCTTATCAAGTGCATCTGCAATAGACTTTGGGTCAAAGTGGTGGATCCATCAACTTTCATAATGGTAGGTGACGATTTTGATTGTTTACCCATTATGTTTCGGATGTTGTCCCAAAAAGCTTTTCCGTCACCCCAGATGGATTCAAGGGCGTTTTTGAAATAGGCGCTCTTCATTTGCCTAATTTGTGAGGTACATCTATTTTGTGCCTGCTTGTATTTTAGGGTATCATGAGGTGAGCCTGTGTCTCTGGCAATTGCCCAGAGGTGGTTCCGAACCTTGAGCTCGGCAAGTAGTTTGGCAGTAATCCATGGATTTGATAGCGCTTTGATTTTACGTTTTTTTACTGGGGCATATAAGTCGCATGCAGAGTTGAAAGATTTAATGAAGTATTCTAGTGCAGTATTAATATCAGTTGATTCAAAGATTGGCGTCCAGTCCTGTTTTAGGAGATGGGTTTTCAACTTGATAAGATTCCCATAAGGCAATACTCTGCTTGTTATAACTTTGGGGGGTGACTTGAGAAATTTATTAGACCAGGTACAGGACACTGGGGAGTGGTCACTGAGGGAGTCAGGGAGGACTTTAATGTTTTTTATCCAGTCAGGGTGATTTGTGAGAACCCAGTCAATAAGGGTGCTTGTACCAGTTTTGTAATTTTTCCCGGGTGGGGAGGTTACCATCTGAGTCAGGTTTGCTGCTAGGATGTCATCTTTGTAGGAGCCAGTGTCAGAGGTGAGCCAGTTTATGTTGAAATCCCAGAGGAGGAGGAGCTCATTTTCAGAGGGCTGCAGACTAACAAAATCAAGTACAGACGTAATACTGGCACGGTGGTCTTTTGGAGGGATATAGACTGCGGCCACTGTGAGAACTTTGTTTTGTGCACCAAGGAGCAGTTTGATAGGGAGGAGTTGCATCTGTGTATTTGTGGGGGTGAAGCTGCTGCGTTGACAGGAGAGGTTGTCCTTTATGTAGGTAGCACAGCCCCCACCTTTCTTACTTGCCCTGTCTAGTCTGAAAAGATTGTAGCCTTCAATCGAGATCGCATGATCCGGGGTGCTGGGAGATAGCCAGGTTTCCACAATGGCTAGTATATCAGGGTTTTTTTGTCCAATGAGAGTTTGAAGAGATGCCAATTTGGGAAGGAGGCTGCAGATATTTAGAGTGATAATGGAGAGACCACTACCAACTTTCCCTGTTTTCGCTGGCTTCAGTGCAACAGGACCAGGGTTTGGGTGTATCCCACCAGATATTAAAAGTAGGAGGAGCAGGAGTTTCAGCGATGCCATTTGTAGTTCATAATAGGTTGGAGTGAGTTTCTGCTTGTACTTTTTAAGATGCTTGGATTGTCTTCTGGAGTCCCAGTAGAGGGTGATCATTAGTGAGTTATAATGATGTGGCAGTTTCCAATTAGGAAATATGGCTCTTTGCACCCAGGTATTAATTGGGTGATGTTTGTTTAAGACTTCCAGAGTAAAAGCCATGGTACAATGTTTTGGGTAGTAGTATAGAAAGGTGAGAGTAGGTGGAGGGGTAGGGTAGGCAGAGGGGGGGAGTTGGCATAAAGGGAAAAGGAGGGTGAGGGTGAGCAGGAACAGGTGGTGGGGACTAAGCCAAAGCATTATTTTTAGCGAGGCAGGAGAGAGCAGAGAAGTAGTGTGGGGTAGACAGTCGGGGGGGTGGCGAGCAATAGGAGGGTGGTGGGGTACGGATTTTAGTGGACTTAGGAGGATAGCTAAGCACTATAGCGAAGTCCAGAGAAGAAAGAAAAAAAGACTGGGAGGGTTTGGTGCCAGAGGGTTTAAGAGAAGTACTATAGCGAGTACAGGAAAAAATACTGGGAGGGTTTAGTGGCAGGGGGTTTAAGAGGAAAACAACAAGATAGTATGGAGATTTAGGATGCAGAAAAGTGTAAAAGAAATGGCAAAAAAGAACGAGAAGCGAGGAAACACAAAAGAGGTAAATAGCAGCTTAAGGGGTTTAGACTTAAATGGTTTAATGTCAAAATAATAGAAGTCTTAGTGACTATGCTTTCCTGGGGGTTATTGTGAACAGAAAAAAATTCAACAGAAAGCTTAGAAAGTCAGCTGTCCAACCATCATAGTGATAAAGTGCTTGACCCTTGAGAAAATGTTCATTTTGTGTGACGAAAGAAATGTATTTGACAATGACCAGAGGTTTGGAAAAAAAGCAGGGGAAGCCTTAGAATGTTCAGGAGGGCAGTTGGGTTTCAAAATTGAGGATTCCATTGTGGCTTATGCTGCTTCAGGGAGGAATCTGATTGGTGCTGAGCTGCTGGTTAGGTCAGTGTCCACTCAGTGACCACAAATGTAAATATGCTAATGAGATTTTGACTATAAAAAGAGCTGCACAGCCATTGTGCAGTCAGTCTGAGTAGGTAGAGCGACCAGCAAGGAAGGTGACAATGCCAAGGGGTGTCTGTCTGAAGAAGACTACAGAAGAAAGAAAAGCCTGACAGATCCAGCTTAAATACAGTGTAAGGATAGGGGCTCACCTGTATACCAGAATAGGGACAGTGCAGAGCAGTAAGTGAGAACAGGGCCTAGTGTAGAAAGCCTGTAGAAGTGCCTGGTGTTCCTGTGTAACCAGTTTCCTCACAGAAAGAATCTGCAAATCTGAAGAAATCATTATTCTCATCAGCCACTTGCTGACTCAACAGAGGGCCCTCCAACTACTTCGAGCTGCATCATCTCTACAGAATTTCTTCAGTAATTTCCAAAGGAGTGTGGTACAGTGCAAACCTTGTTGATATAAATGTGGGGACTATTTTAAAAGCTTCAATGACAGTTTTACAGAGAATTTACCTTAATCCTTCTGATTGTAAGAGACTCTGTCAAGGTGAAGGATTGAACCTAAAGAGACTGAGGAGGAGATTCTGTTACTACTTTTAATGTACCAGTATGCAACATTGTTTAATGCCATTACTTAGTTTAAATGTGATTAGTAATGAATGTGAAATGTATTAACTGATTTTAAATGAATTTTAGAGTATAGATAGAGTGAAGTGAATAGTATTTGGATAACAGGGGGTATCTGGCAGAAGGGGTCAGTAGACTGACTGAGGTAGGTAGGTAGGTAGGTAGGCCTGATAGTCACTGTATGCCCTAAGGTCACAGTAATTGGATATCATTGGGTATCTGGCAGAAGGAACTGGTGGACTGACTGATTGGAGGTATGGCCCAGTAGTCACTAATTACCTTATTTCTAAGAAATACAGTGTACACCGTAATTGGATACCAGCGAGGGTATCTGGCAGAAGAATTCAGTGAACTGACTGCTCGGAGGTATGGCCCAGTAGTTACTGATTGCCTTAGTTCTACAGTACAGAGAGCTCGGGGATGGAGGCCTAGGTGGGCACTTATCCTGGGAAAGTGTGATATCTAGAGGGCTGGTGGGAGGTGTGTGCCTGCAGTCTCCTGGGGTGATCTAGTAGTGAATAGTGGGGTGGAGATACCCTGCTGGTGTGTGTGTATATATATATATATATATTATGGTAGTAAGGTAGTGCTACCATAGTTAGGGTTGAGTAGCACTTTTAAGGTTAAAGGGTCAAATTTTGCACCTTAATAACTTTGCCACTGTTCAACGGATTTGCCTGAAATTCGGTATGCACAATTGGACATGATATATCTTGGGAACCGCTAAGTTTTGTACTGGTCAGATATATGGCTGCGGAGTTATTAAGTGACAACCAATTGCGCAATTACACTTTTTTGCGATTTCTTTGCTCTCGCCTACAGGTCGCACGGTTTGCACGACCACTCTGAAAACTTCAGGAAACGTGCAGCAAGGGTCTCTGATGTGCCTTTTGAAGATTTCATGAAAAAATATTGAATGGTTCAAAAGTTATTCAAAAAACAAGTTTCCATTATAAGCCAATGGGAAAAGTTAACAAAAAGTTCGACACTTTCGCAAATGCATTTTTTACTGTCGCAAATGGCCCTAGTACTTTCGCAAATCCACCATTTTGTTTTCAGTTGGTGATCAGAAAAATGCTTGGCATTTAAAATTGGGACCATCTAGGGACACAATTCTTTTTGTGTTCACCTAGTCCGGAACCTGAGGATGCTAGCCATGTCTTTATTTTGGGGTTAAACACCCCAGAAATATGTTTTTCAAAGTACTGGGAAAAGTACTTTCACAAAGTATTGTCGTGCTCATGACACCTTTGCAAATCTGTGAGAAAGCTTTCGCAAATCACGAAAGTACTTTGCAACACTATGGCCAAAATGACAGGAATTCTTTGCCACCCTGCTGTGAAAGAACGGTTTGGTCTTTTGAGCTGAAATTTGGAAGGAAGACAGCCAACATCTCACAGATGTGCCTTTTGGTGGTTTGGTGAAAATATATTGCATGGCTGCCAAGTTATGGTACTCTGAATTTGACGTTTTTTTCCCATAGACTAACATGGTGGCATCCACCACGCCTTTTAGGGCTCGTATCTCGAAAACGGTGTGAGATACAGAATTTTTGTTGTGAGTTGCATAGGCCTATGGCAAAAACCTAGCCAGGAAAATCAAGATTTTTGTGAAATTTAAATTTTTTTTTCTATGTCATGCGATTGCTGAGATATTAGCAATTAAGTACTTCCAATGCTCGTTTTAAGCTTTGATCCCCATTACAATGCATACATTCTTTGTACACACTGTGTTTCTGTATGCACCTGTTTGGCAAAAACAGGTGATGCACTTCCGTTATTGTTACAGTTACTGTTTCCACTTGCGTTTATGTCCCCGTTTGCGTTACTGTTCCCGTGTACGCCACCGTGTGCGTTACTCTTCGCGTTGTCATTCGCACTTGCATTTTTGTTACTGTTACCATTTGTGTTTCCACTACTGTTTCTGTTTGCATTTTTGTTTGCGTTACCGTGCAGATTGTCATTTGCATTTACGGCAGCACTTTCGTTTGTGTTTCGGTTTCTCTTTTGTTCTGAGTCTTGCTTGCTGTTACTGTTACCATTTGCATTTGCAATTGCGTTACTGTGACCGTGCATATTACAGTTTGCATTTCCATATGCGCTTGCGTTTCCTTTTGCGCTTCTGTTTCCTTTGCTGTTATTGTTGCTGTTACCGTTACCATTTGCATTTACAATTGCGGTACTGTGCCCGTGCGTGTTTCGGTTTGTGTTTCCGTACACTCTTCTGTTCCCATTTCCGTTTCTCTTTCCCTTGGCATTATTCTTCATGTTAACTTTACCATTTGCATTTACAATTGCGGTACCGTGCTTGTGCGCATCACGGTTTGCGGTTACGTGTGTGCTTGCGTTTGCGTTTCCGTTTCTGTTCCCTTTCGCATTCTTTTTGCTGTGACACTTAACATTTCCATTTAAAATACCACTGCCATCACTGTTCATGTTAGCAGTTGCGTTTTAGTATGCACTTCAATGTCCGTTTGCGTCACTGTTCATTTTGGCGTCACTTTGCGCTTGCGTTTCTATTAACATTTCCTTTACCATTTACGTTTGCATTACCATGTGCGCCACTGTTTGCATTTCTATTTGTGTTGCTGTTCCTCTTACTATGTCACAAGACATCACGTGTCAGGCCCTGTGCTCCCGCCACAGCATTACATTCACTATTTCTCGTCATCATTCTCAAAAAGAAGGGAAATTAGAGGCAAAAAACTCCGTTTAATGCATTAGGTAGGGTTGTTCCACAGTGACAAAAGTGAGGAAATTCGGTGTTAGGGTTGAAAGCCCCGTGGACCCCCTGCCCACCCCCAACCGGTATCGGGGTGCGTGTTGGGGTCATCGGTCCTAACTCTCACCCCATTCTCCTATACCTCTGCTTCTTCACACATGTGATGGGGTGAGAGTTAGAGCCAACGACTAACCACGCGCGATGCGGTTGGGGGTGGGTGGGAGGGTCGAGAACTTTCAACTCAACACCAATTTTCTAGCTTTCTTCGCTAATGGAACAGCTAACTAGTAACAAATGGAATTTTGCCTCTAATATATATATATAAGAGGCAAAAACTCCATTTAATGCATCAGTTAGGGTTGTTCCACAGCAACAAAAGTGAGGAAATTCAGTGTTAGGGTTGAAACCCCCCCTTGGACCCCCCACAGCCCAACCCCACAACCGGCATCGTGGTGCTCCATGGGGTCGTCAGCCCTAACTCAAACCCCATCACATGTGTAAAGAATCTGAAGTGTAGGAAAATGGGGTGTGAGTTAGGACCGAGGACCCCATGGCGCACCACAATGCTGGTTGGGGGGTGGGCTGTGGGGAGTCCAAGGGGGGTTTTCAATGCTAACATCGAATTTCCTCACTTTTGTCACTGTGGAACAACCCTAACTGATACATTAAATGGAGTTTTTTGCCTCATATATATATATCTATATACACACACACAGAGTATAAGAATGAGTGATTGATGCTAAAGAAGTGTTGTTTTGATCTGGATTTTAACTGTGCCATTCATGGCTGTATTTGCCAGAATTTCTCAAACATTTTCAGTAAACTGTTACCTTTTTGCTCATCTACCCAAGTGTCAGATTCCTTACTTACAGTACCAGTGTCTCACATTCCTGCAGGTCTCCAGGTCAGTCCGGTGCAGATTTCCCTACACTTGGCAGCCCTTAGCTACTCCAGTTGGGGAGGTAAGGAATTGTACTCAGGTAGTATCCAACTGGGAAAACGATTGTCACAGGGGAAGGAACAAAGAATCCTTGATGTCACTTATCTCTGTGTGGAATGGTGTCATCTGTGGCCAGGGGTTAATACAGTAGTGGGTGGGTCATCATATACCTGCATATCCAGATGTGTGCTCCCCACCAGCAGTACCTCAGGCTCTAGTCCAAGATGAGCACTGCCAGTTCCGAGCACTCCCGCTTTGGCTTGTCTTCTGCTCCTTGGGTCTTTGCCATATGCTTGGCAGTGATAGCAGCTGCCCTCAGAAGGAAGGAGCTGTCTGTCCTACCTTATCTACCTTATCTAGATGACAGGTTGCCCAAGGACCAACTGCTCTAACCCCTAGACCATACCAGGCAGTTGTTTCAGACCTTTGGAATCACAGTCAATCTGCCCATATCAGTCTTGACACCCTACCAACATTTACAGTACATAGGGGCAGTACTGGCCATGGCTCAGAATTCTTCATTCCTGCCTGCAGGACAGGGCAGACTGCTTGACACCCCAGGGTCAGCTGCCTTGCAACAGCAGTCATGTCATGGCCATGTCCTTTCTGAGACTTCTGTGCCTAATGGCTGTGGCCACTGTCATGGTACCTCTAGCCAGGCTGCACATCCGGATTCCACAGTGGAAACTTAGGGTCCCTTGTGACTGATGCACCAATGACCTAGACCAGCAGTTCTGGTCTCCTCGCCAGCTGGAAAAGGTGATGCTCTGGTGGAAGGAACCCAGGGGTTCTCTTCCTCATTCTTTACCCTCAGCGAATCCTCCCTAGAGATGTTTCGGGGTTGGGCTGGGGGGCCTCCTCTGGGGCCCATTGGACTCAAGGGATGTGCTCCCCATAGAAGACCACCCTCCACATCTATGTCCTAGAGATGCAGGCAATTCTGTCTGCCTTTCAGGTCTTCCAGATGTACCTGTCCCCAAGTCATTTGATGATGCAGATGGACAATATAAGTGGTGTACATTACATAAATGAACAAGAGGGGACTCGTTCATATCTTCTTCATCGAAAAACTATGAGAGTCTGGTATTGGGCTCTAGAACACGGTCTGGAACCATCAGTCATCCATTTTCTAGATGTTCAAAATGTGCTGGTGGACAGGCTAAGCCAGTCATAGTCTTGGATGCATGAGTGGGACCTGATGGCCTCCATCATAGAAGACCTGTTTGACTGGTGGGGTCACCCAGAGTTGGACTATTTGTGTTCCCCTGCTACACAGAACTGACACATTTCTGCTAGCTCGCTCCAGGTCCTGGAGTTTTCTGGCAAGATGCGTTGCCCCTCTCTTGGAAGGGGAGGTTCCTGTATGCCTTCCCTCCCTTTCCTCTGGTTCCGAGGGTGCTAATCAAGCTCCAGATGGGAGGGGCCACTATGATACTCATTACCCCCCTCTGGTCTCATCAGATATGGTTCCCTTGGCTCTTGCAGCCAGCAGTGGAACCTCCAGTACCCCAACCCCTGTGCCGAGGTTTGCTCTACCAGGTACAGGGCACCCTGGTCCATCCAGACCTCAAGCCTCTGCGTCTCCACTCCTGTGGACGTAGCCATAGCCCAGTTTTGGGTCTCCCCAAAGGTGACAACTGTTCTGGTGGCTGCTAGAATGCTTTCCACCAGTGCCGCTTATTCCATAAAGTGGAAGCACTTTGCTCTGTGGGTGACAGCCCATCAGTTGGACCTGTTCACTTGTCTAGTGAATCAATGTCTGGAGTACTTGCTGAAGTTTTCAGATTCTGGCTTGCAATGCACCTCTATTTCAGTGCACCTGTCTGCCATTTCAGCTTTCCATGTGCCTGTTGATGGCCATATGGTGGCACCACTGGAAGTGTCCTGTACCTTTTTGAGATGCTTTCTTCACCTAAAGCCTCCTATCCACAGTCTAGCCCCACTATAGGTCTTGATTTTGTGTTGGAGAAATTGACTTTGCCTCCTTTTGAGCCAGTTGCATCATGTGAGCTATGCCTTCCATCATGGAAAGCATTATTTTTAGTTGCTATTGCTTCTGCTTGAGGGTTTTCTGAGCTTCAGGCTCTCATGTGTGAGCCTCCTTATTTGATTTTTCACCAAGACAGGATATCTTTGTGTACAAATCTTATGTTTCTTCCTAATGTGGTGTCTGAGTTTACCTTTAATTGTGCCATCCACCTGCTTGTTTACTATCCAGGGCATGCCAATCCAGGGGACTTATTGCACCATATCTTGGATGTACATAGAGTTCTACATTATTATACACACTGTACGAGGGACTGCAGGAAGTCCTAACAGCTGTTTGTATCCTTCACCCCTGGGAAAGAGGGTGTACCAGCTTCTAAACAATGGTTGGCTAGCTGGGTCTCTTTTTGGCATAGGAAGTATGGTAAGGAACTTCCTAGTGCTGTGTGTGGCCACTCCACCAGAGGCATAGCCACCTGTGTTGCCTGGTCCAAGAATGTGTCAGCCACTGACATCTGTGTCACTGCCACTTGGAGTACTGTCCACACCTTCATTAAACTCTAAAGTCTGGACTTTGCCTTGGGGAGAAGGGCAGGCTTCACAGTGGCTGTGCATTAAGGACTTCTGTCTTAGGCCTATAGCCTCCAGCCACCCGAACTGTCTCTCTGTCAGTACTGCTTGTGACTCGTTCCATAGATGTGGCCTGATGCAAGAGATATCCGTGATGAGGATAGTACAGTTACATAAGAACTTACCATAACAGTAGATCCTTGAGGGAATCTCTTGCATCAGACCATACCATCCAACCCCCCCATCCCTCTTGTTTTAGTGCTTTCTGTGACTGTCTTTCTTTCTCAAGGATGGTTAAAACCTTCTGTTTCATTTTACTTCTGGCAGGAACCTCTGGCTTTCCTCAGTTCCCTGGCTAGAGTTCCTCTAGTAGGGGTCTCCGATGGGAAAAGAACTGAGAGATTGCGGGACCACCCAAGTTTATGTGGGAGGGATGTCATGAGTATGATGTCATCATGGGCGGCCCCCTTGTAGACTGATAGCTAAAAATGATTCCATGTGGTCCTGATGCCTGGCTGCTATAGTTCTAAAGGTGTGACTTGATGCAAGAGATTCTCTTGAGGATCTGCTGTTATGGTACGTTCTTACATAACTGTACTTTCCCAAAGCTGGATTACCAGCATCGTGGGCAGTAGTCCTACCACTGTGCCGATGGGTCAGCCCACCTGTTGACCATTTTTGGTAAATTCTCATTTCCATGGTTGCTGTAAAATACCTGGCTTTCTTTTGTTTACATGTAATTGCAGTGTCAGAGCTAAATCAGTGCTGAAATTATCAGTGTCAGTGGCTCAGTAGGTAGCACACTCACCTCTGAGGCTGGGAGATCAGAGGGCTGTGGGTTCAGTTCCCACATCTGGCACTTGGGTTAATATCCCAATACTGACATTGTAGTGTAGCATGAAGGGGGTGCTGCACTTCTGAAGTGCTATCTTTCGGATGAGACGTTAAACCAAGGTCCCATCTGCCTGGATTGGTGGCAATTCAGGTGGAGACTAAAGATCCCATGGCACTTATTGAAAAAGAATAGGGGAATTTCTCCGGTGTCCTGGCCAAATTTCTCCCATTCACTAAAAATACCACCAACAGCTTAATCTGGTTCAATTTCAGTTGCTTACCATCTCTACCCCCCCCCCCCCGGTCACCCCTGAAAAGGGACTTCTAGGCCCAGTGGGCTTACTGGGTCAACAAAATTCAATAAATAAATAATTATGACAGTACTGTACTACTTAATACATTTAAGAGTATATCAAGAACTTAGATGACCCTGCGGCTTAGGTAGCACAATGCAGATTAGATGTACTGTACTCCAAGTCTTCTGCCAGCAAAATTTGTATAATAATAATAATCTTTATTTTTATGGCACCTTTCAAATATCAAGGTGCCTCATAATTTTAAAATCAAAAATCAGACATCAATAAACATAAATCATATAAAATCCAAGTATCTTCAATCCATCCATCAATTCATCAGTCACTGAATGCCTGGTGCCATAGAAAAGTTTTTAGGATCTGCTTAAATCCTTCCACAGTTGTGCACTCCCGTAACTGATGGAGTAGAGAATTCTTCAAAACTAAAGTGAGCAGAGCCTTGGATTATAGACACCTGCCCGGTGTCCATATTCATTACATTTTTGTTACTGTAGTTGTTTGAAAATGCCTTAATTTTCTTCATTACTGTTCATATAAAGGTATGAAGATTGTACAACACAGTAGTTTGGAGTGCATTAGATCCAATACACCTGACAGGCTATAATCTTCATTATACTTTTATTAGCAAATGCTGCTGTAAAACCATCTTCACATTTTACACTATGATTAATGGGGAATCCTTATCCCCAAGATAATGTGATGGGACCTCAAGGTCCCGATTAAGAAATTTGCAAGTTGAAGAAGTAGATTTGAAGCAACGTTTCTTTTTTTAAAACAGTTTTTCTGGTTGATCCTCATGAAGGGAGACTGAACCAGAAATGTCAGTGCTAAATCAATGCTGAAATGTGTGACAATACTATGTAATACAATTAAGAGCATAAGACGTACTTTACTTAGGTGACCCTGCGAATTAGTATCCTGTCATCATCATCATCAGAGAATCAGCCATGAGAACAGTGGTTATCAAAATGAAGTAGCGGATGGGTGTTCACAGGCTGAATGAGATAAAGAAGAATGATTTTAACAAGAACTGAAAAAGTATTTCAGCTTGTGAGTTTCTTGATCAGGACCTTAGTGTTCACTCTCATTAGTTTAGTGATGATGAAGATAATGATGAGATTTCCCTTCAACCATCTTACTGTACATTTGGTGCTAATTAATAAGAACAATGAACCTCTGTGCGCAAGCACTGAGGCAATGGTTACCCCAAAGGGCACCCTTTGCAAACTGTGTGAGAGGCCTCTCGGCACCATGCATTTCTGCTTAAAGTTGAACCAACATAAAATTCTGTGGTGATTTGCATATGCAGCCCATGATGCTTTACATTGTGGGGGCATGTGTGATTTTGTATTAATAAGGACAGTTGACCAACTGCCATCTTATTGCTCCTGTTTCTTCATAACATCTGAATAGTCCTTCTTCAAATGTTGCTGGATGATTAAGCATTGCGTAGAGGTGTACTGTTTCTATTTCAGTGCCCATTAGAACAAAGGTACAAAAAGTATCCTATCCCTCCCATTTCCCACCTCTCCACTTGAATATACCCTTGAACTGCAGACCATGTTCCACTGGTATACAACAGTGCTCCATACCTCTCAACTGTCCCTGATTTTTAGGGATTCCCCTGGTTTTGCCTTAGAAATGTTCTCTGCCCTCAATTTGAACAAAGTGGGTGATTTGATACCATTTGTTTGGACAAACAAAAGAGTTAGCAGAATTTTAAGCTTTCAAGCTATACATAACTCTTCATCGGAAAATGACAAACTATACCATGAAACGACTTTAAATACTTAGGGTAGAACTGGTAATGAAAAAGTTTTACACATGGATGTGAGAGTTTTTTTGAAACAGAAGAAGGATGACTGGGTAGTATGCAGAGGGCAAGAAAACAGTCTGAAATCCTAGTTGGATATAAATCACATCCTCTAGGCAGATGGAATGTGACAGCAGAAGGCCTATAAATTGTCAATTGCTTAATTAACTCCCTGAAAATAGACAGCAGACTCTGTGTGTGCGTGTGTGTGTGTGTGTGTGTGTAAAAGAATATAACATTAAAGGCACACTAATATATAATAGGAATCCCTGTCCAGTCATTAGAGCGCTGGCATTAGTGCGCTGGCACATCAGGGCACCAAATTTTGGGATTTGCACCCCTCCCGAGGTCCACCCCTTGGAGATAAAACAGAAATAAAGGGGATGGGAAGTGGCAGCCCCCCACATGGGAGGCACAGGTTGCATAGCCCCCTGCAAAAACAGGGGTTGACAAAATCCCGACTTTGTGCCCTGATGACCGGGTGCACTAATGCCGGTGCACTGAATAGGAGGAACCATAGGAATCATAGGAAAAATTTCAAGTCATTAGCCCAATAGGCCAAGGTGACTTGACCTTAATACCTAGTCCCACTCAAACCCCACTATGCCTTGTGCCCTAATGTATATATCTAATTGGCTCTTAAAATAGACCCTGTTGTTGCTTTGCACAATTTCTAATGGAAGGTTGTTCCATTCTGACATCACTTTCTGGTTGAACCACTGCTTCCCCCTGTTTCCTCTAAATGTCTCACCTCTAACTTTCAGTTGATGCCTTCTGATTGTTTAGTCCAACTCCCTTTATGTTAGCGATAGACATTCACATAAATCTGGATTTTTGAACACTTTATACAACAAGCAAAGATCCCCCCTTAACCTCCTATATCTCAAAGAGTACATGTTCAGCTTGGTCAGTCTCTCCACATATGACTTACCCCTTAAACCCCTCACCATCCAAGTAGCTTTCCTCTGTAGCCTTTCCAATCTTCCACTCAATGTTTTACTGTGTGGTATCCAAAACTGTACACAATACTCCACATGGGGTCTGACCAGGGAACAGTACAGGGGCACTAATACACTAATACCTTGCTATTTTGGCTTTTTATGTCCCTTCATATACATCCCAATATCCTATTCCCCTTTTTCAACACCTCCCTGCAATGTCTGTCAAATTTCAAGTCACTCATGATAGTCACTCTTAAGTCTCTCTGTTCTTCAGTAGCACTTGATTCAATGCCATTCGGGTGGTATTTAGCCCTTATGTTTTTCCTGCCAAAATGCATAATTTTGCATTTCTGTGTGTTGAAAAATAAGCCCTTGTATGTGACCCAGTTTGCTAAAGTGTTGATCTCTTGCTGGAAATGTATAGCTTCCACACTTGAACTGATGAACGCTCCCATCTTTAAGTCATCAGCAGATTTACTAAGCCATGCCCTTTCACCGCGCTTCATTGATGCTACAAAGATATTAAATAGCAATGGGCCCAGGACTGATCTCTGGGGCACACCGCTTGTCACCTCAGCCCAATCTGAGAGATGTCCTTGCACTGCAACACTTTCTCTTCTCTTACTCAACCATGATGCTATCCATTTAACCAGTTTGGCATCTATTCCCACTTCAGTCAGCATTTCCAACTATTTGTTATGTGACACCGAGACGAATGCCTTAGAGAAATCCATGTAAAGGACATCCACGGGCACCCCCTGATCCAACGCCCTGCTCATGGGTTCAAAGAAGTCTGTCAGTTCCATAAGGCATGACCTTCCTTCCCTGAAGCCGTGCTGATGTATACCAGTCTGATTTGTACAGTATCTCTAAAGAACTGAGATATATGTTCCATAATTATGCTTTCAAGCATCTTACATAGGATGAGAGTAAGACTGACTGGCCTATAATTACATGTCAGGTCCCTATCCCCTCTTTTGAAGATGGGGGTTACATGCACCATTGTTCAGTCATCCACTGCTTCCCCAATATCCAGAGAGCATTGGACGATATCTACCAGTGGTGGGGCTATTTGCTCTGCCAGATTCTTTAATATTGAGGGATGGAGCCCATCTGGCCTCTGGGGCTTGCCTTTGTCTAAGTTCTTTAATCTTTTTATGAGGTTCTTTTCCTGTATCCTGATACTACTGACCCCAAACATGCATTTGGGTAATGGCAATATCCCTTCCCTTGGCTGATTGACACTAATAAAGTATTTGTTTAGTTAATTTGCCATATCCCCACAATCAGTTTTTATTTATCCCTCTACTGTAAGTTGTCCCACTTGTACTTTTTCTTAATCCCCCTATGTAGTTGAAGAAGGCTTTTTTGGTTCCTGAAGTTTGTTTAACTAGGTTATTTTCAAACCTTCTATTGGCCCTCTTTATTAATGTTTTACATTCCCTTACTTTGATCCTATAGTTATCCCAAGTCTCCATCATATCCCTTATTTTAGCTATGTTGTAAGCCTTCTTTTTGATCTTAATTACTTTCTTTATGTTTTTAGATAGCCATACAGGTATCCTGCCCTTGTTGTACTTTTTTTCTAGTGGGAATAATCTCCGTAATACAATTGAGCAGTACTTTCTTGAACTGGTCGCATTTGTTCTGTAGAGTTTTTCCTTGAAACTCTTGATTTCCAGTTCCAGTGTTCCAGAGTTTGTCTTATTTTACAGTAATCTGCTTTTTTTATATATACAGTATATCATAGGGGAGGGTCACGCCCCTATAGTTAGGGTTGAGTAGGCACTGTTAAGCTCAAAATTTTGCACCTTAATAACTTTGTAACCATTCAACAAATTTGCATGCAAAGTCACATGCCCCATCACCCAGGGTAGATCTCTGGATGTGGCAAGCTATGTTCTGGTCGAATATGCAGTTTCCGAGTTCCAGAGAGGTGGAAAAAGCATTTTTGTGCTCATTGACTTTAATGGTATTTTTTCTTTCAACTTACCTACAGCCCAGACGGTTTGGAATCTTGGTCTGAAATGTTCAGGACAGAAAGGTAATAGCCCACAAATGTGCCATTTGCTAGTCTGGTAAAAAAAAAATAATCCATTTGTAAGTTATTGCATTTTTAAAATTTGAAAAAAAAAATTTCTGAGCATACTCAGTAAGCACTAAATGATAGCTGTATGAAACAAACAAGTAATCCTGTTTTGTATGGGAAAATTCCTTTGTTGTTTGCCGCCATCTTGTTTCTGTTTTTTCTTAAAAACAAAATTTTCAAAAGCCACAAACATAACATCCTGGAGAGAGGCCAACATATGTAGCTGGCTGATCAGAACTCCCTTAGTTTTAATCTGCACTTCACAGTTGCAGACATGCCCTGGAAATCAGTTTTTTTTTTCACTTTTATGAATTCTTTTTCATGACTGCGTGATAAGAAAAAAGAATCCTTTTTCATATCACGAGTCACGAAACAGGATCCTTTTTTGTGACTCAAGAATCCTTTCTTATGTTTCCGATTGCTGTCCCTCATCCTGTAGCTTTTCCCTGGTGTCCAGTGGCACCCCCCCACCTTCCAATACCCCCACCTTTTCATTTCCCCTGGTGTCTACTGGCACCTCCACTCTCCGATGTCCATGCCCTGTCTCCCTTTAGTTTCTCTGGTGTCCAGTGGCACCCTCTACATGCTAATTGTCTTCCCCCTTACATTGTTTTTGATTATGCTCCTTTGATATACAGCATAAGCCACTTATAACTGACTACACTGTCTGTGGTTCTTTTGTCTGCTTTAAGTGGCTGTCCGATATACCCAGAGTGGCCTTTTTTTTCTATTGTAGGGTCTAGAATACTGCTGTATTCGATCCTTGATCTCTTGCCAGCATATTAGATACATAGGTCAAGAATAATAGCAGTTCCTTTCCATCTGATAATTGTCTTGCCCTTATATCTGCCACAGCAGCAGTTTCCTTAAACTTACATGATGCGGTTGTAGTCTCACATGCTGAGACTCTGATGAATGCTGACTGACCTCCGTTTCTTCATTAAAGCTATAGCCCCAATCAGACTTTGTGCTTTGTGATGTAGATAGTGGTATGGGTACCGGCTGGGATTTGCTATATGGGATAGCTCTCTGGTAAAGCTGTTTCTCTGGTAAAACTGAACTTACACAATGTGGTTCTAGTCTCGTTCACGCAGTTCTGACTGCCTTCAATTTCTCCATTAAGCTGTCCCCATTATTTAAAATTTGTTCCCTGGGGTCTAGTGGCACCTCCCACCCTACGATTACCATCTCTGTTATTTAAAATTTGCTCCCTGGTGTCTAGTGGTACCCCCCACTCTCTGATCACCGTCCTCGTTATTTTAAATTTGTTCCCTGGTATCTAGTGGCACCCCCACCCTCCGATTGCTGTACCCCTTATTTGAAATTTGTTCCCTGGTGTCTAGTAGCACCCCCCTCCAATCGCTGTCCCCGTTATTTTTCATTTGTTCCCCAGTATCTAGTGGTACCCCCATCCTCCCATTTAAGGCACAGTCCTGATGAGATATTAAACCGAGGTCCCTTCTGCCTGTTATGGTGGTTGTTCAGGTGGACGATAAAGATCCCATGGCATCTCTCAATAAGAGTAGGGAAATTTTTTATTGGAGTCACATCAAATTATATCATACATCCAAATTTACATACAATATATACAATCTTATTATCTTACTGTAAACATTCAAGGCATACATAGTATAATTTATTAATATTGTAAACTATATTTATTTCTATTTTCCTCCTGTTTATCTGTTGAGGCTGGTCCATTTACCTAGTTTATCTACTTGTATTTAACTAAACCAAACAAACCTCTCCACCATCTCATTACTTTCCCTGAAGGATGTATAGCATTATTCTTAATATATATGCAGAAAGCATTGCATTTTCTACCAGGATACTATAAGTTTCATAGGACATTTGTTTCTGTTGGAGTACCCATTGGCACCTAGCCTACCAGAGGTAAAATTTAAAGATGAAATAAGAAAACCATCAAAGTTCCTGCATCAAATTTACTTATCAAATATGGACAATACCTTATCACAAGGTTCTCATAAGATAAGGTTGTTAACCAAGGAAGTTTCCATTTCCCTGCCAAGAATAGCCATAGATGTTTTGCATATAAACATAAAAACAGAAAGTGCTCCTTTGTTTCTTCTAGCACCTGGCATTTACTATATGGACAGTATCTTTCTTCCTGTACCGTATGTTTTGCATTCCCCCTAGTGTTCAGTCTACCGTACACTGATAACCAAAGAATTTCTCATGTATGCATGGATTTCCACTCGTTTCAATCGGAACAAAGCTTTCTCCTTTAGGGTGGAAAGGTAATTTTTGAACTCAGGTTCCCTGCAGTATATTTGGTTCATTATGAGGTTGTATAAATAGGTTCCAGAATATTGGGTAACCTGTTTTTTTGTTACTTTCCATTTATGGAGTTTCTGTATTGCTGGTTTTAAGAAACCTGCAATTTGTAATCTGAGGTGGGGGGGGGGGGGAGAGTTTAGGTGCCTGTTCTGAATTCCAGGTTTGAAAGTAATCTGCTAGATTAAGGTGACTCCAGTAATGCTACAGCATGTTTGTTGGGTATAGGGCTATTTTTATAGATTGTGAGAAAAAAAGTGCATAAAGGAAGGTTATGGGATCAATCATCCCTCGACCTCCCTGGGCCTTGGGTAAGTATGCGTAACACCTTTAAACGGGGTTAAGTCGACCACCCCATATCATCTGAAAAAAGGCAGCATATATTCTTGTTTCCAGGTTGTGGGTAGGGGGGGGAATATCATTCCTACATATAATAGGCAGGGTATAATGAACCATTTTATAATATGTACCCTTTTGATTTTTGATACTTTCCAGTTTTTCCATCATTGGACCTTGCTCTCTACCCCTTTCAAAACTGACTCCCAATTCCCCATAGGAAGGTTTGAAATCCAAAGGTGATTCCTAGACGTTTCAAAGGATCTGAGGAAATTTAAATTTTGTCAGTTTCTATAGGGATTTTGCATGGAAGCCCAATGGCTAGGCCCCAACACTTATCAAGGTTCAATTTTGAGTTAGCAACGGCAGAGTATTCCTGTTAAGTTTTTAGGAGACAAGGGATTTTTGAATATTCAGTCATAAATATACAAATATCATCAGCATATGCCTGTACTGTGATTTTTGCCTTCACCTTGAGGCCCTGATAACCCTGACCAGGTAGTGGTGTTATGAAGTTTTCTGATTAAAGGATCTAAGGACCATATATATAAAAGGGGGCTCAGGGGGCACCCCTGCCTGACTCCCATTTTAATAGTAATAATTCTCCTAGGTTGTCCTTTTCTAACTGGTTTAACAGATGCTGATGTGTATAGTAATTTAATACACCTAATAAACTCGCTTGGGATACCGTAATGCTGTAATATGTAAAAAAGGAAGGGATGATATACTCTGTCGAAAGCTTTGCCTCGGACCTAATGAAATAATGTAACCTTGTTTCTGTTGGGTTGCAAATATTCTATTAAATCTTGGATTATGATTAAGGCATGATGTATTTTCCTGTCTTGTAAACCATAGAATTGGGCTGGATGTATGAGTTTGTTAGCTATGTTTCTTATTCTGGTGCTTAGAATTTGAGCTAATATTTTAAAGTCTGAATTTAATATGGTTATTGGCCGCCTATTAGAGTTGTTTGTTTTGTTACTGGATTTAAATAAGAAGATCAGGAGGCCAGAAGTAAATTGCGGGGGAAAAATCTGTCTCTGGAGGAACCATGTGAAAACAACCTCCAAGGCATAAGCCTATTTCTTTTATAAAAGTTTTATAAAATGGGCAAAGGATTTCAAGCAATCTGATTGGTTGTTAGCCATGCATTAGATGTGTCTAATGCACAGCTAAAACGAGAACCCCCATTTAGAATACACAGGTCCATTTTATAAACTCAATAAGCCACTCCGGGTATGTGCATTAGACAGTTCTAATGCACGGCTAGGGACTGGATGCACTCAGCCTGTGGCCTTGTGCCTCACTATGTCCCCCTAGCCGTGCATTAGAACTGTCTAATGCACACCCTATCATGTCTTATTGCTTACTTATAAAATTCATAAAGTAGGCCACCAGGCCTGGGGGAGGTGCCTTGTTTCAATTTTTGTTATTGTTGATTCTATTTCTTCTGATTTATTTATTTATTTATTTAGCTTTTGTTGACCGGGTAAGTGCACTAGACAAATCCTGCCTATTTTCAGGCACGACCCGGGGAAGGGGGATACAGATGAATGCCAACTGACCTTGAACCAGATTAAGCTGTTGGTGGTATTTTTAGTGAATGAGGGAAATTTGGCCAGGACACTGGGGAAATTCCCCTACTCTTTTCGATAAGTGCCATGGGATCTTTAACATCCACCTGAACTACCACCAATCCAGGCAGATGGGACCTCGGTTTAACGTCTCATCCGAAAGACGGGGTTTGATAGGGGTAATTAAAGTTTCAGAATCCTCCTCTGAAGTCTGAACTTGTATGTCTTCTAAATACTGCAGAATCATTTTCTCTTCAAGGGGCTGGGCCATAATGTGTGACTGCACTAAATTTTCTACCTCCTGATATAGCCCT
This sequence comes from Neoceratodus forsteri, assembly GCA_016271365.2. Lineage (NCBI taxonomy): Eukaryota > Metazoa > Chordata > Ceratodontiformes > Ceratodontidae > Neoceratodus > Neoceratodus forsteri. The sequence goes on from CM057455.1 coordinate 990,117,170, forward strand.
TCTTCTGAGGTTATGGTTTCACCCTGATCATTAACTAGGTACTAAAAAGTCTAGTGTCTCCTTTTGGGTTTTCCATGCCTCGAAAGGGTCACCTACTGGCGTTTTCTGTATCCCACATTGAAGTTCTGCCTTCAAAGTTCTAGCTCTGTTATACTGAAGGTTCCTCATCTCTACTTTTATATTTTCAATTTGTAGGTTGTGTTTCTGCCTTGATGTGGCATCTAGTGTATACAATTATTGTAACTGCCCTGGGAGTTTTAGCTACTAGATGAAGTTCTCTTTCCCTACCTTCTTGCCGTATGTTTGAAACCAAGTCCCTATTTCTTGCTTGGTGTCTGTCCACCACTCCCCTAAGTTTTCATAGAGATTACTTACAGAGGATCTGGCCCAAAGCAGGTATGATATACCCTTTTGTACTATAGGGTCTGACAGAATAGATGTATTTCGACTCCATCTCCTATTTTTTTTTGTTTTGTGGTCAGTAGATCATGAAACAGTATCTGTAGGAATAGGTGATCTGAGAAATCACATGGGAAGAGTTTTATCTGGGGGTCTGGTAAATTTTTCGAAAAAAATATGTGGTCAGTAACTGAGGTCAACCCACCTTTTCTGTATGTATAATTGGGACCCTGGGATAAAACTGGTTGACAATTAGACAAGCCGGCCAAGTCTATACATTTATTTAATGCATTAGAATCACAGTAGTTCTTCTTCCCCTCATTTAGCTTCCCAGGACCAGGTAAATTGCAATTAAAATCCCCACCTAATATTATATGTGTTGTAGTGTATAAATATGGCTGAAATTGATTTATTAAAAAAAATTCTTTCTGATTTAGTTTGTGGTGCATGAACATTTATTAGTCTAAAATTCTCCTGGTTCCATTTCCCATCAATAATTAGTAACCTCCCTGGGATTAGGTTAATTAGTGTTTGTAGTTTAAATGAAAAGGAGTTTAATATTATACCCAGTCCATCTGCTTTCTCGGTACCAAAGAACAGAATGAAGGCCCCCATTCTTACTCTGCTTGAAAGGCCATAGCTTGTTCTATAGAGTACATCCAAGTCTCCTGTAGGAAACATATGTCCAATCCTGTTTCATGTATAGAAAGAAAAGGCCTGTCTTTTTTCTGATGTATTAAACTATGACAATTTATTGTCCCTCGGTGAAACTTAGTCATGACTCAGAATCAGGGACTTTTTTCAATGTTTTTTTCTTCTTCCCTTTGTAATTACAATGATCAGGACTATTTTCTGGGTTCTGTGAGGAGATGTCTTGTTTGCCCACATCCATATCGAATTCCACCCATGAGGTTGCTAAGGCTGCATAGGGATTTTCTGTCTTTACCTCAGGGGGCTTGGGGGGGTTGGTTTAGAGTTCCTTGTCGCCCTTCATCTGGGTAGGGGTGTTGGTTTGGGGAGGGGAGGACTTGGATCACTTCCTTGGGTATCCATATAGCATACTGGTAGGAATACCTCCTGCTCCTCTCAGAAAGGATCAGTGCATCCTATAGGGTCTTCTGTCTTTGGCGTGGGTCCTGCTTCTTCCTTGAGGGGAACTATCTAGGTAGCAGAGGGAACCTGGGTATTTGACTGTGGGTGTGGGTGTGTGTGTGTGGAAACTCTGGATCTTCTACATTATTGGAGAAGGGTCTGATGTAGCATCCTGAGCTTTTCGAATCAGTAATTCAGGGCTAATAACTGTTGCTTTATTTTTAGCTGCCCACAGGCACTCTGGGAAGGCATGTCCAGATTCTTCACAAAGGTTGCATTTTGTGAGATTGGCACACTGATGGCTGATATGGCCCACCTCTCCACATATGTCACAATGTGGGTTGTGACATACACTGGAAAGGTGGTTGCGTGCTCCACATTTATAACATGCATGGGGCTGCCCCATGTAAAAACACACCCCTCTGTCACTCCCTAACATGAAGGAGTGGGGAATGTGTTCGATCTCATTCTCATTCTGCCATAACTTTACCCTGTATTTCCACCCTCCCATTTAAGATAACTCTGCAACAAGTATTGTTTCAGGTGCACTTAGTACTTCACACTTTTGCAAAAGCCAGTATGTGATGTCATCAACATGGACCTCTTTATTATGGAACATCACAGTGACAAATTTTATTAGGAGTTTGGTTAAGGGAATCACAAGAAAGGGTGATCATAGAGGGGAGAATTTCACCTGGTTGTAACGCTGCCAGAATAGTTCTAAAGTGTATGGTTACCTGAAGCTGACATCATAATTATCTTCCCCTGAAATATTAATGAATGCAAATACCCCTTTTGGGGAGACGTGTAAAAATTATTTAAAAAGATTTTTTATTACGTAATGCCTATCTGGTCTAGTCTCTAAACCGCCTTTATACCTTATTCTAAATGCATTTCGTCTTGGGGCTGTTTCCTTCTTTGATCTTGCAAACAGCTTGGATAGCAGTGGTCTCTGGGGAGGAGGATCCTCAGACTCGCCAGTGATCCTGCTAGCCATATTGTTTTCGGGAGGGTGCACCCTTTTGGCAACTTGGTCAGAATGTACATTTTTATAACCATTTGCTTCTGAAGCCACGGTTCTAGAGTATTGTAACAGTCCCCCTGCAGGTACCATGCTGGGGGCTTTATTGGCTGGTACTGTGTTATGTACTGGTGGGCACCATTCAGGAGAATTCAAAGACCAAGAGTCCTTAGATGGCCAATCTGTTTCAATGAGCCACCCCCCTTCTGGCATTTTTTTCCAGCCTGCTTATACGAAAGCTTTTTATGGGGACCATGTAGTGAAAGGGTCTGTGCTGAAGGGTTGTAAAGAAAAAGCGGTTGCCATGGCTGCTGAGCTAGTATGAGGCTGGCCCTTGGCCCCTATAGTGCAGGTTGAGTCATCTGCCTAATCTTCACTTAAGGTAATTAGATTAGTGGTAATGTTCCTATTTGCTAGCATTAAAGCTGTTTTTTTGTTCCTTTTGTCTCCTTTTTCGCATCCTTTTTGATTTTTGGCTGAAAACATAAAGGTTGAAACTCCCACCTGATTATGCAGGGCTGTTTCATACACAGTATTAGTCTCTCCCGGGGGAATGTCCATTTTAGAGCTCTCTCTTTTTCTGAAGATTTGTTCCTGTAGAACTGGAATTTGACTCAGTTAAATCTGTCCCATTCCAAGAAGCACTTTCAGTGGATGTTCCGGGTTCTCCTGACAGTTGTGGCAGCCCTTTCAGCTCATCCGCTGCCTTCTTACTCTCTGCCCCTTCCATCTGTACTTTACTGCTGGTTTTGTTACAATCAAGTAAAAACATCAGACTTTTTTCTCAAACAGCTCTAGGCACATGTTAAGTCTAGCATTTTCATTGCCATCCGCATTCCTCTCAGACATTTCTTGAGTAAAAGTTTTTACCTGTTGTCCGGCATCTGGGACATGTTTCAGGGTGGCTTTTCCTTTTGATGAATGTGCATCAGAGTTCCAGTTTTCAAAACCGCCACATCCACTGTCAAGAGAGGGTTCTCCATTCAATTGTGCAAGTTGGGCTTTTAGGAAAGTGATATGCTGTACATGTCTCTCTTCTTCTTCAGATAATTTTTTTAACATTTCATTTTTATGCATTAGTTCATGCTCTTCTCTATTTTTTCAACAGATTTTTCAGTACTTTGTTCCTGCATAAGTTGGTTGTGGCTTATACTCAAATCTTCTGTAGACACAAACACTTTGTTTCCAGGATCCTCATCATTCAGCAACGTGAATTCCATAATACTACTTTCAGTCTCTTGAGAGAAAGGGCCAGAGGAGGAGGCCTGCTCCTCTGCCTCTGTCACATCCATTCTTTCCACCACCACACTGTGAGTGGCCATCTTGGAAGTGGCCAGCAATTCCCCTACTGGTGAACTGGGGAATTTTTTATTAAGGAAAAAGAATTTAGTACATCACAAATCAAATCAAGTCTTTATCATGTCAAAAAAAAAAACAGCTTATTTTTCTAAAGAAATATACATTTGGGAATATATAACAAAATTTGTTCCAAAAAAAGAAAGAATAAAAAGCAGAGTAAAGTCTGAATGCATTCCTAAGTTATGGAAAAAGTAAGAAACCATGTATAGTTTTTTCAAAATTTTGTAAACACGGAATTTGGCAGTTTCCTACATTCCTTCTGGTAAATTAATTTTAGGCTTGCTGCTAGCTGAGGAAGAATTTGAACAATAGTTATTTCTTTCTGTTGCAGCAAAAAAATACAATGTGCTTGCCAGAGACAGAATCTACAAAGAGCAAAAATTATTCTAACCGTGCTAGACTAAAATTTTGAATAACCTGGTGGATAGGAACCATAGATCAATATTTCATATGAAATAGCTGGAACAGTTTTATCACTCCATGTTTTCTGAAAATTAACCCAAAATTCCTGAGAAAAAGGGCACTGGATGAAAAAGTGATTCATTGTCTCCAGAATTCCAGGGCAAGAAGACCTAGGACACATTCTCTCATTCAGTGATTTGTGTTTGTGTGTGCTTCTCACTCCTAACCTTCTGTAGCATGAGAGCCACGTGATATCCCAGCACTTAATAGGAATCCTTTTATCAGTCAATTGTAGGAATAGATTGTCAGATCATATCCCTTGAAGGGTGGGTGTGTCAGGAAATTCATAAAAATATGTGGCAATAATCCCTGAGTATAGTTGCTTCCTATGTTTGGAACATATAGTGTTCGGGGACAAAGACCATTGTCTTATTTTACAAAAAGCAGGAGCTAGAATTTGTGGAATTTTATAAGAGCAAAAGGTTTTTGAAATTAGAAAAGGTGCTTTCATCCAAACTTCCTTTAGTTTTTCAAGGGAAATCTTAAGGTACATAGACCACTGGGAAAGATTACCTGATAACAAAGGGTATATATTCCAATACATGAAAATTGTTTGAAAGAAAACAACTGGATTTAGCATCCTAACCCCTCCAAGACTGTAATTATGATAAGTGGAGTCTTTTTTATGGGGTTTCAGTGGCTTCCCCAAAAACCCAGAAAAAACAAATGATAGATATTGGTTTACAAAGTTAAAGGAAGGGGGAAAATATGAGCGACATGTAAAAATAGAGGGAGAATTAACACTTTTAATAAAAAAACTCTCTTTATTTTAGCTATGGTTCTTGCCTTCATACATTGAAGACTCTGTGGTGTACACTCAGATCTCCACCGGAAAACTCTGCCTTTTAGTCTCCCATGCAACAATTCCAGACTGAAATGGGTTTTGCTGTGGAACAGGAAGATTCCACCAAGAAAAACTTGATGGATTTTTTGGAAGTCCATTGCACTCTGTCCATCATAATTCCACCTATTTACCTGCTTTGGAGGATACCACCTTTGCTGCTTGGCACAGGCCTAATGCTATTCCTGCTGTACCATACAAGACTGATAAGCAGTACTCTGCACCTACTGCTAAGCAGTATTATGCCACACAACCAGAGACAGACTGTGTGGTGGTCAGAGCTGCACATGACAGATCTAAGGCACATATACATTTAAGTTCCTTGCCCCCGATAAAGAATCTAGGTGGCTGGATGTTGTGGGCAAAAGAACATATGCTTCTGCCTCACTGGGCCTTAGGATTGCCAACTATCAGGCACATATTATTAAATACCAGAACAGCCTGTGGAAAAATGCCAAGGCTGCAGCCTAGGCTGTGTTAGATAGCTCTGCCAAAACAGAATTATGTAAAACTTTAAAAGCTGATGCTGAGGTTGGTAAACATTTATTGTGCTCACCATATGATGTCTCCAATACCTCCGCCAGAGCAGCTGCCTCTGGCATATGTATGAGGCACTATTCTTGGATAAGAGTTGTTGGCTTTGCCACTGATGTCCAGCAAGTAGTTTTGAATGTCCCATTTAAAGGCAAGAAATTGTTTGTATATGATGTTGAACAGACCGTACAAAGTCTTCAGTCCTCCAAAATGACACTTAGGTTGGTCAAATCCCTCTGTCCCACACCTGCTAGAGATCATAGAAGATGGTTCTTTTGTCCAGCTGCTGCCAGACATAGTCATCCCACCTACCATTAGCAAGCTAGAGGAAAGGATAGTAGCGTCTTGCCTGGACCACTCCCCTCAAGTGCCCATTCAAAAGCATCAAAGTCCATGGGAACCGATGGTTCTGACCCCACTGGTTCAGCCTGACTTCACTCCTATTCCACCACAGCTGCTTTTACTTCCAGGGGTGGCTGTTGGTGGTTGTGTCTCCCTTCACCTTCCGAAATGGAGGGAGATCACCACAGACAAATGGATACTAGAGATAATTGCAAGGGGGCATGTCAGGAGCTCTTATAAACCCCTCCAGTCCATCCTCCACCACCTTCCAGCTATCTTCCAGGTCATTTATCTCAGCTGAAAGAGGAAATATAATCACTGATACAAAACATGCCATAGAACTCATTCCTGCTCATCAGATGAACAAGGGGTTTTACTCCAGATACTTCCTGGTTCCCCAGTAAAGAGGAGATCTAAGTCCCGTACTCGATCTGAGAGGCCTCAACATCTACGTAGAGTACAAGAAGTTTTGAATGATCTCTCTACTAGCTCTCATTTCCCTCTAATAACAAGAGGACTGATTTTGCTCCCTGGATATGAGAGAAGCTTATCTTCATATCAAAATCAGGAAAGCACACATACAATGTCTCCACTTTATACTGTTAGGGGAGTATTATCAGTTCAAAGTATTGCCCTTTGGCTTATCCTCTGCAATATGGGTCTTTACTAGATGCTTAACAGCAGTGGCAGCAGCCCTTCACAGGGAAGGACTGTATGTCTTCCTGCACCTAGATGACTAGCTTTTAAAGGTCAGTCCAGGTGCAGTCTCTTACACACCCTGTCTCGAACAAGACAACTGTTTGATGATTTGGGGGTCACAGTGAATGTTCCAAAGTCCATTTTGACCTCATGTCAATGTCTGCAATACATAGGCACAGTCCTAGACATTGCTCAGGGGAAGGCTTTTCTGCAACTTGAATGAGCGGAATAACTCATTGCTCAAGCATTGACTCCCACTCCAACAGACATCCGTACTATGAATGTGTTAGGTTTAGGTTGGAGTGTGCACCTGGGGCCCTATCAAACTCAGGGTTCTTGGAGCCAAATGGAAGCAAGTCTGCATATCAGTATCCTGGAAATGCATGCCATCCTATACAGTCTATGAGCATTTCACTCATATCTAATTCGGTGACTTATGATTCTCCAGAAGAACAACATCAGTGTGGTCCACTACATAAACAAGCAAGGGGGCACTCATGCTTATCCCCTATGCAGGGAAGCAATGAGAGTGTGGTATGGGGCACAAGATCACAGCCTAGAACTGTCAGCCATGCATATCTCAAGTGTCCAAAAATGTCTTAGCAGACAAGCTAAGCAGGTCATTGTCCCAGATGCACAAATGGGAACTGCTGATTTCCACGGTCGATGACCTCTTCTCAAGATGAGTCATCCAGAGTTAGACCTTTTTGTGTCCCTGTTCAGTGCAAAACTGCCATATTTCTGCTTGCTTACTCCAAGGCCTGGAGTTTTCTGGTGAGACGCATTATCCCTCTCTTAGAAATGGAGGTTTCTGTATGCATTCCCTCCAATACCACTAATACAGAGAGTACTGCTCAAGCCGAACATGGAGGGTACCACCTGCATCTTCATTGCTTCTCTGTGGTCACATCAGATCTGGTTTCCACTTCTGCAACAACTTGCAGTGGAACCCCTGGTACCCTTGTCGCTGTGTTGAAGCCTGCTATCATGGAACAAGGGCTCCTCACTCCTTACTTCATCCGGACCTGACGTCCCTACATCATCATGCATAGTTGCTGAAGACATAGTCATTGCACATATTGGTGTAACAACTAAAGTTGCTGATGTGACAATAGCAGCCAGAAAGCCTTCTACTAGGCATACATATTCACTTAAATGAAAGTGGTTTGCTGTATGGGCTGCTTCCAAATGTCTGGACTTCTTCAACTGTTCAGTACAGAAGGTGTTAGAATATTTGCTGTCATTGTCTGACTCTGGTCTACAATATTCCTCCATCAAAGTGCATTTTGCTGCTCTATCAGCTTTCCATGCCCCCATTGATAGGCATACAGTTGTGCAATTGGAGGTCTCACATGTATTCCTCAGAGGTATTCTAAATCTCAAACCTCTCATTTGCCATCCAGTTTTGCCTTAGAACTTGAATTTTGTTCTGGAGAAACTTACTTTGGCTCCTTTTGAGCCAGCTGTGAGTTGTGGCTTATGCTTTTTGTCATGGAAAGTTTTATTTTTGTTTGCAATCACTTCTGCTCAAAGGATTTCTGAGCTGCAGGCTGCTGTCTATAAGCCTCCTTATTTAGTTTTTCACAAATACATAATTGTTTTGCATACTAATCCTAACTTCCTACTAAAGGTGGCATCTGAATTTATGTTAAACCAATCCATACACCTGCTAGTTTACTTTTCTGAGCATGCCAATCAAGATGAAGCATTGCTCCATACCTTAGACGTACATAGAATTCTGAGATATTGGGCTCAATTTTCAAAGAGCCCTTAAATTGCTGTAATTTGTGGTGTCTAAGGCTGTGATGAACTCCAGGTGCATCAGGCACCCTGCACACGATTTTGTAAAATCAGGGGGCTCTGCGCTGAAGATCCAGAAGTTGCCACAGCCACAGGGCTGTGCCAAATATTGGGCACACCTGCAGAGTTTGATGGAGGGAACCATCACCCCCCCCCCGGCACAAGCCTACATGACTTGCGGAGGTGGGGGGGAGAACCCTGGATAAAAGGTGGGGAATGGGGGCTGCAGGGGCACTGAGGGTGCCATAGGGCATGAGGAGGGCACAGTGGCAAGTATAGGGAGCAGAAGAGGCACCTGGCAGTGGTGCCATAAGGCGTATAAGATAGCCAAGGGGACCAGGTAGGGGGGTTGGCATCATGATCCTATTATGACATGGCCCTAGGTGGAAGCAGCCCTGACACCTGCCCCACAGGACTGTGGGCTCTGTGGGGCAGGTGCCAGGGCTGCTTCTTCCTGTGGCCATGTCATAATAGGATTACAATGCCAACCTTCCCCCACCTGGTCCCCTCAGCTCTCATATATGCCTTATGGCACCTCTGCCAGGTGCCTCCTCCACTCCACCTGCTGCTGTGTCCCCCTCATGCCCTATGGCACTCTCAGTGCCCCTACACCCCCATTCCCCACCTTCCCGGCCCCATAGCTCACTCACCACCCTGCCAAGCCATGGCACAGGGCACTTAGACCACCTCCTGGCTGGTCTGTTGTGAGCCCCCTATTGCGGCCATGGTGGGGCTTACAAAATTGCAGAAAAGGGGATGTTGCAACCCCGCCATGACGCAAGACGCCTTGTGACCTGGCACACCCCGGTTTGGGTCACAAGGCTGGTGTAGTGCCACTTTGGCACAATGGCTCCTCTTTTCAGTGCAGACCACATTCAAAAATAGGGATTGCCACATCCTTTGATGCAAGGTGTCATTTGCATCACTTATGGTTGATGCAGACACTATGCATCATCCTCCAGGCATTGAAAATCGAGCCTATTGTGTTTGTCATACTAAAGACTGCAGAAAGTCTCCTCAGCTTTTTGTTTCATTCACCCCTGGAAAAGAGGGCACCCCGTGCCTAAACAGTGTCTGCCCAAATGGCTGTCACATTCTATGACATTTTGTTGTAGAAATTATGGTAAGGAGCTTCCTGGTGCTATTTGTGGGCACTCCACAAGAGATATGGCCACTTCTGTTGCCTTTTTCAAAAATGTCTCTGCTGCTGACATTTGTGCTGCAGCTATGTGGAGCACTGTGCACACCTTCACTAAGCATTACAGTCTAGATGTAGCATCTCGCAGATATGCTGGTTTTGGCCTTGCTGTACAAGGCCTCCTCTCTTGATCTAGACTCTGCCATCCTCCCATCTTCCTTTTGACACTGCTTGGGACTCATTCCAAAGCTGTGGCCTAAAGGAGGAGATATTCTCAAAGAAGATAGAGTGGTTACTTACTTACCGTAACAGCAGACCTTTGGGAGAATCTCTTCTCTTAGGCCGTGCAGGCCCTCCCTCCATCCCCCAAGGGTGTATGACAGTTTTCTCACTTGGTCTTTGACATGGTGGTTCATCCAGCACCTTCCCTCACCATGTATGCTTGGTGCTGGTATACTCTACAGGTTCCCCAAATGTGATGGAAACTAAGGAGAGAGGGCCTCCCACAGTTATATATCATCATCATCATTTATTTGTTTGTAGAAGAAGCCCTTCCATAGCTCAGGGCACCTTAACAATCATTACAAAATAAAAACAAACACGATAAAAACATACTCCTCATCATAATACGATATAAGTACAATTAAAACACAGAATAATAACTATCATTTTGCTCAGAGGTCTCTTTGTGTTCCTCCCTCAGGCCTCTTGAAAGACCTGAAGGAAAAGATAAGTTCTGAGGGCAATTTTAAAACCCTCAATGGTCAGGCTATCTCGTATCTGACGAGGTAGAGAATTCCACAGGGTAGGAGCCAAAAAGGCAAAATATCTTCCGCCAGATGTTTTCAAGCATACCCTGGGAATCTATAGCAATCCCTCATCGGAGGATTGGAGTGGGCGGGAGGGACAGTAGGGATACAGAAGGTCTTGCAGGTACTGGGGTCCCAGGTCGTGTAGGGCTTCATAGGGCAGCAATGAGACCTTGAAGGTTATCCGCCACTGTACTGGCAGCCAGTGCAGTTCGTGCAGCACAGTTGTTATGTGACTGGATCTAGGTGTTCCAGTTAACAACCTGGCCATCATGTTGTGCACCAGTTGCAATCGGCAGATCTCCACCCCAGTAGCCCTAGGAAGAGGGCATTGCAATAATCAAGATGAGTGGTGATGAAGGTGTGGACCAAAGTAGGAAGATCTTTGGATGGAATCAGGTGCTTCACCCTAGTGATGTTCCTCAGGTGGTAAAATGAAGATCTGACTACCACTGACACTTGAACGTTCAAGGTCAGGCCTTCGTCAAAGACCACGCCCCCAGGTTATGCACCTGACCAGAGGCAATTAGTGGGGTTCCTCCAAGCTCTAATCTGGAGGGTTGTCCCACCAACATCCCAGCCATCCTACAATCTGGTTTAATGACCAATACCTCCATTTTTCCAGGGTTTAGCCACAGTCAATTAGCACTCATCCAGTCCTGTATGTCAGGCAGGCAGTTGTTAAACACCGAGGCAGTATTTCCCTCCTGGCTGGGTACAAAAGACATGTACAGCTGATAATCAACTGCATAACAATGAAAACTCAAACTGTACCATCTGATAATGTCCCCAATGGCAGCATATACACTGCAAACAGCATGGGGGATAGAACTGAGCCCTGCAGCACCCTGCAGGGCAGATCATGCGGGGCCGAGGAATAAATGTCTGCCACTGTTCTCATGATCTGCCCTTCAGGAAAGATCAAAACCAACTGAGGACTGCCCCCCCCAGTCCACAGAAGAGCCACAGGTACTCGAACAGCACCCCATGGTCCACAGTGTCAAATGCTGCTGAGAGATCAAGGAGAACCAAGATGGTACGGGTTCTCCAATCTCTAGCCATCAGGAGATCATTCAGTACCTGAACCAGGGTGGTCTTGGTGCTATGCCTCTTTCTAAAACCCAACTGGTGAGGGTCATAGATATTATGGTTGGATAAATGATCTTCCAGCTGCAGAGCAACCACTTTCTCTATTACTTTACCTGTAAACGACAAGTTAGAGACTGGCCTGTAGTTCTCTGGACAATCTGGGTCAAGGAAGGGCTTTTTCAGGAGGGGCTGAATGACCGCCTTCTTTAAGGGATCTAGAAAGATCCCTTTCTCCAGTGAAACCCTTACTATTCCAACCAGGACCGGGGCGATAACCTCAACACACCCTACAAGAAGGTGAGTTGGGCCCAGGTCCAGACAACAGCAAGTCTGCCGCAAAGTCTAGATGAGCCTCATTATATTCATGACTGCCAGTTGGCTGAAGGTAGACCAAGTCACCTTTGTATTTGTACAATACCACTTGGTTGATCAATGCAAGGTCCAATAGGGAGGCACTGGTTGATCTCATCCTTGATGGAGGCAACCTTATCAGTGAAAAACTGCGCAAACATCACACTTCTCATGTAACAATGCTTGACCAGACTGCAGACAGACTGGATTGCACAGTCTGTCCACAGTTTAAAAGAGTTGAGCCAGTCTGTTTTTGGCTGCAGCAATTTTCCTGGACAGGAACTCTGTCATCTAGTGGGAAATTGCTGACTGGTAGACCTTATAATGGTCAAACAATCTAAGCCTTTCCTCCTCCAGGCGAGTTTTCCGCCAGTGTCTCTCCAACCTTCGCCCTAGCCTCTTCAATTCCCACAGAGTCCCATCATACCATGGGGCACCCGGGCAAAGAGTGAGAGGATGAACATGAACCACAGCAGTGACATCTATGGCCCCTGCTACCTCCCTATTATAGGTGAGAACAAGGGACCCTGGGTCAGTGCTATCTGTCGGAATTCCCGAAAGGTCCAGCACCATCATTAGGTCTTCTGAGGTAACTCCTCTCAATGGACTGTACTGTACCATTTTCTTAGGGGCAGGCCTACTCAGGGGCATTGTGAAACTAAATATCAGGGCATGATAGTCAGTCCAGCTGACAGGATCCACCACCGTATGGGAGATTTCCATCCCCAGGAGGAACACCAAGTCCAACGAGTGCCCCACCATGGGTTGCGGTGGTAACTACCCATGTCAGGCCCAATGATTCCATCAGTTGGAGGAGGTTTTGTCCAAATGGTGAGAGCTCATCATCGACCCAGGCATTGAAGTCCCCCAGAATCAACCATCAGATGGACTCCAATACCACCTCAGCAATGAGGTCTGCTACCTTCTGCAGGAAAGCCTTCCCATCACCTGGTGGACGGTAGATGAGAAGGATCCTGCAACCTGCACCTGCATCCACACTGCACTCGAAGGAGCTGGTAGATCCCACTGGGACCTCCCTGAGACCCAATTCCAACCTAAAACAGATTGTGACCCCCCCCCCCGGCCTCACGATCCACACTCAGGTGGTGTATCACCGAGAATCCGGCCAGAAATGCAGAAGCCAAAATGGGTCCCACATTATCATCCAACCAGGTCTCAGTGATGCAAGTCAGGTTCACAGAAGCTACAAGATCTGCAAACAATGAGGTCTTATTTTTATTGGACCTGGCACTGCATAACACCGCCCGGGAGTGATGAGAAACAGAGGGTGACTGCACCATCTGCCTGGAAAAATCAGAGCCTTTTGGTATGGGCACCAGACAGGGAGGACCCCGGCCTTGTACCCATTTTGCCTCCTGGACCCCACTGCCTCTATCCGTCCACCCCTTTCCCTTCCCTTCCCCCTCCAGACCCCCAGGAACCCCTTCCCCCTCTCTGCTTCCTCACTATGCCCAAAGCATGGCACCTTCCATAAACTTCGTGAGGAAGCGGAGGGCAGTCAAAAGGGTGGAGGTCACTGAGTCTAGAGGAGGAGTACTACCTGACTGTCCCAACTTTTCCCCAACACATATTACAGTAAACTCACTCACTCACTCACTCACTCACTCACTCACTCACTCAATTGTACTCCTAACACAAATATCTAAAACTCACTCCACAAACTCCCTCAACATCATACACTCAACCCTTTAATAAAACATCCCTTATCCTTTCCCAATTCCAAACACCCATCCCAAACCAAAATAGCAGCAGCACTGTCAAGTCAGTATACAGTAGATTGATATAATCCTTGACAAATATTTTTCGGTACAAATAATGTCTTGCAGAGCTCCCACCTCTGCAGGCTCTGTCCATTTAAGTACTGTTCATCCCCCTCTCACAGGGCTGCATTATGCGTTGCTGAATTTAACCATTCAGGAGTAATATTTTTTAAATGAACTTTTTAAAACATATAACCTTCTCCAGCTTTTCTTGCTGATATAATCCAACTATTAGATAACAGAGTACCTCGCCGTGGCCCACATCCAGTTCACTCCACATTCAGTTCTGTCTTTACTATTACTTTGGTGATGTCCTTCTTCATAGCACTAATTTCTAGCCAGTGCTCTTTCCAACTTTTTCAGAGGCCTTCCTTTTTCTCTCATTTCCTGACCTGGTCTCTTGGCCCCTCAGACCTTAACACCAGTGGCACTGAGTAGCCCGCTCTTGGGCAAGTCCTCAGTCCCCCCCCCGATGGCACAGTATGTAGTGCTACCCTCCAGAAACACCTAGTCCAGCCTTCTGTCCGGCCCGGGGCACCCGTCCACCAGATTGGCCCCTAAGGTAGGCCCCTCACTCATGCTAGCAGCACTATTCCCCTCAAGCGCTTCTCAGTGCTTGCAGTCTTCCAGCCTGACCTTTAGACAAAAGGGCCGATCCTTTTCCATTTGTGTTCCGACCTGCCTCTCACTTTGGTTGGATATGCAACACCAGCCACACCAGCAAAATCGTTCCATGGACCGGTTGCTTTCACCACTATAACCACTAGCTCAGTCTGACTATGCTCTTCCTCATCTGTCCCTCAGCACGACCCCTCCAGTCAGTCTTCAGTGTCCTCCAACTAGGCTGTCCAGGGTAACACTCCTTCTCCTCCTTTTCTCCATCAATGGCAAGGAAAATGGAAATGGTAGGTAGCTTGATGGTTAATGGATGATATGAATCCTACAGGATGTGGTCCACAAGTTATGGGCCACATAGCTACTAAGGCCCCCCGAGCACCTCTTGCAGTCTGAACATCCCTGGGGGTGCCCAAACAACCCTTGTGTACACTCAGGCATTATTCTGACCCCGACAACACTCAAACCTTACCCTAGCTAACTCACTGTAACACCCTATCTATCTATAGTAAAATCCACCACTTTAAAAAGATTTATTACTATAAAACTTTAAAGCAATCTGCTGCTCTGCACTAAGCTGTGCATGGCACATCCAGCCTGGTGGCCATCTTTGTCTGCATGAGAGATATGTTCAGGCAAAGCAACCTGCCAGACACATGATGTCGACATGGGCGGCCCCAGCTAGCAAAGGTTTTTGTGTTGCCCTAGTGCCTGACGACTGCAAAGGCGCAGCATAATGGAAGAGACTCTGTTGAAGACCTACTGTTACAGTAAGTATGTAACTGTTCCTGTTTTCAGATGGGTCCTTGATTTTGGTTATTTTCCTGACATTCTAATTTGTAAGGTAGGAGGTTGAAAGATAATGCCATTGCTCATTACATATGCTGTGCATGATCTCAGTGGCACCTAGCCAGGCATCTTCAATTGCCATTGTTGTTAAACATTATGCACAAGAGATAACCTTAATGCACTTCACTATTAAAGCAGCCATATTTATTTATTTATTAAATTTTGGTGTCCGGGTATGCCCACTGAGCCCCGAAGCTCCCTTTTTCAGGGGTGACTCAGGATAACAATGCAAGTTATAAGAATGAACAAGGACATAAGGAACATTTGAGGCATTGTGAGTTACATCATGAGGTGGTTACAGTAAAGAAAAATAGTGGATACAGGCGTGGTTGCAGGCATGGTAAAAGAAAAGCAGTGGATACAGGCATGGCTTACAGGCACGGTAAAAGAAAAGCAGTGGATACAGGCATGGGTACAGGTATGGTTATCATCATGACATGTAAGCAATTGGTAGTACTTTGCATATAGTTTATTCAGGGGTTACACATGGCCTCTGGCAAGCAGTCTGTATAAGATATTTGTCTGTAACAATCCAGTTTTTGTCAGCAATAACTTTTGTCTGGCAAAAATATCAAGATACACATTTTTCTTTTAATTTTCTTTCATTCCTGAACCAAGGTAAGGGACTCTGGGGTATGCAGCGATCTAACAGGATTTGCTATTCTGTGCAGCAGTTGCTCCAAGGTAGACCAACCTTTTCTGGTCTACCTTGCAGCACACCTGGGGACCGTTTTATGGAGCTTGCACCAAATATTTGGCACAAGCTGCCATAATACGTAAAGACTGTCACAACTGCACCCGAGATTGTAAAATCAGGAGCAGTTGCAGGGGAAGGGTTTGGTGCACAGCCAGAACCAAAGGGCAGGATTTTCAAAATCTGGCAGAGGGCTTGCATCGAGCCCTGTGACATGACATTTTGGTTCTGGCAGTGTGCCAAACCCTTCCCATGCAACTGTGCCTGGTTTTACAATCTTGGGTGCAGTTGCGACTGTTTTCACGTATTATGGCAGCTTGAGCCAAATATTTGGCACAAGCTCTGTAAAACAGCCACAAGGAGTGCCGCAGGGTAGACCAGAAAAAGTTGGTCTACCTTGCGGCAATTGTAGCATGGGAAAGAAAATTCTGTTAAATCGACACATGCCCCATGATTCGTATTGCTGGTGCACCAGGGCTTGCAGCGATCTAAAAGTTTTGAAAATTCTGCCCAAAGTATCATGGTGCAGGGCTGGACACAAGCCCTGTGCACGTTTTGAAAATCCTGACCACAGTTTTTTTCAGCAGTAACGTTTGTCTGGCAAAAATATCAAGATACACATTTCTCTTTTCATGTTCTTTCATTCTTGAAACAAGATACGGGACTTTGAAGTTTTTAAAAGTTTCCCCATCCATGCCATGCCCACCATGAAAAAAATGTAATATCTTGGTACAGTGCAGTGCTGCTTACCATCAGAAACATGTTGTAGCACCATCTTAATACATCCACAGTATGAATCTGGCAGGTACACTCAACAGTTAACCTCAGCAGAAGAGATTTTTAAAAATTGCATGTTCATCTTTAATTGCATGAGTCATTAATTACAAAACATTTTTGCTAAGAAACTATATGATGAAAGTTTTTGCCGACTAACAAATACTGTTGCTTTTAATTAACTGGTCTACCCTCTAATCGTTTATTTTTATTTTTTCTTACCTACATAACTATGTAGCAATTCTAGAAGTGAACATATTTACCATATTCAGTCTGCTAGCCTCAATCTTGATAATCTTGCAGATGTAACTGCAGCTATTCTCCTGTCTTTGTCCCTCTGGGACCACTTGCAAGGCTGTATCTAGATGAGGCTATCCCAGTGTGGAAATCTTAATGAAGTATATTAAGGTGAGCAGCTGGCAGCCATGCTTGTTAAACTAGTCATTGCTGCCCTTCTTCCAAAGCAACTGAAGCAGTTCCTTCAAATCTGAAATATTGATTAACCTCCATATTCTATAAAAGTGTGCTGTTTACATTTACTGTAGATGTCCCTTCCCATCAAAAAAAAAGAATGACTGACCGCCATCTCTGGGATGTGTTCATTACCATGCTCATTCAAAAATGAAAGAATTCATTCATTTCAGACTTTACTGAATGAATCAACTTGTTCAGAGGTATGCTGATTATATTTTGCAGTGATCATGGCTATGCTCAAGAACTGTACTTTGGGGGTACTTATGTTAGCTCTAGAAACTAATATAATAATAAAATATAGCTTTCTGATGACTATTAGTCTTTTCTCTAAAAGCAGTCACTGTTTGTAAAATGCAAACAAGTATTCACTACCTTAAAGCAGTAATATTTGTTAGTTGGCAAAAAATATAATTATATCGTTTTTTTGACAAAAATTGTATTTCTGACATCCTGAGATTCATCCTCACTTTACTTTTAATTTTCTCAGATATTTTTAAAACAGATTTTATGGCTAATTTTGTAATTAATGATTCACTTCGCTAAAGATGGGGACCACACACAATTTTTAAAACTCTCTGCCGTTGAGGTTATCTGTTGGATGTAAATATCAGATATGTACTGTGGCTTTACTAGGATGGTGCTACCACACTTTTCTGATGATAAACAGCAGAGCAGTCTACTAAGATATTTAATTATCTGATAGCGGGCACAGCATGGGAGCAGGAACTGTTACAAATTTCAGAATCCCATAGCTTCATTTAGGAATGAAAGAAAATGAAAAAAAAAGGTATATTGATGTTTTTGCTAGAAAAACATTATTGCTGAAAAAACTACAAGATGACTAACAATAAAATACTGCTGAATTAAGGAGACCTGGTTACTCATAAAAGAACTCTTACATCCAACATTTGTTGCAATCTGCACTATTTACAGTATTTAAGTGTCAGAAGTGCAAGCTTAGCCAGGTAAAATACCTATATCTCCCAGGGAAGGCAGTGACTGTTTTCATTGTGCAAACAGCGACAGTATTTAGCTAGTAGTAGTAGTAATATTTATAGCTGGCATACTTGCCCATAGGCTCAGGGCACTATTACAATCATAGAACAATAGGATCCTAAAAAATGTTAGCACACATGATAAAAACATAAACAATAGCTTAAAACAGCACCACTGGCTCTATTGTCTCCAAAACCCTTTTTTCTAAAAACATTTTTTCATTACTTTTTAAGTATCTTGGTTGTAAAATGATAGTTCTTATTTATTTTTTCTTCCAGTATCTTCCTAAAACTTACAACCATGCATGTCTCTAACCTCCTTCAGTTGTCTGCAGGTCCCCTTGCAGACTGCATCTCTGGACGAGTCAGCACCAGATGAAAGATATTGCTTCTCCTCTCTTCTCTTGCCTCTGGGTGTATACAGTACTTACAGTACCCTGGTAGGATATCTGGTCCCAGTCAGAGAAGCCTCCTTCAGGGCTCACGATTTCTGCTCCTCGGTTGTTCTCCTTTTGGAAAGAACAAGGTTCTGGGAGGTGTATTAGCCCAGAATCTGGTACTCCAATTAGATAATTTGTCATCAGGGGCTCTAGTACAACTTTGCTTCTTGAACCCTAGTTTCAGGGATGCAAAAGCAGGTGTACATGCATTGATGGGCTGATGCACTACAGATGCATCCTTGCCTCCCTTCAGCACTTCTCAGTTGCATTAATACCTGATTCTGTTTGTACTCTTGAAGTGGAAGCCCTCATTAGGAGAATGTTTGATGGCTCATCCTCTTGATACACACCACTGGCCCAGGTGGACAATATGTGTTCATTGGTTCATTATGTTTCCTTTTGGGCAGAATTCCTCCATTACCTACCTATTGCAGGTGAAGATGGCATGAAAGGCAGGCTTGAAAGGGCCTGTAATGAACTGTCTTAACTAACTAGCATGCTGGGGTTGGTATTTAGGGGTGCTCAAATACAGATAACATTCTGAATACCAAGAATAATACAGTGTGGGCTTTTTATAAATGATATGGACCCACATAATTTAAAAAAAGTCCATACTCCCATCTTTGAAAAGCCTTCCACCACCCATCCCCTGCCCCAGCACAAAATGAAAGAGTTGGGTGAACCCCCACCACAGTAAAGGAAGTGGCCCCCCACCTTCTAACCTACTCCTGGTTCCTATGAGGGGGCAGTGCAAGCATTTTTTTATTTCTATGTTTTTGCCCCTTATCTGGCTGTCCTTCCTCCACCTACTTTGGCTTTGTCCCACCGCTTGTCCTGCCAGCCTCATGACATACTGCCTGCAAGCTCCACACAGGCTGCCTCTGCTTGCAGCATTCTGTAGGAAAGCCCCATCATGGTGGGCCCTGAGCTTATTCTAACTGACCACAGTGAAGAGAGGAGCTGAGAGAGCATACGAACATATGAACATACGAACATATGAACAAGCCAGCAGAGGAAGGCCACTCAGTCTGTCAAGTCTGCTCATATTGCAGGGTTCACAGCTTGAGCTAATGTCCCTGCCCTCCCTCCTGACTCCTTCCATCTTCGCTACCCATGATTTTTATCTTCATCATGCCTATCCCAGCCTCTCTTAAAGCTGCTCACTGTCTTTAACGAGATGACCTCTTCCAGCAGCGCATTTCAAGTATCCACCACCCTTTCTGTGAAGAAGTGCTTCCTGACATCCCTCCTAAACCTCCCACCATCCAGCTTAAGACTGTGCCCCCTCGTGATATGGTTGCCTCTCAGCTTAAAGAGACTTTCCTTATCAACATTTTTTATCCCTTTCAAGTACTTGAATGTCCCAATCATGTCCCTTCTCTCTCTCCTGTCTTCCAGGGAGTACATGTTCAGTGCCCTCAACCTCTCCTCGTATGCCTTTCCCTGCTGACTGGCTATCATCTCTCCTCTGTACCTTCTCCAGCAGGTTACTGTCCTTTCTGAGGTTTTGGCACCAGTACTGAACTTCCTACTCTAGAAGCGGCCTTACCAGTGACCTGTACAAGCATTCTGAGGCTTTAGTAAGGAATTGAGAGTGGTATCATACTCTGAGCAGGGGTTGTAACCACTTGTATAGTATTGTCCTCCTCTCAGCCATGATGCTGATGGGAGCTCTGGTGAACAGCAGCCTGTGGGGAAGGGCTGGATGACATGTAGTCACCTGTGATATCCCATGCCACCACAAAAGTTGATGTTGTGCTAGGAGTTCTATGATCCATCCCCTGTAGTCTGAAAATTATGCTTTTAAGTTGCTCCCAACACTCCACTGACTCAGTGTGATGGAACTGTTTTTTGCAGCGAACCAAGGACGTCCACACAGGGGCATGACATGTTCTATCTGTGTCACTGGGCAAGGCTAGAATAATGTTTTTTTAAATATTTCCCTCTTTACCTATCTCTTTAACCCCCAGCACCTACCCCTTTACACTCACATAATTATGGAAGTAAGTGACCCCCTGCTCCCCGCAAGATTGTCATCTGACATCAAATGGGGGTGGGGCTTGTACTCTATTGCAACATATAAGCTCTGTCTCGTGCCAGTTTTGCATGGGGGGACTGTCCTTAAGATGCAGCACTGGTTCAAAGACTAAGAGGACAATACATAGTGATGGATCGTAGCATGAACCATATGTAGACACTTTAAGGTGGGTGTTGTAAGGTGGGGTGGGTACTAGAGGTCAAAGAAGGCCAAGTTTATTTAAAATGTTGCTATTTGCCAGCCTCCCTGCCAACCATTTAGATAGGCCCTCAATAACAAATATCCAAATATTAGATTTATTGAACATGAATATTTGCCAAATTGAAATGCACCCCTGGTGCTGTTGTTACCTCCCAAGATAACCATTCCATCCCATATAAGTTTTCTTGCTTTAAGATTTTTTAAGTAAATAAAATAAATAAGGGCCATTACTCATTATGCCTGAGACAGGACCATGATACTGCTTTGTGAGGAACTGCCAAGCTGTGCTTTACAAGTCATTGTCCTTAGCCCACCAGAAAGGTTAACTAGACTCTTTTAAAAAGTCCTCAACTAAGAGTTATTTTAAGTCATGGAGGCTCTCCTGTTCCTGTACACTTAGGGCAAGATCATTGTGATTTGACGGTCCAGGATGATATAGTGATTGAAACTGTGGATTTTTTTATTTATTAAGAAATTGGTAACTAGGAAAGGCACACTGAATAAAGACTTGTTTCCATGTGCGACCCAGGGGAGAATGGAAGGGGAGTACAATAAAGCAGCATACACAGCATCAATGAAGCAATTACAAAGTAAAGTGCAGGAAGTGCCCTAGTTAACATGGTAAATGTGCAATAACAAATAGAAGATGCAAAACAATGGAAAGTAACTCCTTTGGGAAAGCTGAAGTCATTAGGTCATTAGCATTGAGTTTGGATCTGTGTGATAAGGGCAAAAGCCCAATCGCGATTGGCGGCAGGGCGATCGTACATCACCGAAAATCAGTTTCAGTGGTGTACATCCCCGGCGCACAAGAAAACGGCACCGAGGACTTAGATTTTAATTGTTCATGTGGAGGCTGAACCCCCCACATCTACCTTCTAAAGGATTCTTAACTCCAGGGGGTGCATGTTGGGGGGGGGTGCAAAATCTTGAGAAATAAAAATTTCAGGCCGGGCACACAAAAATGTAGGCGTGGCTGGACCCGAACCCAGAACCCTTGCAGCATTAGGCTGCCATCCACCCAACATGCTATGGGGCCAGCTCGGCAGCCCCACGCCAACCATGCCAGGCCAACTCTCCCTCCCTTTCATCACGCTCACTCCCCCCCCACACACATATACATATAGTGATGTTCTGATGCTATATGTGCCCACCTCCCTCATCCGGTCACCCTTCCTAGCGGTAGCCCTGTCGACATGCACCGGGACTGCATCACCGTTATTGCAAGTGCTCAATCGCCGATGCCCATGTAACAGGGTACCTTGAGTTTCATTGCCATCGGGGTAGGTACCGGTACTTGACATATGACAGCATAGATTTATTTCTCCAGGCTACTCTGACCACTCCTGGGAGCCATTATGCACCTTTTACTCCCTTTGCCTCTTGGAACTGAAATATGAGCAACACAAATGATAGCAGTAATAACAAGGGGAAACATAACTATCATCTAGTAGGCATTGACCAGATCGCCAGACTCCCCTCATACATGTTTTTAGGGGATAGGATATCAAGCACATGCTTAATGAAACACAGAAAAGTTCGCACTAGGATGGTGGTGCTGCTGACGCCTGTATAAACTTATCAATTCTCAAAGTTGGGCACTCACCACATCTTCAGGTAAAACGAACACCAGTCTTCCCAAATTCAAATTTCATTGTTTGTTTATTTAAAATGACAATCAAACATGGTAAATTGCAGACAATAGGTTTGCCTTATCAAGCACCTATGTGGTGGCCCAAGATTTGATCACAGAGCTGAAATCCTTGGAAGGTGCTAGTACACAGAGACAGGGTTTACCAGGAGGAGATGCACCCAGACAAAGTCTTTCTATTTAAGCTAATCCTAAGGTGAGCAATATGAGTTCTCCAGCCCCACCTAATAAGACATCTGATATGGTAGTGGACTCTGCTGTTGGGATTTCCCCTGCTTAGTCCCCAAAGGTTGAGTGAGGTGCACAGTCCCCCTTCAGATAAGAAAGGTTATATACAGGTACTGTATATGTATCTGGTTTCAAAGTAGTATTTCCAGTGGTCCTCTAAGGGGGTTTGTTCTCAATCCCAAACTAATTTTATTACATGCACATTTCATAGCTTTTTCAGTCAACATGATCAGTGAAGTAGATGGTGTGTTTATTTCCTGTTGTGCATACTTTAAATACCGTTCGCCTCAGACTACAGTTCAGGTCCATCTCCTCAATTAATAGGAAAAGCTATTAAAGTCATAACACAATATACTGTAACTAGGTGGCAGATCTTAATTTAAGGCAGCAATATTTGTTAGTCGACATAAAAATTAATCATATAGTTTTTGTTAGCAAAAATGTATTTCTGACATCCTTCGTGTATTTTTTATTTTTCCCATTTTAAAACAACTTCTATAGCTAATTTTGTAATTAATGACTCACGTTATTAAAAATGTCAGCCACTCACAATTTCTAAAAATCTTCTGTTGTGGCTACTTGTTGAATATTCTGTACATGCTAGATTCATAATGTGAACATATTAGAATGGTATTACCACATGTTTCTGATGGCAAACAGCATAGCACTGTACCAAGATACCTTGGTTTAGGAATGAAGGAAAATGAAAATACAAATGGGTCCCTTGGGCACCCGGTTAGAAGAGTGCTGCCAGAATTGCACCAGTCAACTGAGTGCTTGTCTGGATAGTGCTACCATGGACAGTAAGAGGAGATTTACAGTGCTTGCAGTAAGTGCTCCCCTGGCCGCTGTCCACAGTGCTGATGGCAAACAAAAGCACCAGGATCCAGAACTGGCTGAGCTGCTTCTGTGGTGTGGAGGGCTGGGTCAACTCAGCCAGCAGCATTAGAGACCAGGGTTCTAATCCTGGTCTCCAACATTTTTTGTGCACTCTGTACTTAGAATCATTTACATAGGGCCATGGAAACAGTATTCCATGGCCCCACGATTTTTAACTTTCCATGTGATCCGCTTCCCCCCCCCCCGAATGAGAATCCTTCAGTCCATGGAGTACGGAGGGGCTCAAAAACAAAAACAGACACTGTTATTTCCACATGGTTCTTGACCATGCTGTTGTTGTCAGCACTCATCTGACCCTGTGCTGGTATAGTGATCATTTCGCTAGAAAAACATTATTGCCGAATAAACTACTATATATAATGGCTAACAAATACCGTTGCTTTAAAGAAGGACATTATGAGCCATGTCCCTCAAAGTTTAAAACCCAATGAGCAACTCTTTTAAATGAGTTATTGAGTTTTCCTGTAGCTGGTAACATTCCAGAGATATCCCTATGTCAGTCATATACTGATGCTTCATTGTCACCATTTTCAGAACCTTGTGATGTCCTGGAGGGTGATATATGCATGACATCACAGAGTTGCAAAAGTAGTTGCAAAATAGTATCAACACAGAGCAAATGTGCTGGGTTGATGTGAGGAGGGTGGAGGGGGTACAGAGGCATGCAACTAAGATGATAAAGGGAGTAAAGGACTTGCCTTATGAGGTGAGGCTGTGGCAGCTGGGTTTGTTCTCGTTGCAATATCGAGCTTACAGGGGTGATATGTGCCTGGTGTATAGGGCTTGGAAAGAGCCGGATATTTGGGAATGCATAGGCCTGGAGAAAAGATCTAATCTAACTAACAATCAGGGTCACCAGTACCAACTAAAGGGTGAGAACTATAGCAAAAATCAAAGAGGGGCTTGGTACTCTCAGTGCGCAGTTGCACAGTGGAATGCATTACCAGAATTGGTGGTTGCTTGTGACACCACGAACCAGTTCAAATCAGCATTGATAAAAATAGTGAGGGGAATTGTTACCAGATTAGAATATAAATAGAGCAGGTCAATAATGGCCATATGGCTAAAGTACCTGATATGTTCTTATGATCTCAAGATTGCTCCAAGCTACAGGTCAGCTAAATACCTCTTTTTAAAGTTTGTTTTTTTTCAATCCTGCTTTTGGCCCCCAAGCTGGCATACCTTATTCCTTACATTAGGTCTTGCAGAGCACTGTCAGTAACCCCTCAGCCCTGTGAGCCTTTCCTTCCACTGCCCAGCTAGCGATATCCACAAGGAGAAGGTCCTAAGGGCATTGATCACCACCATATGGGTGGCTTGGCACACATACTGTTTTTGCTCTGTTCTCCACTGAAGTCCCTCCATCTACCCATGGCATGAGCCATGTCTTCATCAGCCTTGACACCACAGCATCCCTGAGCGGCTACCTCAGCCAGGCCTGCCCCGACATCATAACCTGAGTCCACTCCTGAATCTGTGCATGTGCATGGCAGCACAGCACTCTGCCACTGGGCAATTGGGGTGGCCCATTTCAATTAGTTTTTCATGGACTTTCAAACTATGAGGGGCACTTGTTCATAAATGTTCCCCTTCAGTGACAGGGCATTGTGGTACAGCTATATGTATTAATCTCCTTTCATTTTAATCCGTCAAAAGATTTACTTGTTTTTGAGAAATTCTTTTTATTTATTTTATTTATTTATTGAGACCTTGGATAACACCTTTGAGCAGATGCTTGTTAAGAGGTTCCACATCAGTTACATAAGACAGTAAGGTACAAAGACTAAGGACAATATACATAGTAGGTACAGAAATCCATAACATAATGCACTAAGGTAAGGTATGCTGAGGCATTGTACAATGTATGGCTGTTCCATGATGATAAACAAATGGTATCAGGAATGGATACAAAGGGAGAGGGAGAACTGAGGGGACAGAGCGTAGATGACAGGGTGAGAAGAGGGTAAGGGATAGGGCATGGGGGAGAGGCAGGGAGGAGGCTGTGCCCAGGGAGGAGGTAGGGTGGTGGTAGGAGAAGTGCTGCAGTTTGGCTATCCAGACAGGACAGGTGGCAAGGGATTAAGTACTGGGGTAGTTTGCTGCTGTGTGCAGAGTCTTAGCGGAGGCATGCACAATTCCTAGTGTCAATGAGGTGCTGGTGCAGTCTGTGTTTAAAAGATCCAATCATTGTGACACCAGTGATGTCTGGGGGCAGTGCATTAGCTTGGTGGGGGCACGGTGTGAAAATGCATGTTGTGCCATGGCAGTGCAGCATCTGGGCACATAGAAAACTTAGGTGGTGGAGCTTCTGGCTTGTCTGGTACTCATAGGCAGGACAGCAGGTTCTGAACCCTTGCTGGAAGCAAATTTAATGTGGTAAGTTAATATACCCTCAAGAATCACTTTCAAGAGTTGTAAGAGTAGTCTCATGCACATTGTTAGGGTAGGAAGACTGCAAACTAAAGGCAAGAGGTTCTGGTACCCTAGTAATGCAAGTGAGATCTCTCTTGCCACCATAAGCATGGTCATGATGGACAATTAGTATATTATTGATCAAAGTTAATCAATAATATATTAAAAATGGACAAAGCCTCCCCTGAACTTGCCTGCTTCCTAGGCACATGTACTTGGGACAGTCCTTACAGAATAAGAGTGTCTCATCTGCAGGGGAAAGGAGTGCTCCGATTGGTGAAAATACCTCTCTCAATTTTTAAAAACATGCAAGAGGCTTTTTCATTCAGCATTAGGTAGAAATTGGTTAGACATGGTGGAACAGTGGGTCTTTTCAGCCAGCAGATTCTATATTTCTGCAGACATGTTTTTAAAAAGTGGATTATTCTACTTTTTTCAAGAGAAGGATTTATTGTTTTATATTATCTTTATTGTTTTTTTTAATTTTGTTAGTATTTTATCAATAAAATGATTTATAAAATATTAATATGGATGCCAAGACATCTTTACGCTCTAAGAGTGTTAATTCTTGAGTCCTTAGGTGCCAGAACCGCTTACAATATCCTCAGTTTGAGGTCGTCTCACCCAAAGGATGCATAAGACAACACTTGTGGAGAGTGTAATGATGTTGCAGCATCTGTATTTACATATAGCTTCAAGCTAATTGTTCATTTCATTTAGTGAGTGTCTGGTTCAGTATTTTAGAAAGGTGTGAGCAGAACATAATTGGGGAAATCAAGGTTGTGTAGGGTCAGTTAATTAAAAAAAATGTATGCATTTGTTTAGTTCCTATTTGTTTGGATGCTTTTATAGAAAGGTACTTCAGCATCCCATCCCCCAGTCTCTAGTTGCAATTATTTCAAAGTTCACAGGCTTGCTAATAGATGAGACCACTTCCAATTGACTACAACACTTGATTATTAACCATGTAGAGTTGGTTTGCCACTTTACACAGCCCCCTACACTTCATGTTTCTTGCTATAAAATTTTTTACTCTACAATCTCTTTTTATAGTATATGGAGCAGCTTCTGCAATTATCAATCAGAATAATAGTGCTTTTTCTACTAAGTATGACATTTCCTGTGGACACAGAGTGGAGGATAGTGGTAGCGTTTTAGCAGCAATTAGCAGATGGTACATAGTACTGCAGCAATTCGAGTGCATTGCTACTGTTGAGGTTAGGATATAGCTTTTAGTGTATAACTTTCTGTGTAGTACATTCATTAACAACAGAGATTTCTGGGAAAAGGGAACTTTATACTTGAAGAATCATTTGTTCTGACAATTGATTTGCAACAGCATTTCAAGCTGCATGCTGTGCTGCTGACAACAAGCCTTAAAATCTCAGTAATACAAGAAAACATAGCATATGGGATATTTGAAAAGGTATTTTAGGAATTCTTAATTACTATGCATGAATAATCTTGGGTTTATAAAACTGTAGCAAACATATTGTAAAACTATTCCACAAGAAGATTTTAAAAGCCTCATTTTACATGTTTAAAGCAGCAGTCATAGTATGCCTGAAATTGTATTCATTAACATTTTTTAGTGAATTTCTATTGCTTATGAAAGGCTACAGGTGCACAGCCCTGTGTCATCGAGGCATAGGTCAGGAAGTATACGCAAAGCAAGAGAAGTTATAACATTCACATGTAGCATGTAATTATCAATAACAATAAAAGAAATAATAAAAGTGTGCAGGATAGCTCCTATATAGGCAGTTCAAACAAAACAAAGTCCTTCCTCTGAGGTTATCTCTAAATCTAAATTTCTCTCTCCAACAAAAAATTGCTCTCTTTAGATATAATGCCTTGTCCTGGCAATTAACTTCTGCATCCTGAGCTCATTAAGATACAGCTCCTGTTTCTCACAAAATGTATCAAGCCTTGTCAATTTCTTTCCTGCGGGTGCAACCAAACAGAATATTGTGTCCCAGACCTGATCTCCTGTTGACAGCTCTGCAGATGAGCTTGTGGAGGTCAAAATGCATCTGAAGGTTAACCCCTTGAGTTCCAAATAGCATTTTGCAATCATTCTAACAATATAACTATATACGTTTGAAAACCAAGGGATCCTAGTTTCACATAAAACTTCACACGTATTTTAACCACAGAGGAGCAAGGGAAGAAAGAACAAATAGAAACAGCAAGTGAAGGAAGGGAGAAAATGAGGGAATTTTGGGACTGTCGGAGTGGCCAATTTTAAGACTTCATAAGGAAAATTTGATTGTTCCATCAGATAGGTCAGAGATAGACAAGTGACAAAATAAGAAAGGACAGAATAGATCCTTGCTGTTGATTCTCTGCATAACAAAGAGGGATAGGGTCTTATACAACCATGTCACACCCTGGAGACGAAAGTCCTGCAGTTATCCACATGATTAGGTAAAGGAAGGGTGGTTACATGGCCACTTTACCCACACTGCACCCTCTGTCTGCCTTTACCTAGTTATAAAGGATCACCTCCCATAGGCAAGAGGGTAGATCAGGTTCCATACTCATTCAAACCCTGGCCTTACATGGACCCAAAAGGGTTCTAAATAGTGTCATTTGTGAGCATGTTGTTTTGTGATTTGGACATCTGTCCTCTGTGAATTGGACTGAAGACACCACAACTGGTTTTACACGGGCCACAAGACAGACAACAGATGGCAGTGATTTATGGATCAGACAAAAATGGTGACAGAGCCTTGAAGGGCTCCACAGACCCGTGTCAATTTGCTGAGCCATCCAGCTCCTCACCAATAACTTTATTCTGGTTTAAATGGTCCATTTTCTACCTTTGTAAGATGTGCTTTTTATGTTTTAATTCTGCTGTAGTGTTTTTGCTTAGTTTTTAAATAATGTAAAGCAGGTCAGATGTAGCAAAATCATCCCAAGTGACACAGCAATGTTGTCTATTTCAAATATATAGATCAGAATGAAGCTTTCAATTTTGTACTGTTCTGCTTCTTTCTTAACTCATTGCCTCCACAGGAGCTGTCTGAAGTTGCACCACGTGTCTCCTATATACTGTTAACAGTGAATCCTGGGCATTTCTAAGCAAAATCAAGCCATAGTCAGCATGCCATAAACAAATCCTAATAGCTCAAGAACCGTAAGTGCTAGACACAAAGTATGAGTGGCAAAGTTGTTCAGCACAAAATTATCTTTTCAATGTTGATATGCAAGTAATAATAAGTAATTTCGTTTGTTTCTATGCTAGTTGAAACAGCAAAAAAATATATTTTTTTTACTGAAAAAGGCAACATAAGCTGTCTTGTGTTGGAAAATATATAACATATCAACACCAAATTAAGCACCCAGACATTAGATGTAGTTTTAATATTGTGTTTGTAAAAAAAAAAGCTATCTTTGTAATATGAATTCTCATTTTCCCCATTTTAGTCAAGGTGCTTTGGTGAGGTTTGAGGGACGAATCTCAACCATACACACCATACTATTAACAAATGCGTATAACTCCTAAAGTATACATGATACACACAATGTATCAGCAGCAAAGTTGTTCAGCACAAAATTACCTTTCCCACGGTGCTACGCAATCAAAAATATATATTATATTATATATTAAAATATATAAGTGATGTCTCCAGATGTTGCAAGGGCACACAGGAAGTCAGTAGCTGACTTCTGTAGTCGTCCTCAGGACACATCAGTGTATTTTACTGCCGACTACAGGCATTTGCTAGGAGGCAATGAGTTAATGACCTTCTATTAGTCTGTCTCTGTGAGAGCATCCAGATACCACATGTACAGTATTTGGATGACAGTTCTTTTGGTATGTGTTACCTAGGTCCACAAGCTAGAATTGGTCTAACAGCATGACTTTGACCACATCTAACACTGGTTCTGCTCAAACCAGCTCTCCCTCACTACCAGAAAAACATTCTCCATCACCTTTGACAGTCAAAAGTAACTTACCAGGCTTCACTCTACCCAAGTCTTAATGACTCTGGATTACTCTCCTGTTAAAGAAATCCCCCACTTCAAATATCTTGGTGTGTGGTTGAATCAGTGTCTCAGCTTTTCAGACATCAACACCACCCATGGAAATGTCCTTCCTAAGGTCTGTGCACTGTGCTGCAACAAGCCCTGCCTCCCATTCCCAGTCCTCCATAAGAGTAAGATGATCCTACTGGTGTCTAATTATGTGGATGTGGTATACAGTGCCATCCTTCCCCCCAAAACTACCTTAGCCAGACTGTTGTCCATTCCTTCTGCCACTTTGTCCTTAACTGTCATCCCCCATACCCGCAATTGCTTCCTTTACTCCAGCATCTCCCTTCTTTCCCTTGAAGGTGGGTGTCTCTTCCTCTGCACCTTCTTTCTTTCCAAATCCTGTCTCAATTCTCTTCTGCCTCTCTCATATTCTCCCCTCCCTACCTCCTTCTACCCTCTCTCTCTCTCTCTCTCACACACTTTCCCTCTCTCTCTCTATGCTCATCAAACTCTCACTTCAGCTTTCTTCCTCAGTTTAAAATCCTTACTGGGTAGGCAGCCTTCTTTTATCACCTCCCCCACTTCTGGAATAGCCTACCCTTTGCCTTCTACCTCCTCCTCTAGTTCAAGTTTCTCATACATGAATTCTCCTCTCACATCTGCTTTGATACCTAACCATCCCCCACCATCACCTCTGCTGTTTCCATGCCTTTCTTTCCTTCTTACCTGCCTCTCCATTGCCCTAATTACTTGTACCAGTCCTCTTTTTGCTCCCTGTGCATGTTCAATTTAATTTGTATGTATTTGAAATACTAGAAATAACAATCTGCAGACAAAATATTGCATCAGTGGGGTCACAGAGGAATCAAAGGAAGAACAGGACTTAGGGATGATAATAAAGAATAGTTAGAAAGCCTTTACTCAATGCAGTATGGCCTATGAGAAAGCCAACAGTATGCTAAAATACTGCAGGCATAGCTCCACTAGTTACAACAAAACGGTATCATCCATTTTCAGTCAGACCACACCTGGAGTATTGAATGCAATTTTGGAACTCCCATCTGAGGAAGGACAGGAAGAGGATAGAGACTATCGAGAGGAAGGATACAGAAATTATCCAGGGGCAACAGAGTATGTCCAATGAGGAAAGATTAGTCAGGCTTAACATGTACTCTCTGGAGGACAGAAAGGAAAGAGGGGAGATGAGAGACATGTACAAATACCTGCATTGATATAACAGAGTTATTTAAAGGGACACATTCATGCCAACCTAGCAGTAGCACTACCATTTGTGATGCCGGTGACCCGGGTTCAGAAGTGAGCCCAGGATGTCTGGAGCCAGCCAAAGGGAGGAAGATTCAGTGTCCATTATCATGCTCTCCTCCTCTGAGGAGGGGGATCCATGAGCTGCATTGCTGTACTGCCATGTGGGTGACTGCAGTTGGCAGTGTAAGTGAAGCCACAATGGGTGGGCAGGGTGCCTTCTGACTGAGATGTCTGCATGCTTGTGTGCAAATGTCCACTCAGTCATAGCCCCCAAGGTGCTTAGGGGAGGGGAACAAGGGAAGGAAAATTCCTTCAACATGCAGGGTAATGCCACCTCTCACCTTGCAGGCCCCTAGCTGCTCACGGGGCTGCCGACTGCAACTGAACTAAATTCCTCCCAGGTTTGGGGAAGCTGGGAGGCTCTACTATGGGTGGTAAACTATGAAGCACTGCTAGGTGAGAGGTAAATCCCAGGGACAGCAAGTGACATGGCTGAGGGAGAGAAGCAACCAATGAGGGCAGGTCAAGAGCAGAAAAGCATTGTAAATTAAATAAAAAAGGAACACATTTATACCCAGTGGTCATTATAGTATGAAAGTCCATGAAATGCCCTTTCAAACATGGCATTGGGTCCATCTGTAGCCAAAAGTACTCCCGAGATACAGACACTAGAGTTTGCTCAACATTAATACCACGTTGCAACCATTTTTGAACATTGTGATGTCATTGAGAAACAAGTTGTGCCTAACTATGAGTCAAGTGCAGCTTGTTCCTTGATGACATCACAATGTTCTACAAATGGCTGCAACGTAGGATTAATATTGAACGACTTGGTTGTCTCTATTTCTGAGTATGTCCAGCTTCAGATGAGCCCAATACCTCATTTGAAAGAGCTTTTCATGGACTTTCAAACTATAGCCACCATTGTAACATTGAAACACAGCGTACACAAATATTTTCCTTTACATTAAGGAACAGCAGAACCACTAAGAGATGCAACCTAAAACTGGAAAGGGGAGCCATTCAAAGAGGAGGACAGAAAGTATTTTTTCACAGAGTGGGTGGTGGAAAGGTGAATAAATCTACCCAGCATTGCGATCAGTGCTGGAGCTTTCTCAGAGTTCAAAACACAATGGTACATTTTCAGGGAGGTAATAAGGATCAAAAGGGTTAAGGGGAGCTCTGAAAAGACAAAGTCAACACTGGACCAACAGGACAGACTTGTTGGACCCATAGGGTGGGATATTCAGAAGGGTTGCGCATGGCACAGCACAGTTGCACCATGCACAACCCACTGATGCGCCCCGGTGTGATATTCAAAAGGGGAATGTGCCTCGCACAAATCCCAATGCGCCGGAGTGCATCAGTAATGTATGCGGCACAAGTAGGGGAGGTGTGCCCATGCATACTCCGCACATCCCGATATTCAGCCCGGGATGTGCTGAACCCATGCATGCACAACCCCTACTTGTGCTACACACAGGTGAGACAAAAAAAAGAGCAACAGCTGGCCACCCACAGGTGAGCTGCTGTGTTGCAGCTCCAGCAGCACCTTCGTGGTGGCACCCCCCCATGCCCAATCATGGGCATATGTTATATATCATAGTCCAGTATCCCTGGTGATCCAGTGGACTGCTCGCAGCCCAATCGTGGGTGTCAGTAATAAATTATGACACACCAATCCAACCCTGGTGGCCCAGAGGTACCCCCTTCCCCACCCGCCAACTGAGCCCCACCGCTGGGCGGCAAGTGGTTGGGGAGCGGAGCGGTGGGGCTCAGTGGACGGGTGGGGAGGGGGTACCGCTGGACCACCATGGTTGGATTGGTGTGTCATAACATATTACTGATGCCCGTGTTTGGGCTGTGAGCAGTCCAGGGATATAGAACTGTAATATTTCAACATATGCCCATGATCGGGATGCAAGCAGTCCACTGGACCATCAGGGATGTAGGACTGTAATATTTCAACATATGCCCACGATTGGGCATCGGAGCATGTCGCCGCTTGTGCAGGGGGCGTCGGTCCCTGACGGCTGCAGCCTGGCAGGGTGCCAGGTGCAAGTCGCCCGGGGGATTGGTGCACCTGCATGCAAATGGGGCCATAATGACATGCAAATGGCCCCATTTGCACCTTGCATACATTATAGCCTTATTTGCATGTGCACTTTTGAATATCGCGGTGGTTGCGCCTATCACAACAGCACTTGTGCTAGCGCATCCCCCTGCTCCACTCTGGCCACTTGCGTTGGCACAGTGCCACTGTGCCATGTGCACTGCGGGTGGCCAAGGAGCAATATTCAACGATGCTGTGCCATGGCACTGCTCTGTTGAATATCACCTGTCCATGCCCCTGCACATCCAAGTTGCACTGCACCCAGGGTTGCGCCACAGCCTGGCGCAGTCTGAATATCCCGCCCACAGTATTTTTCTGTTATTTTAACCATCTACACTGTATAGCTATAAATGTCCAAAGTTTAAGATTATATTCCTTGCAATTGTAAACCCCACTTGGGTTTGAACAAGGAATACTAGTGCTCCCCCTGCAGGGGGCCAGGAAGGGAGACAAGTGATACCGTTTTTATGTTCACTTGCGCTTGTGCAAGTAACATCTTGCTACTAATGGCATTTTAGAGGCATGTCACTGCCAAGCCAATTACAGGTGAAACTGCAGTGGGCTTGGTAGTGTAGATCAATGACCAGGCACTCTGGTCATGACAGCAGTTATACTTGCTGATGTGGCATATTCTGTAGTTGAAAGAAATGAACCGCTCCAATGAGAGAGAGCTTCATTTCTTTCTGAAGCCGTAGCACCACAGACCGCAGTAGTAAGCGAGAGAGACAGAGCAGCCCGCCCCTGTAGCTGAACGGCATAAGATCAGAAAATGCAGTATACAGCATGTAACAGATTTTACAAACATTACACACAAGCGTGCATTCCCATGACAGAAAGCTAGCTACGTGCAAAGTAATCCAAAGAGACATCAGTTCAAAT
This sequence comes from Neoceratodus forsteri, assembly GCA_016271365.2. NCBI lineage: Eukaryota > Metazoa > Chordata > Ceratodontiformes > Ceratodontidae > Neoceratodus > Neoceratodus forsteri. The sequence goes on from CM057455.1 coordinate 990,151,397, forward strand.
ATACAAGTTGTCTTACAAATAATTCCATTCTTCAAATGAACATTAAAAGTACTTGATAGAGACCTAAACTTTTATGCTGTGAATGGGGTGAAAAGAAAATGTTGGCACTTAAATCCTGAAGCATCCTGTTCTCGTGCAACCACAAACACTAACTGTTGCCATCAGAAAAGTACCACACCAGAACACAAAAGACTAATCGGCACCACTTTAGAGGAAAAGGCAAGTCCAGTTGTGACTGTGTGCAGCCTCTCAAGATAAAGAATGTGATCAACTGCAACTAAAGATCAAAGCGGAGGGTTAGAACTCTAAGTCATAGAGCATTAGTTCTGGACTTAGAGAGCAGCCTGAAAAAAAAGGCAGCTTTACAGGAAAAAATCATGAACGAACTGTCTGAACTTGCATAGCTAATTAGCCTAGAGCAGTCCCATTCATAAACAGTACCATTGGAAGGGCGGGGCGGGTGGTGCCCCTGCACCTGGCGCAAGCCACCGAGGGGTGCAGTTTTCATCTGTGAAGCTTATTTTTTTTTATTCAATTTGTTGCGGTGCTACCCCTTTAATTTTTTATTTTTTTTATTTTGGCTCCGAGTTGACTGTGTAATTATAACTACCTGTATGCAGGGGCACACATGTGAAAGACCAGCAAGTGGGGTCAATGAGCAGCACTGCTGCAGGCAAATAATCATGTGGTCATTGTGCATTTGATTCGAGAAAGAAAGACAGAGATACTGTGGGCAGGCCAGTGCCGTGCTACCGCCCATTAGCATAAAAGGTAGGGGCAGAGTGCGTGGCACTGAGAGTGAGGCAGTTAGGTTGGGGAGAGACAGTGAGAGAGTGGAGACAGTTAATAGTTATAAATTTCAGTAGAGATTAGATAAAGAGAGTGAGAGAGAGAGAGACTGAGAGCAAAGCAAACAAAAGTGATAGTAGAGTGGAGAGAGAGAATCGAGAGAGAGAGGGCTTGCTGAGATGAGAGGATAGACAGAGAAGACAAGAGTGAGATTCGATCCATTATCACTCTCAAAGTGTAAGCAGATTCAGTAAAAGCAATTAGTCATCCTGTCTCCCACCTCCCGGGCCGTGTGTGACCCAAATTTTATTGTTTTAAATAAATGAAAATTAAATGTGAATGTCCGAATGTGTCCTGTTCATGGCTATTGTTTAGTTTGAGAATGTGATGTGAGTGAGTGTATATGTGGCGGTGCTTGGGGGGGGGGTGAGTAATTCTCGATCAGTAGGAAAAGAAATGCACTGCTGCACTGTCTTACTCTGATGATCAGCCTCAGGAGTGATTTCTGAAGTTTTTATTCAAATTGATTGTGATTGGGCCTGGCTTGGCTGGCAGGCGCGGCAGGGTGGCATGGTGACCTGACTGTAGTTAATAGTTCTGTTCATGGGACAGTCTCTGTCTGAGTCGGGATGGGAGTGTGAAGAAGACAAGTTGCCACCTACCCCCTCTGCTGCCTTGGGCTGAAACTGACTGCCCCATGCCGTGGGTGGGCTACGTGGCATCATCCCTCCCGCCCACCATGTCATTTTTTCCTTGTCCTTGCCTCCTCTTTTTGACCCGCATCCCTGGTCCCTCCTCAGTCATTCCATACAGGTCAGGCAGGCTCCCCTGCGGCCATCACTGGCAGCGCTGCTTTCTAGAAAGGCTTTCTTTAATACTTAACTCCAGGCAGGCCGTGGGCAGTGGGCCCGACTGTGCTGTGCTGTCACAGACATTCGCATTCCCACCCAGAGCACTGAGAGCAGAGACTGCCTGACCCTCCAGTCAGAGCAAGATTAGATGAGACAAAGTTCAAACAGCAACAAAGTGTTTGCTAAAAACACTTCTGGGGTTAGACTAGAGGGTATGATATAGTGTGTTCAGCAGTACTTCATTGTTTTTAAATTACAATACCACTTACTGATCATGAGCACAGATGTTTAAACAGTTGTATCTGCAATGATACGACATTTTAAAAAGGCAAAAGTAGAAGCCTTTATAGTTCTGAAAGTAAAGTATATTATTACACATTGGCTGCAATAAAAGCTTAACGAGACATTTTTTAAATGAAAAATGATTAAAATTATTTGGAACACATATGTTCCTGTTGCTCAGTATTGGATGGTGTTCAGATTTCCCACTTACACACTTTTCATGGGCTCAGGGTTAACCTGATGGTGGGTTATACTGATTGCGGAGTTAGACTGTGGTCTCTGAATGGCCGCATGACCCCTGGAGATGGTCAAACCTTCTCTTCTTCCACTTCTCCAGCAACAGTCAAGTCAGATTATTGATACAGTCCAGAAGTAGCTGTGTAAACTAATATGCAGTTGTGTCAGATTCCTATATCTTCAAAACTGTGAGACATAAGAACTGAATACACATGTATTTTCTTATGTCTCTCAGTTCTGAAGATATAGGAATCTGGCACAACTACATATTAGTTTACATACTGTGTTTTCCTGACCAGCCAGCCTAAGTGCATTCATATGTTTAGTATGTAGAATGGAAAAATAGTTTTTCATCTCTCATACCCACCCATACTGCTGCAAGAATGCATCTGCATTGTATTGCTTTTAATACATTATCAATCAGACTACCCTCCTCCCAAAATAGATTGAATCTGTTTTGGGGGGAGGGTTGATTGACACATTTCCAGCCTTCCAAGGACCACGCCCCAGACCTCAAAAACATAGCTGCTGCTGCAATGCCGTGCCCCCTCCAGTAAATGAAAAAAAAAAATAATGCCTTGTCTGAATGTGCTACCTGAGTGTAATGATTAAGAAGCTGTGGTGGTCCGGATGTAGTCAGTACAGTTATGGTTTCCAGTGGCAGGAATTTCTTGCTTTGGTGTTGCCAGCCTGAACCCGTCTCCTACTACCAGTACTCAGTACCAGACCACTCACTGCTACTTAATGAAGAGTCAGCTGCAGCACTCAGGACTGCCAGGCACTAGGCAGCAGCAGCAGCAGCACTGGCACTGCAGTGTCAACTGGTTGTATTTAAGCATATCTATCTATCTATATATATGTATATATATATATAATGGTAGCATGGTAGTGCTATCATAGTTAGGGCTGAGGAGCCATTTACATGTTAAACCTAAAATTTTGCACCTTAATAGCTTTGCAACCGTTCAACAGATTTGCCTGAATTTTGGAATACATGATCAAGAACCATACATCTTTGGAACTGCCAACTTTTGTACTGTTCAGATATATGGCTACAGAGTTATCAAGCATGATCTGCGCGTGCGTTTATGCTTTTTTGAATTCTTTGCTTGTCCCTACAGGTCGCACGGTTTGCGCGACTGGTCCAGAAAATTCAGGGAACGTGCGGCTGGGGTCCCTGATGTGCCTTTTGAAGATTTCATGAAAAAATATTGAATGGTTCAAAAGTTATTCAAAAAACAATTTCCCATTATAAGTCAATGGGAAACGCTAACAAAAAGTTTGACAGTGTCGCAAATGCACTTTTTAGCCCTCTGCCATCTTAGCTGGCAATGTGGCATCAGGGAAGAGAGGGAAGTGTAGATTAGTAGTAAATGTTATTTGTTGGAACTTGATTAGCAAAAGAGAGCTTAATTTTTCTTTTCCAGCCAGCCAGTCTCTCCTACATCTCATATTCCATGGGAGCAAAATATTCCTTGAAATCAGGGGTAGGGAACATGTAACAAAAGTATGTTTTTTCTTCAAGAAAAGCCCCAAAACTCACCACAGAGCATGTAAATCCCTCAGAGCTTCTGGGGGCCTTGTGGCCCACAGACCCCTGGATCTTTTCTGGGGGGGGGTGTAAAATTAGTCTCTTGCCCAGGGCACCAAAATGCCTTCCTACGGCTCTGTTCATAAACCCCCACTCTACAGCCCTCTCTCCATGGGTCAGAGCACTGGAAACCAGAGTCGACAATGTAGAACAAACAGTGCAGTGAGCACAGCTATCCTCACTTAAATCAGTGGACACTACTTCTACATTAACAAAAGAAAATTCTCAGCTGCGTCAAAGATTAGAGACTCTAGAGAATCAAGTGAGGGAATGCAACATCAGGAATATTGGGCTTCCTGAGCAATTGGAAGGAGATTATCCTCTACTCTTTGTACAGTCAATGTTGCCTCAAGTTTTGGGGCTACCTGAGGAAGACCTTATTTTAGCCCTCGAAAAGGCATATCGGATAACCCCTCATCAAGCTGTTGCCAGAGGAATGGGGCCACAAACTCAGTTGGTGGTATGGACTGGGGTTGATGTCTGGGACAGGATATTAATGCTGGCTAAAAGAAGAAGAAATGTGTGATATGTGGATGCTGAGCTTTCTTTGTTTTCAGACCTCTAGTATCCTACAAAGCAACAGAGGAAGGCATTTGATAAGGTGCAGTCCTCCCTGTGCTCCCTTAAAATTCAACATCAGCTCCTCATTCCTGCTAAGATGTAGGTGAGTTGGAATGGGCAAACATTTTTATTTAATGACCCCAAGGATGCCCTGAAGCTGCAGCAATGTATAGAGGCTGAAATGACAGGGCTGGAGTGTGCCTCATCGAGTGATGATGAAGGAGGAAGCGAGTAATTGTCTTTATGCTCGCTCTTTGGGACTTTATGCTGATCATTGTGGGAGCGAAGTGCTTCCATCTTGAATGAAGTAGACTGTGAGTCATTTTATTTTGAACTGTTTCCTTGAGTGGAGTTTACCTTCTATCTATGGTGCTGGTTTGAACTTTTGTGGGGTCATAATGGGAAATGGAGTTTTTAACCCCTTCACTGGTTAATGAAAATTTGATTTTGTGGAGATGTGGGACTTGTATATTTTATTTATGTTTTCTGGACTATTCTTGTAATTATTAAGTCCCTCTCTGTTACTTGTTTTATATGTACTGTTGGAATGGGGTAGTCCGTTACTTTCTCTTTAACAGCTCAATGTAGTAGAATATAACATAGTTATCTTTCAATGTTATTTCTGGCTCGACCGCGGGATAAAAGTTCTATATTAAAAATCCCTTTTATACCTATGTGGGATGCTGGTAGGCGTTATGCCCGTATGGTTAAACGGGGATCTCTTTTGCTGTTTCTGGTTACTTACAGTCCCTATAGTCGCTCTGTGCTGTTATAAGCCGTGGGAGTATTATTTGAATAATTTAGATTATGGTTATTTCCCCCTATGTCGTACCTTAAGGGTGGGGGTCATTTCAGACCTTTGTAAGTGGATTGTATCTATGAGCATCTAACTGTACCCCTCCGTGTGCATTTTTATTGTAAGTGTTGCTTTGAAACTTATAAATAAAAAGAGAAAAAAAAAGGAAATGCATGAATTATTTGCAGCAGCGCTTCTCATGAGAGACCCAGAGCCCAGAGATTGAGCTCAATCCAATGGTTTTCCTTGGTTTCTCCTCCAGGGGCCTCCAGTCCCAAGTTAGCACTCTCTGCCTCCTATTGGCTGTCCATCTCTTTCACATGATCACATTGTGGGCTGTCAATCACAACCGTCTCTCTTGCTTTTCCTCTTTCTCGTTTTTTTTTTAATCTAGTGATTAAAGTAAGGATGTCTCCAAGGCATCACAGCTGCAGTCAGGCTGGAGGCCGTTTGTAGGTTCTCTGTATTTGTTCTGCTTCCACCCGAGAAAGAGCACCGACCAAATGTCACAGACACAGTGGCGCGTTGGGACTGGGTTTTTTTTCCTTCTTTCCCTATGTTTATGTTCTGGTGACTTGACAAAGGGACTTGGGTCAAATTATAAACTTTGCCCATTGACCTTCATTATTCTGTGCAAAATGTTTTGTTTGCTCTATAAATTCTAGTTAGTGGATTAGCAGTTAACCCCAGAAAAGGACAGTTCAGGAAGGACCAAGGAAATGACTCACATAGTCAAAACAATTTATCCAGCCTTTGCAAATCATGAAAGGACAGCTCGCAGCCTGCCTTAGCCCCTGACCCTCTGTTACCCATCCCAGCACCCACCATCCAATTAAATCCTAACACCCCCTCCCTCTGTATGCTGTCTGCCCCACACCCTCCATTCCCTGTCCCAGCACCCAGCATCCAATTTAACCCTCATCCTCCCTCCCTCCCTCTGTGTGCTGTCCACCCTGCACCCTCCATTCCCCACTGGACCCTGCATCCAGTTAAACCCTCCCACTCCCTCCCTCTGTGTGCTGTCTGCCCCACACACTCCATTCCCCCACCAGGCACGGCATCTAATTAAACCCTCCTGCTCCCTTCCTCCCTCTGTGTACTGTCCACCCTGTACCCTCCATTCCCCCACCGGACTCAACATCCAATTAAACTCTCCTGCTCCCTCTATCTGTGTGCTGTCCCCCCCACACCCTCTATTACCCATCACAGCATCCGCCATCCAATTAAAACATCCCACTCCCTCCAACTGTGTGCTGTCCATACCACACCCTCCATTCCCAGAACTCGGCATCCAATTAAACCCTTATGCTCCCTCCCTCCCTCTGTGTACAATCTGCCCCACACCCTCCATTCCCCCACTGGACCTGACATCCAATTAAACCCTCCTGCTCCCTCCCTCTGTGTGCTGTCCGCCCCACACCCTCCCTTACCCATTCTGGCACAAACTTGCAAGTGAACATTTGGCATTGACAAATGCTTGTCTTATACTTGCTGTGGCTACCATGAAAAGTATTACACAATGCTGGTTGCTGCCTTCCAAACTGGTTAGGGAATTGTAAGAAAATACAATCTATGGAAAATATTAAAGCTCACTTACAGTTGTGAACTGATAATTTGTGGTCTAAATGGTGCCATTTCACTTAATAGTAGAAGAGGTGGAAGGTACTTCAGTACTGGATCAACTGGCAGCTTGGAGCGATTGGTGGTGGCCTTGAGAGGACCTTTGAGATGCTCAGATTTTTAGTTGTAGTCTACTGTTTACTTACATCATGATTTACTGCCTTTGGTTATTTAGCTTAAAGGGGAGGATGTTGTTGTATTTGTTAATTTTTGAGTTCTTTTATTTAAAGGTTCTAAAAACACAAGACACCGTACTTTCTGTAATATTGTGTTACTAGACAGATACTGGGTGACTGGCTCTGAATCTTTGTGACTGCATTTAAATTAATGTGTTATACAGTTAATTGGTTTTCCTAAAGCTGCATAGGTTATATTTTTATCTGTACTGACAGGTTGTGCCACTTTGTATATCACTGATGTACTTAAACGGTGTTTGGTCCTGCCTATTGTACACCTGATGTATTCGGTTTCTGTAATAAAACTTTCAAATACAAAAAAAAAGCTGTATTCCTATGAGTTTGTATATACTGTATATTGATATCACTTAGTCCTGTGGCATTTGGTACTGCCTCAGTTGTTGTTATAGTATATATATTTTTTTTCACTGAATCCACTCTACCCCTGTAACCCCCCCCCACTCCCCCCATGGTTTGCACCTGGAAATGAGCCTTAACTGAATAAAATGTAAATAAATGAAGTCCATTACATATAAAACTGCAAGAGATCCAGACAATTTAGGGCCACTTGGTGTCCTAGCAGAATGGTGTTGCCCTTCTGTGCTGGCAAGCAGGGATCATGGCGGTTAGGGTTGGGATGTGCTGTTGAGAGGACCATGAGCCAGCTCAAGCAGAGAGATGGCTGGGTACTGACAATGTAACAGTGGGCCAGAGTCTGCTCCCTCACAGGGGGGTTGCACTTGCATACAACTGCACTGTGATGTGGGAGGTCACACAGCGGCATGATCCACCACCAGGAAAGATGTGAGGGAGAAAACAGGGCATAATAAGACCACTGATGATAGCTGGCAACAGTCATGGACCTACAGTATGCCATGGATCCCCCACTGTGATCTGGGTAGGTGGGGGCTAGGGGAGCATGGGACTGGGGTGGTCACCACAGGGGTATGACCCTCATGCAGAGAACTGGTTGGATAGAGGTAGTGGAGGGCAAACAGCTACATAAAAAAAGGTTTGAACGATTTAGCTTGGTATTTACTAAAAACTATTGCAAAAGAATAACCTTATCCACTTATAATTATTTTTAGTAGGGCTATCTGAATGCCATTTTCCAAATACTTGACCAAATGACTGGCATTCAGCAGCCAAATAGTCAGAGTTCCAGGTATTCAGGGCTTATATAAGGAAAAAAAGCCCCACCCTCTTCCACAGCCACTAAATCAGTAAAATGTAATCAGTGATGAAAGTGAACAGGAACACACAGAAACTCTATTCCTGTACCTTTTTTGCAGCAGGAACGGAGTTCCTGTACATCTTTCCACTGATATTGGAACTGAAATTCTTAAAATTTATTTATTTATTTATTTGCTTTTGGTAACTGGGTAAGCACGCTAGACAGCCAGTGCCTATTTTCAGGTGCGACCCGGGAGAATAACAGGGTAATTACAAGGGAGAGGATACACGGACAACAATTACAATCAGGAGCATTGGAGAACAATTACAATCTGGAGCGGGTATACTTCAACAATGAAGCAGAATAGGGGTTACAGAGATAACATTTTGTCAGAAAGATTACAGAATAAATTACAAATAACAGATAGATACACAGATTGTTCATGTATTCAGGAGCAAGACATTTGTCAGGTGCGTGCGACACAGGATGAGGAGAAGCTGTGGTATTGTATGTGGACAACCACAGGGTACAAACATAATGACCTAGGGGCTACAGGGTGGTAAGAGATGCCCCCCCAGGGTGGGAGGCAGTAAGTGGCAACCTGTCCCAGTCGAGTACTTCCCTTAGCCAGCAGCAAGGGAGGGGGAGAGAGCTAGGATGGGGAATCATACGGCCGGGGAGGTCATGGGGCAGGGCACAGGCAGGTAGCAGCAGGCTTCAGGAAATGCCAGAGGGAGGTTTTGAAGCAAGAGTGGGAGGGGGAGGCTCGGACCTGGGGGGGAGGGAGTTCCATAGCTTGGGTGCGTGAGAGGCAAATGCCCTGTCACCAGTGAGGGTGTGGGTCCTAGGGACCAGATGGGTCTGGGACACACAGGACCTAAGGTGGTAGGTGGCGGAGGCATGTTTCAAGGGGAGGGCAAGTGAGGCAGGGACATAAGTACAGATGACGTTGTCAATGAAGTTGCCCAAGGAGTATGTCCGGAATTTGTCAGGGGGGAGCCAATCAAGACTGGAGTAGAGCTCGCAGCGGTGGGTAAGCCGGGGGGCCGAGAGCGTGAAGCAACAAATGTTATTGTATGTGGTATCCCATTTAGCCAGGCATGAGGAAGGGGCAGAGGCAAAGGCGACAAGACCATAGGAAAGGGTGGGCAGGAGTACCCCCCTGGCTAAGGCCAGCCGAGTGGCGGGGGTGAGGCAGTCCTTGGCTCTGTAGGCAAGGCCTAGTTTACCATTTGTGGCATTGCATATGTTCCAGATGTGCCCAGTGGGGTCCAGCTGGGGGTCAAGGGAGAGTCCTAAGTACTTAACAGAGACTACTGTAGCCATTGGGGAGTTACAGGCATCAAGGATTTTTAGGGGCGCCGTGCAGGAGGCAATTTTGACTGCGGAGCCGAATAGCATTGCCTGGGTTTTCTTGAGGTTGATTATGAGTCTATGCCCTTCCAGCTATTTACAGATTCAGGAGAAGACAGAGTTGAGTTGGGCATTGATGGTGGTGATATCATGGGAGCTGGCCAACAGGACGAGGTCATCCGCGTACATGGTGAGGTGCCCTTCGGTAGCAATGGAGGGTAAGCCATTGACAAACAGGGAGAACAGGATCGGCCCGAGGACAGATCCTTGTGGGACTCCACTGGATACGGGCAGTGGGGGTGAGAGGGTATGATTGAAGCAGGTGAGTTGCATCCTATCCCCTAGGTAGCTGGAGAACCAGTCAAGGGAATGGCGGGAGAAGCCAAGGGTGCGAAGAGTGCCGAGGAGGAGGGGATGATCTACACGGTCGAAGGCTTTGGATAGGTCCACGAATATGGCCCCCGTGAGTTTACCCTGATCGGTGGTGGTCCTGATCCTTGTTGTAACCTCAGCCAGAGCCGTAGAGATGCTGTGGTTTTTACGGAACCCATGCTGACAAGGGGAGAGGACATTGTATTCCTGGATGTAGTGTTGGAGCCGAGACACAACTGCTTTTTCCAGCAGTTTGCTAGCAGCTGAGAGTATGGTGATGGGACGATAGTTGTTTATGTCCTTGGGGTCACCATTTTTCAGTACCAGAACAACCCTGGCAATTTTCCAAAGGTTGGGGATGACCCCGGTTATGAGCGAGGTGTTGAAGATGTGGGCAAGAGGCCTGGCAATAAGGGGAGCCCCCAGGCTGAGAAGCCTGGGTTCAAGTCCATCGTGACCCGCCCCCACATGGTGGGAGAGACCGACAAGGAGGGCCTGGGTCTCCTTCACAGAGATCTTCTTGAGGTAGAAGGGTGGGCGGGGTGACTGAGGGCCGGAGCCGAGTGCTGGGGCTGCTGATAGTGGGAAGGGGTGACGGCAGGTCAGTGAAGAGACGGTTAAGGAGGAGGCACTGGTGAGGGTTATACAGTTTGCCTCACCAATTGTCATGTCCAGTAACTCGAGTTTTGCGTGAGCCACTGACTAGGTTTTTATGTTCACCTAGAAACGTCTGGGGTCGCTACAGAAAAATCAGTCAGAGCTACAGTATTGGACTTGCCAGAGAGCGAGTAGCCCTCTTTGCAGGAGTTTCTGAGCTGGCGATACAACTGGAGATCCATTAGGTTACGCGATGCCCTGTATTTTGACCAGGCCTTGTCTCTCTGCTTCATGAGAGATAGGAGCTCGCTGTGAAGCCATTTTGTTACCGATCCACGAACCCGCCTTTTGGAAGGGGGGGGCATGCCTATTTTGGAGCGGAGCAAATGTCGCAAGGAAGAGGTCAAGGGCTGTGACGGGGTCAGGTGTAGCCAGAACGTGGTTCCAGGACACACCCTGAAGGTCCTTGAGGTAGGAGGGGATCGAGAATTTTGAATGGTCCCTCATAGTTACCACTCTGCAGGGGACTCTGGACGGATTTGAGCCCCAGATGCAGTAAACCGGAGAGTGGTTCAAGATGGAGTCAGGGAGGAGTCCTGACTTAGCAATTTTGTCCAGACGGTTGGACAGGATCCAGTCGATGAGAGACCCGCTGTCCCCACGATTGGAGGGTCGGGTGGGTTCTGCAATGACCTGGCTATGGGAGAGGACAGAGAGTAGCGGTTCATACGACTTGGCGTGAGGCCCCAACCAGTTAAGGTTAAGGTCACCTAGTAGGAGCAGCTCACTGGAGCCCACCTTCTCTTGAAGTAGCTCCAGTAGTGAGGACAAACCCTGCAGACCCCCCTTAGGAGGGTTATATGCACACACTATGTGTACTTTTTTGGTGTTACCAAGGAAAAGAAGAGAGTGGAGAAACTCGCAGTGCAAGGTTCGAGGGGTGTTGTGTGGCACAATGAAGATGTTTAGGTGCGCCCTGAAGTACATAAGTACACCTCCACTTCTTTTGGTACCAACCCTGTCAAGTCTTGCCATGCCATAGCCCGGGAGGGAGCAGGCCGAGTCAGGCATGCGGGGTTTGAGCCATGTCTCAGTAATGCACAGGACGTCAGGTTTGTAGTAGGCAGACCACACGGTTAGTTCCACCAGATTCGGGATGAGGCTACGGATGTTCAGGTGGGCTATTTTTAACCCCTTGGCTGTCCCCCAGGAGGTGGGGGGGCAGAAGGGTGCTGGGTGCAGCAGAGGACCCAGGCTGCTGGCAATATAATGGTCATTTCTGGGCCTGTGATTTGAAATCAGGGGTTTCCATTTCCATAACAAAATTTAACTTGTATAATAACGTAAGTGTCCTAGATACACTGGATCTGCTAGTACCATACAAATAGATGTGTCTCGATTGAAAGAGTTATCCTTCAGATGGAGGATCTTCATTCTACATTTCATATTTTCTATTGTCTGAGTTCCTGTACTTCTTGTCTACCACTTTCATCACTGAATGTAATTCCTTCCTCCCCCCCCGTATCAGTAGCCCAATCCCACCTCCCCCGCAGCACCCACAGTCTGTTTTATTTATTGAATTTGTAAACAGAATTCCACGATGGGTGACTGGCACAACCCACCTGCCTCTTAATGTTCCTCGTGCTCATTTTCACTTAAAAAAATACATACTGTAGCTCACATTCACCCCCCTCCACCCAATCCAGGCAGCACCCTATTCCAACCCTACTCGTCCACCTCTGCATCCAATTCTAAGTAAGAGAAGGAGATTGGAACAACTTGCCTTCCTCCATGGCTGCACCTTCTCATCCAGAAAAGCACTTCCACACTTTCTCAAGTAAAACCAGCTGATCATGTGATCAGTTGAAAGAGCTATTGTGCAAGCACTTTCATTCACGAGAAGACAGCTGGCCATGGAGGCAGTTGAAGGGGACTGTACCCACCACCCATTTTAGGATTTTCTTGACAGTTTCAATAAATAAAACAAATCCAGTGTGCTGGGGGGGATCGGGCTGCTGATACGGGATGTGGGGATGAGGGTTACATTTTACTTTGGTTGGGGGGCATTACTGTAGGTCATTAGAGTGTCAGGAAGAACAGCACTGTAGAAACAGCGCCAGCAAGAACAGAGCCTGGTATAAACAGCGCATGCAAAAACATTGCACAGAAAGTAAAAAAAAATACTGAGCAGCACACTGGGAAAATGGGGGCTGGAACAACAGGGGAGGCACATTACACCTGCAGGGACATGTTATAGGCAATACCTTGCAGGTACTCATATGTGGACTGTGTGCCATAGCCAGCCACAACCACAGCAATCCAGGCAGTGATGGACCAGTACTTCCTTTTGCCACAGGTTGGCTCATGCCCAGCAACCAACTTGGCATACTTCATGTCCATCAGGCGCTGCTCACCCTGGATACAGTGAAGCACCATATGGTGGGGTGGCTCACACCGATCTGGCTGCTGAAACTACGGAGCCACCCCTACACTGCATTGCTCATCCGTGGCATGTCCTCCTTCATCACCATGTAACAGTTCTAGAGCTGCAGGGGATACATTGGCCGCTGTCTGCTGGACCTGCCCACAGGACAGCCCAGCCAGGTATCCTCAAAGTAATCCAGGAATGGCTTTAGCAGATCCTCATTGTCCCTGAAGAACTGCCAGTCTCTTAAATTCCTCAAATGCTGCCACGACTGTGACCACAGGTACAAATGCCAGTGCTGCTACAATGGGGACATGCAGGGCGAAGGTTGCATCTGCCATGTACTGTTCCACAACCCCCTCTACCTGCTGCACCCATCTCCATAGCACCTGGCAGAAGTGGATGTAGCAGCCCCAGACCTTGGTGGCAGGGAACACGGCCGTGAAACCCTTGATGGAAGCCTGCTCGTAGTCCACCATGATGCTGCTTGGTGCAAGGATGGAGCACAGTTCCTTCAGCTGAGTGAAAACTTGAGTGTATGCTGCAGCAGTCCGAGATGTCATGAGGATGTATGCTGCTGACAGCAACGTGTTGTTGGTGATGGCATCGGTGGTGTACAGCTGGTTGAACAAGGGGGGACTGCATTTGAATGTCCTGCAATGTACCAGTGGGTGCTGCTCTCCAGCAATGCAGTGTTCCCCTGTGTGCAACACAGTAGGATCTGTCCAGCCCCAGGGCCACTGTTGAATCAGTGGAATGCCCCCCCCAGTTACCCAATACTCATTGGGCACCTGCAGCTCTGACACAGATGTGGGCACAGTAAGGGTTTGGCGGGCAGCACATTGGACCCTGCCAACAGTTCTCTGCAGCTGGTCCATGGCAGGCAGGTGTCCATATATGGCTACTGGAATATCCCTGGTGCAGGCCAGCATCACCTGACTGGTGCTGTCACCTGTCATGACAGCTCTCTGCTTGACTGACTCCACCACACTGCATACAGAGATGGCAGCTGAATCAGGCACATAGTTGTAGTACTCCAAGCAGTGCACAACCTCTTCAGCCACCATATGCAGGCAGCCCTTGCACTTGTTGCGGTGGTACTCCACGCATTGCCAGTATGTTTCCCCCTGCCATTCCCTCTCCTTACGGTACAGGTGGTCATGATTCACAAGTATCTTACCACCCTTCTGGCTCCGTGTATAGTTCAGAGGCACTGTGCTTCACTCCTCGACCCTTCACAGTGCCAAGAACCTGCCCTTACCACCGCAGTATTTGGCAGGACAGCCATCATCCTCAGTGCCTGCACCAGGTACCCACCCCCCAAGCAATTGGTTGCACCTGTGCCTGTCCAACAGGTCCGCTGTCATGCGGGGTCACCATTATTTCCACTGCCAAATGTTCACACAGGTACTGTGTTGCTCAGGGATCTGCAGGAATTACAGTGCAGTACGTACATTTACACTCCAGACCTGTACTTGTCAAAAGGATATCAGCAGCTCCATATGCTGTCTTCTAGTAACTCCACCACACCTTTGCTGCCAGAGGACAAAAGGTATGCTTGTCCCATGGACTTCCTGGTTCAGTAACATTTTCAGTAGGCAGTTGCAAGTACTGCAGCAGTCTGACATGGCTGTGTGCAACTGTATCCCTTGACATTGCACTGCGCTGCTACCTACCACTGATACTGAACCCCTGCCTCAATGTCCATACTACACTAACCTGCCTAACTACACCTAACCACACACCCTACATGCTGTGCCAGACCGCTTGCACAGCTCAGCCCAGCACCTTCCACCATCCTGTTCTACACATTACAGGCAGCTCCCTACGGCTACATGTCTGCATGCTGTCCATGGCCGGTCCCCCCTCTGTGGTTCACCACCACTCCTCTGTCTATCCTGGTGATTGGTGTTGCTCCGGTGGCACCCTCCACTGCACGCCCACACATCCCGCGAGTGCTGGTCAGGTACACAACCCATGTTGGAACAGGTCGGGCAGGTGGACATAGTGCCTGGGGGTGGCCAGTGTGCTGGTGGTTTCTGTGGGCTGCTATGTGTGGGTGGCAGGAGGGTGCTGCTGGCCCATGGGTCCATCCTGTGCCCCTCCCATCTGTGCAGCTCACCTCCTCAGGTGGTATGGCATGCCAAGGGGGCAGTTGGCATGGGGTGTTGCTGTGGCTGTCAGTGGGTGGGTGGGGGCTGCTGGACGGTGTCTCCAGTGCCTCCCTGTGCCCCTTGCACCTCACTGGCATTCCTCTGTAACCATCCCCCACAGGGCCACAGGTCCCCCTCGGCAGCATGATGACCGTGTGGCATTCTCACCTGCCAGCATTCTGCTCCATGCTGCCTTGTTGCAGGCGTTGTTTTGACCATGCTGTTTAGCGGTCCCTATTCGGTTTATGCTACTGTAACCTGGTAGGGTTTTGAGCAGGGGAAGGGGGGACTGTTTCTCTTTTTTTATTTCGATAGGGCTGAATATTCTTTCCCAAATATGAATAGTCCTCTATTCGGGAAGGGTTCCTGAATGTTTAGGACCCCATCTGCTGTACTCGTGGTATTGGGGAAATGATATTGAGCCTCTGCACTTCCCTAATTTTTTATCATTTGTCACCAAGAAAATGCTGCATACTAGAAAAAACTTAAAGGTTATCCCCTTATTAATGGCTGCAGTGAAGCAGAGGTTTGTAACTACTGCCACTATCATATCTTTGTGGACATCTATAAGTATCGTGCTGACATGGTGTACCTTCAGCTTTAAGAAATCCGAGTGTGGTGTCCTTAAGTGACCATTCTTCAATACCTCTTGTTCTCTGCATGTGTCAGTCCTCCTCCTGTCATATTAAATAGCTGCTGTCTGCTGCATTAGAATGTATGCAGATGATACAGTCATTTGTGTGCTGATAAATCATTAGAAGTGATTCATAAATACCCTTCAGTCTGACTTTGTTGATGTTGCACATTGGTTTGTGAATAATAGGCTGGCCTTGAATTCAGTAAGGACAATAGACTCGAGCATGGACTGTGAAGTACACAAATTTAACAAATCCTTACTTGTAACCAGCTTGGAGAGAAGTTGTATTTTGAGGACAAATGAATTTTTTGCTCTTTTGTAAGTTGATTATTGAGTTACCAATCTACTTCCAGTAGGTCACACCTCAGAAATTACTGCAATTTTAATTAACAAAACATCCACAAATCAGGGACTGGAAAATGTACCCTTAAAAATAATGGAGCCCTTGTTCTGTAAATCTTTAGTTTTCTTGTATTTATTTAGGTACCTGATATCTTCTCCTTCTCAGTACCTTTTGGTACGTGCACACCCACTACATGCCTGTCTCACAGGTTGCCCTCAACCTGCAATGCCGGACCACTGTCTCACAATGGTACCCCATGGAAAAGACCCTCCCTGGTGAACCCCAGAGGGTGTGGAGCCCTCTGGGCTTCTTAAAAAGTCATCAAAGGAGTCCGAGTCAGGTGGCATTGACTTCAAAACACTGCACAAGCTCTGTCACAGTTGGAAGCACAGAAACATTGCTGGCAGTCTTTGTTACTGTACGTGTTCCCCAGACAGAATTTAATAACCATCTCGCCATGGAATGTGGATCCTGATAGGGCAGTACTGAAGTGAGCTATCTTAGCTTCTTAGGCATGCGGGAAGGCGGGAGTGCATGCCCCTCCCCCAAAAAAATATCGGAACATTTTAAAACTGTATGGTGGGGGTGTATTTTAAGGGGAGGCACTGACAAAAGGATCTTTTTTTCATCTTGGGTCCCAAAACAGTCCCAAAACATTATTCTTTGTGTGTCACTGCTCAGCAGTATGGTGAACTTTGAGCTGCACAATGCTGAAATATTTAATTGGTCATTAAATAGATGTAGAACATGTCAGAAAACTCAAAATCATTGTTTTCTTAATGGTGTTACATAGCATAGGCCACAGTGAAGGTGCTTTGAATTTGTTGTAAAAATAGTATACTGTTAACAGACAAGTAACTTATGTCTGTTCTCTTTTATATGTGTTACTAAATGTTTTCCAAGTCTGGCATTATTCCACTCATTCCATTAGGTATTCTGATAAAATCTGATTAAGATGAAAAATAACAATTTGGCAATTAAGTGAAGTGCTTTAGAAATTTATATGCTGTCATTAAGTTGGCTTGCTCTTTGAAATGTAACTTATTACTTTTTTAAAGTAATAAAATTGCTAGGCTTGGAACACCTTCAGCAAGTGAAAAAATATTTCAAAGTAACATATTGATTTTACTTTACCTTGGAAGATTACATTCTGTTTAAGTTTTAACTTGATAAAAACATCATTTGGTCTTAGGTAAATATGTGATTTGGGGCCTTTGTTGGAGGGGTTCATCCCTATTGGTGTGACAGTCATTTTGTCGATGCCAATATTGGTGAAGGCAGTACGTTGCGCAGCATTATGGCACCAGGCATTGCAGCTTCTGGGACATATAGCACCAAAGTACCATCCTGGGAAACAATCCTGTTTGGTGGAGGGCTTTGTTCCCCACACTCCCCAATATGGACGGCATCACCCCCTGCATTCCCGAAAACTAAAGATAACCTCATCTAGGGTAGGCATGCCCTGGACAGGGCAGAAATTGGGTGGGCACAAAGGACAGCATGGGTGAGAGGCTATGTAAAATCAAGATCACTCCTGTCACTGTTGCCCTTATTGCGGCGCCCTACTGTAGTCACTGTGCTAGCAGTCTACCTTGCTGGGGTATCCCCAGTACTGCTTTAATTTTGCTACTCATCTATTTTGCCATAGCGTCTTTCTTTCCTGGGATAGCACACGCTGTGTTGGTGCTGTGTTCTCATCAGTATTTACACAGAGCAAGGCATAAACAAAGCAACTCAGTCTTTTTTGCTAGATGTGTTATTCTGTGTTTTGCTAGATTTCCAACATTGTTACACCATTGTTAAGTCAATGTGTGTGTCTGTTCCTTTTGGATATGTGACCAATGCTTCCGAGGAAATGCAATGTGCTGTAGTTTACTGACCGCAAAGTACATACTGATTAAACACTGTTTTTAGCAGAGCCAATCAAATGAGACCAGGTTCCCACTGTCAGTGAATTCAAACTGTTGAATTAAAGTCATGGAACTCACCCTCCAACCAAAACAAACTCGAGTTCATTCATTAAATTGTGCAAAACTTCCAATTTATTGCAAAGCAGAATGCCACAGCAGTGGATCAAACAAACAACTAATGTTTCACCAGTTGCAGGCTTTATCAAAGTTATACAAAATCACACATGCCCCCATAATGCAAAACAGCATGGGCTGCATATACAAATCACCACAGAATATTATGCTGGCTCAATTTTAAGCAGTAATGCATGGTACCGAAAGGTCTCTCACACAGTTTACAAAGGGTACCAATAGAAGACACAGACACGTGTTTCATCCTACCAGGACTCATCAGTGTGCCTCGTCTGTTTGACACCCCAGTGGAATGAACCAGCTACCCTAAGATGGTCTATCTGGGTTATGTTGTGGTGAACCCAATTAAAACAAAAAACAAGTTAAAAGACAAAGAACCTCAGTGTGCAAGCGCTGAGGCAGTGGTTACCCCAAAGGGCATTGGCCGGGAAGCCAAGTTTCAAAGAAATACAAATCACACATGCTCCCATAATGCAAAGCATCATGGGCTGCATATGCAAATCACCACAAGTATTATGCTTGTTCAACTTTAAGCAGAAATGCATGGTACCGAAAGGTCTCTCACACAGTTTGCAAAGGGTGCCAACAGAAGACACAGACACGTCAAAGTTAGTCCACCCTAGAGTTACAGTACCTCTCTTTTATAGGTTTCATAGGTTTGTTCAGAGCTCAGAAGACTTTTACTGGCCATACAGCTCGCCAATAGAAATTACTGATATCTCAGAATATTATTTTCAATCAGGTATCTATCCAGATTCGTTTTAAAAGCCTGCATGGTACTACTAGATACCACCTCCAGTGGCAGTCTGTGCCAAATTGGCAGAACTCTTACACTAAACCAGTGCTTTCTTTTAGTAGTCCTATACCTTTCCCTTGTTAACTGCAATGCATGTGCTTTGGTCTGATATGGCTGTTACCGTAGCTTTAACTCCAACTGTTCCCTCAAATCGGTATCAGTAAGGGCCTTAAAGACCATACACATGTCTCCCAGCAGCCTATGATATTCCAGCATATACATCCCTAATTTGTTCAACCTATCCTGATAGTCCCACCTTTGCACCCCATCGATCATCCATGTAGCTCTTCTCTAAACCCTGTCTAATGACACAATCTCCTTTTTGTAACCTGGAGACCAAAACTGTGCTCAGTAGTCCATATGCGGCCGCACCAGGGACCCATACAAGGGCAACAAGACCTCCCTCGTCCTACTCTTAATATGCCTACTTATACAGCTTAATATATTACCTGCTTTTTTAACCTCCTGGCTACAATGCTGATTAAATTTCAGGTCATTTGAGACCCTTACTCCCAAATCCCTTTCATCATTAACCTCCCTTATTATCTGACCATTTAGCCTGTAAGTGGCCCCTGCATTTTTTCTGCCTAAGTGTATGACCGTGCACTTATCCACATTGAAGGTTAACCTCGAATCTTGTGCCCAACTCTGCAGTTTGATCAGAGTTTCCTGTAATCTAGCAGTTTCCAGGTTGCTGTTTATCGTGAAGCCAATTCTAGTATCATCAGCAAACTTTGTTTCCCATGCATCCGCTCTGGCTGTCATGGAATGTATATATACATTAAAGAGGCAAGGGCCTAGAACAGACCCCTGTGGGACCCCACTCGTCACCCCTGACCATCCCAAGCTACGTCCCCTGATTGTCACTCTCTGTTTTCTATTGGATAGCCAGGAGCTAATCGAATGAGTTATATTTCCCTGGATGCCATATTCTATCAGGGAGTCCACAAGTTCTCCACGTGGTACTTTATCAAAGGTCTTGGAGAAGTCCAGGAAAATAACATCCACTGGATACCCTTCATCTAAGGCCTTACTGACGTTCTCATAGAATCCCAGGAGGTGTGTCTGACAAGATCTACCATGCTTAAATCCATGTTGCACCTCATCAATATCCCCTCACTGCTGCATATCCAGTTCTATGTGTTCCTTTATGACCCCTTCTAATATCTTACCTAGTATTGAGGTCAGGCTTATTGGTCGATAATTACCAACATCCTGCCTGGAGCCCTTCTTAAAAATGGGGATAACATTTGCCTCTTTCCGTGCATCTGCTGCTTCTCCCTGATCCAAAGAAGCCTGGAATAGGTAGGTTAGGGGTTCGGCCAATATTTCTGCCAATTCTATGATTACTTTGGGATAGATTCCATCTGGTCCCATGGATTTACTAGGATTTAAGCTGAGCAAGTATCTAGCCCACGTGAATTCCATTTAAAGTGACAGTTCAAAAAACTCACATTCTTTAGTATCCATAATGTATAAGATAGCGGCAGCCGCGATGAGCTAGTCACCTGTCCGTCGACCTGTTTGTTTGCTTTTTAGTTTTTTCTTAGTCTGCTTTTCACCACATCACCACATTGCTTTGTTTTGTGGTGTGTTAGTCATTTTATTTTGTTTTATGTTATTTTATGCTATTTTACGGTTGCCGTGTTTGGTGTCCCGAATCACGGTATGTGCATGATGGCCTGGGATGAGCTGTAAGTATAGCCGGTAATATGTGGAGCAAAGGGGCTATACTGGTGGTGAAGTCTCCTGTTGGAGTGGACTAAGGAGAGCTGTGGTCTGGGTGCCTGCTTACTGATTTCTGTCGATCGCTTGTCGGTCGCTATCTGACCGTGTCCCCGATTGCTCTCTGGATCGCTTTGGAGTTAAGGGGGTGAAGCCTCCTGTTTGGATCGGTCTGAGGAGAATTGTGGACTGGGTGTCTCCATATTTGTGCCTGTGGGATGCTATCTGTTCATGTCTCCATTTGCTCTCTGGATATTTTTGGTGGATTATTCGGCTGCTGCTCGCTGTGCATCAGAGGACTGGATCAGGAATTCTGGTGGGAATGGCTGTACGGGGTCCAGTAGTGGCTCCCAGAAGTATCACTGTAATTTCAAATATCAATTTGAATAGCCCAGCTTTGAAGTTTCCTCCGGAGTCCCTCGGTACTTAATCCCAGTGAGGATTAACTAGGAACTTGTCCTGGAGGTTGGATGTGGGAATTCTGACTCAGGAGTCCATGCATTCTGTGCTTTCTGGCAAGGGATTGACTGAACTTCGACTTCATTTGAGTTGATTGATGGGCCTGTGAGGGGCCTCAGGGGGCCAGTGTCCCACACAGGGGTGGGAAGTGGGGTCGGTTGGAGGACCTGGCCTGTTATTCCCCCCTCCTAGGCTTCTGGGGCAGTCCACTGGGGGTGAAGTTGTTCCAGAGCCGTAGTGGTGGGCCACTGTTCTGATGGGGTGATTCGCTATTTGTTGGTGGAAGAATTTTTGTGGCCTAGTGAGGGTTTCAACACCTCCAAACTGGAAGAACTGAGGATTTATGCCTGATTTTTGGATGTCAGTGGGTCCGGTACAGTGAATCCCTATATTTGACTTTTTTAGACTGTGGGTGGTTGGATTACAGCCAGCTTGATCTACCCCAACCGCAAGTATTTTTCTTTGACCCTATATACTTTGTGGAAGTTATATGAGCAGTGAGATGGCTCAGTTTACATCTGCAAACTCTCCCCATTGCAGAGATTTGTGAGAGACTTCTCTGAGGGGAGTTTTCGAATAACTTCTATAATATTTTTTATTTTAGTTTTGTTATAGTTTTATTTGTTAGGTGGCCCAGGTTGTGAGAGGACTGGTGGGCCAATTTATTTATTTATTTTATGTGATAGGGAGGTTAGGTTTTATTGTTTAAGTTATGTATTTTAGTTATTTGTTTTGTTTGAAGTTGGTTTGATTACTTAGTTGGGTGGGGGGTGAGAAAAGTTATGGCTGTGATTTGGGGTTTTATATATTTGTTGTTTTAATTAACCAATTAGATTGGTGTTATTTGGCTATGTGGGGGTCCTGGGATAACTGTCAGTTTGGGTTTCCCCGCGATCAGGCACTATTCAGCCTCCACTCTCTATGCTCTCCACCCTTTCCACCCCCCTCTGTTGACCTTTTCTACCTACCAACGTTGTCGGGCTTTAGGTATCACCCGTACAGTAGGAGGGTGGGGTGTGGTGGGGGAGTGAACAGCAGAGGCTGGAAGAACGGGGTGCTCCTATTGGGGTTGTTAAGTTCAGAAAACGCCCTGGGGTGAAATGGAGTCTAGAGCATGAGCCACCATGTCTGGCCTCCATACCCAAGGGCATCATTGTTGGGGATGGGCTGGTGGTTGGGGCACCCCAGGAGTTCAGTCCGATTCGGGCTGTGTTGTGCAATGCCAGATCTCTCAAGAACAAGACCGCAGTGATTGCAGATCTTGTTGGCTTGGCAGATCTGGCTTGCATTACCAAAACCTGGCTGGACGATAATGCAGGTCCCATATTTGAGGCCTCTATTCCGTCCAGGTTTGCGGTGATACGCTGCCCGACATTGGACTATGGGGGGGGAGGGTTGCGGTCTGTTTCAAGACCGAATTGTAGCTCACCAGTGTTCTAGTTGAGGTGACCAGCTCATTTGAATGTGTTGTAGTAGCAGGTGCAGGCTATAGAATAGCTCTCATCTATCGTCCACTCAGAGATGGGAAGCAATTCCTTAAGGAAGTGGCAGACTTCGTCATCGATATGACATTTGAGTCACCCAGGCTGATGGTTCTGGGTGACTTCAATGCCTGGATCGATGACGAACTCTCGCAATTTGGAAAACACTTCCTCCAGTTGATGAAGTCACTGGGCCTGACACTGGTGGTTACCACTGCTACTCATAAATCCAGCCATTCCCTTGACTTGCTTTTCCTCCTGGGGATCAAGGCCTCAGACGTGGGGGTGGAACCAGTCAGTTGGTCTGATCACTCAACAGTGAAGTTCAATTTTGGCATTCCCCCTTGTAGGCCACCCCCTGTGGAGATGGTCAAGTTCTGACTTTTACGGAATATTACTTTCGATGGCCTAGCAGCGGTCCTTGACCTATCTGAACTTCCTGCAGATTGCAATAATCCTGAAGCCTTGGTTTTGGCATATAATACTGCCATCACCTCAGCTTTGGATACTATTGTACCAGTGCGTGTGCAACCTCTCTCCCTCCACCCTCGGGCTCCGCAGTTTGATGGAGCCTTGAGGGAGTTGTGGCATCTAGGTCACAGGTTAGAACATTGTTGGTGGAAATCCAGCCTGCATGTCGACCACCTTAGACTACTAGAACATTATTAGTTCTACCAGTCAGAAATTTCCCACAAGAAGGCAGAGTTCCTGTCCAGGGAAATTTCTGCTGCTCAGAACCGACCAGCCCAGTTCTTCAGAACTGTAGACAGGTTGTGCAACCCAGCCTGGATGCAGCTCCGAAGAGCTTTTTCACAATTACAGTGTGATGAGCTTGCTCGGTTCTTTGCTGATAAGGTGGCTGACATTAGGTCAGAGATCCTCACAACACATTCTATGCGAGTTGTGGAGGATCAGGGCTTGGTCACTGTCCCTCCCTTTGCCTGGAGTACCTTTGACTGTCTGGAAGTCGTGGATGTTATGCGGATTGTCCAGGGGATGCGCCCTACATGCTGTAGTTTAGATCCGAGTCCGACATCCCTGATTATGAGTTGTGATGATCTTATCAGCCCGGTTCTTTTTTTTGTCATTTAACACTTTATCCTCCTTGCAGCCATGGTCCTGCCCACATCCAGCCACTGCTCTACTCCGCCACTGACCCTGAAGCTTGCATGCCCAGCTGGCAGATGCAGCTACACCTATGAAAGGGGCTCCCCATAGCCCATGTGCCCGGCGAGGAAACCAGTACTGGTACATGCCTCCAGGCATCGTCAGCCGGCGGAGATGCAGCCATCAAGCTGCCACGGACCCGTGCTGCCTTTTTCCCATATTCTCCCCATTTGAAATCGCAGATGTGCAATGACATCTATGTACATACAAGCAGATGTCCACCACGATCCCCCCCCTCAGTTACACCATCACTTGCGGTACCTCCGGGTGTCCCCAGGGGTTGCCGCAGTGCGGTGTACAGTCCCCAACCCTCCCCAGGACTGGGAGAGCTGTTTCTGATGCTCAATCCAAGTCCTCCCCTGCCTAACCTCAATGACCCGAGCTCATTCCCGAACCGGGGTCACCGGCATGGCATGAGGTGTGGTGTCCAGTGCCTCAACCCTCAGTGTCACCAGGCCAGCATTGGCCTGGTTCTGGCACAGATAGTCTGGTGCTCCCTTGACCCTAGTGTCTATCCCTGTTCCTTGAAAGAGGCGGTGGTGACACTGTTGTTGAAGAAAGCTTCTTTTGACCCAGATTCTCTTGCAAACTACAGGCCTATCTTGAACCTCCCCTTTCTGGGGAAGGTGATCAAGAAAGCAGTGGTTGCACAACTGGAGAACCATTCGACCATCCATAACATTTACAAACCTCTCCAATCTGGTTTCTGGAAGAGGCATAGTACCGAGACTGCGCTGGTTCAGGTGCTCAATGATCTCCTGATGGCGAGAGACCAGGGAAAATGGTCCATTTTGGTACTTTTAGATCTGTCATCAGCGTTTGACACTGTCAACCATGGGGTTCTGCTTGAACGCCTGAGATTTATCTGTGGACTCTCTGGATTGGTCTACAGATGGTTTACATCGTACCTCACTGGAAGAACTCAGAGGGTGATGTCGGGGTTTTTTTCCTCTGACCCGATCCCGCTGTCATGTGGGATCTCTCAGGGCTCAGTATTGTCCCCCATGCTGTTTACGGTGTATATGCTTCCCCTCAGAGACATTGTAAGACGGTATGGACTGAGGTTTCATTGCTATGCCGATGATACCCAGCTCTACCTGTCTTTTTCTCCCAACCAGGAAGGAGCAATCTTGATATTTAATAACTGCCTTGATGAAATCCAAGATTGAATGAAGTCCAGTTGGTTGAAGTTGAATCCTGGGAAGACGGAGGTGATGGATTTGGATCCAGGTTGCTGGATAGGAGGGCTGGGGGCAGGCTGTTCCCTGGGATTGTTCCTAGGAGATGCTGAGCTTCAGGCCTCTGAACAGGTGCGAGACCTGGGAGTGTTGTTAGACTCGGGGCTGACACTTCGAGCACAGGTGTCGGACATTGTAAAGTCTTCTTTTTACCATCTTAGAAACATCGCCAGGATTAAGCACCTTGTTCCATCCGTAGATCTGCCTACATTGACCCATGCCTTTGTGACATCATGCTTAGATTACTGCAGCTCACTTTACTTTGGGCTACCGAGGATTGATATCCATCGCTTGCAGCTGGTGCAGAACTCAGCAGCCTGGCTGTTGCTGAGAATTTCAAGATCTTCCCATATTACACCAGTGCTGTGGGAACCGCACTGGCTGCTGGTTCAGTGGTGGATCTCCTCCAAAGTCAGGTTACTGACATATAAAGCCCTACACGGACTGGGCCCTGACTACTTGAAAGAGCTCCTGATTCCTTATCACCCTGAGTGACCACTCCGCTCGGCCAGCGAGGGGTTGCTAGAGATTCCGAGGGTGACTTTGAAATCTGCAGGAGCCCGGGCATTAATGTTCATGGCCCCGACCCTCTGGAAATCTCTACCCCATCATATTAGGGAGTGCACGACTGTGGGGGAATTCAAGCAGGCCTTAAAAACATTCCTGTGGAATAAAGCATTCAGTGAAGATGTTGACTGACGTATGTATTTATTGAATGTGCTGATGTTTTGTTTTATATGTTTTAACTATTTTTATTGCTATGCGCCTTGGTTTTGAAAGGCGCATTATAAATAAAGAATTATTATTATTATTATAATACTTTACCAATATCAAGAAAAGAAACACATTTCCTTAAAACAAGAGAAAAAGGGGAAAATACATATTATCACTGAACAACGGATTTATGCATACACCCCATTTCATGTCATTTACTTTAACTAAAAGGAAATTTCCTTTTACCATAGTGGTGTTTATGCTCCTTTGGTGGGCCACTGCTGCCATCCACCACCATACTGGTCTCTAGGGGTCATTTGGGATCTTGTTCCATTGTGCGTGCCCTGGCGGACCCCTAGGAGCTGGCCCAGAGGCATCATCCTGCGGCAGCTCCTGACTTTTTCCTGTTTTTTTCTCCTGATTACCCTGGGGCCCCAGACAGAGAGGCATATGCATGTGGAGGCACTCCTACACCTCTTGCTCTGGTGACGGCCCCATCCTCCCACCCCATTGGCCTAGTGCCCCGGTTTCCCTCAGCTGCTTTGCCTCCCGGTCTCCACCGTGAGGCAGTCAAGCACCAATGGAGCTCAGGCTCCCTCCCCAGAGAGGAGGTCTGCCCAACAGCAGCTCATCCTGCTCCTCACCCTTTCCCCCTGTGCTGACCTCTGATAGCCCATGCTCACTCCCGAACACAGGTCATCGGCATGGTGAGAGGTAAGGCATCCAGCACCTCAGCCCTCTATGTCACTCGGATAGCCCTAAAAATAGCAATCTTTATACAAAATGCATTTTATATATATATATATATATATATATATATATAGATAGGGGGAGCTAGAAATGTGTATCCAGGAGAGCTTATTATGATGTTTCCTACTTCAAAATAATCCCCACATCCATTTAGCTCATGATATTATTTACAGGAGAGGGAAAAGAAGGATATAATAAGAAAAAAGATGGGGGGAGGTTAGAATAAGGAAAAGAAAAAGGGATACAAGAAAGGAAAACACATCATTAAGCCTTCTTAGCTGTGCCTACTCTATGTCTACGTGATGCCCATACCAAATACATTTGGAGGCTACGACTTTTTCACATTTCTGCCACTCATAAGCCCCTACAGGAGAGAAAAAAACAGTGCCAAATATTTGTTTCTGCAATAGAAGTACATCCCTGTTACGTATCCACAAGAAAGGCTCCAATTCATTTTTATCATTGAGCCCTTATAAGGTGCTGCATGCTTCTAATCTATAAATCCAATAGTTTTCTTGTTTACTGAGGCTAGCTCTCTGTCTCTGCCCCTTGCTCCCATGCATATCTGTTCCAATCCCGTGAATTTCAATACATGATCAGTTTTATTTTCTGCATTTAGCATGTGGGTTGCCCAAACATATTCTAGATTGCCATTTTTATGGCCCTCACATGTTCTCCAATTGTTTCCTTCCACTTATGCTGGGTGTGTCCCACATAATATGCACCAAACATGCAGTTTGCCAGGTATATCACCGACAAGATATCACAGTTGATAAATTGTGATATCTCCAGATTCTCTCCATTATATGGATTCTCTGTCTGGGTACACTGATAGATATACGGACAGTACTCACATCTGCCACACCCTCTGCATTCCTTAGGCAGTGGTGGTAGCCAGTTACTCAGTTTAGATGCTGGTTGGACTGAGTTTACAAAATGATCTTTCAAATTACTAGCTCTCCTGTATGCCATTCTGGAGGAAGTTTTCGCTGTTTCCTTTAAATGGGGATCAGCTCCTAATACATGCCAATTTTTATGCAGAATCTCTTTCACCTTTCATGATCTAATATTGTATGTGCTCACAAAGTTTATTTGATTAGGTACCACATTTTCCTCAGTTTCTTTTGTATTCCTAGTTAACAAGGATTCTCTGCTTAGTTCCTCACTGGCTGATTTTGCCATAAAAATGGTATGTTCAGCATATCCTCTTTCCCTGAGTTGTTTCTCTAGTATCTCTGACTCCTTTACATACATCTCGTCATGGCTACAGTTATGTTTAATATGGAAAAACTGTCTCTTTGAGACATTATTCATGGTCTGGCAAGGATGGCAGTTACTAGCCAAAAGGATCATATTTCAGTCTGTCGCT
The DNA here is from genome assembly GCA_016271365.2 of Neoceratodus forsteri. Lineage (NCBI taxonomy): Eukaryota > Metazoa > Chordata > Ceratodontiformes > Ceratodontidae > Neoceratodus > Neoceratodus forsteri. Next base: position 990,179,095 of record CM057455.1, read on the forward strand.
TTTCTGTACAGGCAGGTAGTGACTGTACCATACTGCTTTTTCTGGATGCATAGATTCAAAAAGGACACTTTCTCTGAGCTAGTATGGCATGTAAATCTAAGTTGTGAGTTACTCTCATGAAGGTAATCCACAAAGAGTTCTGACTCTGCCATATCTCACTGCCACACCATGAACACGTCATCTATAAAATGCTTCCATAACCCCATTTTATATAAATGTTGTGCTCATTCCAGATGAATTCCTCCCCCCAGTAGCCCAGGTATAAATTCATATAGCTTGGTGCAAAACTTGCACCCATCCCTGGAGGCATTCAGAAATGAGGAATTTGCACCAGGATATTGCAATTTGAGTAATGAGGAAAGGCTGGCCATTGCAAGTCTTAAGAATAATAACAGAATCACAATTAAGTCAACTGACAAAGGTGGAAGTGTGGTGGTCCTTAACACAATAGATTATGAAACTGAGGTGCAACAACAGCTAAATGTGAGGAAATGTTACTAAATTCTGACCAGACCCCACCCTTAGAGGCAAACTGATGATTTTCTGGGATGGGCATGCACAGCAGGTCTTATTACTGAAGGAGAGAAAGGCTACTTCACTACTATATCCCCACTGAGAGCACAATTGTACATTCTACCCAAAGTGCACAAAACCCTGAATAGGCCACTAGAAAGGCCAATGGTATTGGGGGTGGGCTCAGTTACGGAGCCCTTAGCATACTTTGTATATGACAGCTTGAAAGCACAGTTTAATAAACTTCTTTCATTTTTGTTAGACACAAGAGACATTTTGAACATACTAGAGAAGTTGAATGTAGGTACAAACTCCATCTTAGTAACCTTAGACATAGAAGCCCTCTATATGAATATTCCCCACACAAAGGGATTGAGAGCATTACAGTATTTTCTGAATACCAGAGGGGAAGATGCAAGACCTGATACTGATTTCCTGGTGGAAATGGTAAAGATGATACTGGAAGGGAATTATTTTACATTTATGGGTAGTTATTACCACTAGGAGAAAGGCACAGCAATGGGTGCAAGTTTTGCACCAAGCTATGCGAGTTTGTACCTAGGCTACTGGGAGGAGGAATTCATCTGCAATGAGCACACAAACCCCTGTTTTCCAAAAAAGGGGATGTGGAAGCATTTATAGATGATATGTTCATGGTGTGGTGGGGAGATATGGCAGAGTTAGAACTTTTTGTGGATTACCTTCATTTGAGTAACCCACATCTTAGATTTACGTGCCATGCTAACTCGGAGAAAGTGCTTTTTTTAGATCTATGTATCCAGAAAAAGTAGGAAGGTACAGTCGCTAGCTGCCCGTACAGAAAACCAACAGATCAAAATATGATCCTTTTGGCTAGTAGCTGCCGCCCTCGCCACACCGTGAATAATGTCCCAAAGAGCCAGTTTTTGCTTATTAAGTGTAACTGTAGCTATGAGGAAACATATGTAAAGGAGTGAGAGATACTAGAGAAACAATTTGGGGAAGAGGATATGCTGAACAAACCATTATTATGGCAAAATCAACCAGTGAGGAACAAAGGAGAGAATCCTTGTTAACTAGAAATACAAAATAAATGGAGGAAAATGAGACACCTAATCAAATAAACTTTGTTAGCACATACAATATTAGATCATGGAAGGTGAAAGAGATTCTGAATAAAAATTGCCATGTATTGGAAGCTGATCCCCATTTAAAGAAAACAGTGAAAACTGCCCCAAGAATAGTGTACAGGAGGGCTACTAATTTGAAAGATAATTTGGTAAACTCCGTCCAACCAGCACCTAAGTTGAGTAACTGTCTGCCACCATTGCCTAAGGAATACAGAAGGTGTTGCAGGTGTAAGTACTTCCATATATCAATCAGTGTACCCAGATAAAGAATCCGAATAATGGAGAGAATCTGGAGGTATCACTGTTTATCATCTGTGATACCATGTGGGTGGTATACCTGGCAGACTGCACTGTCGTGCTTATCATGTGGGTTGCACCCAGCGTAAGTGGAAGGAGATAATTGGAGAACATGTGAGGGCCATAAAAAATGACAATCTATAATATATCTGGGCAACCCAAATGCTAAATATAGAAAATAAAACTGCCCTTGTATTGAAATTCACAGGACTGGAACAGGTATGCATGGGAGCAAGGGGCAGAGACACAGAGCTAGCCCTGAGCAAACAAGAAAACTATTGGATTATAGATTAGAAGCATGCAGTGCCTCATAGGGGCTCAATGATCACACTGAATTGGAGCCTTTCTTGTGGATAGGTAGCAGGGATGTACTTCTATTGCAGAAATTAATATTTGGTACTGTTTTTTCTCTTCTGTAGGGGCTTATGAGTGACAGAAATGTGAAAAGTCACAACCCGAGTGTATTTTGTATGGGCATCAAGTAGAAACAGAGTAGGGACAGCTGAGAAGGCTTGGTGATGTTTTTTCCTTTCTTGTATCCCATTTTCTTCTCCTTATCCTAACCCCCCCTTTTTTTCTTATTATATCCTTCTTTTCCCTCTCTGGTAAATAGTATCATGAACTAAATGGATGTGGGGATTATTCTGAATTAGGAAAGGCCATAATAAGCTCTACTTGACACATGTTTATAGTTCCCCTATCTATATATAAAAAAATACATTTTGTATAAAGAGTGATATTTTAAGGAAATTTCCTTTTTTAGTAGTAGTTCAGTTCAAGTTTATTGCAGGAAAGCTCTGTTAAGCAGTCCCATTCTCAAGGAGATCCTTTTTACATAAAGGGAGGTACATATGTAGGCAAAAACGTATTTACATAAAGGAAGGTACATACATAGTCAAAACCAGTGAATTCGTATAAGTCATTACATACAGACATTAATAGAAGTTAACATTGGAGAAGTGGGGAACATTTACATAATGCAGAAGTGTTGCAAGTTACAGCAAAATACAGTGAAGGCATGTAATACAGCAGGGAAATTAACAAAATACGTAAAAGGCATGGGAAAGTCATACAGTGCAGTAGAGAAGTGCTTGATGATAAATGGTAGGGGCCAAAAATGCTAACAGATTGGTTATATGCAGAGCTGGGGAGGAGAAAGTGGATAAGGCAGAGATAACTCAGTAGCGGCAATATATTGCAAGCAATATGATGATTTAAGCTACAAGAGAAAAATAAGCAAGATGGTAAGGGAGATACGGAGAGGACAGACAGAAAATAGAAGCAGAAATAGGTTGGCTAAAGGGGCCAGTAGATGACTTAGGAAGATGGAGTGTGCAGAGTGAAGAGGGAGGTGGAGAGGAAGATGGTGTGGGAAGAGCGAGAGGGGAGGTGGAGGTGAGTGGAGGTAGCGTTAAGTAGCAAGTGGGTGACAGTAGAGGGTAAACGGGGTAGGCTGCAGTCGAAGAGAGCTAAGCCCTTTGGCAGTTACATATTACCAAAAAATACTTTCAGGACATGGACTTAAAGAAACGAATTGGGACCAGGCTGGTAAGCTTGAGCACCACCTCAATGGTGTTCCAAGCCATGGGGAGGGCATGTGAAATAGCACCCTTACCGAGGGAGGTTCAAGTTCTAGGGACATCCAGGAGGAGGAAGGCTGGCTTCCTTATGGAGTAAGTGCAATGTGAAATGTAGATGAGAGAGGAAATACAGCCCAGGAGCTTGTTAAGTAGTACTTTGAGCATCCACGTGCCAAGGTGGAGCAGCCTTCTGGTGGTTAGGGACGTCCACCCAACAACAGAATACAGATCACAATGGTGGGTCCTAGAGGGTGCCTTGGTAATAAATCAGAGGGCATGGTGGAATAGGACATCAAGCCTGTGAAGGTCAGTTGCCAAGGTGCAATTGTACATTATATCCTCATAGTCTATAAGTGGGAGGAATGTGGCCTGGACAAATCTGAGTCTAACCGCAGGTGAGAAGAGCACTCTGTTCTTAAAAAAGTATCCTAATCTGGCTTTAAGCTTGGCAGTGAGGCTATCAGTGTGAGCACTGAAGGATATTTGCTGCCAAGCCATATGCCTAGGTATTTAAACTTGTCAACCACTGCTAGTGACTCCTCTAGAGATGTCTTCATTTTTTTCACATTAAGCAACAGCTTGACACAGATAAAGCTGTGTTCGAGCTGCAGGAAGTTGGATTGAAGCTCGTCACAGACTTCGACTAACATCAGCTTGGAAATGTATAGTACTGTGTCGTCCATGAAGAAGTGTAGTTTAGATTTGACAATTTTTGGAGTCCAGTGTGTTAATATAGATAGAAAAAAGGATGGAGGCCAATATGGAACCTTGGGGATGCCTCTAGTGATGAGGAGGGGATTTGATAGAAGACCATCTTCTTTTACTTGCTGAATTCACCCTGTAAGGCAGCTAGAGAACCACTGGACTTTGGGGGTGGCAGCACCTAGATCTGAGAGGTTAAGCAGAGAAAAGTTGTGATTGACTGTGTTGACCACTTTACTCAAGTCAAGGAACGCTGCCCCTGTTACTTGCTTGGAGTCATAGGCAGAGAACCAGTTTTTGGCAACTTTAGCTAAGGCAGAGATGGTACTGTGGTTTTGTGTAAAACCCAATTGGGCAGGGTTAAGGAGAGAGTGTTCTTCGATGTGTTGTTTTAGCTGGCTATATATGATTTTTTTTGAGTATTTTGGAGAGCACTGGAGGAAGTGGAAATAGGCCTATAGTTGTTCAGATCAGAAGGGTCACCGGATTTGAAGAGGGGCAATATGTGGTAAAATAAAGGATATGAAATGGGATGTATGCATACAACTGCTGTACTGTGATAATATGTGTTTCCCCCTTTTTCTCTTGTTTTAAGGAAATGTGTTTCTTTTTTGAGGAATTATGTGATAAGGGTGATTATACAATGGCAAGAAAAAATCCTGGACTCTGATTGGTCAGTCTTGGGCTGGATCTGTGATGTTATCCCAGTACAACATCACGGGGTCTAGTCTCAGCCTCACTGTGAACTTGCAGATGAGCTTTTTATGGAGCTTTTGATTGGTTGCTTTATGGAGCTTTTGATTGATTGTTTCATCTTCTCTTAAAAAACAGAAATATTTTTCCACACAAAAACATCTTTACAATTATTTTTTTATTCTGTATAACAACGAGCCATTGTATAATAGCAATAATGCCCTTCAGGGTATGTGTCACTTGTGATAACGTCATGCCTCAGTTGTTGGACGCACTTGGCCTGCGACCTCGTGCCCAACCACCTGAGGCGTGACATTATCCTAGCATGACACACACCCTGTCGGGCATTATTGCTTAAGTCCCTTATTGCGCCACACTCAAAGAGCGATGCAAATATTGCCCGAATCAAAAGAGCAACAGAAACAAACAGACCATCGCAAATAGCGATGTTCCTCGGCAAAACAAATAAAAAAATCGCATAGCTTCTTTTTTTGCAGGGGGCTATGCCCCCTGCGTCACCCTTTGCGGGGGAAAGCCCACCCCCGCACCCCCAAAAAATTATATAATCAATTCCAGCTGTGGGTAGGCTTAAAAAAATATATATATTTTACTTCCTACTGTAGGACCCGGACCTGGATCCATAGGCAGTGGCTCAAGCCACTACACTAAATGGCCAGCTCAGCAGGGTTTGGCCACTCACCTTCCTACATCCTGTGTTAGTGAGTGTAGTTCACTGCTACACTCTCTATACAGGATCCTTCGCTGTGATAGAATGTTCACCCTAAACATGAGCGGTATTATTGAGTCGCTCATATTGAGCTGCTCAATAATACTCACCCATTAAGGTGCTACACTTTTCTGATATTGGTAAAGTATAAAGGATACTAAAGAATATGAGTATTTTGAACTCTCACTTTAAATGGAATTCACATGAGCTAGATACTTGCTATAAAAGAGTTGTAACTCTAGGGTGCAGTAACTTTGACAAAGCCTGCAAAATGTGAAACATCAGTTGTTTGATCCACTGCTGTGGCATTCTGCTTTGCAATAAATTGGAAGTTTTGCACAATTTAATTAATAGACTCCAGTTTGTTTTGGTCGGAGGGTGAGTTCTGTGACTTTAATTCAACAGTACATACTGACTAATAATACTGAATACTGGGTCAGCCCCCTAGTGGCTTGGCCATAATACATCACACTACCAGGCCACATTATAAAATGGGTAGAGGACATTTTAGCATCTGATTGGCTAAGGCAGATTGGCACCCATAAATTTATGTCAGCTGGAGTCATGTGATGTGCTCAGGCTTAACGGTCAGATCTCTGATGGCTCTACCACCCTCGGCTGTTAAACACAGCTTTTTTATTTCTACCAGCTATTTATGCATTTCAGAGTTACACAACCATTCAACTAACTTTTTGGCTTTCTTTGAGTCTGGCATTTTTATGACTGATCTGGAGGGCAATGAATTCATGGACTCTGCAGGGACCCCCCCCCCACCGCTACCTTCTAGGCCACAGCCACCGAGGAAGTGCCTGACACCCAGTTCCCCATCCAACACAGAGGCCAAGCCAGACCTGCTTGATAAATTACTTACAGTGCTTGCCAGTATTAAATTAACTCTTAGCAAGGTGGTAGAGTATCTTCAACATTTTAAGCTGGCACTTGAAGCTTTCCACCAACACCTCAGGGACACCGAGGTCTGTATTACTGATAATGCTCAAACATAGGATCAATGGGAGCTGCATGTCTTAAAGAAGAAGCTGGTTGAACTCAAGAATTGAGTGGAAGACCAGAAAGGTTGCAGATGTAGGTATAATTGAGTTCTAGTTTCCCAGAACAACCTGAAGGATCCGACATGCTAAAATTCATTCAGAAGCTACTACAGGAGGCTGCTGGCCCCCTTCCCCATGGCTCTTTATATTACATTGAATGGGCTCACGCTCACTCAGGCCTTAGCCAACCCCACATGGTAAACCTAGAGCAATAATTATGAGGTGCCTCAATAACTGGGATAACTTCCACATACAGAAACAGGCCCACGAAAAACAAATTCTCACCTGGAAAGGCCACCATTATATTTTTAGTGATGTCACTCCCCATGTATGCCATAAGTAATTGGCCTCTAAAGCCATTAAAACAGAGTTAGACAAAGGCAGAATAAAATTTAGGATGTTGTACCCTGCACGACTTATCATTACCATGGCTGCTGGCTCTTATGAATTTTCTTCTGCGGAACAAGCCCGTCAGGAGCTCCCTAAATATCTGCCTCATATCTCTCTTCCTAACATCCATTAATACGATTCCACTGGGCAATCCTACATTTCCCATCATCTGAAATTAAGCTGCTAGACAACCAGTCGAACCTTTCAGCTGTAACATTTTGTCAAACTGAGTTATGCCAGCATTTCTTCCCTTGTCAATCTTCACCATTCATTACTGCTTGGGTTAGTGCCGGAGGCGCGCACCCGCTACGGGAGTTTTTTTTGGAGTTGGCTGCAACGGCGCTGCCCTTGCGAGCAACGCACTGCATCATGCGTGAGGGGTGGCCGTTAGGTGCCGCAGACTCCTCCAACATCTCAGTTCTGTTTCTCCCGCTGTCGAGGGTGCACCTGCTACACGGTTAGTGACAGTTAGGCCAGATTCAATCCAGATTCCTTCTCGAACTTCTCTCGATGCCATCAAAACCCAGTAAGACAGTTCTTTTTATAATTTCTTGGACGTGCTGAGAGCTTTTGCTATGTTATTATAATTTTTTCACATCATGTCAGGTTCGGGGGCAAAACGTAAGTCAAAGGCGGGCCACACCCCTATGCGTCAGTGCTCCTGTCACCGGCATTTTTCCGTCATGGATCGGCGTGACGTTTGTCTTCGTTGCCTGGGACCTAACCATGATACGGATGCATGTGATGCCTGTTTCTCCATGGACCATCGCATCCTAGAAGTCTGCGTGTTCAAGATTGGCAAGGCCCCGCCGACCTTCAGGGGACAGCGCCGCTCCAGGGATTCACAGGTAAGGTCTCTAGGCCCTTCCCCCTGGTCCCCTCTCGGGCCTATACAGTCTGTAGAGGAGGAGGCTTCCTCATCTTCTCTTGCCGAAGAGGAAGCTTCTTTTGCAGTGTCAGAGGAACACGGCGGGGACACCGCCTCGGCAGTCACCTCCTCGGAGGTGCAGGCTCCCCCAGTGTCGAGGCCCACGCCTGCTGGGCCTGGCATCGGTGGACCCTCGATGCCACTTTCCGGTGCCATTTCAGATCCACGGCACCAGTGATCGAGACAGTGCCGTTGGCGGCACCGTGTTAGCCTTCGGCACCGTGGGCCCAGTTCGCTCTTCTGGTGGTGCCGAGTGGGGTCCCGGCACTGATGGCGGTGCTGTGGGTCTGGCCGGCACTGTTGGGGAGCTGGGGCCGGGCTTAGGTGTCATGGGGGGTCTGGGGTCATCTGGCACCACCCCCGGCACTGGCGCTGTCTGTGGTGCCGTTTCACCAGGGACCCCTGGGGTTGCTAGTATTGTGGTCCAGCTGATCTCTTCCTCCTCGGAGGCTGATGATTCAGATGTGGACCCGTCCTGGCAACCTGACTCTTCAGAGTCAGGGTCCCCGGTGGCACGAGGTGCTAGGCAGACCAGCGCACCTATTCCTCTGTCCCCGCTGCCATCTTCCCCTGAGGCCCCCCAGAATGGGGGTGGTCTGGGGTCCCTGGGGGGCGATGGAGCAGGGGTGGAGGAAGGGGCTCTCCCTCCTGGGTGGGTCATGGCAGCTACCGACCCTGGTGCTGCTGGACCCCCTCAGGTGGGAGGTCGCTGGGGTCGAGGAGGAGGGCGTTCTCGGAGTCCGAGGGGTCGAGAGGCAGGGTTCAGGCATCTCGGTCTCTGCCTGCCACCCCTCAAGGTGTGGCTCTGAGCCGTAGCGCTGGGCCCTGTCTTTCCCTTTTGGACCCAGGGGACTCCTCTGGTGGCATTGCTGTGGGCTGCCCTTCTGGATCCATGCAGTCCCAGGTTCCTCATAGGGGAGGATCCCCTTCTGGGCTCTTCCAGGCTACGCATCCCCAGGGTTCCGTTTTGCGACCTGGTCTGTTGTCCAGGATCCCACCAGCTCGGGCTCCATTCCCCGGATTCCAGAGCCCTAGCAGAGGACAGTTGCCTCACCGTATGTGCCCTTCTCCCATTCCTCTGCAGCCACCCCCCACTCTCCCAGGCCATGTCGGTCCCACAGGCCCGTTATCTTGGGAGACATTCAGAGGTTCTGCGGTGGCCTTCCCCTCATATGTTAGATGCATGAATGAGTGGGTTTTTCGCCTATCCCCACCACTGCAGGAGTCCTCTGGACACTCAAGCTCTCCATCATCCTTGTCTCCCTCCTCTGAGGGAGAGGAACCCACTGCTCATCTCTCCTCCGATGCTGATTTCACTGAATATCAACGATTCCTTTCAAGGATGGTGAGGGATCTTCGAATTTCCTATGTTAGGCGAGACAATACTGAACGGGAGATGCGTGAATTCCTTGGCAAATTCAGTGCCCAGCACTTGGTGGTACTATCCTGGCCTATTCTCTTCCAGGAGGCGTCTATCTGTTCCTGGCAGTCGCACCCTTTCTCCAGCCCCGGCAGACTGCCAACGTAGGTATTGTGCCCCTTCAGAATCCCTAGGTACTCACCCCAACCCACCCTCGGGTTTGGGATACCTAGAGACTCCCTCCGGGTGCCGCCTGGCGCACGACCATCCACTGGACTCGGATTCTCTACAGTTCGACCGGTGGGGGCGAAGAGTGTTCTCTTCCTCTCGTGCGATGTCTTGCATTGCATCTCATCAGGCCCATCACGCTGCCTACAGTAGGCATTTGTGGTCAATGCTTTCCCAAATCTTAGCATCAATGCCTGATACGGAGCAAACCAGACAAGCTATTGCCCTCTCTGCTATAGGCCTGGAGCTGGCAAGACACCAAGCAAGGGCAGCTTATGACACCAATGAGGTGGCTTCCCAGGCTTGCAGGGACAGCGATCTGTATTAGACAGACAGCATGGCTTTGTCTATCAAGGTTGTCACCCCTGGCCCGGCGTAAGGTGATTCGCTCCGCTTTCCGGGGGACCCGTCTCTTTTCCTCCAGAGCTAGGAGACTTCTGCAGGGGCTTCCTCCGTCTCCCCGTCCTCGGGGGGCACCTCCTAGCTCTTCTCCCCCATAGGCTTCTCTCTTGATTAGCCCAGGGTCTTCCCTTTCTGTTTCTCACCAACAGGAGGCTGGGAGTCTTGCTCCCTCAGGGTTTCTACCCCACCTTTTTTAGGGGGGGAGCTTGGTACTCACTCAAACAGTAATGAATGGTGAAGATTGACAAGGGAAGATATGAAAATTACGTACCTACCGTAATTCTTGATCTTCTCTTGTATCTTCACCATTCATTACTGATACCCGCCCACCTTCCCCTCAGTGGCCTCCTACTGTGGCGTCTCCCCCTCCCGTCTCATTCCTGTCCCTCCCTTTGGCCTTTATGCCAAAAAAAAAATTCTATTTTCCATTCTTATTGAATGGATCATTTTTCCTCAAGGTAAAGAGGAACTAGCAGGGTCTGTGTTTTCACCTATTCTGAGGGAACTCTTTCTGACTGCCCCTAGGGTGCGACCTCTGGGCACCTTGATCACGTCATGTAGTTCACAGTTTAAGAGACCGTGCCCTGGCTAGGCCTTAAAGAAATTTAGATTCCCCCTGGCCCTGGCAGGTGTTATTATTCAGCTTATTCTGGCTGGTGCATTGGCACTTCTTAGCCTTGAGCGACTGCTCTTGCCTTGCCTTAGGGAGTCTGATTGAGTTCCCACTCTATCCTTTCATACAAAGCTGCCTTCTGTATGGCATAATTCTTCCCCATACACTTCTGTGTTAGCACTTAACAGGGTGCTAAGGGGCATATTCCCCTTCCTAGGTGGGCGCTCTCTTTCCAGAACAAATTTTCTGCCCGGGCAGTCTGTGAGCTGTCAGCTAGGATGTAGGGACTTGGCATGTTGATAGATTAGAGAATCTGCCCTTTATGTCCAATCTGTGCAGGCGGTTCAGTTGAACCATCTCTCAGTCCTATCAGCAGGGATTCTTGCTCCCTTGTTTTAATCTCGAGCTTATAAGCCTCTCAACCAATGCCTCTATGGGCACTGTTCTCCCCTCTCAACATGCCTTCTTTTCTTCTCCTTATTCTTCTTCTTTTCTCTTTCTCTCTATCTGTTCCTCCCCTAGAGCCACCCTGGAAAGGAGGCCCTGCGGTCCTTTAGGGTAGGAATTCTCTCTCCTCTGTCTGTCCTCTACCGGCTTATTCCTTTTTCAGTTCATATCTTTTCCTTTTGCTGTCCCTCGTCTCTCTTGCCTTGCTCTCCTTTTTTCCTTACCCTTTCTTTTCACCTCTCCGGCTACCAGAACTGAGATGGAGGAGGAGTCTGTGGCACCAACTGACCACCCCTTGGCATGGCCCTTACGATACAGCCAGCTCTCGAGGTAGTGCCGTTGGAGACCACAAAAAAACTCCCGAAGGGTGCGCGCCTGGCACTAACCCAAGCAGTAATGAATGGTGAAGATACAAGAAAAGATCAAGAATTACGGTAGGTACGTAATTTTCATTTTTTTCTCCCACTACCTATGTTGGCTAATCTAGAGATTTCTTTTACAGCTCACTGTCTCGCATATAGACCAACTGCTTGAAGCTTTTGGATCTGCTTACCTTGATCAGTTTCTGCTTTTGGCTCACCTCCGCCCAGCTACCTCCTGTTTCCTGGCCTCTGGTGTTATTGTGCCCACTCACTCAATATGGTGCTGGTGGCAAGCAGATACAGGACATCCTCCATTACCACAGACCCTACTTTCATGCCATATCTGTCTCTGGAGCACCATTTGTCTGGATCTGGCTCATAAAACCTTCCTATCCTTCCTTTACTCCATTCCCTTTAGGCTGACAGTTCATGGAGAGCAGCAATCTTGGTGGAACCTTCTTGATATTATTCCTGTGATAGTTTTTCCACTTTTCTGCTGGAGCACCAATGCAGATCCCAGTTGTCTCATTATGTTCTATACCTTGAAGTCTACAGATAGCATGAGGTCATTGGAAACAATCCTTCTGGGTACAGGGTGACTTTTTCCCCTATGCTATGATAACAGATCTCTGTTTTTAGCTGTTTATCAATTTGCACTGCCATGTTTGGGGACTTGTTTTTTTTTCTGCTTTGACTTGTGCTGTTACCAATTACCCAAGATACCTGTCCCATGTATCACCATTGTCATTGTCTCTGTTATTGACACTAGATACTTTCCAGTTTCTTATCCCACCTATTCCCCCACTACCATTTCTAAGAACTTTATTATGGAAATGCCTATAGTTGATGATATACTATCAAACTGGCATAGGATGTTGTTCGTCTGGATCTTCAGTCCTTGCATATTATGGTTTACTGGTATTTCCTTTCTTACCCTTTTGGTCACCACTCCTTTGGTCCAGCCTTACCCAGGGTCCCAATGGGAGTTTGACTGCTTCTGCACCATTTTCATGTGTCACCCAGTCCTCTCTTTTACCCCATGTTACTCTCTCCTCCTGACCCCCTTCTTAGTGTTGGACTCAAATGGCTGTGCCCCTGCCTATCTACTGCCCCCCCTTGGATTATCCCTGGGACCACTACCCTCCTACTCTCTTTTAGTTTCTTATGTTCAGCTGGTAGCCTCTGACTGGGGTTAATATGGCTGAGGCGTAGCTGCTGTGGAGAGTGAATAGAGTTTGTTGCATCACCACAGTCCTTCTAGTGAACTCTGGCAAACTGCCACTTTTTGGGGTTATTCTCCTACCCCCTGCACCCTCTGCAGGCTGGGGGAAACAGTGGCTCTTTACCTCCTCTTGTCTATTTGCAATATTAATATTGCTAGTTTCTAATGTGTTTCGCTGCATGTTATTATTGTTTATCCTAATTTACCTGTTACAGCTATTTAATGTTTTCTATAGGTTACAACTGTACATAGACTTAGTACTCTGGACTAGGATTTTATGTAAATTTTTGTCATGCTTGAGTAGAAGGGTGATAGCTTCTCCATTTGTTAGTTCTTTAATTACTGTTAAAGCAGTTAAATATTTGCTCACTTTGTGTACATTGCTTTAACACACCTTAAATGTGTCACTTGGAACATCAAAGGGAACTTTGTTCAATATCTTCATAAGCGATTTACAGGTTAACTCAGACAATCACCTCTCAAAATTTGACAATGATACCAAATTAGGAGGGCCTGTTTTTACATCACTAAATAGGGAATCCATTAGTAATAATCTAAAAATTATTGAAAAATGGGCAGATTCAAATAGGATGTTACTCAACCCAGATAAGTGTCATGTATTGCATTTTGGAAGGAATAATCCCAAACAGACTTATTTCTTAAATAATTCTCCCCTTCAGGTATCATTAGTAGAGTGAGACCTTGGAATACTAGTTAATAATAAATTGTCTTCAACCGATCATTGCACTAGGATAGCTAATATATCTAATGCGATGCTTACCGGAATTCAAAGATCCTTCATGTCAAGGACTCAGGAATGTATTATTCCTTTGTTTAGATCGTATGTGAGGCCATACTCTGATTACGGTTCTCAGTTCTGGAGTCCTTATTTGAGGCAAGGTATTAATAGATTGGAAAAAATCCAGAAGAGAGTGACTAAAATGGTTCCATATTTGTCCAAGATGGACTATTGGAGTAGATTGCAAAAAACTGGGTTACATTCGCTAGAATTTAGACGTACTAGAGGTGATCTACTTCTACTATAAAAAATTCACAACTCCCAGGATTTAATGCATCAATATGGATTAAAATTTTCCAGCAGAAGGATATCCCCTTGTTTCCATGATAAACAAATTGATGTGGCTAAATCCATATTGAACAAAAGATTAAATTACTTCACGGTGAGAACCCCCAGAATTTGGAACAAACTTCACCAACATTTGGTGGAATGTAGTTCGACTTTATCATTTAAAAAGGGTTTGGATTTTTGGATGGAGTCTAATTACTCCAGGACATAACTTTTCCCACCATGGTGGTGGTGGACAATCCCGATGGGCAATAGCCTTCTTTTGTCCTTTTAAACCAAGTAAACTCTTCAAAATAAAAATGAATGCAAGTTTTCCAGCACCTTTAAACTCTTGATGTGGACTTGGCCATGCTCCAAAAGACACATACATTATCCACAGACATCCATCTGTTTTGCAGAATGTGGGTTGGAGCTGTTTATAGAGCAGCAATAGTAATCATAGGGTTGGAGTCATCATTCTAGTGAACCTTTTCTTTTCAGGTACTTCAAGAATATATGGATTCTGACAGTCATTGTATTATCCTCGGGCTATGGTGGAACTTAAAGAAATGTTAATTGGATGCATATATGGCCTTAATTCGGATTCCCTGGTCTTTTTTTATCCAGCTTCTTAATATACTCTTTTCTCATAATTCAATACCTAAAATAATGATGGTGGATTGGAATCTCACCATGGATGAATCCCTTGATAGGTCTGGTAGGACTCGCAAAGGCCTCTCCCCAAAGAGCCTTCAAGGATTTAATAACATACTTAAATTTGCCAGCAGATAAAGGCATAGAGATCTATCAAGTCTGCTTGAATGTGCAGCTAGCACCCCTTATTTTGCAGCTGCCCCTCCCACCTTTCCCCTCCATTGACCCTCCCCTTGCCCTGTCCCAGCCCCATTTGAAGCAGTCCACTGTTCTACTGGATACCACTTCTGCCGGTAACACATTCCACCCAGCTACCATCCTCTCTATAAAAAAGTGTCTCCTCATCTCCAGGGGTTTAGTTAATTTATTTTCAATGGAAGTCTAAAACTTCCAGGAGTCAAAATTTGGAAGTCATTCCAATTTTTTGGAAGTCAAAATACTTCCAGTATCCCACTTTTGAAAGTTGATATTCTAGGACAAACAAATTTATGGATGTTAACATAATAAATTAGTGGTAAAATATAATTTCTTTTAGAAAAATCCATAATTTCTGACTTATATGCCTGCAATTTTGGTAGTCATCTAATTCTTGGTTTTACATCTGGAAGTCAGTGACTCCCTCCCTCTTTATTTTGGAAGTTTTTGCCTTATTTTTGGAAGTCAAATACTCCCAAAATGCAGTTAACTGAAGGCCTGCTCATCTCCATCCTGAACCTTCCTCCCTCCAGCCTCATATCATGGCCCTGGGTGTCCTTCCCCTCCCTTACTTTGAACAGCCCCTCTGTACCTGTCTTGTTTATTCCTTTCATGTACTTAAAAATCTCAATTATGTCACCCCATCCCTCCTCTCCTCTAGCGAGTACATGTTCAGCTCCCTGAATCTCCTCTCATA
Organism: Neoceratodus forsteri; assembly: GCA_016271365.2. Taxonomy (NCBI): domain Eukaryota; kingdom Metazoa; phylum Chordata; order Ceratodontiformes; family Ceratodontidae; genus Neoceratodus; species Neoceratodus forsteri. The sequence continues at coordinate 990,194,329 of CM057455.1, forward strand.
TGGCAAGTCCCCCAGCCCTTTGATCATCTTTGTCACCCTGTGCTGCACCCCTTCCAGTAACTTAATGTCCCTCTTCAGATATGGGTGCTAGTACTGCACACAGTACTCCAGAAGCGGTCTAACTAATGACCCATACAGTGGCAGAATCACCTCCCCCCTCCTTGAGGAGATACCCTTGCAATGCAACCTGACATTTTGTTGGCCTTTGCAACTGCCTTCTTACATTGTGCAGAGTTTTTCATTGACCCTGTAATGAGCACCCCCAGATCCTTCTCCTCCTCTGTCTTGGCTAGCTGCATTCCCCCCAGCTGGTAACTCTTCCTTGGGTCCTTCACCCCAAAATGCAGCACCTTTCACTTTTTGGTATTAAACCCCAGTTGCCAGGTGTCTGACCAGGTTTCCAGCTTTCCCAGATCATCCTGTAATCCCTGACATCCCCCTAGGTCTTCCACCACCACTCCCATCTTGGTGTCATCAACAAACAGACTGATTTTGCTCTTGATGTCCAACGGTATGTCTGCAATGAATATACCAAACAACGCTGGTCCTAACACCAAGCCCTGTGGAACACTGCTTGTCACTACCCTTGAGGATGAGAGACCCCCGCCCACCACAAACCTCTGTTGCCTTCCTGAAAGCCAGTTCCCTACCCATCTCACCAGCTTTGCACCTGCCCCTGTGCCTTCTAACTTACTTCCCAGCCTCCAGTGCATCACCGAGTCAAATGCCCTACTGAAGTCCAGATACAGGACATCCACTGCATGGCCCCTGTCCAATTACCTAGTTACCTAGTCATAGAACTCCACCAGGTTGGTTTGGCAGGATCTGCCACATATGAAGCCATGCTGTCTAGTGTCCTGTAGTCTTTTGACCTCTAGGAGGGCCACCAGCCTCTCCTTCAGGATAGTCTTCATCAGCTTAACCATGATGAATGTGAGGCTCACTGGTCTGTAGTTACCCGGTTCGTCCTTGGGGCCACTCTTGTGGAGATGCACCACTTGAGCCATCCTCCAATCCTGAGGTACACACCCCAAGTGTACTGAGGCATTAAATAGGTCTGCCAAAGGTCCCACAAGGACCTCTGCCAGCTCCTTCAGTACCTTGGTGTGGATGCCAACTGCTTTGTCCACCCTCAGTGCCCTTAAACCCTCCAGAACTCTTCCCTCCATGATGTCCCCATCTGTCACCCCCTCCCACCCTGTTTCTGCTGTTCCTCCCTCCTTGGGTATCACCCCCTCTTCTCCTTAGTAAATACTGAGCAGAAGTAATCATTTAGCGCTTCTGCCTTATCGCCCCCTGCTTCCACCCAGCCCCCCTCCTTCCTAATCCTTACTATGTGGTCCTTACAGTCCTTTTTCTCCCTGATGTACCTAAAGAAGTCCTTCTCATCCTTCTTAATACCTTGTGCCAGCCTAAGCTCCGTAGACACCTTGGCTCCCCTTACTGCCCGTGTCACCTCCTTAGATTCCTTCAGGTACTCCTCCCTGTTTTCTTGTACCTCCTAAAGACAGCTCTTTTCCTCCTTACCTTTTCCATGACCTCCTTGCTTACCCAGCTCAGTTTCTTAGCTCTAGCCTTCTTGTTCTGGGCCTTGCTGCAGGTTCTGGCTGCCTCCGCTATCTCCAGCTTTATGAGCTCCCACCTCTGGTTAGTATCCATGCTAGGTTGAATTTTGGCCAGGTACCTTTTTTCCAGGTATGCAGAGAGGTCTGAGAAGTGGGTGTTAAGAGAATTTGCAATCTTGATTAAATTGTAACAGCTGGCATCATTCAGTGTCATTTCAGTTATAGATGGCTTGGGCCATTGTCTGATAAAACTTTTAATGTGATTCCAAAACCCCCAGGCATCCCTTGAGGAGGATTGGAAAAGTGTATTACAATAGTCCCTTTTGGCCTCCTGTATGTCTTTTTTACAGGCATTCCTCAGGGTTTTGTACCTATTCTAGCCTGCCTGCAGTTGGGACTTCTTAGCAAAGGCCCAGGCCTTGTCCCTTCTTCTGATAGAAGCCAGGAGATCACTATGCAACTATCTTGTTTCAGAGCCCTGTATTCTCCTTCTCTTTAGGGGAACATGGAAGTCCTGGAGAGTGAGTAGCTTAGTTATCAGGTAGTCAAAGGCTGTCTCAACATCATCTGTGAGATAGATTGGAGACCAGTCAATGCTTCTCACATCAGACAGAAGTGCTGCTAAGTTTAGCTTAGGGAAATCTCGAAACTGTATTTCCTTGAAGGGGGGTTTTGGGAAAGTGCCCATTCCAGATACAGAAAGTTGGTAAATGATCACTAATAGAATCTGGGAGCGTGCCTGCAGTAATGATCCTATTTGCTCTATTAGTGACTATCCAGTCCAATAGAGATTGATGGTTGTTGTTGACAGAGATTCTAGTTGGTCCAAAAAATCAATTGTGAGAGGTGAAGTTTCACGAGGGCTTCAGCGTATGCACCAGATTTACTTCCAGACCAGTCCAGGTTGATGTCACTTAGTAGAATGACTTCAAGTTTACCCTTTAGAGTAGAAAGATAGTCCATGATACCATTAAGCGCAGACAGAGGGCCCTTCAGTGGGTTATAGGCATATATCAGGTTGAGTCTCTTTGCCCCACCTAATACCAGCACAGCGCACAAGGTTTCACTGGAGCCGGTTAGCCCAGAGAGTCAAACAGTGACATTAAGATGCACTTTACAATAGAAGACAACCCCACCTTCCCTCTCTTTGGAGGGGTGGTCAGATCTAATAAGGTTATAGCCAGTTAGATTATGCATTGCATCAGGAATGTCAGGACTAAGCCAAGCCACAGTTAACTCCAATATGTCAGGGGAGTGTAGGGCGATCTATGCTTCCAGTTCAGGAAAGTTGGCTGGCAAGCTTTTTATATTCATGTGAGAATTCTTAACACCCTTAGTGGGGAACCCGTTAGAGAAGTTGACATTACTTGCATTGGTGGAGGGGCCAGGGTTTAGCTCTATGTCACCAGATAGTGATAAGCACAGAAGGGGAACCCATGTCTCTAGGAGGAGCTGAAAAAGGCACCTGAAACCTTTAGGCACAAGGAGAGGGTGAGAGCCGAGGTAATATCCTAGTTTGGCAGGGCGGATGACATTAAGGGACCAGTTGCATATCAGGGGCAAGGTTTTATTAATCAGGAGATTTGAGAAGACAAAGGAGGATTTGTCACGAGTGTGAGACCTTGGGTTGCAAGCCGGTATAATAAGAATGAGAGCAGAGAGGGTTGCAAGGGAAGTAATAGTCTAACTATCTCCAGCATTATCCTTGGCCAAGCTGAAGAAACAAATGTGGTAGGCAGGAATCTATTAGTTGAGTAAGGGACACAGATACCTCACTGGAGTTGATTGTTTCAGTTTAGCAGATTTCTAAGTACAGAGGCAACTGAGTGCAGAGATGGTCCAAATTCCAGTAGTAAGGCCTCTCAGATCAGAAGTATGAGAAACTTAAGCAGATCGGTTTCAGTTAAATTGGTAAGAGCCCAGAAGTAAGTAAAAGCTGTTTGAGGAGATGATTTTGCCAAGCTACTCTCCAGGGGCAAATTTAGGGATGTTTTTCACCGTGTGTAGAGCCAGAAGAGAAAGCACGTGAGGAGAGACTGAGGGAAACAATAGAAACTGGAAGTCAAAAGGGTATTCAAACTCCAAGAAACAGTAAAAATCCAGGTGACAGTACAATCATACTTCCCAATCAGTTAGCAGTAGATATCCAGTAGACAGAAAAGTACCCACCTACCACTGTACTTCCCAGTCAGTTAGGGAGAGAGGGTGAAGTAATAGTGCATTTAATAGAGCAAATGGTGGGGGTGGGTGAGCAGGCTGAAAAATAGCCAGGGACAACCAGCAGCTTCTTAGGAGCTAGTACAAATTAAAAGATTAAATTCAGGACAGCAGCAACTCCTAAGGAGCTGGTTCAAATTAAAAGACTAAATTCAGGACAGCAGCAACTCCTAAGGAGCTGGTACAAATTAAGGGGATTAAATTCTGTCCGAGCGTGAGTGCACCAGGAAAAAGTGGCAAGTTCAAAAGGGAGCTCATCCTGTACCATCACTGCAGGCTGGCTCCTCTGGGAATTTTAGTGGCAGTCACAACGAGGGGGCTGGGGAAGGCTCAAGTCATAAACTTGCCCTCATATCCATCACTGCAGGCTGGCTCCTCTGAGGATTTTGGCAGCAGTCACAGTGAGTGGGCTGGGGAAGGCTTAAGCCATAAACTTGCCCTCAGACCCTTAACTGCAGGCTGTCTCCTCTGGGAATTTCAGTGGTAGTCACAGCAAGAGGGCTGTGGAGGGTTTAAGCCATAAACTTGCTCTCAGACCCTTCACTGCAGGTTGGCTCCTCTGGGGATTTCAGTGGCAGTCATTCTAACTGCTCTGACAGATATAGTAGCACAGTTTCAGGCCTTATATGAATGACTATGCCACCGAGTCAAATACTCCCAATATTCATTCTCTAATCCAAGGCTATCTCACTCGGGCTCAGCTTCCCAAATTAGATTCCCACACTGTGGACTCCCTTAAAACTCCTATTTCCATAATTGAAGTAGGTAGGTAGGTAAGTAAAATTTTTATTTTTATACAGGGTATCATCTGTCATTAGGGATAAAATTCCTGTTTACAAAACAAGTCCTCTTTGAAGTTACAGAAAAGCATACAAATACATAAGGTAAGTTACATGTACAAATTTGTACAAAATTTACAGCAACATATACTATACAATATACATATAGACAAGTTGTTTGAAACCTCAAACACATGATCAACACTTATACAAATATACAAACAGATTTAAGTTACTAATTTCAATACACAGACAAATATATGGCTACATGAAACACTAAGCAGATGACATCTAGATATTGAGTTAACAATTGCACACAACTCGAAAATTTTATTTTAACCTTTTGCTAAATGATTTAGGAGATGCCACTCTCATTGAGTATGGGAATATGTTCCAATATTTTGCCACTTGATGTTTTAAGGTTGTTTTACCAAATCTTGTTTTGTTTTGATTTATCTTTATTTTATTTGTATAAACAGACCTGGTTAAGGTCTGAGTAGGTTCCATTTTTTTGTCAATGTATTAACCGATATGTAATGCACTGGTTGTTTTGTAAAAAAAAAATATACAATAGTTTTAACCATGTCTCCCCATTTCTTTGTTCTAAGGTTGTCCATCCCAATGTGTTTAATAATGTACAATGATGTGTCCTATATTGACAACCCAGTACAAACCTCACAAGTTTGTATTGCATTTTGTCCAGTTTATCCCGCATTGATTTAGGTACAACCCTGTATATAATATTTCCATAATCAATAGAGGGCATTACCATCTGTTCCACAATGGCTTTCCTAGCTCTTTGGTCCAGACATCTTGAAGTTCGTCTGAGAGCTCCTAATTTTTTATTGACTTTCTTTAGCACCTCCCTAGTATGTTCTTGGAAATTTAACTCTGCATCAAAATTTATGCTCAAGTATCGACATTCAGTAACTTGATCTATTAAAGTATTTGTCAAAGATGTTATTCCTAAACTTGGCTTGTTTCTGTTCCCAAAATAAAGAACTTTTGTCTTCCTTGTATTTATCACTAGCCTTGACCTGGTGAACCACTCCCCGATGCCACTGAATTTCCTCTGTAGTTAATCCACAGGTCTGTCATGTCAACCCCAGATGCAATCAATGCCTTGTTGTCAGCATAGAGTTGAATACTTTATGTTTGTACTGTCCGGGAAAGATCATTACAGAATACTAAGAATAACAAGGGTCCCAATATAGATCCCTGAGGGACTCCTCTGTCAACTGATTTCAATGTTGACAGAGTCTGAGTCACACATACCCTCTGAGATCTTTCAGTTAGGTATGATTTAATTCAGTCCCATGGTCCCTCGGTAATACCCATGAACCAAAGTTTTTTCAGCAGCAGAGAGTGATCCACCAGGTCAAAAGCCTTTGACAGGTCTACAAACTTTACGGCAGTCTCCAATCCTGCATCCAGAGAGGTTGCTACTATATCGTAGAATTCAATCAAAGCTGAACTTGTAGAGAGACCCCTTTTAAATCCTGCCTGATATGGTGTCAAAATTATGTTTTTCTCTAGGTAATCCATTATTTGTGTATGTACTAATTTCTCCAGACATTTGGATATAGTTGAGAGTAGGGCTATAGGCTAGTAGTTACCTGGATCATTTTGTTCTCCCCCTTTGTGTATTGGAATAATTTTACTTTGTTTCCATGCAGTTGGAAAATACCCTGTACTCAAATTCCAATTAAACATGTATGTTATTATTGGTGCTATGTAATCGGCAGCCATTTGTAAAAACTTTCTTTCCAACCCATCCATACCTGGGGATTTGTGAATTTTTATCTGTTTTAAACATTTTTTACCTCATTTATGTTTAATATTCTAAAATGAAAAGGTGGGTATGGCCCTTTAAAGTGTAATTCCTCTGGTGTCTCATTATGTAAGACTTTTATGTCCAAGCCCAGTAAATTCACAAAAAAAATCATTTAACAAGTTTGCTGTCTCTATGGGTTCCTTTGCTACCTTCCCCTCATGGGTTAGTTGATTTACGTGCTGTTTATTTTTATTTCCTGGACAAATAATGCCATTGATAGTCTGCCAAAATCTTTTTGGATCATTATTCCCATCTATTTTTGCCTTGTAGTAATTAGATCTGGCTTTCCTAATCTGTTGTTTACAATAATTTCTTTTATTTTTATATATGTCCCAATCACTGCTTGATCTTCCCTTGTCAATCTTCACCATTCATTACTTCCTGGGTGTAAGCGGGCGCACCGATCGCAGGCTTTTTTTTTTAAAGTTGCTATGACCCCGCCCTCGAGGTGGCGTCATCTTGCGGTGGCGTTAAGTAGCGACCGACTCCTCCTCCAACTCAGTTCTGTTTCTCCCGCCGTCGAGGCAGCACCTGTTCAGCGGTAGCTAACGAAAAGCGTATCCGACTCCCCTCTACACACTCGGCGCCTATGGTAGACTGTTTCCTTTTCTTTCCTTATGCGGCGCGGGTGTATTTCCGACTGTGTTTAATCTTGTTTATTTGGCGTTATGTCGGTTCTGGGCGAAGCGTTCTTCTAAAACGGGCGTGCCTATCGTCGGTGCTCCTGCGGCGGCATTTCTCCGTCTCGGACCGGCATGGCGTCTGTCTTCGTTGCCTGGGACCAACCATAATATGGATTCGTGCGGCGCTTGTTTCTCGTGGACCGTCAGCGTCCTCGAAGTCCAGCGTACAAGCTAGATGAAACCCGCCCGACTTTCGAGAGGCCGGGCGTCGCTCGCGGGAATCGGTGAGATCCTAGGCCCTTTCCCGGGTCCCTCTGGGCCTATACGGTCCGAGGAGGAGGGGGTCTCCTCTTCCCTTCTTGCCGAGGGGGAGGCCCCTTCCGCGGTGTTGGGGGAGCGTCGTAGCCCCCTCCGGGGCCGCAGCGCTGACACCGCCTCGGCAGTCACCTCTTCGGAGGTGCAGGCTCCCCCCGTGTCGAGGCCCTTGGCTGGGCCCGGCTCGGGTGGACCCTCGACGTCGCCTCGCGGCGCCGTTTTGGTTCCGGCGTTAGCGGTGCCGGTGATCAGCAGCGCGTTCAGTCACCATTTGAATCGGCGCCTTTCGCGGTACCGGTGGTCAATGGCGCCGTTAGCAGCGCCGCTTTAGATCAGCGCCCGTTAAAAGCGCCGGTAATCAAAGCGGCGCCCGTTAGCGGTCCACCCGTTTAGCCTTGGCGCGTTCGCGGTGCCGATGAGCCTGGCGGACGCCGCCCGGCAGTGCCGCCCGCCTCCCGGCGCCCGCCCGGCGGCATCGGCGTGACACTTCCCTCACTCAGGCGGTGCAGGTCTGCGGAGCCGCTGGGGTGTCGAGGTTGGCCTTCATGCTGCCCGGCGTGCTGGGGCGGCGGTGTCGCCTTTTCGTGCGGGGCGTTCGAGCCCGTGGCCTCGGGGACCCTGGGGTGGCCAGCGCTCGAGGTCCTGCTGGTCCCGTCCTCCTCGGGAATGATGACTCAGATGTGGACCCATCCTGGCATCCCATTCTTGGAATCTGGGTCCTCGGTGGCTGGGGTACCAGGCGGCGCAGGCCCCTCCCTCTGTCCCCTTGCCCGTCGTCTCCTGGGGTTCCTCGGCTGGGGTGGCCGAGAGTCCCGGGGCAGGCGTGGGGGTGACAGAGGGGCTCCTCTGGAGGTCGGTGACAGCTACCCCGGGTGCTGTTACCTCCTCTGGGGATTGGAGAGCGTTGCAGTCGGGAGAGGGCCCTCTCGGAATCCGAGGGGTTGAGGCAGGCGTCCTGCTGCTCGGTCTTCTTTAGCCACCACCTCAGGAAGTGGCCCGGAGCAGCGCGCGGGGCCCGCCCCTCCCAGGGTTCTAGAGGTGTCCTCCTGGCCGGCGTTGTGTGGACTGCCTTCTGGATCCATGCGGTCCCGAGGCGTCGTCACGGGGGAGTTTCTCCCCAGGGCTCTTCCAGGTTCCGCTTCCCCAGAGTTCGGTCTGCAGCCTGGTTTGATATCCGGGATCCCTCCTACTAGATCCCTTCCCGGATTCCAGAGCCCTCGAGAGCAGTTGCCTCCTCGAGGTGCCCCTCCCATCTCTCTGCCTTCACCACCCCGCTCCCAGGCCATGTCGGTCCCACGGTCCGTTATCCTGGGAGCAGTTCAGGTTCTCTTGCGCCTTCCCCTCATATGTTAGTTACATGCATGAGCGGGTCTTTCGACTCTCCCCACCCTTGGGAATCCTCTGGACATTTCAGTTCCCCATCATCCGTCTCCCTCCTCTGGAGAGAGAACCCTACTCATCTGTCCTCCGATGCTGATTTCACAGAATATCAAGCGTTTCCTCTCGAGGATGGTGAGGATCTTGATTTCCTCGTTCGGAGAGACAATACCGAGCGGGTGTAGCGTGAATTCCCTGGTAGAATTCAGTGCCCAGCATCTAATGGTCCTTCCTGGCCTATCCCTTCCAGGAGGCGTCTATCCGGTCCTGGCAGTTCCTGCCGTTTCTTCCCAGCCCGGCGGACTGCCAGCGTGGGTATTGTGCCCCTCTGAGTCTCTGGGTTCCCTTCCCAACCCGTCCTCAGGTTTGGTATGCCTGGATACTCCTTCTGAGGCCGTTGCCTGGCGCACGACCGCCCACAGTTGGACTCTCTCCAGTTCGACCGCTTGGGGGCAGAGTATTCTCTTCTTCTCGTCGTGCAGTGCATTGGCATCACATCAGGCTCACCACGCCTACAACCGGCATCTGTAGTCGATGATGTCCCAGCTGCTGGCATCTATGCCTGACACGAAGCAAACCAGACAAGCCGTTGCCCTCTCCGCGGTAGGCCTGGGCTGGCAAGACACCAAGCAAGGGCATCTTATGGCGCCAATGAGGTGGCTTCCAGGCTTGCGGGGACAGCGATCTGCATCAGGCGGACGGCATGGCTCGTCTCTCCAGGTTGTCACCCTGGCCCGGCGTGAGGGTGATGCGCTCCGCCTTCCGGGGGACCCGTCTTTTCTCATCCAGAGCTAGGAGACTTTTACAGGGCTCCCTCCGTCTCCTCTGTCCTCGGGAGGCACCTCCTAGCTCTTCTCCCACTTAGGCTTTCTGAATAAGCCAGGGTCTTCTCCTTCTGTTTCTCACCAGCAGAGGCTGGGGTCTTGTTCCCTCAGGGTATGGCCTCTTCCCCTCCTGGGGAAGAGAAGCTTAGTACTCACCCAGGAAGTAATGAATGGTGAAGATTGACAAGGAAGATAGGAAAGTGCATACCTACCGTAATTCTTGATCTTCTCTTGTATCTTCACCATTCATTACCTCGCCCTCCCACCATCCCTCAGTGGCCTCTTTCCTGTGGCTTCTCCACCCCCGCTCTTCCTCTCTGCATTATATAAAATATAGAAAACTGCTTCATTTTTCCAAAAAAAAAAAAAAAGTAAAAAAAAAAAAATCTTCTTGGGGGGTTTAAAATCACAAAAATTATTTACTCTAAGATTCATGGGTCATCTCATGATTGCATTGGCGATCAGACTGCACAACTATCTCTTGCTATTCTTTGGCAAGATACCTCTGAGTTGTTTGGCCTGGCTCAGGCTATTCAGTTTTGATCCTGCAATCCCGTGTTCAGAGTAGTTGCCTGAAATCTAATCCCCCATCTATTCTTGCCTTGCAGAGCAGAGGAGCAATACGTCTGTTCCTTTCTCTTCTAAAAAAAAAAAAAAAAAATGCTGAGGAACTCTCTCCGACTGCTATAGGCATCTTGGTATCTGGGTCAGTGCATCTAGTTAGTTATCTGTAAAAAAAAAAAAAAAAGGGAATAGGAGAAATCAAACAAGAAGGCAAATGAGAAGGTAAGCTATCCTTCTCGCTGGTTTGCTAAGTGGTTTCTCCCTTTAAGTGTCCTCCTGGACAATTTTACAGTAGAGCTCTGCTGACCATATCCAATCTATTAGCCTAAGCCTTGGCCGGCCTTAGCCAGTCAGTCTGAGTCCCGTTTCTATCTTGGCACACTGAAGGCTTACATTTTCCATTTCTAAACCCCTGAGCAGCTCTCATGCTGCTGGGGTTTATTCTTCCCTCCTCGGCTGCCCTCCAGTTAAAGGCCTTCCGCAGCCAGGAGCCCGAGGTGGGTGTCAAGAACAATGGCATGTTGAAGATGAGGACTATGCCCTCCTGAGTCTGTCTAGCGGGTTCGGTGAACCTTCTCTTCAGCTCTATCTCCGGGGATTCTTGCTTCCCCTTTAGTCGAGCCTTCAGCTACAAGCTAACTATGCTCGTTGGGCATTCTGGTCCCTTCAACATCCCATCTCTCTCTTCTCTTTCTTCTTCTTCCTATTTTCTCATTTCCTTACTCATCTCTCCTCCTAGAGTCGCCCAGGTAAGGAGGCCCTGCACTCCCTAGGCTAGGGATGTTCTTATCTCCTCTCCTTCCTCCATCGGCTTATTCCTTTTCAGTTCATTCTTCCTTGCTTTTGCTATCCTCGGCTATCTTGCCTGCTATCTATATTTTCTGCTTTCATTTTGCCTCTCGGCTCACAGAACTGAGTTGGAGGAGGTGATCACTACTAGCTGCCACCCCTCGCGCATGCGCATGGCGTCACTCTCGTAGGGCGGTCAGCGAAAACTTTAAAAAAAAAAAAAAAAAAGCTGCGGACGGAAGTGCCTCCCGCTTACACCCAGGAAGTAATGAATGGTGAAGATACAAGAGAAGATCAAGAATTACGGTAGGTACGTAATTTTCCTTTTTTGATTTTTTGGCCAATTTCCACAATCTATTCTTTATCGTAATAGTTTTTGATAATTTGTCATTAATCCAGGGCTCCCTAGACTTTCTCTTACTTGCTTTAATCATTGGTGTGTGCTTATCCAATAACTCCAAGAATCTAGCTACAAAGTACTGTACTGTTTGGTCTAAGTCCAGGATTTGTTTGCATCTCTCCCAATTTTCTGTCAATGTGTCCAAATTGAATGTATTGACAGAAAAGTGTCTCATTTCCCTAACCCACTCCTTATCCAATTGTATCCGAGGTTGTACCGTACATCCAATGGTAGCCAATATTAAGTTGTGGTCCCCAAAAAAGGTTATTTAACTCTCTTGGAGTGAACATTTAACTGAGGAGAGACTAACAAAAAGTCCAGTAACATTCCCTTTGCCATAGAATTAGTATATTTAGTAGGTTCATCTATCAATTGTATTACATCAAGGGGTGTCAACATATCCTTTAATTTATTACCTCTCAATTTATGACAGTCAGAATTTAGATCACCCATTAGGACCAATAACCTTTCTTTCACAATATCCTTGGTTTTATTAATGGTCTGTTCTAAATCTATCATCTTAGTATTTGGGGGAGAATATATAATCCCGATGGCTACTTTTACATTTTGCAAATAGAGTACTATGAAATCTAAATTTTCTGTACTACCTTTTATTAAGGTTGTTACTGGTCCCAATGTATGTTTTATATAAAGAATAACCCCCCCCTCCCCTTCTGATCTTCCGATCAGAACCGTATATTTGGTATCCTACCAGGCCTATTTTATTATCTTCCACTTTATTTGTAAGCCAAGTTTCAGAGAAGCCTGTGATGTCTGGCTTTTGGTCTTCAAATAACATTTCCACCATATCCATTTTTTGGGCCAAACTCCTTGCATTATCATGTATGATTTTTAAGTTTGTTCTCTTCCTCTCCATGGGCCCTGGGTTCAATTCTATATCCACCCCCCAACATTAGAAGCAGTACATACTTAATATTATCTGAGCACATATTCCTGTGTATTTCATGAGCCTCCAATAATCTTATCTGTCCAGCTGGCAGTATGTGGTCCAATTTCTTGAAAACTCATTTCTACTTGGTTTTAGGAAACCCAACCTCCCGCCTTGTATTCCTACTATTGAGTGAGTTGGCCAGTAGTAACCTAATTTATTTGAAACTTTCTTATTTGTGCAGAAATAAACAAAGAAACAGCAGAAATCCCATCATTTTTCCTATGTACATTGTAGTGTCTCTAACCTATTAATAATAAAGTAATATTTCCCAAACTATCTCCACTCTTCACTTTAAATACTCATATACTTAATAAAAACAATTTAAAAATCTCATCGGGCCAAGGCTTTCACCTTGAGCCCACAGTTAAAAAAGCATACAACCTATTTCTCAAATTTTGGTTTGCAACTAAATATGTATGTATTAAAACCTACAAGCAGATTTGCCCTCCCCTGTTTAATCTAATGTGCACTTCTCTCTACTTCACATTAATTTTAGCTTACAACATGCTGACAGCAAAAGGAACTCACCAGGGTGATTTTCTAAGTTCTTTTCCTTCTAGGAGTGGCGCTCGTGCTTGTGAGTGGCACAGGAATTTAAATGGCACAGTCCCCACCTCTGAATATGACCTCAGCAGTAAACTCCCCCGAGACCCCTTCTCACTGAGCTGTGCAAACAATACTTCAATGTCCCAGAAGAAATAAGCAGCTCACTCAGTCTTTCACTCTGGTGGTGTCTTACTGGGGATAGTAGGGGAATTCTCTCGGGGTGATGAAAGAAACGACATGCAGTTGAAATGCAGGTTGGGCTGTATTGCAGCTTGTGAGTGGCACAGAAATTTAAATGGCACAGTCCCTGCCTCTGAATATGACCTCAGCAGTCGACTCCCCCCCAACCCCCTTCTCACTGAGCAGTGCAAACAATACTTCAATGTCCCCGAAGAAATAAACAGCTCACTCAGTCTCTCATTATGGTGGTGTCTTCCTGGGGATAGTAGGGGAATTCTCTTGGGGTGATGAAAGAAATGGCAGGCAGTTGAAGTGCAGGTCAGGCTTAGTAGAGAACATCAACTCCTCTCTCATCCTGGACAAAGCCCCTGGGCCTGATGGCTTCTTGCCTAACTTCTATATCACTCTTAAATCAGAAGTGGCACCTGAATTGGCTGATCTGTACAATAAATGTTACCACACTGGCTGCCTGTCTCCATTTTTACTTGAGGCACATATTACCCTTATTCCTAAACCTGGAAAGGATCACTCTGATGTAGTAATTATACACAAAATTCCCCTCTAAATGTTGATATTAAAATGCTAGCAAAAATCTTACCCCATAAAATTAGTAAAATCTGACAACCCCTAATTGGTCAAGAACAGGTCGATTTTGTGTAAGGCCTGCTTGCCTCAGATCACATGCGTAAAATTTTACATCTTATCTTATGTATCAAATTCTTCACTATGATATACCGTTCTTCTAACCCCAGGAATACTGCAAATATTCATAACTCATGCAGTGATCCTTTAAGATACCGTAGAACTACCCTGAGGGATGGAACATATGCAAATGATGGAATCTTTTGCATGTGCCACTCTTTCAAATGCTGCCTTCTACTAACTGCCTAGATTCTAAACCCTTCAGATTTCTCTCTCCACCTGTCAAGACTAGATGCTCTGAGTTTCCTTCCTCATTATCTTGTGTGACGTGCAGAACTTATAAAATACAAATAAGTATCTTTTCTAGGATCATGGATATGTTGTTCTATCCACACTTCATGGCAGGTACTGTGTCGCTTTAATATGTGCCAGAAAGTCTTTAAGCTGGCTCCTCCCACTCACTCGGGTGGTATAGCCCTCAGCTCCGCCCCATGATGCCAGATCTTCCTTTTTGTTCGAAGGTTCGGGTTCCCTCCTTAGCACTCCCGCATGTAGTAGGCCCTGGCTCTTGAATCTTCGGGTTCGTTTCCAAAACTGATTCTAAAACTCTCTCAAGTTCAGTCTCCACCTTCTTCTCTCACTTCCACGATGGGGAAAAAGTTGGCCCCTGGGTTTCACCGGTGCCCCTGCGGGCAGAAGATGTCTCGCATGGATCCTCACACCACGTTCATGTATTGCCTGGGACTGGACCACGATCCACAGGCCTGCGATCATTGTCAGTCCTTTTCTCCGAACGAGCTTGAAGATCGCACTGCCTGACTTCAGGTGGGGTGACCAGAGAAATGTTACTTGCCATTCAAATTGAAGGATGCCCATTGGGTGGTCTCCACAGCTGTGGGGTCCACTGAGCAGTTAGAAATGCTCAGGCCCTTCGAGGAGGAGGTGGCTCACGCCATGATGGGCTCCTCTTCGGCTTCGGCCTTCATTCCGCTGCATCTGGGAACCTCCTAGTCGGCTTCCTTCAAGGAGTTGTGCCAGTCTCTCTCTACCAAGGGAGAGGGCCCTTTGGGGTCACATGTTTCGCGCTCCAAGAAGAAGGAGTCAAAAAAGGACAAAGAAAAGTCGACACATCAACGTTCTTGGGACAAAGAGCAGTCCTGCACACTGTAATATCCTGTCTTGACTTCGGTCGAATTCATGGCCAAGGCCGCTGGTTTCACGGGTACCCCTGTCAAATCAGTTAGCTGAGATGCCTGTCAACGCGGCTGAGATTTTTCTCAAACCGATCAGTGGGTTGTCGCCCGATCTGGCCGATGATTCTCTTTTTATGACACCTGTGCTCCCGGTGTCCTTGGATGAGTTGACTCAGCCCGCTGGGCAGAACCCGCCCACCAAGGAACCAGAGCTGGAGCCAAGGATTTCTTTGACTCCTGTCAAGGTCCCCTGTCAGCCCCACCAATGGTCGAGGTCTCAGCCCTTTCCTTGACTTTAACGTTGGGCAAGAGTTGATCCCGCCGGAGATCTCGTTCCTACCGTCATAGTAAGCAGTGGCACCACTCCTCATCTTCACCCTCCCTGGGTGAGAAGAGGCTTCGCCGCAAGTTATATCGATGCTACGAAGACCTCATGTGGCAGCAGTTGGTCTTATCTGGGTCCAAACTGTTCCCAGTTTCGACTCTGGCCATTAAGTGGATTTCACCAGAATGATCGACTTCAGCCACGGCTGCCATCACCAAGGTGCCGGTCAAGGCCCTGCCAGCTCAACCGAAGCTAGCTACTCCACCAATCCAGGTGGAGTTGCAGCCTGAGCAACCGAAGTCTGGGGCTCCAACTAAGGATTCTTGATTGGCCCAAGGCCTGCCCCATCAGTTGTCGGTCACTCTCACTCCTGATCTCCCAAGGCAGGTAGAGAGCGACACGGGTGGGCACCCACTCTACAAGGACTCTTCACAGTCTGAGGATTCCTCCATGGTCTCCCATCCAATGGACATCGAGTCATTGGGGGGTCTCTCCATCGATGAGGGCCCTACCTTGCTGATGGGTATTTGTCTACTTTTTTCCAAATCCATGGGAATGGAACTTGAGCTTGTGCAGAAACAGGCTAAGTATACCCTTACAGAGATTCTGGATAAAGGGGATACTCCTATGGAAGCCTTCCCAGTGGCTGAGGCCATTGTGGGTCCAGCCTTGGAGCTGTGGCAACATCCAACATCTTGTCCTGTACCTTCTGCCCACATGGCTGCAATTACGCACTTCCCATGGGGTCCCTGTCGGTCTTTTCGGAGCACCCCTGTGTGGAGGGATTGGTTGCTGACTGTGTGTCTCAGTGCTCAGGCAACAAAGGGGATGCAGAAAGACCCCTGGACAGGGAATCCAAACAATTGGACTATTCCGGGAAGAAGGTGTACGCAGCTTCCTTGCTTGGCTTTCATCAGACCAGCTTGGCTGTTATTATGGTACATTTTTCCCACACCCTCTTGGGCTCCCTGGATGAGGTAATTCCTCATCTCCCAGCTGACTGCCAGACCACAGTCAAGCATGTCCGGGACCAGGGTAGAGCGATGGGAAAGCAGCAACTCCAGATGGCTCTGGACATTAGTGATTCCTGTGCCCATTCGGTAGTGGCCACAGTGGCCATGCACCACAGGGCTTGGCTATGCATCTCGACCTTTATGGCGGATATGCAGCACAAGCTGGCAGATGTCCCCTTCTTGGGCACTGACCTGTTCAGGCCCAGCATGGAGGGTCACCTCCAGTGCATAGAAAAGTCCAATGCCACCTTGGACTCCACCACATTTGCTCAAAAGGACAAGGGTTGCAAGTGTCAAAACTGCAAGCCGTTTTGCTTGTCCACTATTGCGGCCAGACTGGCCCAGCAGCAGCACCAGCAGGCTCAAACTTGGTGTCCTCAGGCCAAGTCCATGGCATCCTCATTTAGGAAGCATGGGGGGAAATGCTGGACCCTCATCCAAGCCTGCCCAGTGACGGGTTGGGAGGTGCCTCCCTCAACCCGTCACACCTCCCTGGGACTTCCCATGGGGGGCCGGCCCAGCCACTTCATTTTCACCTGGTCTGCTATCACCATGGACCATTGGGTTCTAGAAGTGGTAGGTCGAGGCCTGCCTCTGGAATTCGAGCAGGCCCTTCCTTATTGAGCCTGTGCCCCACGGGGGGATATGGTGTCCGCAGCTTTTCAGTCAGCTCTCAGAGACAACTTAGCTCAGCTCCTCCTCAAGGAGGTGGTGCACCCAGTAGCGGACCCGCCTTCAGACCCAAGGTTCATCTCCAGGTACATCCTGGTGCCAAAGCGGATGGGGGGCTGGTGCCCCATTCTAGATCTGCATGACCTGAACAAGTTCCTCAGGTCCCACACCTTTCAGATGGTAACTCTAGCTTAGATCTTACCATCCCCGGAGCAAGGAATGTAGTTCTGCTCCCTAGATCTTCAGGACACATTCTCTCGTGTCCTGATCTGTCCATCCCATTGACAGTTCCTCTGCTTCAGAGCGGAGGGAACCCTTTACAAGTTCCATGCCATGCCCTTTGGCCTATTTTCAGCCCCCAGGATCTTCACCAAATGCATGGCAGTGGTGGTGGCGTACCTGATGCGCCGAGGGGTCTGGGTGTACCCTTACCTGGACAACTGGCTGATAGCAGGTCCCTCCAGTCTGGAGGTGGGATGGTCCAGGGATCTAACTTGTGCCTGCACAGGTGATCCAGTTAATTGGGGCAGAGCTCTGCTCCTGGCAGACAGGGCGGAGGTTCTCTCCTTCTTTGCCCGATCATTTCTGGTTGGGCAATTGCCCCCTGCACAGGACTTCCTGTGTCTTCTGGGCTACATGGTGGCCTGCACTAGTGTGGTCTGATGGGCCCACTGACATTTGCGTTCCCTTCAGTGGGAACTGGCCAGCCAGTGGTCTCAGCGTGCAGGTCATCTTGACCAGCTGGTCTCTGTGACCCAGAGGATGTGGGACGGCCTCCAATGGTGGCTCATTTCATCCCACCTGCAGGAAGGGATCCCATTTGCCGGCCCAAGCTGATGGTCATCCTGATGAGCGATGCCTGTCTGATGGGTTGGGCTGCCCATTTGGAGGAGCACAGAGCCCATGGGCTCTGGTCTCCTCAGGAGTCCCGATGCCACATCAACCTGCTGGAGCTTCGAGTGGTTCACCTAGCCCTAACCACATTCGCTCCATTTGTTCGGGGTCAAATGGTCCAAGTCCAGATGGACAACACCACGACCATGTACTATCTCAACAGGCAGAGTGGGACACACTCCTTACCCTTCTGCAAGGAAGTTCACCTCATTTGGTCACTTGTGCTTAGCCTGGAGGCAGATCTCCTGGCCATCTATGTGGCAGAAGCTTTGAATAAGCTGGCTGATGCCCTCAGCCAGATGGGCAGGGCATCCCATGAGTGGTCTCTCCACCAGGTGGTAGTACAAGATCTGTTCTCCCAGTGGGGAACCCCCCAGGTGGACCTATTTGCCTCCAGGGAGAACACAAAGCTGAGGCTGTTCCATGCCCACCCTCCTCAGCTGGGTTCTCTGCAGGGGGATGCCTTCTCAAGGCCGTGGACCCCAGGCCTCTTCTACGCCTTCCTCCCACTTCCCTTGATTCACAAAGTGCTCATCAAGATCACGAGGTACAAGGCGCAGGTGATCCTGGTGGCCCCAGACTGGCCATGTCAGTTCTGGAATCTGGATTTCCTCAGCCTCAGCTCCAGGCTCCCAAGGTGGCTTCCAGCATGTCCAGACCTGCTCTCAGTCAACCAGGGGAAGGTACTCCACCCAGACCTTCAATCCCTGCACCTGACGTCCTGGTTCCTGAGCGGCTAGAGTTCCAGGCCTTGGGTCTCTCCGACGAGGTCCTCAACATTGTTGAGGCATCCCATAAGGAATTGACCAGAAAATGCTATGCCTTTAAATGGAAAAGATTCTCCATCTGGTGTCAGGGCAAAGGATTGGACCCTCATCCTGTCCAGTGGCTAACATTTTGGATTATCTTTGGTCCCTCTCCCAGCAAGGGCTATGGTTGACGACCTTAAAAGTGCACCTGGCAGCCATCTCTGCTTACTGGGCATGGGCCAGTCAGCAGTCGGTGGTGCAGGAGAAGGTGGTCTGGTACTTCTTCAAAGGCCTAGATCACATATCCCTTCCAGTGCATAAACCTCCACCTCTATGGGATCTACTGCTGGTCTTGGCAAAGCTCAGTGGCAAGCCATTCGAACCTATGCACAAGTGTGACATGTCACATTTGTCATGGAAGACTGCCTTCTTGGTGGCTCCATGTTCCATCATGTCCCTAATTATTCCCTCCTAAATCTTGCCCACCATGGATGTCAAGCTGATTGGTCTAAAATTTTCAACATTGCTGTTACTACCCTTTTTATGTATCAGGGTTATATTTGCTATCCTCCACTCATGGATTGTTCTTCCCTCATTTAGTGATGTATTAAATAGTGTAGTAAGGGGTTCTGCTATTATATCTGCCACTTCTTTTAAAAGCTTGGGTGTACCTCATCTGGTCCAGGTGACTTGTCTATTTTCAATTGTTTTAATCTCATGGCTAGATCCGTAACTGATATCTCATGTATTTGTGCCAAATCTTAAGATCTATGGTTTATTGCAGCCTCAGTTAAAACTGTACCCTTAGAATTATTTTTAAATGTACTAACAAAGTATTTATTAAATTCATTGGCTATTTGTTCTCCATCACTTAGTACTTGATCCCCAGTCTTTATCTGTCCAATAGTGTTTTGTCTGCCTTTTATTCCTCCAATATAGTTGAAAAACTTTTTCTTTTTATCTTTGGTTTGCGTAACCATCTTATATTCTTCCTCCATAATGCATTCAATTCTGTTACTCAAAAGCTGGGAAAGAGCCCCCAACAGGGTTGAGGGCTCATTCCACAAGGGGCACAGCTGCTATTGCTACCGTAGCAGCTACCAGGGATATTCTTCTGGTGGACATCTGTAAAGCAGCTACCTGGGAAACAGTACACACCTTTACTAAGCATTTTAGTCCAGATATCCAGTCCAGGGGTGATGTCGGGTTTGGCACAGTAGTCCTGTAGAGTCTTTTTCCAAAGTAGGTTCTGTGCCCACCTCCAAAGGGGCATGGGGTCATAATGTCGCAAGACATTATGCCGCATGGCAAATTCGCACTGCCAATACAACTACGATATTGCCATGCGGCATATATCTTTCCATGGGGGTCTCACCCCTGCACCCCACGTGCTACGGGGTTATGCCCCTGGACCCCCCCACTAAAGATTCTCAACTATGGGGGGGTCCAACTCGGAGAGTGCACAATCCATGTAAAAAAATAAAATGTCTGGGACCAGGAATCAAACCCGTTCCCAGATGCAGCACCTGGGTTCCTGCTGCTGTGGCTCAGTCCAGTGAGCCATGGAAGCTGCTTGGCAGAACCCTCTCCCAGCAGAGGTCTTATCCTCTGCCTGGGAGTGTGTGAATGGTGCAATACTGAGTACAGTGGTATATGCGGTATTGCACCATTAGCTGTCCTGGACATCGTTCTTTCGGGTTAGCCATAATGTCATACGCTATTAAGCTTATGGCATTATGACCCAGTAGGCTCCAAAGGTACTGCTTCTTAGCATACAAAGAGTTATGAATATTTGCAGTATTCCTGGGATTAGAAGAAAACATTACTTACCATAGTAATGTTGTTCTTCCCAGGGATACTCAAATATTCATAACTCTTACACCCTGCCACCCGTGCTAGAACAGGTAGCCTCTGCACTCCAGAGATTATACAGTATATTCAGGAATATGGGTGCCACACTCTGACACTTTTGTGTTTTTCCCCTTCTAAGGTGATTCTGACATTCAGGGGAACTTTTTGCATGTCATAACCTCCATTAGGAGGGTTTTTGGGTAAGGGTGTTATCATTATTATCATTATTATTATTATTCAATATACTAAGTCCTCTGGGACCTTTCTTTACCAGGCATCCAGGAAATCTGAGGGGTTTAGAATGTAGGCAGTTAGTAGGAGGCAGCATTTGAAAAAGTGGCACCAGCAAAAGATTCCATCATTTGCATCTGTTCAATCTCTCCGGGCAGCTCTATCTTAAAGGGTCACTGCAAGAGTTATGAATATTTGAGTATCCCTGGGAAGAAACAATATTACTATGGTAAGTAAGTTTTTCTTACTGTCCTTATTGTTATATAGTTTTGATAACAATGACTTATTGTGGTTCCTGGTCTATATACACTATACAGCCTTTGTAATGTTTGATCTTTGTGTGTACTGTTGTTTGCATTTAATAAAATAAATTAAGTTTAAAAAATATGTCAATCTAATGCCTGGTAAAAGAAAAGTTCTGGGGCCTGTCTGTCCAATCACAAAACAAATCAATGGGTAATTTTAGAATGTTTAGATTTAAATCTTGTTGCATTTCATTTGTAAAATCAGTACTTTCCCACACTTATTTCTCACATACTAGTCCCTTTACTGCTTGCTTTAGAGAACTGTCAACTGCTCACTCTCAATCTGCACTCAGATTGTAAAATAAATCATTATTCCTCCCTGAGTTCCTACGAAGTCCCACTCCTTATGGGGTCATATCTTTTAGGCACCCGCCTGGAGCCTCTTCCCCCCAGGCAGCCTGCCTTTTATTTCACTCCCAGCCAGCAGACTCGCATGTAGGGCCAGGGAGCACTGCAAGAGCATGGCATATTTTCTGGAATCCTACCAGCAGCAGCAGGGGATCCTAACAAGCCATGTGGCACCAACCATGCTAATCAAGCAACCCACTTGCAGAATGACCATCGATGCGGCTGGTTCCCAGAAGAGGCAGTGGTAACCAAGAAAAAGCAATAGAAATGGACTGAAAGCTGCAACAAGGGACAAGCCACACTGTTTGGCCCCCTTTACAAGTAAAGACAGGTTCCTCCTCATGCTTTGCAGATTGGTTCCTTAGTTGGTATTACATTACAAAATGTTGCTTCATATAAAGCAAGTGTCTTGGATTTTGGATGTATCAAACATGCTTTGGAAATATATATGCTGAAACCCTTCTGAAGAAACATGAGCCTAGAACTGTTTTTAGGCATTGTTCCCGTTTGTCTCCTAAAAAAATGGAAATTATGGTTCAGATTCAAATGTTTCCAGAATTTAATTTATGGAGATCTTTTTTATGGTTGTGCCTCTCAAGGACTGTTGTCTAAGTTAAACACATCTAGTTGCTTGGGCAGATTTATTTTAAACTGTCCATATAACACTCACCATTGCTTGTTGTACAAAAACTCGACTGGGCTCTCTAACTGATAGACATTCCTTACACAAACTTTTATTTGCTGTAAAAACATTTTTTGGCTTTGTTCCCCCTTACCTTTCCTCTAGTATTTCACTGTGAGTTCAGGCTCATCACCTTCAGTCTTCAAATGCCCTGGAGCTGAATGTCCTGAAGTTGAACTCACCCCGCTCTTATTCATTCTTTGGTTATTTTTGTCCGTATTTATGGAACTTGCTTCCAGCAGCATTGCGGACTTTAAATTCAAAGTTTCCATCAACTAAAGCTATGTTGAAATGGTTAATCAATTCATTAGAAGTCAAACCGCCATGCTGTCTGTGATTTGTATATAAATCATAATTAGGGCTGGCAGTATAGCCTAGAGGTTAGAGTAATGAGTTGTGAATGAGTCTGGTACATCCAGCAAAACTGGGTTTAATTCCCACAACCTCCACTTGCATACTGTGTGACTCTGAGCAAGTCATTTAACCTCCCCAGTGCTCCCATGTCACCCCTGAAAACAGGCACTTGTGCCTAGTGGGCCTAATCTGGTTACTAAAGACTACAATAAATTAAAAAATTATTCATAACTATTTGTTATATTGTTGTTTTATCAAGTGTTTTATTTCTAATGTACTATCAAAACTTGACAAATGACATGCTTGCAAGCGAGCCTTGGCTCAATGGTCTTATCCTTATTAAATGAAAGGAAATTAAATGAAATAAATAGAAATAGCTTACAAAAATGGCTGCAGCAGGAAAGAAAACATTTAGGTAAGTCAGAGTATAAGAGTGCCCACGCCAAACTGCAATCAACACTAGCACCCCCTGCTGCCTGACCACTAGTGGAGTAACTAGTTAATATTTCTGTTAGTTTTAACATATGTAATTTTTTTTGCTCCTCCCTGCACCCTCCGACCTGCCACTCCATCTGGCTGCTCATCATCCCATTCTGCCCACCAGTCTTATCCTTCACTGCCACTTCCTGCCATCTGGCACTCCAGGCTATCCCTGTGTCTCAGAGGGTTCAGCTTATCCCTGTTTGGGGGAAGCCCCCTCCCTGAGGGCAGGGAAGGGGAGTAGTATTCCTGGAGGGTCCTCTGAGGCATGCAGGCTGGGGGGACAGGAGTGACACACTAGGGGGACTGTGGTGTGGGGGGGACAGGTCAGTCGTCATCTGGCAGGCTGAGACTGTTTTTGTTTCTATTTTCTAAGCCTCTTCACACACTTTAGTGGTGCACACTGCAGCAACACCCTGGAGGTGGAGCCAGCTGACGTGTGGTCACCCACGCTGGCAAAGCTCCTCATGCCACCAGGTGTCACTCTTCAAGCGGTGCTCTGCAGCACCCTCCTCAGGAGGAGAGCATCCATGTGGACGCTCTATCACCCTCCCTGCTGGTCTCTGCTCCTGACATCCTGGACTTATGGCTCAAACCCAGGTCACCAGCATGCCAAGTGGGTACCCCATCATTCAGTGCCACAGAGCTGGCATTTAATTTTTTTTGTACTGTTTTCCTCAAATTGCTACCCAAAACTCATTTAAGTTCAGTAAGACACTCCATGGTGTGGATTAGGCTAGATTCATGCATTCATTCATGCAGTTCATTCATTATATTATGGAAAAAAACATTGAGCTGAAACTCATTTATAGTGGTGTCCATGGCATGGTATCACATACAATCTACACAGCTGCAGCAACAAGGCTCACTATGTCCCTGGCCATGCTGTTATCTCAGCCTCACCAGCACCCGGTCTTGTCTTCGAGTGTTCTTATGGATGGGAGTTATGTGTGAGTCCTAGAATCCCACAATGAAGCGATCTGGGCTTGGGCACAGCACAGAAGTGTGACACTCAGCACCTGACAAGGGGGGAGTGCAGGCCTTCCAGGATTCATGTGTCAGAAAAGCAGAATAAAGTGCACTATACAGAAAGATAATTAGCTGTAAACATTATGGTGTGACCACTTGTCTAACTTGGTAAGATTTATTATTGCAGCAGAAATACAAAAATGTAGTAAACACATCCAGTGTACAAAAGAAAGCACGCCAACTTGCTGTGGCACTTTGATCAAGGGGTCTTCATCAGGGAGAGAGGAATGACTATCCTCTAAATTTGTGCAGGTCCTATCACCAAGTGGCATTTGTGTTGGCTATAAAGGAAGATGCTGTCCAGGCCTGAGGTTGACCGCAGCTTCGGTGACTACAGTCATCAGTATGAGGGACCATAGGAACCAAAGAGAAAAAATGAAAAGTGGCAGAATTACAAAAAAAAAAAAAAAGATACTGTACTGTATGTGTCAGAGGGTTTAGCAAAGATGCATAGGTTCATTATGACAGTCAGGGTTCTAGAAACTGATAAAAATGTTATGCGGGTTAGCAAAGCCAAGCAAAAGGCATCCATTTGAGTATGTTTAATGGAAGTTATCCAGGTATTTTAGGAAGTGAAACTGAGGACCAGCTTCTAAACATAAACATAAAACAGTATTGGAAAACTATTAGGTGGTACTTGAGGAGAGAATGGCAAGCAAGCATCTGTGCCAAGTGTTAAACTGAAATTGGATGAGATTTTGAAATAAATGGACAGACCAGCAACCTAAAAGTATACAGTGCTAATGCACTGTTATCAGAGTATATATATTTGTATCTGATGCTTTTGAAAGCCCCAGCATGAACTGTAGTAAAGAAATGTTAGCGATAATACATAGAAACATAGAAACTGATGGCCGATAAGGACTGCTTGGCCAATCCAGTCTACCCATTTATTTCACTGTCTATACTATCACTGCAGACACTACTTGATCTCCGTCTTCCTCCTCCCCACCCCAGTTTCCACTAAGATATCCTTTTGCATATCCCATGCATTCTTGAATTCCACCACTGTTTTCACCCCCACCACCTCTGCTGGAAGACTGTTTCAGGCATCCATCTCTCTTTCAGTGAAGAATTATTTCCTCACATTTCTCTTACATTTACCACCCTTCCAGCTTCACTGCACATCCCCTTCATCTTCTGCATCTTTTCCATGGTGGGCTCTTATAATAGAGTGCTATCTGATGCCATGGACTCCCTCGCACCTGTCCGTCTATGACCCAAATCTTCCTACCTGAGGTCCTCATGGTTTGAGGGGGACCTTGGGGAGATGAAGAGAAAGGGTCAGAGGTTGGAGCGCTCCTGGAAGAAGTCCAGCCTGCAGGAGGACAAACTGGCCCCACGTGTGCATTATAATGCATACCAGGAGGCAATCAACCATAAGAAAGCAGTGTTCCTGTCCAGGGAGATTGCTGCCAGGAAGAACCGACCAGCTGTACCTTTTCAGACTGTGAACAGGCTACTTTGTCCAGCCTGTCTACAGCTGAAGAAGTTTTTTTCCAATGCTGAATGTGAAGAGTTTGCTCAGTTTTTCTTGGACAGAGTGTCCGGTATCCGGCAGGGGGTTCTTCCAGTCAGCAATGCCATAGCTGGCAGTGGTCACCCGAAGTGTTCTGAGTGCACTCTGCCTGGTTGGGGGGAGTTTAGACCAGTGGAGGTAAGTGAGGTTATCGGGGTGGCGACCAATCTGAAGCACACTTTTTGTGAACTGGACCTGGCGCTGACACATTTCTTGATGACATGCGTTGATGCCATTGGCCTGGTGTTCGCTCTGAATGTCCGGTGTTCCTTGTCTGAGGGGGTCTTTCATGATGCTTTGAAGAAAGCATTGGTAAGACCACTCCTAAAGAAACCATCTTTGGGCCCGGAGGTTAGGGCAATTACCTATCTCCAACCTTCCCTTTTTGGTGATGATTGTGGAGAAGGTAGTGGTGCTTCAGTTGGAGGAGCACCTTGTAACCCATGAGTTGTACGAAAACTTCCAGTCGGGGCTTCAGGTGAGGCATAGCACAGAAACCATGCTTGTTCGGGTGCAGAATGATGTCCTCAGGGCTAGAGATCGAGGAGAAAATGCAATTCTTGTTCTTCTTGATCTCTCTTCAGCATTTGACACTGTAGACCATTGTGTTTTGCTTGACTGCCTCAGAGAACTCTGCAGACTCACTGGCACTTTCATCTGCTGGTTTGAGTCCTTTTTAACTAACAGGAGGCAATGGGGTGTGATGGGGAATTTCTTCTCCACCCCAGCCCCCTATCTTGTGGAGTACCTCAGGGGTCTGTGTTAGCCCCAATGTTGTTCGCAGTGTATATGCTACCACCGGGAGGGATCATTAGGAAGTATGGCTTGGGTTTTCATTACTATGCTGATGATACCCACCTATACTTATCCTTTGCCTCAGCAACATCCAACACGGTAGATGTGCTAAACAGCTGCTTTGCTGAGATCAACGACTGGAGTGCCTCTTGTTGGTTGTGACTGAACCCCGATAGGGCGGAGATACTGGTGGTGGAGTCGAGCAGAGTGTGTGACAGGATAACCTCTGGATCAGAGACTGGACTTGTTCTGGGATCTGTTTCATTGAAGGCCTCCTCTAGGGTGTGAAATCTTGGTGTCATTCTGGATAGGAGTTTGACGATGGAGGGGCAGGTATCTTCCACTGTCCATTCCTGCTTATTCCATCTCATAAATGTTGCCAGGATAAAGCCCCTTGTTCCACCTCTGGACCACCCCACTTTGATACATGCCTTAGTTACATTAAGGCTTGACTACTGCAATGCGCTCTACCTCGGGGTCATGGAAGGATCTCGCCACAGACTGCAGCTAGTGCAGAATGCAGCTACCCAGTTACTTACTGGGCAGCCAAAAGTTTGCCACATTACACTGGTGTTGTGTGAGCTGCACTGGCTGCCAGTCAGCTGGAGGATCCTCTTTAAGGTGGGTCTTCTCACCTATAAGGCCCTACATGGTCAGGGCCCTGGTTATCTGTTAGATCTTCTTGCACCTGCTCTCTCAGTTCGCCCCCTCCGTTCCTCCTGTGGGGGCCTCCTTTTGATTCCCAGGATGAGGTTGAAATTGGCCGGCGACAGGGCATTTAGTGTCACCGCTCCCATCCTGTGGAGTTCGCTGCCCCTCAGGATTAAGGGGGACCCTACTTTGGAGGTATTCAAGGCCTGCCTTAAGGCCCTCTTATTTGCCCAGGCCTTTCTGGATTAATCTGTTCATCTGTAGATCAGACCGCAGCTATTGGTAATTTGATGTTTAGTTCATTATTTATGGAAAATGCTTTTATGTGAAGTTAATTACTTATATGTTCATATTTTGCTTTTTGTTTTTTTATTGATTTTGTTTTTTGAATATCTATTTATTTGTATGGCACCCAGTGCCTCCGGGATTGGGCGTCTTTTTAAATAAATTTGGCATGCCTTGCCTCTAAAAGTACTCCTTTTGTACCTTCTTTACATCCATGAGGTATTTATAGGTCTGTCATACCCCTTCTCTCTTCTAGGTTGTACATATTGAGGTCTTTCAGTCTTTTCTCATAGGGCTTCTGATACAGACCCTGCACCATTTTAGTTGCCCTCCTATAGACAGCCTCTACACCGTCTATTGGTCTCCAGAAATGGACACAATATTCCAGGTGGGGTCTCACCAGTGATTTATACAGTGGCAACCCCACCTTCCTCCTTCTAGCAGTGATACCCCTCCCTCTGCACCACAATATCCCACTGACTTCACCCACTTGAGGTCACCACATTTAATTACTCTCAGGTACCTTTCCTGTTTGGTGACTGACAATACCTCTTTTCCCATTCTGTACTCCACTTCTTGGTGTCTGTGCCCTAAGTTCATGATTTTGTTATTTTTCACATTGAAACTCCACTGCCATGTCCTTGACCACTTCTCGAGTTTTCTCAGGTCTCTGCACATCCTTTCCACTCCCTCTGGAGTGTCCACCCCATTGTGTCATCCACAAAGAGGCAAACCTTCCCTTCTGGCTCATTCCAATGTCACTTTAAAGACGTTAAATAGGACTGGTGCCAGTACTGAGCCCTGAAGCACCAAGCTGGTCACCCTTCCTTCCACAGAGTGAACCCGATTACCACCACCTCCTATTGCCTATCCCTTAACCAATTATTAACCCAGTTTACCACCTTAGGACTCACCCCTAAGCTGCCCAGTTTCCTTACGAGTCTCTTAGTGGAACAGTGTTGAAATCATTACTGAAATCTAAGTATGCCACATCCACCGCTCCACCCTGCTCTATTTTGCTGGTCACCCAGTCAAATAAATCTATCAGATAAGTCTGAGGTGAACTCCCCCCCCCAATGAATCCCAGCTGCCTTGGGTCTTGTAACCCACTGAGCTCAAGATACTCTACAATCTTTTCTTTAGCAGTGACTGCATGAACTTCCCTACCACTGATGTCAGATTGGCTGGCCTATAGTTGCCAGCCTCTTCCCTGCTATCGCTTTTGTGAAACAGGACTACATCTGCCCTCCTACAGTCCTCTGGAACCACTTCTGTTTCCAGTAAGCTATTAAAAAGGACTGTCAGAGGTGGAGCCAGTACCTCCCCAAGCTCCCTCAATACCCTTGGGTGTACGCCATCCATCCCCATAGCTCTCTTCACTTTCAGATATACGAGTCCGTCAGGACATTCTTCTCTGTAAACAGGCTTGTGTCTGTTACCCTGCCTTTAGTACTCCTGTTGCTTTTATGTGGCCTTCCCTTTTCCCTTCCTCTGTGAAGACTAAACAAAAGTATTTGTTCAGGATATCTGCTTTTTCCTGATCCTCCTCTGCACAGTCCTCACCACCGTTGTTAACTTCACAATCCCTCCTCTAGTCTTCCTCTTTTCACTTATGTAATTAAAAATAAATGTCTTGCCCCTTATCTTTTCGTTGGGCTGTTTTTCCCTAAGTTAGTGCCTTTGCGCTCCACATCATTTCCCTGCCTCCCTCTGCCTCACCTGATACAGCTCCCTGCTCTCTTTTCCTCATCTCTTTATACCTCCCAAATGCTACCCTTTTTGTCTTTACCTTTTCAGTCATGTCCTTTGACAATCGTAGCACTTTCTTTTTTCCTCTTGTTTTTGCTTACTTCCTTTGCACAGAGGTTTGTTGCCATTGTTGCCATTACTATGCCTGCCCTTAGCTTAGCCTTTTTGTTCATTCACCCCCATGCCCCCAGCTAGGTCATCTTCAAGGCATTCATCCATTTTTAAATATGCCCTCCTGAAGTCCAGGACCCTCTTACTTGTGTAATTCGTTTCCACTGTCATCCTTATGCTGAACCACACTGTACGGCGATCACTGGTACCCAGCTGGCCTCCCACCTTGATGCCTGCAATACTATCCCTGTTAGTGAGCATCTGGTCCATTATTGCCCTATCTTGAGTGGTTTCCCTAACTACCAAGGGAAACTCAAACAGTGTGGTCACAGACACTGATCATATTGGAAGTGCAAGTGAAAACCAAAACATGTGTCTGCTGTGCTGAATAGGTGGTTGCATGTTTAGACCTGTGTGGGGCTCCTCAGGTACTATCAGTAATAATGATCTTTATTTAACCAGAATATTAAAATGTCTGATACTAACATCTCATTTACAACAGCAGTAAAGTTACAGCAATGAAACATTTCTCGTAGTAATAAATAGCATTTGATGCATACTTTACCTGACGTTAGAGTGCTCCTTACAGTCACTTTCTGCTGCAGAATATAATTTTTGTTTTACCGGGAGAGGCACACTAAGCTGAAGCTTGTTTCCAGGTGTGACCTGGGAGCACAAGGAAGTTAAGTGACTTGCTCAATGTCACACAGTATGCAAGTGGAGGCTGTGGGATTCAAACCCAGGTCTCCAGGTTTGCAGCTCAGAGCCTTAAATCACAGCACTATACTGCCTCCTATTATTATTAAATATGTAACCCTCTTGTCATCCTGAACCGTCTGCTTCAGTAGTGCTCAACACTTGGATGGTTCCAACTCTGTTGGAGCCCCTATTTCCTACTGACATCCCAACTGCAACTGTAGGATGCTGGAACTTGTTCTGGTGCCATAGGTGACGGGTCTTGTGTCCTGTTTATCCTGGCCCACACTGTTCAAGTTTCCCTTGGCAGCTGAGCTTTTACTGGATCCTAACTGTTGGCCCTGCATAACGAGCCCTTCTTGATCCATCCCATCTCTTCTATTGTGAAAGGTCCAGGGGCAGTGACAAACGAAGTACTCCTGTTCCTCGCACAGGCTGCAGCAGAATGAATTTGGACACTATAGCCTCACACGTCCATATTCAAAGCAGAGATTAGATCATAGTCTGTCACAGACTATACTCAAGTGAAACCTGTCGTCCCACTTGGGACAAGCTCTAAGGTGCCCCAGTTAAAAGCACATCCCTCTGTTTTTCCAGTAAAAAATCTGCTTGGCAGGTGACACACCCCTGTATTTGTATTGTGCAGCTTTACCCAGAATTTCCATCCACCAGTCCAGATCATCTCATTGTCAATTATGGGAAGAGGTTTGTCTTATCTTTGTCTGATCAGTATGTTATATCTGACAAGTTCACCCTTTTATTCCTAAACATGATTGTGAGGGTTTTTAGAGTAGGTTTGGTCAGGGGTATAGTGATCAAGGGGCTCCATGACAGAGTATCTTTTAAGACATTATATTTGTCCCAAAATCTGTGCAAGGATATAGTGGTCTTAAAACTAACATCAAAAATAGCCTTACCAGAAATATGAATTAGCATGTACAGCTCAGATGCATAAAGCCCCATAGAGTTTTTCAGTAGTCGAGTATGCCACATGGACCCTGCCCAGAGGGTATCTAGACCTCCTTTATATTTTAGACAGACAGCATTATGGTGTTGAGATGGTTCCCCTTGGCATGGAATAAATCCGCTATGCAGAACTGCCACTTTGTCCTCCTGTTTGGTTTCAAATGCCCTCCCTGGGCTGCACCTCTGCCACTGATGCTTGGCCTGCTACTTTCTTCACCAGCAGAGGCCCTCTATTGCCTGGCTTCTAGGCCCGTTCCATTCAATACATCAGCAGCTCCTACCCCTGTCTTGCTTGTATCCCTGTTGTCACCTAGGGCTCTCCCAGGTGTACTGGAGAATTGGGCTGGATCTCTGTCTTCGTGTCTGTGTGTGTGGGGGTGGGGTAGCAGGACTGATACCCTGGGGTCTACTGTAGTAGGTTCCTGCTGACCCAACATGTTTATGTGACCAGGCTGGTCTGTGAGGCTAGCACTTTCTTTTTTTTTATAATTAATGTTTATTGAGATTAATTTATAGGATCCAACAGCACAGAATATTACAACACACAATGAGAAAAAGAGATGGAACAAATCAAGACCCAGAAGTTATTACAGTATTAACAAGCATTTGTCAATGCCAAATGTTTACTTACTGGCATAAGCATTGGAAGTGCAGGAGTTTGACAGATGCAGAATAGGAATGGCAGTGTTACCAACCCCACCCCCACCCTGCAGAGATGGACAGGCATTGGGGTGTGCCTTTGTGTCATCGCCCATAATGCTCACACCATTTCATCTCACCCTATCCTGCTAACTGTCGAGGTGTGTCTTGGGGTGTTTGGGCTTTACACTCACCCCATTCCATAAAGAAATACACTGAAATGGGTGCAGTATAGGAGAATGGGATAATGGGGTGAACCTTGGAGCTGAAGAGTCCAAGGCACACCTCGATGCCTGCCACTGGCTACAGGTGGGGTGGGGGTGGGGGTGGAATGGCATGAACATTACTGTCGACAATCCCAGGTCACACCCCTGATGTTTGTCAGTCTCTACAGGGTAAGGCATTATGGTTGGAAACCCTAATGCCCTGGGCATTTCTTGGTATTTTCACTCCAAGTTTTCAACATGGTCTTTTTGTGACCCCAACACAGGAACAGTGATACTATTAGTTAATTAGCCGAAAGGTGATTTTGCACAGCGACTGTGCCATTTGGTGCCACAGGTGTGAAAACACATTTCGAACAGGATGTGAAAAATGACAGCTGTATTGTTCATGAGGAGGTGTAAAAAATGATAATGTTGACTGGAGTGAAAATATAACAAAACTGGAGAAGTAACGAGTGTGCGTCGAAACTTTGCACTATAATCTTGACCATGATTCCAAATTTACATGTTCCTGATAACATCTGTATTTGATGTCATAGTCATAGACCAACAGAAACAGGGCCAATTGCTGCGTCGTCAGTGCTGAGAGTTGCTATCAATGCCCTCAGCCTCAGAATGGCCAGAAGAGGCTTGTGAACAGTTAGCAGATTGAACTTCTGTGCATACAGGTATTTATGGAACTTCTTGACCCCAAGATTATGCTCAAGGTTTCCCCTCTCTGTCTGAGGATATTTTCTTTTTTACTTGGAGACACGGTCCTTGAAGCAAAAACAATTAAGGTGTTCCTCCCCTGAAGGTAACACATGAGAGACTACTGCACCCACCCCATATGGGGATGTGTCACACACCAATTTTAGAGGTTTTGCTTGGTCATAGTGAGCTAGCCACTTGCTGTTCAGAAGTTGTTTCTGGCAAGACTGGAATACTGCTTCATACTGCGGTAATCCATTCAATTTTGCTTCTTTTTGTAGCAAGTCATGTAGTGGTTGCAACAATATGGACAAGTTTGCCAGAAAATGTCCATAGTAGTTAAATAGGCCCAAGAATGATCTTAACCCAGTCCCATTTGTTGGTGCCTGTGCATTGAAAATTGTTTCCACTTTGCTCTCTGTTGGGTGCAGGCCCCGGCTGTTGATCCAATAACGCAGGTACTCAACAGAATCTTTTAAAAACTGATGTTTGGCCAGCCTCACTCTTACTCCCCACATTGCTGTCTGGAAATGACATAGTACAGCATTGTCGGATGCTCTTCCACTGTGGGTGCTGTTACTAAAATAGTGTCCATAAAGCAGACTACATGGTCCAGCCTGTGCAGTATCTGATCCATTGTGTGTTGGAAAATTTCTGGTAGTATTGAAACTCAATTGGCCAAGCGATAAGATCTGTAAAGTCCCTTGTTTGTGTTTATTGTGAGATACAGCTCAGACTCTGGTGCTAATTGCAACTGCTACTATGGAAAGGATAAGTCCAACTTGCTAAAGAGCTTTCCACTTGCATATGTGGCAACCAAGTGGCACTGGGTAGTGGATATGTTTGTGGTTTTATACAATGGTCCACTGTAACCTTGTAGTCACCACACATTTTCACTGCTTTGTCTTGCTTTTGTACAAGAATGATGGGGCAGCCCAGGCACTCCTCTCTACTTGTGACATGATACCATGCTTTTCCAAATAATTCAGTTCTTTCTCTACTGCTTTTTATAGGGTACTTGTGGAAGTTTGTGATATGAAGATATTGAAGAAGACTTGTCCCACTGCTGAGCCCTGTGGTACCCCACTTGTCACACTCCCCTATTTACAATGAGTGCTGTTAACCAACATCCCCTCTGTCTCCTATCCTTTAACTAGTTTCTAACTTAATTTACCACTATCTATCCTAGTCTTAGGATGGTCAACTGCTGTGGCAGGGCAGTTGTGGGTGGGCCAAGAGAGCTATTTAAATGGAGCAGTGGCTTTCATCCTCTAACTTCATCCTTAGGCTGAGTACTCCAGCAGAGTGAGGCGGGTGAGTGGCACGCCCTGCTAAGCAAAGATGCATAAAGTACAGACTTACAATGATAGCTCTGATGGTAGTTGGGGGTTGAGCCTTTACAGTAAGTTTTAAGCACAGCAAGTTACATCTAGTGGCTGCTAACAACAGCGGTGAGACTGCACAGGTGAAGCCAATCGTAACATCATCTGCTACTATTAGTACTGTGCCTGAATTACAAGGGGGTCCCTACGGCCATAACTGTTCTATGACCAACTAAATCTGTTGTGTTTATTGAGAGCTGCTACTGTGCTGTGTAAAAAACTGTGCTTAATGTCCATGACAGTCTGTTGAACATATATGATTATCTGTGACATTAACCTGTTTATATTGTGTGTTTGAGATATCAGCCTTCAGTTCAGTCAGTGCCCCCAATTGCAGCTCCTTCCTCTGCTTTATACTTGCCGCCTGTGAATCTAGTCCCACCAATCAGCTGCAGTGGCAGGGCAGCTGTGGGTGGTCAAGAGAGCTTTTTAAATGGTAGCTCTAAGATGCAGCTGCATCTGTCACGTGGTGGTGGCTTTCATCCTCTGGCTGAGTACTCCTGCAGAGTATGGAGAAGTCTGCCAAGGAAGCTGTGAGCTGGGACTGGGAACTTTGCCTTTTTAAATCTGATGTCTCTGAGTTTTATTTTATTCTTAGTGCTTATATTTAATCACGGGAGCCATTTTTATATATGTGCTTGATTCTTACTGGCTTGCTTAGGACTAAGGTGTATTCTTGTTTTACTCTTGCCCATACTTCTCTTTCTTGCCTATTACCCCTGCCTCAGCTCTTAAAGCTCTCCTGGCTCTCAATCCACAGAAAGGTGGGAGCCCTGATGGGTTTGATCCCCAGCTCCTACACCTCTCTACAGCAACTATTGCCTTGCCCATTTCCTCCCTGCTCAACCTATCATTCTCTCTTGCCTCATTCCCTTATACCTGAAAGCATGCAACTGTCATTCCTCTTCCAAAAGGAGGTGACTCCTTCTCTCCTGTAAATTTCCACTCAATCTCTCTCCTCCAAACCTTATCCATACTTCAATAACACATTGTTCTATCTCAATTCTCCCCTTTCCTCTACTCCTCTTCCTCCTTTTTCACCTCTTTCCAGTCTGGCTTTCGCAAACATCACTCCACCACTTCCTCTCTCCTCAGACTCACAGATTACATCCATTCTGGCATGGAACAAGGCATCATCACTGCCACCATCTTTGTCGATCTAGCGAAAGCTTTTGACACTGTCACCCACCCTCTTCTCCTGGACAAACTAAAATCAGTGGGTCTATCTGACTCCTCAACCAGGTGATTCAACTCCTACCTTGTAGGTAGCTCTCAGTCAGTGAAACCTGGAGACTCTTCCCCCCCCCCGCCACCCATACACACTGGAGTTCCCCAAGGTTCCATCCTTGGCCCTTTGCTTTCTCCATATTCCTCAAAGACCTCCCCTCAGCCGGCTCCTCTGTATCCACCACATGTACGCAGATGACATGGTCCTGTTTTTCTCTGACTCTTCTCCATCACAGTTAACATCCAGGCTTCAACTTGATTTTGACACTGTCCAGAAATGGTTTAGGGCTAATCAACTATCCCTTTATGCTAAGAAAATAGTCTCCATTTGTTTTAGCACACAACAGAGGCTTTCTAGACTCCCTCCACTCCCCGCCTTCCTCACCCTCGATGAGGGGAAAAATTGACAACGTACCCTCATTTAAGCATCTCAGTGTCTGGCTTGACTGCCACCTTGTTTTTTCTTAGCACATGCAGCAGATGCCATGTATAAAAAACTCCACCCTAAACTCTGTGCACTTTATAGAAACAAAAGTTGTATCCTTATATCTGCCCACAGGGACATCATCACTAAAATGATCCTCCCCATTTTTGATTATGGTGACTTTGTCTGTGATGCTACACCTAAATCCACTCTGGTTAGATTGGATCCTCTTCCACTCCTTTTGCTGTTTTGCCTTGGCCTGTCCCCCCACCCCCGGACTTACCACTGTTTTCTGTACATTGATCTCTCCCTCCCTTCCTTGACCACTGTCTCATCCACTATGCCTCCTTTATTTCCAAATTCTGATGGCTTTACTCCCTCCTTACCTCAGCTCGCTCCTCTCCCCTATGCCCCCTTCCACATACTCTCTCTGTAACTGAGGTTATCGTTCTCTTTTGCTCCCTTCTCATAAATCCCTAGCTGGCCAGTCTGGTTTCTCCTTCCACCTTTCTAATCTTTGGAACTCCCTTCCACTAACAATTCATTCTGCCACCTCCCAATGCTCTTTCTTAAGTAAGGCCACACTACCACGTCCTGTAAATGCCCTTAGCCCCATTGCCCTACACTTCTCCTTATCTACTCCTACCTCTATACTTCTCACCACCTCCACCTTATCCCCTTTCCTCTCCCCCTTTCCCCTTCACTGCTTCCTCTCACTCCTTTACTTCTTTCTCACTCACTCCCACCCACAGTAATCACCCTTTCTACCCCTTCCTAATCTTCTGCACTCTATTCCACCACCCTACCCACCATAACCTGTTCTCTTCTCCTCTCTCTTTTACTTCCAGCACCACTTTACCTTTTCATCCTCCTCTAGTCTCTCTTTATCACCCTCCTCTACTTTCTCTACTACTCTTTACTAATTTGTGACGTTACCTTCTTGTGTGTGTCGGGTACTTTGCATTTCTGATGTTTAACCTGCATTATTATTTGCTCTGGTAATGTATTTTATTGTACATACTGTGTATTGTTGAATTGTTATTACTGTACTTCTACTTGTTTGTACTTATCCTTCCCCACCTCCACCAGGATGCATTTGGAAATTAGCTTCATGGCTCAGTACGTCTTTCCTGGTAAATCTCTTAAATAAATAAATAATAAATAATACTGAATCTGTTTGTCAATATACTGTAGAATAGATTACGTTCATGGTTCTTTATATTTCACTATGTTCACTTATCGTACATGTAATGGGAAATATAAAAGAATGTGAAAGTTAAAACAAGCACATATTATTTATCCAACCACTGTTTGCGCGATACAGTTTACAGTTTGCTGGTTTGCTGTCTCTGTCTCTACGGTCGCTCGCTCCCTGTATCATTGCCTGATTAAAATACTTACTTACTTTAATTTCCTGTCTTAATACTAATATTATTACCATGTATTCTTTCACCTGGGTTTTAAAATAAATCTATGAAAAGTCTGCAAGCTGGTTGCTAGGTTAGGCTGGTTGCTAGGCCCCACTTGTTGCTTAGCTCCAGTTACCTGGTTACCTAGTTACACAGTATCACGTGATCAAGTGCGTAGGGACAGCACTACAGATTCATCAGGTTCAGGTATTCCTTTATTTTTTGTGTTAACGTTCATTAACCTCTAACCCATACTTTGAGTTGAAAAACCGCACAGCTTTCATATCGCCATAACGGAGTATTTACCAGCTTCAAAATGACGCTCTGCTATGTAGATATTGTAAGTAAAATGGCCTTTTTTTAGAAGGTGGAAACTGGCAATGCAGCTTGCTTACAAAGCATTCTGCCATTTGCAAAGGAACACTGGCAGAAGTAGACAGGTTGTCTGGTATAACCTCTTCTAGTGAGGTAAAAGGACACTTCTGTGCCTTGCTACGATCTAGCCACTTCAACAGAGACATGGTTTGTGATGGATGGACAGATGTAACTGACATGTTCATTTACAGCAGGTTTTTAAATTCACCCAGTTGACCTCAGGTTACCCAGCAAGATGGGGAACTGAACTGTAGTGACCGGAGATCAGCAGTTTCAATTAGTGAAGTGAACTGGAATATCAAGTTAGTGAGTGAGTGAGTGAGTGAGTGAACAAACTATAAGCAGAACAAATCAACTGTTAATGGGTTGTAATGGGCTGTAAATTATTTACAAACATCACAAGACGGTTCATGATAAATGTTTAACAGATTTACTTAGTGGTGTCTGAACTGTCAGCTGAAGTGGAAATTGTTTCAGCTGTCGTATGCAACACTGTATTTGCAGACAGATCACAGGACGCGACATATAAAGGGAAAGGGAACATTGTTTAACCAGAAGTAGCACACTAAGTCGAAGCTTGTTTCCAGATGCGACCTGGGAGCACAAGAAAGTTAAGTGACTTGCTCAGGATCACACAGTATGCACCTAGGCGGCTGTGGGATTCAAACCCAGGTCTCCAGATCTGCAGCTCAGAGCCTTAACCCACTGCGCTATACTGCCACCATAAAGAACTGCAATTGGTGCTAAATATAATATACATGTTTTTTTCCTATTCTACAGAAGTATCCCCTCTTCACAAACCAGAGCAACTAATGCTGAATTTAGTTTCAGAGAATGTTTATATATATTTGAATCCTCGGGGTCTATCAAGATACGTTTGGTGCGGAGAGTATCTATTTGGTCATTGTTAATTCGATGTTTTGTTTCCAGTGGTATTGATGGTTACACCGATGTCAAAATTATGGTAAAAAGGACTTTTAGTACACAGTTTAAATGTTTAGTCATTCTTCTGCTTCTCTCCAGTTCGGTTCATCCTAATCCAGGGCAAGAAAGCAATAAGGATGATCGATTTAGGTCTAGAAGTCTCACTTTTTTTTGTACATTTAAATATTCAGGGTTTAATATCTAAATAGGATAATTTTGAGGTATGGGCATATGATAATACATCTGATTTTATTGCAGTTTCATAAACCTGGTTATTTGATAACATTTCACATCAATCAATTAATATTCAGCGCTATAATGTCTTTAGGGAAGATAGAAATAGGCAGAAGGGTGGAGGCTGCTTGTTACATGTTAAATCTCAGTCTAAGGTTATTAAAAGTGAATTAATTATTCATCACTGTGAATTTTTATCTTTAAAGATCATTCTGGGCAATGAAAAAAATTATGTCACTGGCAGGTATCTATGCCTTTACTGTCACATATTCAACTGCCATTGATATTTGTAAATTTAGAAACTCACTTTCTAAAAAAACAGAGAAATTATGGAAGGATAAAATTGAAAATAACATTAAAGAATCACTTGCTAATGTTAAACTTTATCAGGTTATTGAAGAACCAACAAGGTATAATTATAAGACAGGGATATCTACTATTATTGATTGGATTTTGGTTTTGGGTACCTATAAAATAAGGCACTCAGGAGTTCTCTCTGACAGCTTAAGTGACCACTGTGCAGTTTATTGTCTCCAAAATGTAAAAAGGACAGCCTTCCCTCCTGTATATACAAAAAACTAAATATTCCATTATTTAGGGAAGCTGTAAAACAGATACATTTGGTCATGTTTAGACTTCTCGGCTTCTACTGATGAGATGTTTTCTCAGTTTTGTAGTTTATTTAATACTGTCTGTGATGCTTTTGCTCCGCTAAGAATTAGATGCAATAGGCAGGAATGGGTCACTCCACCTCCCTACTTGATTGAGTTAATGAGGCTGAGGGATAGCAAATGTAAGGCATTTCAGAAAACATCTTCTGAAACTGTGCTGCTTGAATATAAACAGTTACATAATAGATGTAAATCTCTTGTTCCTAAATTAAAATGGTTATATAATTGACAAGCAATATGACTTTGCTGGAAGGATGTTACTACCACATGAAGAATTATTAATGACATTTTAGGTAAGAATAATAAATATTGTCCAAACTTGCTAGTTGCTGACTCCAGAAATTGTACTGATCCTTGTAAAATAGCTGAGGTATTTAATTTATTCTTTGCTAAGTTAGATAAATACATTTATGAGAGCACTAGCAGGGTCACTGTTTCAAACTCCAATCTAATAGTAAATGGAGTCAAATTTCCAAAGTTCTGTTTTAGGGTACTTACTCATTTGGGTGTGTTTAATAGTATTTCCAAAATGAATCCACAACTATTGGTTGGATAAGATAAGATAAGATGGATTACAGATGTTTCAAGGCTATTGCTGATATTCTGTGTCATCCATTAGCTAAAATATGTAATCAATGAATCACTATGTTTTAGTCGATTCCCCAAATTATGCAAAATAGCAACAGTGGTCCCCATACATAAATCTGGCAGCACTGCAAGCCCGCATGAACTACAGGCCCATTTTACAATTGCCCCCCCACCCCTTGCAAAAGTTCTCAAATGCTTTGTTTTGATCAATTTCTTGAATTTCTTAATAAATATGAGGTTTTAACAGCAGCCCAGAATGGCTTTTATCCTAGACATAGTACCAAGTCAGCCTTGCTGGGTTTCACTTGGGCCACACACCAGGCATTGGCTAAGGGCCATTACTCTATGGCCATGTGTGGACCTTATCAGGGCCTTGGATCTCATTAATCATCCACTTTTGATCAAGGGCTTAGCTGACCTCAGCTGTTCAGAGGACATGCTGGGCTGGTGTCAAAGTTATTTGATTGAATGTTATCAGAAAACTAAAATTGCAAATTGTTTTTCTTCTTTGTCTCTGGTTTGTATTGGAGTTCTGCTAGGCTCTATACTGGGTCCATTATTTTTCAGTTTGTTTCTTAATACACTTCCTATGGCCTGCAAAAAGTCTAATATTTTACAATACGCAGATGATGCTGTGATTTTCGTAGAGGGAGAGAATGCTGTGGACTTGCAGTGAATTATTCAATCTGATTTTGACTCTATACAGCAATGGTTTCTAGTGTACAAGTTTGTTCTGAATGCCTCAACAACAAAATATATGATTTTTCATAACACTAAGAACAAAATGCACACTGAAGCAAATATTTCTATTACTACATTGAATGGTATCAATATTGAAAAAGTGACTGTTTTTAAATATCTGGGGCTATAGATAGATAAATACTTTATTAACATATAGTTTCCATATTTCACATTTGACTAAAATGCATCATCCGAGATTAGTTGCATTATATAGGATTAATTTAGTTTTGTTACCTATTACAGGACTTCTATTATCTCAAATGTTTTGCATCCATTGATTGACTGTGGTTTATTGTTTTATTTTGTGAGATCTGAAATTGAGTTTTTGAGGGTTCAAGTTTTATACAATCAGATTACTAGATCTGCAATGTAATCATCTGTTTGTACTCCTCACTGTGAACTTTTAAAAATGGTTCATTGGCCCTCTCTGTTTTTCAAAACTCAAGCTTTGGCTTGGCATAACTGCTAGGGAAATTATTCTAAATAAGGCTCCAATTCTCTATAATGCATTTTTGCAACCTAAAGTGTCTTTGGTATATACTAGAACTTTTTTGTTTGCTTTTTTCAAAATCACTATATTAAAAACAAGCCTGGGTAAGAAATCATTGCTGTTTCAACTTCCCAGTCTTTATAACTCTTTTCTGTAGTATCTTATTGACATGTCACTGGGCCTATCTGCATTTAAATTACAGCTGGCAAATTTTTTATCAACTTTTGATAAACGTTGTTTGTAATTTTTTTTGTTTTTTAATAACTGTTTACATGTTATATTAAGTGATTTTGTTTGTGTTGATGCATGTATTTTTATTATTTATATCTGGTCACCCATGAAAATGGGCAGAATATGCTAATGGATTTACCAAATTTTAAATAAATAAGCCAAACCAAACTAATAAACCTTCTATGCTGCACTGTGCCAAAGGTCTTGCTAAAGCCTAAATTGGCCACATCCACGGTTCTCCCTTGATTGATTCCCATGATCACCCAGACAAAGAAATCTATTAGATTATGAACACACAGGTGCTTGCCAGACATTTCAGTGCAATGATGTAGTTGACAAGAGCTTCCACTCCTCTTGGTTTTGATAAAACCAAAAGCATTCTACAATGAGAAGCTGCTTAGTCTTGAAATGCTGTAAAAGTGTCTCAGTGAGTTGATCATATCGCATGTCCACCAATTTGACAGGTGAGGTCAGATTCTTGAGAAGTCTGTAGACTATAGGAGCCAAAACTGCTAGGAAGCCAAAACCCTTTTTGTCATTGCAACTTAGTTACACACCACCAGCATTCAAAATGCTCCAAATAAAAATTGAAAACTTATTTTGATTTGTTAAATTCTAGCAGTTGTCTGATTAATGCCATATTACTAGCAGTTCCTGATGTGAGTCTTGACATGTAATCCCTTTGGCTTCTGATGTGCCGTCTACAGTGTTGCACCAGTGGTCACATTGCTGTGTATCTCTGCTGTTTAGAATTTTTTTTCTGTGTGTTCTGTGCTGTCTGCACTAACTTTGTTGTCCACTGTTACCACTAGGTGCTGATGATGCCCTTCTTTTGGTGCTAGTGGCTTGTAATAAAGTCCTCCTGCCTATAATGGGCTGTTTCTTTGAGCCTGTGATGTGGCTCTGCAGGGTTAAGATGTGGTGGCACCTGCTTGCTGCTTTAGTTCTTGGTGTTGCCAGGTAGAGTGTTGAGACCTGGACTACCTTGCCTTTTACTTTCCAGCAAGATAGTTTTATTTAAATACATTTTTATTTGTGTACTGCCCCCTACAGGCTTATCTGATACTTGAGTTGTGGTGTGTGGGGGGGGGGGTCCAGCCAAATCATGTTGCCAATCACAATATCGGGCAGGGGAGAGCAACTGTCAGACTGCAAAGCAACTATTTTTTTTGCTCAGTTGTATGAGCTATGGCTGTCTTAGTTAAGGGAACTTGCCCTTTTTCAGCTGTTGACACCTGGTCTCTGTGTTCAGGCTTTGGACATCAGTTGGAAGGGTGCAACAACTGAGAGGAAATTCAAGTGGAAAGTACCTGGTAATTCCTTGGTATACTCTGGCTAACTAAATGTGATAACTGAAATATTTAGTTCTGGCAGAATGAACTGCTTTTTATGTGGTTTAATGTGCCACCTTTCAGATGGAGACAGATTGCTTCCATATTATGTTACCATTCTAAAAACTAAGGGTGCTGACAGAAGTGACACGAGCACTATATAGTGGCTCTATTTATTGTAACAGTTGTATTTATTAAGGAAAGCAAAACAAAATGCTTTTTTATGTTACAGCTGATTTGTAAGTCAAGAAATTGGCAAGAATTAATGTGACATACTTGGTTTTCCATTCCAGTTATGATGTTGGAGAACCCCATTTTAAATTACTACAGACTTTAAAATCACAAACAAGTAACACATTCTGTTAGAGTTGTAGTAAATTATATATTTCTTAAAAATGAACTGAGGAAGGAACAATAGACAAGGGACTGCCAGTCAACTAATGACTTGTATCAATATTGTGATTGTAAGAACAGTGAAATAGCAGGAACACTGAAATTCCATGATACAGTAGTCAACAATCCATCATACCATTAGGGGAATTAAGACAATGGAAACATGCAAACTGCATGTTGGAAGCAGAGGCAAACACAGAGGGGGAGTTGGGTATGGGGGGATAAATTAGGGAACAAGATGGGTGAGGGAAAGGGGTGAGCAGGGAGGGGAGGGGAGAGAAGAAGAGGAGGGATCTAGCTCAGTGGCAGATTGGGGTAGTGTATTCACTCAAGAGGGGCTTTAGGGTGGAATGGTAGGGGGAAGCTTGGAGAGAGAGCGAGAGAGAGAGGGAGGAGAAAGCATCTTGTCCCAGTGAGGATTTAGGGGATGGAGAGGGAGAATGAAGGACAGTTTGTAGATCTAAATGAGTTGCTACATGGTGGTGAGCAGACAAGGAGAGCTGAGATATCAGGGGAGGAAGTCATACCAGAATTTGATGATAAA
This sequence comes from Neoceratodus forsteri, assembly GCA_016271365.2. NCBI lineage: Eukaryota > Metazoa > Chordata > Ceratodontiformes > Ceratodontidae > Neoceratodus > Neoceratodus forsteri. The sequence goes on from CM057455.1 coordinate 990,237,351, forward strand.
AGTGATGCAGTGAGAGAGACCCCTGCCCACCAGGGAGAGGATAGCAAGGTTAAAGTAGAGGGAAGAGTGGTGAGTATGATATGGGAAGGCAGTTCCAGTAACAGTAAATGAGAGGGTCCAGTCTAACCAGTTTTATCTTGAAGGTAGCACCTTAAATCATGTCCAGTAGTCAAACTCTGGCAGGATAATTTTGACAGTAATCTCAGGGCAGATTGGAAAGCTCTGCAAGTCTTGCTTTGATAGAATGCACCTAACTTGGGGAGGAGTGTCCTGTGAGGATGTAGCATGAAAAGTTAAAATGATAAACCAACCAAACATCAAGGAATTTAAAGGAGGGAACCTCCTGCAGTTGGAACACATCTAGGGTCTTGAAGTCTGCAGTAGATTGGAGCTTGGTCAGTCACTATCTGGTGCCAGAGGTTACTGAGAGAGAGAGAGAGAGAGAGAGAGAGAGAGATATGGTTAAGCCTGAACCAGCATTGGACATTGTCAAAGTCCTGCTGAATCTGTGCTAATAGCTTAGGTGCTGAGGGTCCACAGCCAAAGAGCATTGTATCATCAGCATACATGCCAATGTACAAGGAGATACAAGCCTTGGGAAGGCCATTCAGGAAAATGAAGAACAGGTTGGGACCCAAATAGGGCCCTGGGTAACACCAGAACAGATGGATGGAGGGACAGGACATCTCCTACATGGACTATTTGGGACCTACTGTATCAGCTTGTTAGCAACTGAACCACTTGCCAATATGTCAGACCAGCCCTACTAAACTTGTCAATGAAAATGGGGTGCACAATGGTGTTAATCTTCTTGGTAATATTGACAAAGATTATAGAGGTGATCAGGCCCTGGTCCTTCGTGCTCATGAAGAAGTTAGTAAGCTTGAGGTAGGAAGAGACCATGGAGTGACTTTTCTGGATGCCACACTGGAAAGGGCTAATTGAAGGAGGTGGAGTCCAGGAATGATGAGAACTGGCAGAGTATGAGTGATTCTTGAAAATGTTATGTGCCGGGATGAGGGAAATGCAGTGGTAGCCAGATATGTCCCAGTAAATCTCGTAGGTATATGCGGATATAACAAAGGAAATCCCATTTCAATGAATGGGAATTTCTTGTCATATACCTAGATATTTTTAATTATGCTGGAATGTATCTCTAGCTACCAGTGCAGGAAAGTAGTTCTCTGGAGTGTAGAGGTATCTGCCTTTATGGAGAGGAAGAACTTTACCTCTCCCAAGCACTGGGCACCTTACCAATTTGGAAAGGGAAATTGATGAGGGAAGCTATGGGGGTGAATAGGGGGAACTGTTAGGTGGAAGAGCTTGGGATTGAGACCAGCAGGGCTGTTGCATTTGGTAAGGTTAAGGGACAAGAGAGTTAAGAGGGTCACAGCAGAGGAAGTGGGGTGAAAGAGGAGGGGAGAAGACAGGTAAGGGGGAATAGATGAGTGTGGGAGAAGAAGAGGGGGGGGAGGTAGGCAGAATAAAGAGAGTACATGTAGTGAGGAATGTTAATCAAGGAGGAGGCAGCCACAAATGGGAAATAGAAGGTGGTGCTGCCTTTTTTGAGGACCAGGGAGTGTTGCATCAACTGCTATATGTGTGGAAACAAAAGGATCAGTTGATAGCTGCCTACAAGTTTTTGTCAGACACTACTGCTGAAAGGACTCAGTCTAACAAAGCCAACTACAACAAGAAGATCCAAGCTCATGAACTGCTGCCCAGAGATAGAATCCTCTTGAAGAATGTAGGCTTGCCCCACTAGCATAAAATCACCAACTATTGGGTTACACCACCCCCATGTGGTCTTGGAGCAGCTTGGAAATTTGCCTCTGTACAAGGTTCAAACAGAAGAATTACTGGGGTGTGACAAAATAATTTACAGGAACCAGCTATTTCCTGTGGAACAATTGATTCCAAGTCCAGACACCAATGGTAAGGAGCTATCCAGACTGTCTGTAACTAGAGCTGCTGCTCACAAATGAAATGCTGAGAAGAAACAGCAAACATTCAGCCTCTAAGAGCAGATCAGAACAGCTCAGATTACAAACCAGAGATGGTGAGATGCTTTTCTGCCATGGATCTGCTCAGTCTTCTGGCAGATCTTAATGCACTCCCAGAGGACATGCCTCTACTGGTCTTCAAGACAGCTGACCCACAGTTGGATCCCATCATAACTCCTTTTGTTTTGTTTTTTTTTCGTTTTTGCAATTCTTGGCCAGTGTGGGGGCATGGAATATAGCCCTCACAGAATTATACTCTATAGGAGAGAGTCAGAGTGTTGCACAGCACCCCCCCAACCCCCCTATCTCTTGGTATTTCTCTATTATTGTCCTGTCTATTTCTCTTCTTCTCCTGTGGCTGGTAAGGAGCATATTGCTGGCCAGGTAGGTATATGAGGTCCTCTGAGAGAAGCCTGATGCTGTACTGGAGTGTGCAGTGTACTGGCTTCTTCAGCCTAGGGGTATATGAGAAGAAGCTGCCATTTGTATCCAGAAATAGGCCCGATGCCATAGAAGCAGCAATTAATAATGCAATAGAAGAGCTGTCATGATGTGTATCTGGTCTATGCATGGAGGACAGACTTGAAGTTTTAATTTTAAACTGAATTGGGGCTGGACCCTGTCTGTAAATATACATGCCACAAACTGCTATATATATATACTGTATGTATATATCTATATATATATAGATATATATATATTCATGGCAAAAAACTCTGTTAATGAATCATTTAGGGTTGTTTCCACAACGACAAAAGTGTGGAAATGCGACGTTAGGTTACCACCTCACCACCCCACCCCACACCCCCATCCTCAAACCCCTCACTCCGCTGCTCCTCCCCACCCTCCCACCCCCACACACATGCAAGCAGTACAAGACACATTGATCATCATGGTCCAGCCACTGTATGAGTTCTGCTGCCATCAGAGTGCCTTGTGGGTACACACGCACACTGGGCAACCATAGGAGATGGGCCACAGTAAGCATTTCTGTTTAACAAACATCAATAACAAGATCTAAGTAGATGCCTATATTTCAGTTGTTAAGAAATGATGACACACACAGTACTGTATGTTACCTATACATAGCTGTATTGGAAATAAGAATTTGGATAACTGTAGTAATGTTTTGTGGTATACTTTACAAGCAACATGTGACAGCAACTGTTGTAACATCCAAAGCTAACCATAATATCCTGCTAATGAGTTATTTCCAGTTAAAGCAGCAGTATTACAACATGTGATGGGGCTAGTTTCATATCTGAGCAGTATGTGAAAAGTACTATGTATCTGTCAGCTGTGTCTGTATTGCTACCATATGCCTATGTGGTGATGAGCCAATCATTGAATTATGACAAATAAAAAGTAGTATGTAGAAGGTTTGTGCACACTAAGTTTCACTTTGTGAAAAAGATATGCCAGCAATAATGTCTCATCATACTGTGCTGGCAGTATAGAGTCAATCATACTGTATTTGTTTTCCATTACATAGTGTTATGTGAAAGGAGTACAGTGTTATGATTATTGTGCTTACAGATGTGACTGAGTGATATAGTGTCTTACAATCTTTCATGTGTCTGACATATGTGTGTGTGTGTGTGTGGGGGGATGCTGAGTTAGGGGTTTGAGGATGGGGGCGTGGGGGTGGAGTGGTGGGCTGGTAACCCTAACATCGCATTTCCACACTTTTGTCGCTGTGGAAACAACCCTAACTGATGCTTTAATGGAGGTTTTTTGCCGTGAATTTCCCTTCTTTTTGAGAAAGTATAATATAAATAGTAAATGGTATGTGTTGGTGAGAGTGCAGGGCTCTTCGGGACCCATGCTCCTACCAAGCTGCCCATTTCTGCATAATGATATGTGTTGGTGGGAGCGCAGGCCCTCCGGGCCCTGCACTCCCACTTACACATAAGCATGAAGCCATACAGCAGCCCTATAGGCTAAGGAAGCCTTGTAACACTAATTTGCCCATATCTGGGGAACCGTAGCAGCTAGTAAAAAAATTAAAGTGTGGATGTAGTCATGGGAGTGAGTAGTTCTCGCAGCATAAAGTCAGTCAAATCCATATCGCGTATGGTGTCCGAGATAGAGGCAGCAAAAAGCGCTGTGAATACAAAGTCTGTGGGCATAATAGTGGTCCTCGGACATGAAAATGAGCAATTGGAACAGTAAATCGCAAATATCTCAGGAACTGTACAAGGTAAAAAAAATTCAAATTTCATGGGTTTAAGGACCTTCCAACCTAGTTTGGAACTTAGTACAGCTATAGGGGGAATAAGAATTTTTGTGACGAAAAGTCCGTATCTCAAACCGTTTTCAAGATACGGGCCCGGAAAGGAGTCACGGACAACACAATGTTATTCTATGTTGGAAAATTTCTGAATTTGGAATGCTGTAACTTTGGGCCCATATAATGTTTTCGCACTAAACCATGAAAAGGGACATCTGTGGGACCAGGGCTTGTCACCCTGCAAATTTCGGCCCAAAAGACCAAGGCGTTTTGTTGCAGCAGGGTGGCAAAGATTTGCAGTTATTTTGGCAATACTTTCCCAAATTACTGTCGCAAATCACGCAAAAAAAATCACAAAAGATTCACATTTATGAAAGTATTTTGTAAAAGCATTTTCCAAAAAAAATTAAAAAATGCATTTCTGGGGAGTTTAACCCCCCAAAAAAGATATGGCTAGCATCCTCAGGACCCGACTAGGTAAACACAACAGTCAGTGTGTACCTAGAGGGTACCAGTTTTAAACACCAGGCATTTTTCTGTTCAGTAACTGAAAAAAAAATTGCCACCTCACAAAAGTAAAAGGGCAATTTGCGACAGTAAAAGCAGCCTCTTACGAAAGTTTCATGATTTTTGTTAACTTCTCCCATTGACTATAATAAGAATTTCTTTTTTGAATAACTTTTGAACAGTTTAATATTTTTTCACCATATCTTTGAAAGGCACATTGGTGAGCAACGCTGCATGTTCCCTGAAGTTTTTGGATTGAACGGGCAAACTGTGCGAGCTGTAGGCACGAGCAAAGAAATGCTCAAAAAGTCCCATTTTTTTTGCATTTTTTTGGTGTTCTATAGCTCCGCAACCGTACATACAACTGTAATGCAACTTGCCAGATCCAGAGATCTATGGTGCCAGACTGTGCATGCAAAATTTCAGGCAAATCTGTTTTACTGTGGCAAAGTTATTAAGGTGCAAAATTTGAGGTTTTGCATTAAAGTGGCTACTCAACCCTAACTGTAGTGGCACTACCGTGCCACTATATATTGGCACCATGCATTTTTGCTTAAAGTTGAACCCGCATAATATTCTGTGGTGATTTGCATATGCAGTTCATGATGCTTTGCATTATGGGGGCATGTGTGATTTTGTATTTCTTTGAAACTTGGCTTCCCGGCCAGTGCCCTTTGGGGTAAGCATTGCCTCAGTGCTTGCGCACAGAGGTTCTTTGTCTTTTAACTTGTTTTTTGTTTTAATTGGGTTCACCACAACATAACTCAGATAGACTATCTTAGGGTAGCTGGTTCATTCTACTGGGCTGTCAAACAGACAAGGAATACTGATGAGTCCTAGTAGGATGAAACACGTGTCTATGTCTTCTGTTGGCACCCTTTGCAAACTGTGTGAGAGATCTTTTGGCACCATGCATGTTTGCTTAAAGTTGAACCAGCATAGTATTCTGTGCTGATTTGCTTATGCAGTCCATGATGCTTTGCATTATGGGGGCATGTGTGATTTTGTGTATATATATATATACATATATATATATATATATATATATATATATATCTTTGCAAAAACTCCATTAATGCATCAGTTAGGGTTGATGTCACAGAGGCAAAAGTTTGGAAATTAGAGTTAGGTTCCACCCCTACCACCCCACCCCAACCCTACAAGCACCAACAGGCATTGGGGTGAGCCATGGACTCATCAGGCCTAACTCTCACCCTATTCTCCTATACTGTAGTATGTCCACTTGTTTACACATGGAATGGGTGAGAATTGGGCCTGATATCCCCATTGTATGCCCCATTGCCTGTTGGTGCATGTAGGGTGGAAGGGGTGGGGTGGTTGTAGGGGTGGTAACCCTAACATTGAATTTCCAAACTTGTTGTTGTGACATCAACCCTAACTGATGCATTAAGAAGTTTTTTGCAATGAAGATATATATATATATATATATAATATATATATATATATATATATATATTTATATTCTTCTTTAAAACCTCTGTTAATGCATCAGTTAAGGTTCCTATTACAGCGACAAAAGTATGGATATTCAGTGTTAGGGTTCCTACCCCTACCACCCCACCTCCCACCCTCCATACGCCAGCAGGCATTGGGGTGTGCCTTGGGGTCATTAACCCTAACTCTCACCCCATTCTCCTATACTGAACCATCTCGGCTTCCTTACACATGGAATAGGGTGAGAGTTAGGGCCGATGACTACAAGGCACACACTGACACCTGTTGGTGTGTGGAGGGTGGAGGGTGGGGTGGAGTGGTAGGGGTAGGAACCCTAACACTGAATTTCCATACTTTTGTTGCTGTAATAGGAATCCTAACTGATGTATTAACATCAGAGCCTGCATGCCAACCCCTCCATAGATGCGCATATGTATGTAGGTATGAAAGCCCTCTGGGCCCTGCACTTTCATGTGTCAAACAACAGTGACCAAACTGTCAGCATAGGCATCTTATTACCTCACCTCATGTACCCCGGTACTTGGAAATTGTGAAATGCAAGGCAAAATATATTAATGTACAACTGCAACACCATTCTGCACCACAGATGTGAAAGAACATTTTGGGCAGGATGTGAAAAATTAGAGCTGTACTGTTCTTGAGGTGGTATGGAAAATGGCTATGTTGAAAATTTTTCATCAAAATATTGAAAAGTATGAAAGTAATGCGTGTGCATTGAATAAAGTCAATGGACACATGTAACTCTGGTATTTTTTGGAATTTTTCACCAAATTTTCAGCATGGTCTTTTGGGACCCCACCTCATGAACACTAGCACTGTCATTTTGATGATCAGACCTGAAATGTAATATCACGCAGCATATGCACCATTCTGTGCCATAGGAGTGAAAACGTATTTCAGGCAGGATATGAAAAATAACAGTTGTACTGTTCATGAGGTGGTGTGAAATAATGGCAATATTGAAAACAGAAACATAGAAACATAGAACATAGAAACATAGAATTTTATGGCAGATAAGGCCACTTGGCCCACCCAGTCTGCCCATTTCCCTACCTAATGGATAAGCTGCAGATCCTAGTTAACCAACAGCCAACTTCCTCCTACCCCAACCCCTAGAATTGCCTTATGTCTGTCCCATGCATTCTTGAATTCCCCCACTGTTTTTGACTCCACAACCTCCTCAGGAAGGCCGTTCCATGCATCCACTACCCTCTCCGTGAAAAAATTATTCCTCACATTACCTCTGAGCCATCCCCCTTCTATCTTCAAATAGTGCCCCCTTGTTCTTGCATATCTCTTTTTCTGAAAGATGCTACCCTCTTGGACTTTGTTGATTCCCTTGTGGTACTTGAAAGTTTCTATCATTTCCCCTGTCCCTCCTTTCCTCGAGGGTATATATATTAAGCTCCTTAAGTCTCTCTTCATATGTCTTCTGGTGCAGACCCAGCACCATTTTAGTTGCCCTTCTCTGGACTGCCTCCATCCTGTCTATGGCCTTGCGGAGATTGGGTCTCCAGAACTGCACGCAGTACTCCAGATGGGGATTCACCAGCTGTCTGTACAGAGGGATAACAACTTCCTGTTTTCTACTGGTGATGCCTCTTCCTATACATCCCAGTATCTCCCCAGCCCTTCTTACTGCCCTCTCACATTGCTTGCCCACCTTTAGGTCATCTGATATGACTACCCCCAGGTCCCTTTCTATTTTTGTTGTTGTTAGTATCTCACCACCCATAGTGTACTCTTCCCCTGGTTTTCCTTAATGAACAGAAAGATGTTGGCAGTGTCTGGTGACAGTTGGGACCTACGGTCTGTTATAATATCACCTGCCACACTGAATATCCTTTTGCTGGGAACACTGGTTGGGGGTGGAGCCAAATAGCATTTTGTGATCCTAGCCAGAGTAGGGAAGTAGCAAGAATTCGATCTCCAAAACTGCAATGCATCAGGTGTGCTTTTTTTTGGCACAATGTTCTCTTGACAGATATGCATGTAGCTCTGTGTTGCGCTGTGGTACCCCATCAATTGCAGAAGCTGAAAAGAAAAAAAAATCGTATTAATCTGGCAGATTGTGAACTTTAGTAATCCCAAAATAAGTGTGCTAACTTATAGTCTTCGGGTAGAGCTTTATTTTGTGAGTACACCTCCCACAGATCATCAGCCTCTATTTCAGGGTCAATTACAGGGAGGTACAGTTGTGCTTTCAGCAGTGGCAGCTGATCATCTGTGAGTTCATCCACAAGTTGTTTAAGAACAGCCCTTGCAAAACTTCTGCCACATTCAGTGCGAAAGAAATGAATTTTATATTGAGCATCCAGCACTGTAGCTACAACAACCTCTTTTGTTGACTTGTAGTGCATCAGTCATTTTTCCATAGATGCTAGTAAGGCATTTTTCATTGATAGTAGTCCAGGGACCTTAATACTTTCAAAGGCTCGGCTTCAGCGAGAGGAGTTGAGCGCAGTGCGGAGGTGACATGGGCAGAGACCAGCAGCATCTGTCGGCGTCAGGCGAGGAAGGGAAAGTGGGGGGGGGGAATATCCATCCCAGCATGAAAAAATCAACTAAAAGGGTAATAATTGGCCCAGTGGCGCTGATGGTTGAGGCGCTGGATGCTACACCTCGTGCCACTCCGGTGACCCGTGTTCGGGAACGGGCACGGGTTGCCGGGGGTCGGCAGGGCGGAGATGGATCGAGCATCCGGAGGACTGCTCTCCATCTCTGGGGTGGGGGAATTTGGTCAGCCGGTGCTTGTCTGACCCCTAGCGGAGGCTGAGGATCAACAGCACGTAACCGCAAGACAAGGGGAGGGCGGGACGTGGCAGACGCTTGACTAGTGCGTGCACAGGAGCGTGCGCGCACTCAGTCGCTGGCATCATTGCACACCATGGCCCGTCGGGAGAAAAACAAGAAAATGGGTGTCCGGCGCACGGCGTCATTCCCTGGTGCCATTCCTGGAGGACGCCTCCCTGGCATGGATCCGTTGTGATGGGTCGAGTCGCTCCTCACCACCCTGCCGCGAAGGGTAAGTCGCGGGGTGCGGAAGGAAGGGGGTCTCATGTCCAGGGATGGCACAGGGGGAACGACGCAGTGCGGGGGGGTGTAGCTGGAGCTCTGAGGAGAAAAATAACACCCAAAAAAAAAAAAAAAGGTAATAATTAAGTATTAAGGCATCTAACAAGATAGTAATATGGAATTGCATACCGAGACTTTGGGGATGGGGTGTAATAGCATGAAGCAGTGTACAGAATGTAAAATGTATGAAATAGGGACACAGGTGGATAAATTCATTTGTGATAACTGTACGCTAATTGAGATTCTAAGATCTGAAATTGATTTACTCCAAAATAGAATTGAACTTCAGACAGAGATAATTAAGTTGGAGAACTTTATTGACATAGCCTTCTCAGAGGGTGAAAGTCATATTGAGAATACACAGAAAGAAATTTGTACATGTGAGGTAGGGGAATGTACATGTATGGAAGAGAAAGAACAACTAGACGAAAAGGAGGTGGAGGATTGGTGCATGGTACAAAAGGGAGGCAAAAAAGGAAGAAGAAATATTGGTGGCAGAACACTGATAAATACACAAAATAAATATGCACTACTTAGGGAAGAACAGGAGGAGGAAGATAACATCTATATGCATAAAGCTCAGAGTATACCGAAAGATGCACAAAATGAAGTGTGTGAGGAACAAGAAACATCAGGAAAGCAGAGAGAAAAGGAACTTCTGGTTATTGGGGATTCCATCATTAGAAATATTGACAGGGTTCTCTGTAAGGGCAGAAATGAACACACGACTGTCAGCACTTTGCCTGGCGCAGAAATTGGAGATGTCAGAAAGATATTACCAAGGCTGTTAGATAATACTTGTAAACCAGTCACCGTAGTACATATGGAAGTAAATGATGTGGGTAAATGACCTATGTTAGACATATAAAGGGATTTTGAAGCTGTTGGTGAGGCCCTCAGGAAAAAAGGATGTATTGTAATGATGTCTGAGGTTCTTCCTGTCCCTAGGGCAGGGGCAGAAAGGGCTTCTGATTTAAGACTGCTAAATGGATGGTTGAGGAGATGGTGCTACAGAGAGGATTTTACATTCACTCAACATTGAGGCACTTTTGGGGACTCTAAACTGTTTTGAAATGATGGGTTGCATTTAAATAAATATGGGAGTAGAATATTGAATAAAGAAATACAATACCATGCAGCAAATTTTTTAAACTAGGTGAAGTGGGGGAAGGGGAGGAGTCTAAGGATAACCAGACATAAGGGAGACTAAGTAAACATCTTACAAAATCAAACCCGAATTTAGACTAGAAATGTCTGTCCCTAAATGCAAGGAGCCTTATTCATAAATTTGCTGAGTAAGTATACCTATTACACACTGAGAAGATCCAAGTTTGTGCTATAACTGAGACATGGTGGTCATCTACAGATGCTTGGGACCGACTTGTACCTGGCTATGGCTTACACTATATGGATAGAGAAGATAAAAGGGGAGGAGGGGTTGCCCTCCATATATCTGATAACATTCCATCAGAAGCTATTAATAAAAAACCTTTACCTGGAATTGAACTTGTTTGGGATAAGCTAATGCCAGTAGGGAGCCCAGATATTAAATTGGGGGTAATATATAGACCTCCCTCAATGTCACCTCAAGAAGACAAAAGTGTCTGTAGCCTCCTAGATTTCCTAGACCCAGCTGATAGGATCGTTCCTCTGGGTGATTACAATCTCCCCACTATAGATTGGAAAAAAACCTGCAGGAAATCATATAGAATCCAGATATTTGGATACATTTCTGTTAACTGGATTGGAACAGCATAGACAAAGTGGCACTGGGGAGAAAATATTTGGGATCTTCTATTAAGTAATATGGGGGACAAAATTCAACAATGTAGGGTAAACACACACCTTGGCTCTAGTGACCATAGTATGATTACCTTTAATATTATAGGACATAAAGTAAACTCATTAGGTTCGACTGAGGCAAGGAGCTATGATAAAGCAAATTTTGATGAGATAAGGAATGAAGCTCTGAAATGGGATTGGAAAATGGAGTTTGAAAGTAAATCATTAAATGAAAATTGGGACTACCCGATTAAAAAAAAATACATTCTTAGTTAATAAACATGTACCTGTTACGAAGAAGTATAATAGTGCAGGTAAAATCCCCATATGGATGTCCCCTAAAATTAAAAAACTCATAAATAAAAAAAGAAAGGCCTACACAAAAGCCAGAAAAAGTGGTAATGTAAACAACTGGGAAGTTTATAGAAATTTGTTAAGAAAAACCAAGAGAGCAATAGGCTGGGCAAAAAATAAACACAAGCTACATTTAGTAAACGAAGTAAAGGATAATTATAAATCTTCCTATAATTATATTAATGCTAAAAGAGGTGGTAAAACTATTGTTGGACCCATTAAGGATCAGGAAGGGGAATTACTAAGTGATTAAATAATGGCAGGTTATTTGAATAATTACTTCTCATCAGTCTTTAATACTAAATCAACAGGAAATAAAGTTCATTCAGAAAATAAGGGCAATAAAATTTAATTAAATAGTATGGATATTAAAGAGAGATTATTAAAATTAGATCCCAGTAAATCACAAGGACCTGATGAAATTCACCCTAGAGTCCTAAAGGAATTGGCACTTGTCCTGGCTGATCCTGTAAAAGAAATCTTCCAGACCTCTTTGGATGAAGGGGAGGTGGTTGGGGTATGGCAGAGGGCAAATGTCATTGCTATACATAAGAAGGGATCCAGACAGGGGGCTGGAAATTATAGACCAGTGAGTCTGACTACCATCCTGGGGAAAATGTTAGAGACCATCATAAAGGAATATATTGGTGAGTTCATGGAGATGTCGGGAGATGTGGATGATGCACAGCATGGTTTCAAGAAGGGCTTCTCATACCAAACAAACTTATTAGAATTTTATGAGCACATAAGTAAGGCATTGGATGAAGGTAGGGTGGCTGATGTTATATTCTTAGACTTCTCCAAAGCATTCAACAAAGTACCTCATGGAGAACTAATTGACGCCTTAATAGACCATAATATCCCTGGGCATACTACTAGATGGATGCATGGCTGAGAGATAGGAAACAGAGAGTTTGTTTAAAGGGTGAGTTTTTGGAGTGGTTAAGTGTGGAGAGTGGGGTCCCTCAGGGATCGGTCTTGGGGCCCTGCTTGTTCAATATATATATATATACAGTCATTGACGGGAGGCGGGGAAGTAGGGGAGTCTAAATTTGCAGACGATACCAGGATTGGCTTTACCATTGATAATACTGGGGATGTATATAAGCTACAAACAGCATTAAATAAAATGGAAACATGGGCAAGGGAGGCCAAGCTTTTCTTTAATGTAGATAAATGTGCAGTGATGCACTTTGGTAGGAATAACATCCTGCAGACTATGAGTTAAAAGGAATACAGCTGAGAAAGATAACTGATGAATGAGATCTAGGAATTAGGGTATCAAATGATCTAAAGTTTAAACAGCATTGTGGTCAGATGATAAAGGTTGCAGGGGGTATATTGCATAGTATAAGTAGGCGTATTAAAAGTAGGAAGAGAGAGGTGGTTGTGCCGCTTTACAGTTCATTGGTGAGGTCGAGGCTGGAGTTTTGTGCCCAGTTTTGATCACCTGGATTCAAGACTGATATCAGGAGAGTGGAGGGGGTTCAGAGGAGAGCAACAAGATAAATTCTTGATGTAAGAAATAAAAACTACACAGAGAGATTGGATGAGTTGAAGATGTATACACTGGAATATAGGAGACTGAGAGGCAACATGTGCCTGGTCTATAGGGCAACAAGGGATTCCGTTTTTGGGGCCAAACTGGGACTAACTCTTAAGGAGCAGCACTATAGCACAAGGGCACATTCGATGCAGCTAATAGGACAGCAGTTTAAAACAACAAAAAGGAAACATTGGTTCAGTGTAAGGGTGATATCGGTTTGGAATAGCCTACCAGAAGAAATTGTCACGTGTAACAGGATGGAAGGTTTTAAGGGGAAATTAGACAAATATTGTGAACAAGAAAATATAGTTGGGCATTAAAACTAGAAAATAATAAGAGGTGAGCTATATGGACTAATGTCTCCTATGCTCTGAACCAACCTATGAAACGTATGAATACTGTGATATAGGATGGTAGCGATGGGGATCACATCAGAAATGCTGGCACTATCAGAGCTCAGTCTGCATGTTTCGTTTTCAAATGGTCGGAGAAGTGTGCAAACATTTTCAGCCAGTGACCACTGAGAAGAGTTGAAGGTTCTGGTCTCGCACTCCGCAACATAGACAGTCAGTACTCTACGTTATTTGAGTAGCCTCTCTAGCATGTAAAAAGTACTGTTCCACCTTGTTGGAACATCTTGTATTAAACAATGTTGTGGCACCTGTAGTGTTTTTTGTAGGTCAGTCATCTTAGCCGTGGCAGATGCAGAATGTTTAAAATGCGATACCATCACCCGCCCTGTTGCTAGTAATTCTTCAATGGAACTCTGCTTTAATATGGAATCGTGCACGATTAACTGCAGGGTGTGAGCAACACAACCAGCACTCGCCACAGCACTGAGTTTCATTGCCTTAGCAATGTTGGGGCCATTATCTCTAATGACAAGGTGCCTTTTTGTGGGCACTATTCCCCAGGTGTCAAGAACTTACAGAAACTCTTTAGAGAGATTTCCAAACAAGGTAACATATCATCTCTGCTCAAGCACTGCAATCAGTCTTTTGAAACCAGCATTTTCAGTAATTGTAAATGGCTGCTCATCTAGGGCAATCATCTCAGCAACAGCACAGGTAATTTCAATTGCCCTCGGGTGTTTGCTGGGGTATGGATTTGAACATGCAATGCAGTTTTCGATTGTTTGAAACTCCCTCTTTATTTTCTTGGCTGGCGGCTCACATAAGGACTCAGCCTGTCGCTCCAATTCCACTTTAGCTTTTTCAGGTTGCAATTCTGAATACTCTTTTCTATGTATGTTTCATAAATGATTGAGCAAGCCAGAGGTGCCAAAACTTTTTACAGATGAGCCTCGACTTATATAAGTTGGAGTGATACAGAGACAACACTTAGCTTTAGCCTCAGACTCTTTGTCAACTACAAAAAAATTCCATACTAGACTTTTGTTTGCCATTCTAGATGAAAGCTCCCGCTCACCTCTGCATTGCGCTGAACGCTGACAATTGTCTTCACACTAAAGCATCACTTATAAGGGAATTTAAATGTGATCAGGTACATAGTTAACAGGTGCTCATGTAATTAAAGTAAACAAAGGGATCCAACCTCTTAAAGGGCTACTATCCACCCGGATCAGAACTTCAAAAAATCACTGATATCCGACTGGATTGTTTTATCAGGTCGGATATCCGCCCATCCTTAATATATGTAATATACGTATACATACATATACATATACATATACATATACATATACATATACATATACATATACATATACATACCAGTAATAAAGATATAGCCAGGGAAGGTGTAAGCCCTGTTCTGCAGTTCATCTAGTTAGGGGAAGTCAGTGGCCCCCACATAGCCAAGCTCTGTCCCCTGAAAAGTCCTGCCTGCTGCTCTGCTTTATTCTGTCTATTCTTTCTTTTCAGTACTCTTGTGTTGTTTCCTCTGCTGCTAAAACTCCTCTTTGCTGCAAATGATAAAGTGTTGCTAGTGCTAGCCCATTTGCATAAAAACAATTTTCAAGCCAGCCTGTTTATATGTTTTAAGTGTTTTAAACCCCCTCATCTTGCTGTGTTTATTTCTTCCTCCTCCATTTGAGAAGTGCAGCCTCCTAAGTCTACTCCATTTGAGAATGCAGGCATTCCCCTGGTAACCTAGCTGCACCTCCATAACTCTTGCCAGAAAGACAAGCTGTTTTTTAAACAAATGCACACTCTCACATTTACCTGCTACATGTTATGGCTGCATGGGCAGAGTCATGCTGACGTATTGCTGGGAGAGAGAAAAGGGACTCTGGAAGCACATGACTGGACACTTTCACTGCATTCCTCCACAGTGGTGCAGTCAGTGCTGTTCTGTTGTTTCTCCACCGCCCCTCCCCTCTGCGACTGCTCTAGGCCCCCGTGGGTGCACTATTGTATTGCTACCTATCACTTCTGCTACAGTTCCACAGTTGCGGCTGAAAAAAAGAGCCCGCCATGCCCAAGATGGCCACCGTGATATCAGTGCGCATGCCCAAGTTCACTTCCACAGTTGCGCATGCACAAGTTCACTTCCACAATTGAAGCCGTCTTGGGTATGGTGGACTCTTTTTTTCAGCAGCATGAGCGCTCTTAAAGCCGCTCTGACAAGAGTTTGTTTTACAAGGGAGAGCTGAGAGAGACGTGCTGCAGTTTGAATTACCATGCAGTTTATAAAAGGAGCACACTCTTGGTTTTAAATGTAAAACCCTCCTGGTGCACCAGTTTAACAGAAACTGCCCATAGTAAGTGAGGAGGTCTAAGACTCCTCTACACTGCTTAGGCTCCTCAGTTTGGCACCTTTTTCACTTTCTACAACAATAGACTCCTGTATTGGTTTAACCCCTGCAGTTCTTTAGAAAGTGACAACGCTCCTGTGTACAAATAAATAAATCTCTCATTTCTGAAAAATGTTTTTATTTCTGTGCTCCTGAGCTGAGATAAAATAAATGCTTCTGTTTGACAGAGAGACAGCTAACAGCTGTTATCTGTGCTGTCACTGTCAGAAACCTGGAAAGCAACAAACATACCTGCTTTTAAAGACCAGGCTGGAATTAGTACAGAGGTCTGGACACTCTGGTGCTTTTTGGTGGAGTCAAGCTGATGCTGATATTTGCTATAGGGTTTGGCTGGCCTCTCCTCTATCCCATTCATACACTGGTAGCCAAACAGAGTTTGATGTTGTAGAGGAAGCATTAGGAAGGAGTTTGGCAAGTAAATGTTTAGTGGCAAAAACAGTGTCTAAAATATATTAAGGAGGAATGTATGTTAGCACCTTGTCTGTATTTATGTGGTCTGTATTAGGATGCATCCATTGTAAATAATTAATATTTTGGTATAAGGGATGTGGCTAACACTATAAGTGACAATGTCAGTCACAGTTAGGGTGTATAAAACCAGTAAGCTTGCCAGACTCTGGGCATTGTGCACAAAGCCACTGACAGAGTAGGAACTCTGGCCCAAGTTCCTATTGCGCTTATAGTGGTATTCTGTTGCCTAAAGTTGCAGTCTTTGTGCATTTTGTATATATTTGTGTCACTTTCTTTTTGTTTTTGTTTTGTTGGTGTCAAGTTAAGCAGGTTCATTGGTATTTTGGTTGTTTGTGTGATTTGTTCCCCTCTCTGCATCACTAGAACCCCCTAAATCCCTCATAGCCAGAAAAGACATACTAAACTGAGGCTTGTTTCCAGGTGCATCTGGGAACACAGCGGAGTTAAGTGACTTGCTCATGGTCACACAGTATGCAAGTGGCAACAGTGGGATTCAAACCCAGTTCTCCAGATTTGCAGCTCAGTGCTCTTAACCACTACACTGTACTGCCCCCCCTTTTGTGCCTTTAGATGCATGACCAGTACCTGAAGAAATTGCCATCAAGGAGGATAATGGAAATGCCCAGGATCCAAGGGATATGGTGGAACCCATTTCAACTGAGGATATTCACTCTCTGGTTAAAATGACTGGAATGTACCATCCAGATTCGGAGGAAGAAGTGAGGGGTTGGACAGCATTGCTCTAAGTGGGAATATAAGTCCATCCTTAGAAACATAGAAATTGATGGCAGATAAGAACTACTAGGCCCACCCAGTCTGCCCATTTTTTCCACTTGCTGCAGAAACCACAGACCCTACTTGATCTCCGGCTTTGATCACTTTCCTATCACTAGGGTTCACCTATGCCTATCCCATGCATTTTTGAATTCTCCTACCTAATTTTCCCCCACCATTTCCACTGAGAGGCTGTTCCATGCATCCACCACCCTTTCTGTGAAGAAATACTTCCTCACGTTACCCTTCAGTCTACTTTCTTCCAGCCTCATGTCATGACCACTTGTTCTAGAACATCTCTTTTTCTGAAAGATGCTACCCTCCTGTACCTTATTTGTGCCCTTGAAATATTTGAAGGTCTCTGTCATATCCACCCTTTACTGCCTGTCCTCCAGGGTATACGTATTGAGGTCCTCCAGTCTCTCCTCATATGACTTATGGTGCAGGCCCTCCACCATTTTTGTTGCCCTTCTCTGAACTGCCTCTACGCTATATCCTTACGGGGATGCAGCCTCCAGAACTGGACCCAGTACTCCAGATGAGGTCTCACTAATGATTTGTACAGAGGCATCACCACCTCCTTCCTTCTGCTGGTGATACCTCTCCTTGCACACCCCAGTATACTCCACTGGTTCTGCCCATAGATTTGGCACATTGGCACATCCTTAAACTAACCTATGACGCTCCAGGTGCCTCCACCAACATGACTCTGCATGTAGTACGCAGAGTTATCTATGTTACCCCTGGGCCACTGTCCTGTATCACCTTCTCTGAACTGCCTCTATCCTACGTCCTTATGGAGATGCGGCCTCCAGAACTGGACCCAGTACTCCAGATGAGATCTCACTAATGATTTGTCCAGAGACATCACCACCTCCTTCCTTCTGCTGGTGACACCTCTCCCTACACACCCCAGTAACCCACTGGTTCTGCCCACAGTCTTGGCACATTGGCACATCCTTAAACTAACCTATGACTCTCCAGGTGCCTCCACCAACAAGCCCCTGCATGTAGTACACACAGTTATCTATGTTACCTCCGGGTCACTGCCCTGTATCACCTTTATTAATGTTCTAGATTAAGGCAGTAATAATAGGTTGCCTGTTACAAGAGATGTTTAGCTTAGAATATGATTGTTTTCACAGGATATCATTTTTCATTGTTTGCCTATGCTAACTAGGAATAAGTTGTCTACACATCATGTAACTGTTGAACTGAGAATATATGTTGTTTGGACTCTGTTGACCACGACTTGATGTAGACATCAAGTATTCAGCTGGGGAGAGTGAACCCCCCAACCCCCCAAGTGTGGGGCTTACCTTGACTTAACAGAGCCCCAGCCACCTACCACTGCTAGTCTTCTCGCTGTCTGGTCCCTAAGAACTTGGACTCTGCAGCGGGGGAACTGGAGGGGAGCTGCACAGGAAGGAGCAAATGTCCAGTGCCTCCTGTGTCATTCAACAGCAGCTGTCACCACTCATCAAAAGAGGCCAACTGCTGTTGACTGAGGAGCATGTTAGCACTCGTGACAAAACTGAGAATTTCCCCAGTGACAGGTCAACTGACTAGATGCCGAAGCACAGCTGTGCAAAACATCTAGGGGCACAAATAATATTTCAAAGACTGGGGCACTTCAAATAAAGAGCTTAGGGGCCTGTGCCCCCAGAACTACAACAGCAGCAACCATCTTGCTTATCTCTGACCCCTCTCACCATGGCAGTGGGGTCAGAGGCCTGCACAGCAACCAGTTAGGCTTGGAAGCCTGACGCAGAACTACAGGATGGCTTAAGAGACTCTGGAGGAGGACTTCATTAATTCACCCAGGAATTAGGTGACCAATCAGCTATCAAGTGACAGCCATGCAGACTACCACCATCCCTGGAAACTGACAAGAAATTAAGATGTCTGCTGCTGTTACACTGATGAATCTTCCAGCATGTTCCTCAGTCTGTTATGATGTATAAGGGAGAGGAGACCTTTCATCTGGCAGAGTGGCAAAGGAGTTGTGCAGAGACTTTAGAGGGAGAAGTGTGCTTATACATGCACTGATGAGAAGACTGATGCTCATAGCATGGCGAGAGACATGGAGCGAGAGAGAAACCGAAACCACTGCTGAGGGCTTCAGCCAGTAATAATAAGCCTTCTTGCAGCTGAGGCTCAGTATACAGTACATTGTGAGAAACTTTGCCTTTTTCAGACCCGAAGGATCCTCTACCATGTCACAGCCTGTGGGATCTAAATACACTAAGCTGAATACTACAGCCAGGTGGACTGCAGAGGCCTGAGATTCTCAACACACCCTAAGATACCAGTGCGGTACGAGCCCATCTGAAAGTAGAAATGCCAAAACCTGCATCGTGCCAAGTGGTAGGTGCTGTTGTACGACTGGTGAAGTAATAACATAGAGGCACAAAAATGTACAGTACACTCAAAATTAGCCAAATTCAAAAGTGCTTTATTAAGTACAAAATAAGCTTCTCCTTCCCTAGCGCTTTGAGTCGCTTTGGATTGTTACAGCAACTGTCTCATTAAATACCTATTACCTTTGCACTAACCAGGTAGTATTTAAGGGAGCTTACATGTTTTAAACTTTGCCCCCTGATGAAGAGTCTGAGAAACTCGAAGTGCCAGGGAAGAGGATGCATGTTTTGTAGTTAATAAAGCAGTTTTCAAGTTGGCTAATTTGGAGAGTGCTGTGTCTTATTGTGCCTCTTTGACAGCCCAACTGAACCCGCCTGAGTTGCCAGAGAGTGACTGGCTGCAGAGAGCTGAGAAAGCCATCAGAGGTGTGACATCAGACTGTGGAACGGAGCAAGTACATTCAGCCAGGACTGCAGCTGGGGACAGAGGCCTGCCAGCTTCAGGGTAACTGTAAGTAACCACTCAGGACCCATGGGTCCTGCAATGCAAATCTGTACATAGTTCTACCAGATGCCAAGTACAGTTTTAAGTGTTGGACTAAGCTATCCAACCAGGATTACAATTTGGGGGCATAAACTGTCACCAAGTGTTGTTATTTTCATTTAACTGCACCAACACCAGACTACCACATTCAACTGTGACAGGCCTACACCAGTTCAATATCTGGATGCCAATGGTTTCATGGGACTTCCCTAGGAGTGGGGTTTATTGGTATCATTGGTGTCTGTGTAGTGGCCCCACAGTACCATCAGGCAGTGGCATTTTTGTTGACTGGGGTAGACTGCATTAGTTGTCAGGCTGTGCCAAGAAGGGCATCAGAAGATAACCAAGCCAGTGACAACTGCCTAAATATGTTTGTGTAACCCCCGCAGCAAATGGGGGTTCCCAAAAGACTTCCAGGAGCTTGCTTGAATGCTCCAAGCCTGAATGGTGTTTGGCCTTTAAGCCATTTATCAGTGAGTGTTTTTAGAACCTCTGGTACTGTCTCTTTAAGAGCTGTCTGCTTGCAGACATAATTAGTTTGTATGGGGGACTGTGTGTTTCTTTGATTGAGTACCACTCAAGCTGCTGCCAATTCACTCCATTTTTGCAGTCACTAGGAGTGCAAAGGGAACCTATCTGAAAGATGTAACTGTTTGCCAGAAACCATTTAGAGTGATAATGAAATTACAGTTTGTCTAACCTGCTTTCTTTTGCAGTCAGAACAGTGTCTGCCTAGTTCCCCATTCTGGTTTTGAACTGCTGAACTGGACCAATCAGTGTGGGGTAAGCTAGCTCTAAAATGGTGCCTTGGACGAATCAGAACTTGGACTCATAATCTGAGCCAGCCACAAGAGGATTGTATGGGCAGTGACTCTGGGAGATGTAGTTTAGACTTCAGTGCCTTTTTGGACCAACAGCAGCAGTCTATTGTGAGTGACAGCCAATCCAGTCAAGAACTGGGAGGAACTCAAAGGAAGTGCCCGGTTTTGTCGGTTGGAGTTTCAGTTGAGCTTTGGCAGTGAAGAAGGAAGGAGCCCTGTGCTTTTTCAGTGTGCAGTTTTAGTCAAAAACGTGTAAGGCCCAGAGTTCCGGTCTGCAGCTTGTGTAACTGCTTGTTAGGACTGAATCCGTCCTGTGAAGAGAATCAAAGGATATCTGAAGAGTAGAAACCAGGCTCACCCTGTAGAAGACTGGAGGAATGCGGAATTGCACTCGGTCTGTCAGGAACTGAATCTGCTGTGTGTTCTCCCGGTATTGTGCAGTAATTGCGATCGATACAGATGCAGCCTGCCTGGTATAGTGCTTTCTTTTACCATATAAATGTGTGAGGAGTCTCTTAGAGCTCAAGAGTAGCCCTGCTGACATTGAAGGACCCTATCTTATTTGGAGGTCGTGAGTACTAATTCAGGGTCGCTTCCTGTTGAATTGCCACATTAAATCCAAATGGAATAACTGTACTGCTGACTGTTTAATTTTCCTTTTCTCTGTGTGAAAGGGCCCCTACCAGCTGCCACAGTTTGGACTAGCCACTAGGGCTTGGGTACCCGGGGACAGTAACTGATAGGGATAGGCCTGTGCACAGAGCCATAGGTAGATTATTAGAGTGATAAGCTAATTAACCTGATTTCCCCTGTCCTTGTTATATCCCCTAAATAAATCAGAGCTGCTTGTTTCAGCAAAGTTATACTGCCTGAGGTATTTGTCTATGTTAAAGTACTGTACTGTGATTGTTGCACTGTATCTCATTTCACAGGAGGTCCCAGTGCGGAACCAGTCCTGGGGGTAAGTGTATACTGTGAAGGTAATTCTGATATATTGTGTGGGCCACTAGTGGGAAGAAAGGGGGGTTGCAGTGTCCCAGAGGGCTATGACCAAGTTAGTTTAACTATTGCAAACCCTGACCTCTGGGTGGAGGCACCCGCCATTGGATCCAGGCCCCTCAACCTGTTAGTGGCAAATCAGGCAGGGGTAGTAGCCCCTGGGATAGCGCCATCTAGGGGTTACATCTTGGAGGCTCACCGCTGGGATTGTGTGTCCTCTAGTGGCCATATTTACGAACCACTGTTAAGAAAAAAATGGGTACCCCGACAGAAGTGGCTGTGCACCGGCTGGTGGAGTGGTATACTGGGGAGGAGATCGACCCCCAAAATGCTATGCTTATCCTGGACATCCCTCCGGTATCAATACGGACACTGTGCAGGAGTACTTTCCAAGGTGGAAGGTTTACAAAACCCTGTGGTGGTGGGTCGGCATGCTAATCTGCTCACCCACACTTTCCTGGCCCTAGTAGAGTTTAAGGATCCCATAGATAGCTCCAAAGTGCCACAGACCATTACCCCAGAGGGAGCCCTCACTGCTTGGAGAGTGATAACTAAGGACAGTAAAGACCCGGGGGGGAATCAGCCCCCACCACTATCTGAAACTTTTGAGGAGAAATTTGCTAAATGGTTGCTGGGAGAAGGGAAAACTGTGGAGGACTTGAAGAAACTATTCTTGCCACCTGGGGGTGTTCCTCCCCCAACACCCTCTCCTGCTCCAGTGCCCGTAATGGTGGCTGAACCAATGCAGACTCCTATTTCTGCACCTGCCATTAGTCACGACTCTTACGAAGGTTGAGGATCTTCTCTGGCACCCTCCCACCCCCCAAGGGAGGATGACTGGGAGACCTGGATAGACTATGTTGCCCCAAGTGCTAGAATGGCAATGTTCGAAGGCTGGCACAGTTGTGTTATGAAAAACAGGGTCAAAGACTAGTAGAGCTTTAAGAGTTCGGCTTTAATTAAGAAGGCCTATGAGGCACAAGAGATGCTGAAAAACAGAACCAGAGGAACCGGTCGGAATTGTATGGAAGAAGGATCCTGAGTCTCTGATCCTGCGCCAAATGCCCAGTGTACCTTACAGGAGAGGTCCGTATCAGAAAGGATGTTAAGAATAAAATATTAATGTTGGATGCACCAGGCGATGGAAAATTGCCAGAGGGACTGCTGGTCAAGCCTAGTATTTTGCCCGCTAGAGCCCATGCTTATGCCAGAAGGGTAATGGTCCAAGTTCATAATGTGTCTGAAAGAGACATTCGAGTAAACAGAGGTTGCATCCTGGCTAATGTGCATTGTGCAGACACTGCAGTGCTACCAGCAGCAAGAGTTCAAGGAAGAATGACAGAGTAACGCCTGACTTGTTTGATTTCGGCGACTCCCCGCTGCCAGCTGAATGGAAAGTGAGGATCAGTGAGAAGCTTGCCCAGAGAGACCAGGTGTTTTCTTTAAAGGAATGGGATGTAGGATGCGTGCAAGGAGCTGAGCACAATATCCGGCTGCATGACGAAAGACCATTTCGTGAGAGGTCTCGACGCCTGGCACCTGCTGACATAGATGATGTGAGACGGCATCTGCAAGAGATGTTAGCTGCTGGTGTAATACAAGAATCCAGAAGCCCTTATGCTTCCCCCATTGTGGTAGTGAGGAAAAAGAATGGAACAGTAAGGATGTGTGTGGATTATCGCACCTTAAACCGGCGGACTATCCCTGATCAGTACACAATGCCCCGCATTCAGGATGCTTTGGACTGCCTAAACGGGAGCAAGTGGTTCTCTGTGCTGGATCTCCGCAGTGGGTACTACCAGATCCCGATGGCCCCAGAGGACCGTGAGAAGACGGCCTTTATCTGTCCGCTTGGCTTCTATGAATTCATGAGGATGCCTCAAGGGATTTCAGGTGCCCCAGCCACTTTTCAACGATTGATGGAGCGTGCAGTGGGGGACATGAACTTACTAGAGTGCCTGGTATACCTAGATGATGTTATTGTGTTTGGCAGCTCACTGGAGGAACATGAGAGCAGATTATTTAAGGTATTGGACCGACTGGAGGACTTTGGCCTTAAACTGTCCATTGATAAGTGTCAATTTTCAAACATCAGTAAAGTATGTGGGACACATAGTATCCACCGAGGGAATAGAGACCGACCCAAGTAAAGTTGAGGCCTTGACCACCTGGCCACAGCCCAAAAATCTAAAAGAACTGCAAAGATTCCTGGGATTCTGTGGTTATTATCGGCGCTTCATCAAGGACTATTCAAGAGTGATCCGCCCTTTACTTAACCTTACTCAAGGGTATCCCCCAACCCACAAAAAATACCAAAAGTCAGCGTCCCTCAAGACTGAAAGAGTGTATTTTCATCCGAGTGAAGTATTTGGGGCCCGCTGGACTCCTGATTGTGAGACTGCTTTTCATGAGATCATATATCAACTTACCCATGCTCCAGTGCTGGCCTATGCCGATCCAAGAAAACTCTACGTCCTGCACACTGATGCTAGCTTGCAAGGGTTGGGGGCTGTGTTGTACCAAGAGCACGAGAATGGCCTGAGACCAGTGGCCTTTGCCAGTAGAAGCCTGACCCCATCCGAAAAGAACTATCCTGTACATAAGTTAGAGTTCCTAGCTTTGAAGTGGGCTATTGTTGACCAATTCCATGAGTACTTGTATGGGGCTAAAATACTAGTAAAAACTGACAATAATCCTTTGACCTATGTGCAGACCTCAGCTAAGTTGGATGCCACTGGCCATAGGTGGCTTTCTGCATTATCTACATATGACTATGCTCTCGAATACCGAGCAGGTCTGAACCACATGGATGCTGATGCTCTCTCCCGGAGGCCTGTTCCCCAGAATGATTGGGTCCGATTGGCAGAACCTGACATTCGGGCACTCTGCCGAAGTTTGACAGGGAGGAACAAATGTCCACGGACGCAGTGGACTGCATGGTGGATTGCTTGGGACCCTCTGAGAATTGCATACCTGCTGCTTATTGCCACTTTTCTGCAATAGACATTGGTGCACTGCCTCAGCTGGACAATGACAGTATTCAGCGGCTCAATCCGCGATCCCATGATCAAAGCAGCCTGAAGCCCTCTATGCAGGAAAAAGATGTGTCCAAATTACGCTCCACTGATTTGAGAACTGCACTGTTATACAAAGAAGGTCCTAAGTTGAAACTGATCAATAAACTGTTATACAGAGAAACAGTAGACAGAGGGGACAAGTAGACAAACAACAACTAGTGCTGCCCACTGCCTTCGAGACTCAGTACTGAGGTCCTTGCACAACCACATGGGGCACCTTGGTATAGACAGAACACTTGACTTGGTGAGATCCAGATTCTATTGGCCTAAGATGGGGGCTGATGTGGAGCAACACATTGAACTTGTAGTCGCTGCTTACAGAGGAAAGCTTTGCTCCCAGAGGGCTGCCCCTTGTTAACATCACCACCAGTGCACCCATGGAGCTGGTCTGTATTGATTTTCTGAGTTTGGAGTCAGATCAAAAGAAATATCAGTAATGTGCTGGTGGTCACTGACCATTTCACGAGATATGCCCAAGCTTTCCCCACCAAAGACCAGAAAGCATCCACTGTGGCCAAAGTACTTGTAGAAAACTTTTTGTTCACTATGGGGCTCCACAAAGAATCCATTCTGATCAAGGGAGAGACTTTGAGAGTCGCCTCATCAAAGAGATGCTTTCTCTGTGGGGAGTGCGAAGTCCAGAACCACTCCTTACCACCCCAGGGGACCACAGCCTGAACGTTTCAACCGCACTTTGCTAGATATGCTAGGCACCCTGCACCCAAAGGACAAGCCTAGATGGAGCCAATAAAATTAGCACCCTGGTACATGCTTATAACTGCATAAAAGTGATGCCACTGGATTCTCCCTCTACCGCCTGATGTTGGAAGAGAAGCTGACTACCAGTAGATGTGTGTTTTGGGGTCTCTTCTGATGGGGTTCAAGCTGACAACTATTTACAGTATGTGCAAAGTTAAAGGCCCAGCTAACTCATGCGTACTCAACTGGCTCAAACCATGGCTGCCAAAAGAAATCTGGCCAACAAAGAAAGGTATGATAAAAGGTGAAAGAAGGAACTCCAGGAGGAGATCGGTATTGCTAAGAAATCTGGGACTGCATGGCAAGCACAAGATTGCTGACAGATGGCACCATCTCCCTCACATTGTAGTGGCAAACTAGATGATCTGCCAGTGTACAAAGTAAGGCCTGAGAATAATTCAAAAGATGTAAAACAATGCATAGAAATCATTTACTGCCCATTGGACAAATCTTAATTGAGTCTGAGCCCTAGAAGATGCCCCTCTGGACCAGTGACTAGAGCTGCTGCTAAGAAAAGATCAAGAAAGTCTGCACCTACAGAAGCAAAGTTAAAGTGTTCCCTCCACAAGTCCCAGTTGAGCATGACTGTCAGTCCATATCGGAAGAAAGTGAGAGTGACTTTGAATACTATCCTTCTTACGAACTGAGTCAATTGTTTCGGGGCAATCCTATAGTTAATACTGGAGATGAAGCTGGGCCTTCTGGACTGTTCAAGCCCCCAGCTTCGTCCCTGGAGCCAATGCTCCCAGAAAGTGAAGTGCAAAGCATCAGATCAGATGAAATGGAATCATTGTGCATGGTTGAACTGTTTGAGCTTTCAGGGAGGAAAATGATGGATTGGTCAGACTGGTGATACACCAGAACAAGAAGAGTATTTTGAGTGCCCTGACAGTCCACTGCCAGTGTCCGAAAGCTCCCCTGCGAGCCAAATGTTGTGGACTCAGAACTGTAACTCCTGGAGCTGAAAGTGCCCCAAGTTCTAGCCTCTCTACCCCATGGAGACTCCTGACAAGTGAGGACAATGCTGAAAATGAGGCTCAGAGTGCAGAGACTATAACAGTTCCCTCTAGAAAGACTGGTCGAGCTGTAAAGCCTGTAGTGCGCCTCAGTTATGATTCCCTTGGGAGGCCTGTGGATTTGCCTCTCAATGTTGTCCATAAAGGAGTGTATGTCCCCGAGCTCATTGCCCAAACTGAGCGCCAGTGCTAACTCCAAGTTACTTGTGTTGCTCCTTCTAAGTATGGTGCCCTTGTCCTGTCCAGCCCCAAGGTAACTGATAGGGAAGGGCCCCCTCTCTTCAGGTTTAATGTACAAGAGGTAATAACTTGAGTTATGGTACAATGTGTGTGTAATACTGTTTAAAGAGTGACGTACTGCAATGTTTCAGAAGTGTGTTCTTGGTAAAATGATATATTGACTGATGATTACATGTGTGAGCCTAATGCAAATGTATATGGTTGCAGTTAAAGCTTATGGGGGTACTTGCTTGACGCGGACATCAAGCTTTCCCAGGCCAGGAAGGGTGTAACCCCCCCCTGCAAATGGGGGTTCCCAAAAGACTTCCAGGAGCTTGCTTGAATGCTCCAAGCCTGAATGGTGTTTGGCCTTTAAGCCATTTATCAGTGAGTGTTTTAGAACCTCTGGTACTGTCTCTTAAGAGCTGTCTGCTTGCAGACATAATTAGTTTGTATGGGGACTGTGTGTTCTTTGATTGAGTACCACCAAGCTGCTGCCAATTCACTCCATTTGTGCAGTCACTAGGAGTGCAAAGGAACCTATCTGAAAGATGTAACTGTTTGCCAGAAACCATTTAGAGTGATAATGAAATTACAGTTTGTCTAACCTGCTTTCTTTTGCAGTCAGAACAGTGTCTGCCTAGTTCCCCATTCTGGTTTTGAACTGCTGAACTGGACCAATCAGTGTGGGTGGCTAGCTCTAAAATGGTGCCCGGACGAATCAGAACTTGACTCATAATCTGAGCCAGCCACAAGAGGATTGTATGGGCAGTGACTCTGGGAGATGTAGTTTAGACTTCAGTGCCTTTTTGGACCAACAGCAGCAGTCTATTGTGAGTGACAGCCAATCCAGTCAAGAACTGGGAGGAACTCAAAGGAAGTGCCCGGTTTTGTCGGTTGGAGTTTCAGTTGAGCTTTGGCAGTGAAGAAGGAAGGAGCCCTGTGCTTTTTCAGTGTGCAGTTTTAGTCAAAAAACGTGTGTAAGGCCCAGAGTTCCGGTCTGCAGCTTGTGTAACTGCTTGTTAGGACTGAATCCGTCCTGTGAAGAGAATCAAAGGATATCTGAAGAGTAGAAACCAGGCTCACCCTGTAGAAGACTGGAGGAATTGCGGAATTGCACTCGGTCTGTCAGGAACTGAATCTGCTGTGTGTTCTCCCGGTATTGTGCAGTAATGCGATCGGGATACAGATGCAGCCTGCCTGGTATAGTGCTTTCTTTTACCATATAAATGTGTGAGGAGTCTCTTAGAGCTCAAGAGTAGCCCTGCTGACATTGAAGGACCCTATCTTATTTGGAGGTCGTGAGTACTAATTCAGGGTCGCCCCTGTTGAATTGCCACATTAAATCCAAATGGAATTACTGTACTGCTGACTGTTTAATTTTCCTTTTCTCTGTGTGAAAGGGCCCTACCAGCTGCCATGGTTTGACTAGCCACTAGGGCTTGGGTACCCAGGGACAGTAACTGATAGGGATAGGCCTGTGCACAGAGCCATAGGTAGATTATTAGAGTGATAAGCTAATTAACCTGATTTCCCTGTCCTTGTTATATCCCCTAAATAAATCAGAGCTGCTTGTTTCAGCAAAGTTATACTGCCTGAGGTATTTGTCTATGTTAAAGTACTGTACTGTGATTGTTGCACTGTATCTCATTTCACAGGAGGTCCCAGTGCTGGAACCAGTCCTGGGGTAAGTGTATACTGTGAAGGTAATTCTGATATATTGTGTGGGCCACTAGTGGAAGAAAGGGGTTGCAGTGTCCCAGAGGGCTGTGACCAAGTTAGTTTAACTATTGCAAACCCTGACCTCTGGGTGGAGGCACCCGCCATTGGATCCAGGCCCCTCAACCTGTTAGTGGCAAATCAGGCAGGGGTAGTAGCCCCTGGGATAGCGCCATCTAGGGGTTACATTTGTTTGCATTAATCCTTCTGTTTCCCCTAGGATCTCGTTTCTGATCCCCCAGTAAAACCCTTTGTTGTTTGTTGGCAGTTCTTGTATTGAGCATATTATTAATAAAGTGCTAAGATTTATATTTTGTCATCTGTTGATTGCATTGTGTGGGAGCTGAGAGCTGTGCCAGTGGGGAAATTAATGGGTTGGTACCGTTTCCCCAAGGGTAGTACTAATTTATAATCTAGCTCACTTAATTTTTCCATGGGTGGAGGCACCGCATAACCCATCATTGAACTACATCATCTTGGGTAACAAATCCCCACAGGAGTTACCGACCACGGCCCCACACCCTTGCATGCGCCCATACAGCAGGGTAATGTATTGTCATTTAGGGTAACCACGTACACAGGTAACACATTCCTAGGGTGGTATAACACTCAGTAAGCTGGAGTTGGGTGGGGGGGTTAATAAGGTGTAGGGGTTACAAAATGAAATGTAATGTTCACCAGGATATGGCTTGACATTCATTAAAGGAGAAAGCTTTTGTAGTAGTCCTGAGGAGCAGCACAGTGGTAGTAGAAGGGGAGGTAGATTCATGTGAACTAGTCATAAAGGGCAAGCACATTTGGGGAGAACAGCACAACTACTTAGCAACTACACTTACAGTTGACCAGTAGGAGGGAGATCTAGTATATACTGTATGTATGTGGAATAGATCACAATCCCTTGTAAACAGACATGCAGTATTTGCAAGCCAGAGTGAGAAGACTGACCTGACGACACTTCCTAGTAACACCTCTTTAGATGCCACCCAGCTGTGTGCCCTCAGGCTGTGGGCCTGTAATGCAGGGCAAATGATTTAGGGACAAACTTCCCACCTCAGTTTCCGTCTTTTGCTCACTGATTAGCCAGCTGAACTACAGCGGCAGCTCTAGCTCCCACATGGTGAACATGTGATAACCATCTGGGGTCCAGCATGGATGTGCTCAGACAGCTCTATGTCCCCCTCCTACTTTTAAAACAACAAATGTATATCGGGGAGCATCTGGAGCTTGGGGATAGCAGAGGCCTAATCATGTTGGCAAAAGTCTTACCTCAGCCCCTGTCTCCACACGCTGATTTGGTCAGTTGAGGTATAGTAATAGCTCCAGTTGTCTCATGGTGGCCATATACTCTCCTACTGGGTTTTGGAGAGGAGGGAGCATGGGATGGCTCTGCAAACCCCCTCCTTCAGTTGATGGCAGTACTGCTTGCCACTGAGCTGGCACAACAAAGGTCTGCATAGGAGCATCTGGAGCTCAGGGAGAACAGACTGCTGAAGATTTTGACATAAGTTCCACCTCAGCCCCTGTCTCCACTCACTGACAGATCAGCTGAGGCAGACTAACAGCTCTGGTATCCTCAGGTGGTAGTGGTGGTGGTGGGGACACCATGTGTTCTCCATCTAGGGTCCGAAGTGGGTGAGCCTGGGATAACTCTGTGAACCCCCTTCCTTTCACTGATTGTGTCACCACCAGTGCAACAGAGGTACACCAGGGAGCATATATTTTACAGTACATTTACACTCACCATTCTGTAGCATTTTTGGACTGGACATCACCTGATCCTCTAAAAGCCATGCACTGCAGACACTCTTGAATCAGAAATATTTCTTGATTGCAGACCTGCTAGTACAGTGGGGAGCCAAAACACTGTATGCATTTTTAGGCTTAGCGTAGATGCTCTCTACCACCCATATTTCCTTTTTTTTTCGTTTACTATACTTTTTTCTCCCATGCCCAGGCTGCCTCTTCAGCTATTCCTCTCCCCCAGCCCCAACACCCAGCCATCTCTGGGACTTTCCTGCCAGTCTACAGTTCCCCCCCCCCCTTGACAAGGCTCCCCAGGACTCCCAGATTATCCCAGGAAGAGTTTAGTACAGTTGTGGCTTGAGAGCCCAGTAGGTGGGTGCAGGGCCTGAAAGGATGGAAGATGTCATCCTGCAGACTGGGTTTTTCCTGTGTCCTCACATCCCCAGAACAGTGCGCTTGTGCACGCAGAGCTGTGTCCATGCGCCAGAGAAACCTGGTGTCCTACCCACTCTTAAGCCAACCACTGCACTGCCACCCGTGGTCACCCTGGTGGTGGTATTGCACCAACGTCCATTCACCCCTTCCCCCCCGAGGTAGAGAGTGTCTCACTGGATGCTCCTATCACCTCCCCCTCAGTTGGCCCCCTGACAATCCAGGTCCATTCCTGAACCTGGATTGACAGTGTCGTGGGCAGTAGCTCTACCACTGCGCTGGCAGGCCAGCTTTTATTTCCTGTGTAAGGTGTTCTGTTCAAAACACCCTCTACACCCAGTCATTCAACATTGCCCCTCAGAACAGTGTACTACAGCAAGTCTGAATATACCAGAAAACAGATCAGGCTAGCACAGTACTCCCTGTGAGCCAAAGTGGCTAGTAAGTGTCAGAATATTGTTACATGAATGCACAGCATGCTGTACAGTGATTGTGACCGGTATTTGTTTTATGTAATATCATGCATTGTAAATAGTTGTAAATAATAATATAACAGGGTTTTAAATAAGTTGAAAAAACTGATTAGAAGTTTGGTGCGTGAAAGTGCTAATCAGTTGTAAAAATGCATAGCACTTGGCACAGACTGATAAGCAAAATTTTAAAAAATTACATAGTTTTATTAATGTTGTATACTGTGTCATGGTCTCACCCAAAAAGTTGTTAGTAGTCTACTGCTAAGCATTTCTGAAAATAGTTAGCATTACTCCCCATTTTGCTTAGCGTTTTGCTATGCTATACCAGCTATTTAACACCCTGAAATAATAAATGTATCATTTTGTAGATCATACACATTTAGAACCATTTGTATTACTTGTTAACTTTTCATCTCTTTTTGCTAGGCAAGGCAACTTTTATTTGTATGGCGCCCATTCCCAGAGGCTCTGGGAGCCTAACAATACAAATAACAGCATTAATAAAAGCAGGAAATAAAGAATAAAATTCAGATCACAGTTTTATAAAATATATCTGTAAGCTGCAACTCATATGGTCAGGTGGCAGCAGTTAGTCCAGGTAGGCCAGGTGGAAGAGGTGGACCTTAAGCCTTGGTGGTAACAAATTCCACAGGGTCAGCCCAGCGACACTAAATGCTCAGTCACCTGATGTCTTGAGCTATACCATGGAAACATTGAGGAGGCCCCTCGAAGAGGAACAGAGGGAGTGGACAGAAGTAGCAGGTGTCAGGAGCGCCAACAGATAGCCAAAACCCAGTCCACATAGGGCCTTGAAGGTGAGCAAGCCCACATTGAAAAGAACCCTCCACCTGACAGGCAGCCAGTGCAGAGCACGTTGGACCAGGGTCACATGACTGGACCTGGACAGACCCATTAGTAACAGGGCCGCTGCGTTCTTTACCAGCTGTAGCCTGCAGAGGGTCCTTCCCATGACCTCGAAGTATAGGGAGTTACAGTAGCTGAGCCTAGAGGTAACGAAAGTGTGCACTAGAGTCAGCAGATCTTCTGGCAGAACGAGGGGCTTGATCCTGGCGATGTTCCTCAAGTGGAAAAAAACACTTTTGACTACAAATAATACCAGATCTTCAAGGGTCAGTCTGCTGTTCAGGATCACACCAAGACTGCACACCCTCAGAGAAGCCACCAATGGAGCAGACCCCAGAAAAACCTGTGTTTGCTCCAGGCAACGGCCCATCATGCCCACGACCTGGCTTGACCACACTTACCTCCATCTTATCTGGGTTAAGTAGCAGCCAGCTGGAAGATATCCAGTCATTGATTTTAGCCACACAGTTGTTAAGCACGTCAACAACATCAGATGTTCTGGGTGCAAATGACAGATACAGCTAGGTATCATCTGCATAGCAGTGAAACTCCACGCTGAACTGCTGAATGATCTCACCCAGGGCAGCACGTACACTATGAACAACATCAGTGACAAAATCAAGCCCTGCAGAACTCCACATGACAGGGACATTGGGGAGGAGGAGGAGAAATTCCCCATCACCATCCGCTGTACCCTATCAGAGAGATAGAACTCAAATCACTTGATGACAATATTGGTGAGTCCACAATACTTGCAGAGCTGATCTAGAAGCACAAAGTGATCCACAGTGCCAAAAGCTAAAAAGAGAACAAGGAGCACAATAATCAACTTGTCTCCTCTGTCTCTAGCCCTGAGCAGATCATTATGCACCCTAACGAATGCTGTTTCCAGGCTGTGTCTGGCCCAAAAACCCGAATGAAACGGCTCATAGGTGTCAAAGGACACGAGGCGCTCCTTGAGCTGTTGTGCCATCAATTTCTCAACAACCTTGCTAAAGAATGGCAGGTTGGAGTGGGACGGTAATTCGCCAGAATGTCTGAATCAATTGAAGATTTCTTAAGGAGGGATCTCACCAGTGCTTTTTTCAAAGCTTCTGGGAAAAACCCCTCCACCATCGAACACCTGGCAATCCTGGTGAACACCAGGCCGACAGACTCAGCACATCTTATTAAGAAATGTGTCAGGCTGGGTCCAGTTCACAGTAGGTGTGCTTCAGCTCTAAGATCACCTCAGTGACTTCCGACACCTCCACTGGCTTAAACTCCTCCCAGATCAGCGGAATGCTCACTGCGAGGCATCGATGACCTCACTGATGGAATCCCCAACTGGATAGCCAACACTCTGTCAGAGAAAAACAGAGCAAACTCTTCACATAAAGCGGATGAAAAAGACTTTCTCAGCTGTAGACAGGCAGCATGAAGTTGCCTATCCACAGTCTGCAAAAGCAGAGCAAGTCTGTTTTTCCCTGCTGCAATTTCCTTGGACAGGAATTCTACCTTCTTACGGGAAATTGTCTCCTGGTACTCACCAGTTTGTCGGCCTCCAACCGGGTCTTCCTCCAGCAGTGTTACAATTTCTGACTCTTGATCTTCATCACCTTGCGATCCCCATCAAACAAGGGGATCTCATGTGAGAAGGTCTGGGTCATATACGAACTGGAGCGAGGACATCCAGGGCCTCAGACACCACCCTATTATAGGTAGCAACCACCTCAGCTGCATCCAATGTAGATAGGTCAGCTAACTCCAACCATCCCTCAGGGCACAAGCCCCTTAAAGGGTGATAGTTGACCATCTCCACAGGGGGAGGGCTTCCAGAGGGCCCTCAAACTGAACCTCACAGTGCAGTGATCAGACCACGTGACTTGATCAGTCCTGAGGCTATCAACCTCAAGACCCAGCTGGAACACCAGATTGAGTGTGTCAGCTTGCTGGTGGGTCACAGAAGCAAGCACTTGTGCCAGGCTCAGTGATGACATCAACTGGAGGAGGTCACAACCAAAATGTGAGGATGCGTCATTGATCCAGGCATTGAAGTCACCCAGGATTAAACACCTGGGGGACTCCAAAACCTTGTCAACAATGAAGTCCACTACCTCCTGAAGAAATTCTCCCCCGGGGGTCGGTAAATGAGGAGAATCCTGCTGCCTGTACCTGGACCCCCATGCATGGCGACACACTCAAAAGATCTGGTATTGCCAACCGGATGCACCGTGAAGTTCGGGTTGAATCTAGAAACGATGGCCACTCCCCCACCCCTGTGATCCATCCTAGGGCAGTGCACTATGAAGTACCTGGTGGGGACAGTTGCCTCTAGAACAGGGTCAGCATCGTCCCCCAGCCAGATCTCCATGATACAAGCCAGGTCAGCAGAGGAAGCCAAGTCCACAAAAATAGTAGTCTTGTTCCTTATTGACCTGGCATTGCAAAGCACTGCTCAAAGAGGATTAGAGTGCACAGCTGGTGCTCTGGCTATCCACCCACTTGGTCTGGTGGGGCCCCTGGGTATGGAGACCAAACACTTCTAGCTTCTCTCTAGGCTCCATTTGAACCCAGGGCATCTCCTGTATGTAACAACCTCAATACCATTCACATCCTTAACCCCAACTGCCTTCTGCCATTTATGACCCACTCTCCCCCTCATAATTCCGACCTCCCTGCAGTGCCTTGCTGCATTGGAAGAAACTGGGAGGTCAGAAAAGGGGCGGAGGTCGTGTAGCAGTGAGGCAGTGTAGGTGATTTGCACCGGTCCCTGGTCCAAACACATCTCCACCTCACTGTCCCACCCTGACCGAAGAGAAGGCCCTGATTTTCTTAACCTTATTGCAGCAAAATAATAAGATTCAGCTACCCCACTCACATACTCATTCACTCTATTACAGTATATAGTCTCTTACTAACTTCCACACACCCCAGTCACCCACACCCTAATCAAACCCACCACTCCTCAATTACTTTATCTAACCTTCCCATGAACCCACCCCCAACCCCAAAACAAAATTCAAAAACTTAAAATCAGCACACTTGCTTCAGGAGAAAAATCAGAGTTCAAAATATAGAGTTTATAAGTATTCCACTAGAGCCTAGTCCACTAGAGCCAAGTCCAAAATAAGTTAACAGCTTAATATGAAAATGTTTCTGCGTTCTCAGACTCCAGCAATTTCTAAAGCAGGGTAACAGTGAGCACTCTCACCAGCCACAGAGACACTGTAATGGGAATACCGGCTGAAAAAGTTATAGACAAATATTTTGTGAGGGCAAGCATGTGGTGGAAGAGACCTGGCGATGTCTCTTTGCAAAATAAATGATAAACTCACTGAGGTCTCCTGGTTAAATAAAGATTATAATAAAATGTCGAGACTGTAAATCGTAGTAAACCACAGCTGCCATTTATATTTGTCAAGTTCTCACATTGCAGTGGTCTTGGGCTTTGAAAATAAGTCAGAATGTCAAAAAGTATACTTTCATTTAAAAAAAAATAAAAATCCCAGATGATGTAAATCACTGCATAAAATGTCTTAACTAAAGCAACTAGGCATAGCTGCAGGTTTTTATGCCTGTGCTTCTTGTTTTGTTCTGGGTTTTGGTGTTTGAAATATGTGTTCCTCTTCCTTGAAAGGTACTAATATGTATTATTTTTGTTCAGGAATTACAGAGTTTATAATGCATTTTTTTGTCAACAGGGCATTCTACCTGGATAAGTCAAATCTACCCCCAAATTCTACATCAAAAGCTGTGTTTATCGACAAGGTAACTACTTTGGTTGTTTCCAATTTATTTGGTTATTTATTTATGTGCAGTATAATTTTTTTTTTTTCATTAAGAAATAGCCAGGATAACTGCTTGGCCACATGAGTAGCATGTTTTCGAGTAGGCCCTGTGCTTTGCACAGTATATACATCGATGAGCTGTAGGGTGGCCCTTTCCTACAGTCGGGCTAGCACCACTGATTGACAGAGGCGGACCTTGCTCCACCACCCTGCACCCAGGAGAGGCTGTCAGATTAATCTAGAGATAGCATGGTAAGGAAGGGACCAGTCACCACCTGGACTGTTGCTATTGACCCCTCTCCATTAGGGGTTGGGGACAAAGACTTTAACGTTTGGTGAACTTAAAAGATTCTGGGGATGGAAAGGCTGGTTAGGGAGGGAGAAATGTTATCTACAGATATGTTGGGTGGGGGGAGGGGTTGGATCTGCCAGATTGGAAAAAACACCTTTGGCACCCCCACATAATAGAAGGGGGATAAAACAACTAAGTGTCCAGTTGCCTCACTTAATAGGGAGATTAGACTACTCTACAAAAGATGGCATCAGATGGGGAGAGGTACTGGTAGAACACCAGATTTGTTTAAATGCATGAAGCTACCAGGGGAGATGGGGTCAGGAGACAACTGAGAGGCTGGGGGTGGCCATGGTACTAGCACTGATACCTCATAGTATATGATGAAATGCCATTCATTACCACCATGCCCGTAGTACAGTGTGTATTGGAAGAAAGTGAACATATAGTATGCACAAAATATGAACAATAACAATATACAAGGAATTGTCCTCAATAAGCGATGCTTTTGTATTGAGGTTGCTTATTTATTTCTTTTGTTTGCTGCTTGGACTGTTACAATAGAGCCTGAAGTAAAAATCAATTACTGCTTGTTATTTCCATAGACAAAACAGTGCAGCAATATCAGAGAGCATTTGATCATGGTCTGTCATTCATTTCTGGAGCTGTTTTATTATCCAAACAAGCTCGAAATGCCCTCTGATGACCAGGGTATTATTTTGTCATTTCTGTCTACCATACAGCTCATGCGGCCGCTCAATGCACTGGAAGAGCTCTATCGTTTGATAGAATCTTTCTTCAGCTCAAAACGCACCCCAGCCTGCGCTTACACTGCCTGTAGTGCCTCAGGGGTTGGATTGCTGTCAGTTTCTTCGGAGCTTTGTAATCGACTGGGAGCCTGCCACATCGTGATGTGCAACAGTGGAGTGCACCGGTAGGAAAGTTCACTAATCTTTTCTCATCTAATCACCATGATTGCATAATGCACCTGAGCAAAAGCAAATCTTAAGTAATTTCAGGAATCTTTGGTCCCCAGGAACAGTGGCGAATCCAGGATGTTACAATGGGGGGTGCTGGGGTGGTGTGCATACTTGATATGCAGTTTTTTAATTTGTATTGGACTTTTATATTGTCTTCTATTATCGTTTTCCATACATTTTTGGCAGAAAATACTGATGTAATTTATAGTTTTGAATATACATTTTTGTACAGTCAATGAATCAGACTTCTTCAGCAAAGTGAAATTCAGCCGCAGCAGCAGCATGCAAGTAAGTTACAATGTGGGGTATGGCAGCACCCTGTGCCACCCCCTAGATCTGCCACTGCTCTGGACTGAAATTCTTGTGTTCATGTTTGTGAGAAAGTACCTGCAAAAGACTTCGGTATTGAATACAAAATGCTTGTTTGTGAGCTATAATGTTTTCAGCTCCTCTCACCTTAACTGACACAAAATCCTTTCAGTCCTGCTTTTAATATAATATAAAATGCTATTCTTGAAATAGACAGTTCTTTCATGTGCTGCTCAATGTTATCATGGAATCTGCTGTAACCTGCCCCCTTCCCTAGGGTGCTCCCAGGAACATGATTATTCCTGATCTTCGTGAGCTTTTTTCTGTTTTTTAAATATTTTAACATAAGAAATGAACAAATATGGCATGAACATAACTGTATCTGATCAGCTTTCAGCCGTAGTGCAACGAGATAACATGTCTGTTTGTCTGTCTCTTCTTAGCCTATCATACTTACCAGAGCTAAGTATAATAGCATTTTCTACAAAGGAAAGTACATTTTGCTGAAATGTTACCCGGCCATATCAAATTAAAGATGCACGTAACTTTATGGGCCTTCTGTACGGTTGTGCTCAACATCATGTTATTTTCTGCTGTGTGATAGTGTAATGGTGCATTGTTCTAGTGCTGCATCTCTGTTCTCGCTGGGTGCATCACCTCCATGGCACTGACTTTATTTATTTGTTATTGGGCCTGTATATTTTGATGTAATTGCTGCTCACAACCACAGTGTGCCATTTTCAACTGGTGCTCATGCAATAGCTTCACGCTGCTTCACCTGCTTTTCTTTCTATTATTATGTATAAAGCCACCCCTTT
Organism: Neoceratodus forsteri; assembly: GCA_016271365.2. Classification (NCBI taxonomy): domain Eukaryota; kingdom Metazoa; phylum Chordata; order Ceratodontiformes; family Ceratodontidae; genus Neoceratodus; species Neoceratodus forsteri. The sequence goes on from CM057455.1 coordinate 990,275,540, forward strand.
AAAAAAAACATTATAAACATGTTACTCTTATTTTTTTCACCTGGGCACTTAAGGGCTGTCAGGTGACACCTTGGAGAACACGTATACCAACTTTCATGTTTATACCCCAGGAAATGTCAAAGTTATAACTGCATCTGTCTAATCTTTGTGGAGCAAATGCAGGGGCCCCATGAAAATGAGAGTGCCCTGCCAGGGCAAGATACGGGTGGTAAATGAGACAGCATCCAAGTATGGGCATCTCCGCAGCACAAGATGGTCACTGTGCCACTGGCTGCCTCAAAATGCTGCAGTAACACTTGACGTGTGAACTGTTAGAAGAAAACGCAACACTCAGTACAACTGTATGTACAACTTCTGTCAGACAGCAGCCATCAAAATTATTTTACAATGGCAGGCAGGGTATGGGTGTGAGAGTACCAATAGTATTTCCAGAATACTACAAATAATAGGTTCTTCGTTATGCAGGAAGAAAAACAAATAATCAGCACTGTTTGAGGTTATTTTGCATTTTGCTATTCAGCGGGAGTTCGGGATCTCCCAAGACTTCCTATCCGATCAGAGGCCACTTTGGAAGTTCACTGATGGCAGCTCATGTGACCCAGCACTTGCAGATACTACAGGCAAGAGAGAAAGACTTCTGAGCTGCTGTGAAAGAGCAGTCGACTTCCATCCACTTGTTAAAAGTAGCTAAATGGGAGACATCTTGGCAGTTTTTATTCCCTTTCTAAATCCCAAGCTGAGAGGGTCAATTGTTTTGCACTTGTGTGAAAACTAGGCTTTTTTCGGAACTGAGTGAGAACCAAGTAAAACTAAACTGGGGCTGTTTGCTGAGCAGGTCAGGCAGTGCTCAGTGAGCACATACGCTGTCTGTGTGATCTTGTGTATGAAAACCAAACCAGGTATAAAACTGTTGTGTTTTAAACTGCTTGGGTCAGCTTAAGGGAGTAAGGGAGATTTTAGAGGCATTTATTTAGTGGAAAGAAATGTTTTTGTAACTTAGTTGGACTTGTCTGAAACAAAGAACAAGGCAAACAAAGGATTTTGATTTATAGTAGTCTATCTGAAGTTCAGTGAAGTGTGTAACTGCACTGAATAAATACATTTATTATTTATTCATTTTTTGTGTGGAGGCCAGAGTCAACTGACTCACACCAACACTGCTTCTGGGTGGCTATTGTTTTGTCCTGTGCTTCTGTAACCCCCACCTCCCTCTATTTTTGTCTAGGGGTCCCGATGATATACATATGAGGGGGGCACAGAACCTGAATACCTCCAGAAAGCAGTACAGAGCTTTAGAAATAAAATACAGACCTCATCTGGCAGATGGAATTTCAAGCATTAGATGGCCTTCTGTTACCAGGCTGATGCTGACTCGAATGCCGCTGCCCACCTCTGACATGGCTCAAGTAGGAAGGAGATGGAAAATAAAAACCTTCTTTGAGGAAAAGATTAAGTTAGTTCATTAAATTAAAATAACCCAGCACAAGCCATGTAAAGAAAAATACAGGAACATTTAAAACATCAACGATTTATAAAAAAATTAAATATATGGAGCAGCTCCATGGGGTTGAGAGAATACAGGAATTGACAGGCACTGAGGTACTGAAGGATCAGAACAGCTAGATCACAGAGGCCTAGGAAATAGACTAGAACAGGCTCTATTCAAAGTTCTGCAAGCTGGACTCAAAGCTCGCACCTACCACATACAGTTACTAAAACCACCATACCATACCACATGGGAGTGCCTAACTCCCCCCACCTCTGGACCTTCTAGAAACCGGGGCCTGATGCAGTCTAAATTCCCTTCTGTGGCTGCTCTGAATCCTTTTTTCCAGAATCCACAACCAGATGCTGTTTCCCTTCCTCCATGCTGAGTTGAGTGGTGACATTTAAACACAAACGGAGTTTAATGATCGGCTCCCTCCTTCAATTGCAGCTTTCTTCCTGCACTCCTTCATTGGTCTAACATGGGTCCTGCTCCAGACAAGGGCATGACAGGCCCAATAAAGCAAATCCCAGAGTGTAGGCCCCCCAGCCTTACCTCCAGCAGTGTGTCACATAGGAAATGACCTCCTTGAAGCTGCCACCTCCAAGGGGCCCTGTCGCAGCCCTGCCACCACCACGACAGCCCCACTGCCATACCTAAACATTTTTAGGACACAGGTAACTCAGCCTCCAGATGTTGCAAACCTTTTCTCACCTCTTATCTCCCACCCACTGGTACTGGGGAAGGCACTCCTGACCACAACGTTGACCAACTCCTGCCACCCTCCCCCACAGAGAACCACATGACACACCACCACTGTTCAGGCAGGGGGATTTTAGGCCTTCAGCCACACTTGCCCTGCCAAACCCGCCGACTGCCTCTCTCTTCTGTCTCCCGTTATCCCAAAAGCACAGAACTTATATAGCAGGCAGGAACACTGCCCCTATGGGCAGAACACAGAAAATGCCCAAAGCTAAACCTAAAGGAGGGGGAAGGCAACCCAGAATAGTAAACCCACCCGAAGAGGGAGGGCTTACACTTGTATGCAGTAGAATGTACAGTGCACACTTATGCACTTAGCTTGTTCACAGCTTCGTGCCAAAGAAGAAATTAAAAAAATAAATAGTTTTAGTAAGGCTTGACTGGTAGTGAGGGAGACTTGTCAACTCACTGGCATTGTCACGGTGAGCGTCTACTGTATATTTCGTAATATTCTAATTGACATTTAATATCAGACATCTGCCTGTGAGGACCCTTGACTCAAATCCCTCCATGGATACTTGTGCAACTGCAAGTGCACCGCCTTACATAGCTGTTAACTGGTAGTATGCGACTAGTCGTCTGACTCCCACCACTTCAGGGCAGCCAGCTGCTGTTTAAGTTCTGTGCGTGTGCACAGTGTGCACTCAAGAAACACATTGTTCTAAGTGTAACCCAGGTGCCATGTACCTGTGAACTACTACCCCTGCCTAATGACCGCAATACAGCTTGAGGAGCCTGGGCTCTGTTCTGATGGTGATTGCAGGTTCTTTCCTAAAGATAAAATAAATAACATGGTGCCTCCACTCATAGTCAATCACAGTGGGCCAGATATTTGACAGTACAACCCCCTAGGATGCTGTACCTACCCACCTCCCCTTGTAGTCACCCCACATATGAATTACCAAAAACCAAAACTGCATTTTCAATACCTGTCAATTATTGACATACGCTAATAATATGCACGCTAATAATATGCTCATGAGACATTCGTAAAAAAGTTAACCAACAGTTTTTTTTACACGACGTAGAGTTAGGAAAAGGGAAATGGATTTAGAGATTAAGAAACTTTCAGCATTCTTGAAAACAATCGATCAAGTCATTTTGTCTGGAACTTTCACAGTGTCCACCTCCCACCAGCTTATACATCAAACAGAGGTAAGCCCACCTGTTCTTACATTACTACCCCAACAACTGGTACCTGTTTAATCCCTAAGAGTCCTATCTGGGCACCCAGTGTGTAGTTGCAGGCCTGATGCGGTGCAGCTGGTTGGCTGGCATTGGTGCACTTTAATAACAGGTCGGATTCAAACCCTTTTGGACTGCACAATAACTGCCTGGAGAAACTTGACAACTTTGGGCCAGGTGATCAAATTCAAAACCTCTCTTGTGGCAACTATATACAGTTCCCCAGATGCAAGGCAAATCCTGAACTACTTTTGGTTTGAAGACAGTCTCTTGGCCTATCAGACTGGTGGCTTTCAGACTGTACATCTGGGGTAGTTGGATCAGCAGCACTTCGGTAACTCAGATTGATGAGATGAGCTGCAGGCATATGGCAGCTTGAGGTCTCCTTTCTGCAGAAGGCTCTTTCAGCTTTCGCAGGCTGGAAACCTCTCGGCATCTCTTGCAGCTTGTATCATCTCTGAACTGGAACAGGCCAGTGCTGGGGACCACGGCCAACAAGCCTTTACCACCATGTCTAGGCATCTAAACCCTCAGGAGATGAATGGCAATGCCTAGCAGTGACACCAGCTGGCTGATTCCTCTGACTAACCTCAGATGGTGATTACCCTTTTTCAGGTATGCAGGAACATCCAGCGGTAAATGACTTCAGCCACACTGCCAGCAAGCAGCAGTGGCTCTTTCTTGACTGGGACATAGTCCCAAAAGTTCCCGCCGAATTTTAGCAGGAAACAGTTTCTCAGACTCAGACATTTCAGGTTCAGTCATGTGGCAGAAGATGGTGGACGTTTCACTTTACTGACTCAGCTTGAACAGCAGAGCTAATCTCACCTCACTTGGCTGAAGATGGGGGACATCTTCTTGCTTTACATTCCATCTACTGGAAACATCAGGCAGGCTTACCTTGCCTGTTTGGCTGTACAGGCACTGTGCCTGAGAGTATCATTACAACACCCAAGTAGGCCTCCAAATTTCTCTCAGACATCAAAGGTGAGTTTCCTTTCCATCTGGAAACTCCCAGACAATTTCCTTGACTCTGGCCAGCAAATGACACTTTCATTCTGTCAACACTCCTTTCAGCTATTGGAAGGCAACACAGGGCAACATAGAGTATCTTCTGGGCTTGTGGCTGTGCAAGCCCCCTGGGCAGGTCTTCTTCTTCACTCGACAATAACAGGGAGGCTTCCTCTCCTTTGGGGAACCTCTCAGGCAGCATTCTTGCCTCTGGACAGCAAATCACACTTTAATTCTGTAGCAGCTCCTTCTAGGTGTTGGAAGGCAATGCAGGGCACCTCCTGGACTGGTGACTGTGCAAGCCCCTAGACAGGCCTTCTTCACACTCTCTAGGCAACATCATGGAGCCCCCCCCCCCCCGCCAGGAGGGGACTCCAATGAACTGAACTGGACTGGCTCTGTCCTCTGACTTTCAGGAGATCCTGGCAGCATCTGATTGGTTGATGAAGCTGTCTACTTGAAAAATTAATATGCTTTAGGCTCACTCAATGCACTACTGGCTGACTGTTCTGGTGCCAAGACATTATCCTTGTCTCTTCCCAGAAGAACCTTGGAAAAGTCCTCTAGGGCTCCTGGCTTTCTCATTGGCTGCCTGCAGGTCAAAAGCAGCAAATATGGCTGCTGGAAAACAGTTCACACAGCGTCCCATCTTTCAGTCCATTTTATAGGCAAACAACATTGTTTTAATATATACCCGCCTCAGCATATAATAGATGCCCCCTGCCCTGGTGTCTGCTGGCAGAAGGGGGCTTAACAGGGACATTCCCTTCTAGTCACTCATGCTGTAGCACCATCCCTCCAGGCAACAGGCAGAGCAATAGAGTAACACAGCAGCCTCAGCTGCTCTTAAAGTGATAATGCTCCTGTTAGGTTATGGTGCTTAAAAGCGCCTTTAAAATACTTTTATTTACTTCTCCCCTGTGTGCCTCCAGACCCTGTTTACTACGTTTACACCCACAGGGGCTGGGGCAGACAGAATGAGACTGCACAAGTTGCCAGAGTGGCTTTTAAATTGAGTGCCACAGCTCTCACAGGGAGAGCAATCCAACTGCTACAGCTTGTACACTGAAGTAGCGCAGCAATCGGCCAAACCGCTGAGCGAGCGGTATTACTTTTACTTTTCTCTGCCGGTCCCCCAGTTAATTTCTGGACCTCAGGGCTGGCAGGAGCACAACAGGACCACCCAGGAGAACTGGGACTGGAGAGGCAAGCAGATGGGAGATGGCAATTTAAGCCCTACCGGGGGGGGGGGGGTTACATAAGTTTGTGGCTTTGTGGCAAAGATGACATTTTAAAAATAAATTGTTTTATTCAGGCTTGACTATTAGTGAGTGCAACTTATCAGCTCACTGGCATTACTGCAGTGCGTGACTATATTTCATACTAAAATAATTCAAATTTAATATCAGACATCTTCCTTTTGAGAAACCTGGGCTCAGGACCCTCCAAGGCCACTTGTGTAACTGTGAGTGTACCGCTGTATATACCTGTTGTAGCACACAGTAGTCCTGGATAACTGTGGTGGATAACTTGTATAGTTGTAAGAAGGATGAAGATAGAGCTAGGTGGTTGGGTGGGGTGCCACCAGACATAACCTGTGGAAGAAATAAGCTCTATAGAAAAAAACACTTCTTTATGCTGTTGAGTGTATCACACAGAAGTATGACAAAAAGCAGCCGATTTTATTTATTACTGAACTCTAGCTTTGCACTTGCCACTTAAAGGGAAACATCCAGCAATAATTGCACCATGCTTGGGTGTAAGGCATGGCCCAATTAGCTGTTTCACAAACTGTATGTATTTTTTAATCGTACCTGTCCTGAAATATTTGCCTTATATCTGGTTGATCCTGCCTCTGTGCCATTGGCATTTCAGACCCATGCGGCACACCCACAACCATCCACAGCTGTCTCAGTATGACGTTTCATACGGGGAGCAGCCTGGAGTGCACCCATAGGCAGTCTATGTAAATGGAGCTATTAACAGCTCCAGTTTCCAAACTACATGTCCCGGTGGTATATTGAGACCAGGTATAGACTGGCACTCAGTTGAAATATTTTAGTTAATTTTAATGCCTGAAGCTATTTTTTTGTTATTATTTAAATGTTGATGATTGATTTATTGGTTTATTATTTTATTTTTATCTGCCTGTGGTACCCGTATGGCACCCTGAGCCTCTGGGGAAGAGCACCCTATAAATAGAGTTATCACGTTATAATAGGCATAAAATGAGACATTTCACACTGAAACATGTTTATTCACAGGACAATATGTAACGTTGACCAATGCAGCAGGCTTCTTTTCTCTAAATAATCAGCACTAAAACTAAATGTTGTAGTGTTTTAAGCTGCTCATACTGCTTCCTATCATTTTAAGATATTTTAGTTAAAGTATCTTAGTTTTCTCTAATTTCTAGAGGAAGGTAAGAAAATATTTTGTATACTATAAGATCAGGAAAGTTAGCACTTTTTATGTTTTTTTGGCAGGACACAGCCGCCCAAACCAGGAGTGTCCTGATGAAATCCAGACAGGTGGTAACCCTACCTATAAATAAAGTTATGCAATAGTGGTGGACATAAATGGAATATGATAAATCCCTTTATCTGGCTGTGTACATAAATTTTATTTATGTACACAGTTACTATATCACTCTCTGTTTATGCACGCAGTTCTTATGTCACATGCCATTTATCTATATAGTTTCTACACCACTGCCCCCGCTGATTGGCACTACTGTCCACCTACTTTCACTTTTCCCACAGCTTCACACACACACCTACATTGTGGCACTGTCACTCATGAGGTTACTTGAGGTTAATAAATGATTTATCACACTATCACCACCCCACACACACACACATATCCCTCATTTACAGCTACTAAAAAAAAGGATATAATCATTCCCCTGTACAATGCCTTGTCTGACCACACCTGGAGAACTGTGTTCAGTTCTGGTCACCACTGTACAGAAAGGACGTTGAATAGATCAAGAGTAGTCAGCACAGAACCAGCAAGCTAATTTGTGGCTTAGCAGACAAGAGCTAAGAGGAAGGACTGGAAATACTCCTATTATTCAGACTAGAGAAACAAGCATTTGTCAATGCTGAATGTTGCTAGCTTGTATGTGCTGTTTAGGTATTTGGGAAGTGATAGTTCCATGCCTTCCTCCCAAGACATGCACTGTGTCTTTCCATTCAGTATTCACAGAAGAGTGGGAGGGGCAAGGGCCACAGCAGTACAGCAGCTGCCAAGGGGGTGAAGAGGTGGACAATAGTCCATTCAAAGGCAAAAGAGTCCTGCAGGAGCTCACTAAATTGAAGGTGGACAAAGCGATGGAACCAGATGGCATACGCCCAAGGATATTAAGAGAACTGCAAAGGGACCTAGATAGCAGTACCTCTGGCAGCCATGTTCACTGAGTCATTCAACATGAGTGAATTGGAGGAGGGCACATGTGGTCCCTCTACACAAGTCCAGCAGCAGGGAGGAGGTTGGGAACAATAGGCCATTCAGCCTCACCTTATTAGTGGGGGAAGATCATGGAGACTTTGCTTAAAGAAAGGATAGTGGGGCATGTAGAAGCTATTGGAGCCCAGGACCATAGACAACATGGATTCACAGTGGGGACATCATGTCAGACAAATCTGGTTGATTTCTTTGACTGGGCGACAAAGGAAGTGAATCAGGTTGTGGCAGTGGACAACACTTACCTTGATTTCAGCAAAACTTTCGGCGGGATCCCAGCGTGGCACCCGATAGTCTCGGGGGGGGGACAGTAGAGCCGAAGGGGGATTGGGCACCCCTGTCAGCCATACAGACTGCTGCCATGCTGGGGTGGGCTACCAGCGTGGCACCTGGAACTCTGTGGGAGGGGTGCAGCACAGCCAACGGGGGATTGGGCACCCCCATCAGCTATATAGTGTGCGCATGGGGGGAAGCACGAGCACGCAGTATGCATGCGTGTGTGTGGAGGGGAGCGCACATGAGCACGCAATCTTATCGCTGCTCACTGAAGCGTAGCTCTCCATTTCACTTGTACGGCACTGCATTTTCAACTGCTGTCATAGACAGCTGCAGCATTGACTGGAGAACTGCGATCACGTCTGCAAACACACTGACTGAATTGGAAGAGGGCTGCCACACCTCCAAAAACTCGGAGGATGGCACTATGTTTCTTGCACATGTGTGCAAGCAACATAATAAATGAAATGGTGCCTTTGAGACCAATCAAGATGACACAACCTTTGATTTTTAAAGCACAGTGTTGTTTGTTCAAATAGATAAAGCAGTTATTCTTAAAAAAGAACATATGTAGCTGGAGCTGATGGTAATTGCTGGGAATTAGGGTTATCCACCAGTTTTCAGTTACACGTTTGAAAAATAACCCTCTCTGCACTTTAATTATGTCACAATCTACAAAGCGGACTCCTGTGAAGCACTAAAGCTGAGATAAGAGCAATGGGGCTGAGGAAACTGAATACAGAATGGGCCAAAACAATTGCGGGACTTACTTTTATCTGCACTTGGGCTCAAGGTCATCGGAATGGCTCTGGTATCAAAGAGCGGCAGTGAGTGGCAGGTGCAGGACTTGCTTTGTATGGGCTGCAGGCTCATTAGGCCATGAAATCACTTGAGCCTGCAAGCACAGGGGAGAGAGAGAACAGATGCAGGGTTTTGCTATATATATATATATATATATATATACACACACACACATTTTTTTGTTTGTTTTGGCAGTTATGGACATTATTTGTAAAGCATGCTCACTATTGAGACCTTGGTAGGGCTGCTGTCAATGAGATGCCTGGGACTGAGGCATTATGTCGACGTCAGGGGTCCCTTTAATGTAACCATTATCTCCATGGGAGAGGGTGGATGTTCTGGTGAAGAGTGACTCAAAGTGGCAGCACTTTAATCTAATTTAGATGTCCATTCATCTTATTTAGAACTGATGCAACAACAAGAACCGGATACATTGAAAATAAAATGACACACGTCCAGTTTGGCGATCTTGGTTTTTTTTTTTGTTTTTTTTTTTGCCTTGCACCATCTGCGTTTACATATGTGCTTCTGGCATTTCCTTGCTGAAATGGCTTTCATTCTTTTTTTACATAAATAATTTTACTAAAGACCACCTCTTAAACGGCAACCTGATAACATGCCGTCCTGAAAAACTGTCATGGAACATCAGTACTGGGTAACCACCATCTGTACATGATAAGGGTGTCCTTTTCCCTAAACGATCAATAGAAGACCAATTAAAGGAATGTTTCCCCACCCAGGAGTCTTGCTTTCCGGATGATGCTATCAGTGCTTCCTCCTAATCGATCTGTCAGAGAAACAAATCCCAAAGGGGTTGTATGAGGTAAGAGATCCACAGCACATTAGGCTTGTTAAGAAGTGTTAAACAAGGAACACCAACCAACTGAGCGGTTTTTGATTTATTGTTTTGCTTCTCAACCAGAAAATTCCTAGAGTGACACTTGTAATTGATACACCGATGCCTAATTCGAAATCCCTCATTCAGCACCTTCCTGCAGCTGCAAGACTCCAACTATTACAAACTTGTATTACTCTTTTTTCAAAAGCCACTGAGATAAAACTGCTACCTTTAGTGGTTGCCAGTTACGGAATAAAAAAAAATATCTAAAATTATGTTTCTTTTTGCAGGTTTCCTCATGCCCATTTCTCCCACCTTTTCCTGTGTTTACCTGTAGAGTACAATGCTTTTTATGGAATCCAAATTGTTCTATTTTCCCCGATAACGAATGCATAAATCTATGGGAACTAAAGTTCTCTGCAGATGGTGCCGTTTTCCTGGAAAATACACAAATCTCTGTAGATGTTGGAGCCCTATTTTCTTTGGGGGTAACAAATGGCATTTGAGGGGAAAAAAAGAAGGGGAAAAAAAAGCAATTTATGGATAACAAGTTCCCCTTGTTAAAGACGGCAAGCACTCAGTTAGCCACTTGGTGGCATGGGCCAGCTGGGAAACTGTGTGCTTCTGCTATTCTGGGGTCCTATGGAGGCAGCTGATAGGAACAGAGGACTTTGATAACAGGAGGAAAGGCATTTCCTGCCATCACTAGCAATATTTTGCTTCCAAGTCCTGATGTGCTACAGTTTTGCTAAAATGCATCTGACTGTCCAGCACTTCAGAACAGCAGCTCCCAGTTTGGGCTTTATTTTACTGAAAATTAGGTGTAGTTTATAGACTATAGTTTCATCCTTTTCGACTGGTATACAAGTCAATCAAAATATAATTTCAAGAGCCTTTGTTCTCAAGGATTCATAACTGGAACCACACTGCAGGTAGGGCAGGGACACACCACCCAAACATTTTAGACCGCTATATCAGAACCCGCAACTTTCGCTTCCTTACGGCATGGTGGCGGTGCTTTCCTGTCATCTTCAAAGTCTGTTTGTGCCTCTGTATTGGATCGTACTGAATCAAATGTTTTGGGTAACTCTGCAAAGATCTCTTCCATTATGAATTATTCTATGCACTGTTCCTCTTATAGTTTCTTTTTGGTAAAGGACCTCCGTGGGTACTAAACATCCGATTTCCAGTAGCTGCGACCCATTTTTTTTCTCCCTCACAGCAAATCGAAATAATGTTAAACACTTACATTTACTTTTCTGAGAGTTCTGGATATGTGTGACACAATCTCTCTCTCTCTCTCTCTCTCTCCCCCCTAAAAAGCCTGAGAGGCAATGCTTCTTTTTTCCCAAATATGGACTGCTTACTCAAGTCTTCTCCTGGTCTCAAGTGTTTTACTCACAAATGTACAATATATTGGTACTGGAATGGGCTTCCAGAGAAGGTGGTGAATTTGGAGACTGTATAGGGATTCAGGACCACTTGGGACAGACACATGGGGCTAAGGGGAAAGGTGGGGGGGTCTCCAGATAACGTAGGTTGGACTGGGGAGTAAGGGGCAGACTGGATGGGCCGGGAGGTCCTTTTCTGCCGTCACCTTCTACGATTCTAGGATTCTTTGTTTTTTATGGGTGACTGTTCAGAAAGCAACTTTCACATACAAGTGGCTCTCAGTTGTCAGCTCAGAATGTAGCTTTCACATAGGGCTGTTTCTCTGTCACTTGCATCCTTTGGAAACTGGCATTCTCTAAAAATTATATAGTATAGATTGTTGCTGGAATGATGTACAGTGACTTTTCCCAAGTGTATTACAATATAATAGTAGTGCATATGGTTAAACCCTGTTTTGTGTGGAAATCATCCAGGCTAAAAGGTTACTGTATCATAGTACTGATTTCATTAATACGGCACACGAACAACTTGATACGAGAGCCTTACTCTTCATGGCAATTTTAAAATTTCAAATTTTCTTTAAATACACGTCTGCCATTTTTTTTCCAAAAATGAATTGCAACCAGCAACAGTTTCTCTGAACACGTAAGTGCAATTTTTTTTGCCAACATTAACATACAGTGGGTGGGGGGAAGTGCAGTATGTGTATGTGTGTGTGTGTGTGTGTGTGTGTGTATGGGGAGCGCGCATGAGCACGCAATCTTATCGCTGCTCACTGAAGCGTAGCTCTCCCTTTCAACTGTACAGCACTGCATTTTCAACTGCTGTCATAGACAGCTGCAGCATTGATTGGAGAACTGGGGCCACTCCTGCAAACACACTGACTGAATTGGAAGAGGGCTGCCACACCTCCAAAAACTCGGATGATGGCACTATGTTTCTCGCACATGCGTGCAAGCAACATAAAAAAAGGAAGAGAGAAGTCTTGATCACAGTTTTCCAGATTCCAATGGTAATAGACAGGGTGGAGTATACACCTATGTTTGAGCTGGTGAGTGCAGCCAGAACTAGAAGGCATGTGTTCAAACTGAGAGGGGCCAAATAACAGGAAACGTTTTAAAGCGTTACTTCACACGCAATGGTTAATACGTGGAACAGAGCAAATAGACAACAGACACCACTCACCAGCGTGCAAATTCAAAAGAAGCCACTTAAAACTATAGCTTGTTTCAAAGATGATAATCCTTTATTTCCACAATACAGCATTAAAAAGCATCCTGGTTGCTAGGCGTGCAAATGCAGGTCCCGACGTTTCACACACATGCACTTTGACAAGAATAGTCTGCATACCTAGCAACCAGGATGACACAAGCTACAGTTTCCAGTGACTCCTTATGGACTTGCATGCTGGTGCGTGGCAGCTGTTTGTTCTGAACTTTGTTGCTGTCAGCCTCACTGCCACTTTTTTCCCACTCCTCACCCGGTGAGCCCCCTTTGGCTCTCGTGGCACCCCCAACCCAATCACATGCCATTTCTGGGACTTGCCTTTGGGGGCCACCTGTTCCTTCACAGATTCCCCCTGTGGGGGGGGGTCCATCAGGGGTCCCTCAGTCTCCCTCAGGATGGCCTTACTTGCTTCAGTTGTCTCTGTGCCCAGTAGGTGGCGTAGGATCTGTGAAGTGCTGTAGGGCGTCATCTTGCCACCAGCAGTGTTTTCTGTTTTTTGGTTGCTTCACAACCCACAGACACTTTGTAGAAGTGACAGTCTGATGTTCACATGTCATAGAACATGCCGTCATCTTCCGTCATGTAGCATCCCCCACCCAGAACTACTGCCTTGAACCACACCACCACCACCCATGCTCATCTAGGTGCTGTGTTGCAGAGATGCAGTCTGCCCTCCCTTCCTGGAGGAGGAGAACATCCATTGGGATGTTCAGTCCTCCTCCCCCTGGCCAACCCCCAAGTGGGCCAGGCTCGTTCCTGAATCCAGGTTACCAGCCTGGCAGCAGGTGAGGCCTGAGTGCCTCAGCCCTCTGCGCCACCGGGCTGGCTCTGCATTGCCACTTTGTGTGCTCTTTCCTATGTGTACTAACATGTGGAATAGCCTGCCAAGTGAGGTCATGGAAACTAGCGTTGTTCAGGCTGTTAAAGCAGGACTAGACCGATTCCTCTGGAGGAATGGCATTGACAGTTACACAGAATGAGTGGGGTACCATTCTGACTGACATGCTTGGATGTATGGCCATACTCAGATTGGGTGCAGAGACTGCCACGCAGCAGGAGGGGTGAACAAGGTGCTTCTAAAGTCCCTGCCATCCATCATCACAGTTTTTTGTTAGGGTTTGCTGTGACTTAGGAAGCATGCCAATTACACGTACTGGACACTGTGATTTATAGGGCAACATAAATCTATGGATCTACATATTCCAGGGAATAAAAAGAAAAACAAATGGCTTACCTAATCTTGAGAACCAGCCACTGTCATGGTAAATGTATCCTGAGGCAATGTCATTTAGAGAAGCCTTACTCAGTTCATTATTTATTAGCGTAGTTCACCTGCTGTGGTTGCCTGGGGATTATATGCATGCATTTGATGCGACTGCTTGATTATGAGCCAGTTTGTCCTCAAGTGACAGCTTCTTGTAGAAGACCATTATGCTAAACAAATGCACATCCCCTTTCCAAACTGTAGGTTCTGTCATGTGAGTGCTTGCATAATTTACATTAACATACCAAACAGCATACGTTATGTGCTAAATACTACTGTATGTCATTTTATTTCATCTCATCTTGGTCACTGCAGTATTTTTGATTGATGCACTGGAGAAACACTCAGCACCAGGCTGCCAGAATCCTAATTGAAAACCTGGAACAAATGCTCCGATTTAAATTCTTTATTAACCTCAGGTATCATGCTAGTGCAAGTGTATGACTGACACTCAGTACAGAAGCACATAAATTCCTCTTGCGTGGTGACAAATGAAATTTGGCAACCTGTCTTTTGGAAGTCCATCTCAAAATTTTATTGCCACTTTTTTCTTTTGATGTGAGCCTAATTCTCAAAAGGACCCATTTCCGTGTGTGTGTGTGTGTTCATTTGCATGGAAATACAGGGACAGCAGGAGGAAGGATTTTCAAACCATGTTTTTGCCACAAGTCCCCATTGTGTCAGCTTTGTTTTGGACTTTGCTTGTGTCAAAAATCAGGATTTTCCACCAGTGCATCCAGTGGACAACTACTAGACCACATCTCTGTGGTCTAGTGTGCTTTGCAGTTCGGGATGCTTGCATCTACACTTAGATGCAAGCTGTCAAAAAACACATTTATATGCCACAAAGCTGGTAAATGTTTAGAAATGGGCAAAGGTGTGTCAAAGGAAGTAGAAACATAGAAAGCAATGGCAGATAAGGACAGTGTGTCCCACCTAGTCTGTCCCTTTTCCCTGCCTAATGCAATACCACAGACCCTAGCTGATTTGTAGCCCACCCTATCTTCCTTATTGTGAGAGCACTCTTATGTCTGTCCCATACATTCTTGAACTCCCCTACCATTTTTTCCCCCTCCATCTCCACAGGAAGATTGCTCCGGGCATCTACTACTCTTTCTGTGAAAATGTACTTCCTCACATTACCCCTGAGCCTACCCCCTCCCCCAGCCTCATATCATGCATGCCCCCTTGTTCTTGTACACCTTCTTTTCTGAAAGGTATGATTGGTGCAGTCCTTGCACCATTTTTGTTGCCCTTTTTATTTATTTATTTATTTCAGTTTGGGATTAAAGATCTTTGAGCCAAGGCTCGTTTACAAAGGTTCCATGTCAGATAGAGTACAGTACAAACAAACTAAACAACATTAGAGTACAATGGTACACAGAAATATAATCACTGAGGTGTACAGAACTAACACAAACAGCAGAATTTCATAGGAATGAGGCTGAGACTGGTAAATTTGCTGGAGGATACAACCTCAGTATAAGTTAATTGCTCATTTAACACCATAATCTAGAGATTCACCAGGAGATCTCATCGTCAGTTTAGTAAGGGGGGAAAGAAGAAATAGCATGTAGGGAGCAGGCAGATCAGGGCTAGGCGCACTGGCAGATGGATAGCCAGGGAATGGCAGTATTTAGGGGTTGAGTAGGGTAAGCAGCGCAAGAGAGGCTTTGTTCAGGGTAAGCAAGAGAGGCAGCCTATTTAGGCTTAGTCATGGGGGGAGGGGGAGCAGGGAAAGGGAAAGATAGGAGCGAGGGAGAGGGTGTAATAAAGGGTAGGGAGAGGTGGAAGGAGGGGGTAGTTGCCAAGGGAGATGAGAAGGGGAAGGAAGCTGTGGGAGGATGGGATGGTGGCAGTAATGTGGGGGGGGAGTAGTAAGGGGTAATAAAAGGAGGGACTGGGGCATGAGGGGGTGTAGTGTCTGGGGGTGGGGGAATTGTATTAGGTAAGTCCTTCATAAGGAGATTGCTTGGTCAATCAGGGCGGTTCTAAGATAAGTGGTATAGTCAGGTTTAGCAATGGCACTCACATTTCCTAGCGAGAGCTAGGTGCGCCCGAAGGCCAGCTTTTAGTTGTTGATCCGATTGCACTCAAGGAGGTCTGGTAGGAGGTCATTTGTCCATTTGGGTCCTCTGAATGATAGGGATCTTTGGGCAATTGAGGTACGCTTGAATGGTACCACGAGCCCACACCTGGAAGCCTTCCAAGTATTGACAGTAGGTTGGTCAATTTTGAAGAGACATGAGGTGAATACAGGAGTTAACCTGAATAAGGTTTTTTTTAGACAGTAGGCATGTCTGGAATTGGGCCCTGAGGTGTAGGGGTAGTCATCTCATTTCTTCGTAAAGGTCGCATGTGTGTGTCCAGTGACCTGCATCCGGTACCAGCCTGCACGCTTTATTTAAAAGTGTTTTTACCCTTTTAAGGGCAGTATAGGTGCCTGTTCTGTAGAGTAAAAGCCATAGTCTATGGTAGACAGTACCGAGCAGGAGGTGACAAGTTTTAGGGCCTCTGGTGGCATGTAGTAGCAATGCCTGTACAGAGCACCTAGTTTTGCATTGACCATTTTGATAACATGGTCCACATGTTCCACAAGTGTAGTGTAGGAGAGGGCCCTATCAAGGTGAATCCCAAGGTATTTAAAAGTGTCCTCTTGTTCCAAGGTGTGCCCGCTGTGAGTCTGTGGGGTGCAGGATACTTCTCGTATACCGTCCACCAGGTGATGGGAATGTTTTCCTGTGGGAAGTCGCAGACCTCATTGTCGACCTGACATTGGGGTCCCCCAGATGGTTGGTTCTGGGGGACTTCAATGCCTGGGTTGACGATGAGGTCTCGCAGTTTGGTCAAGACTTCCTCCAGTTAATGATGTCACTGGGCTTCACACAGGTTATTTCCTCCCACCCATATTGGTGGTCATTCACTGGATTTGGTGTTCTTCTGGGATGGAGATATCCGACCTGGTGGGGAACCAGTCGGATGGTCTGATCATCACTCCATTGGGCTCAGTTTTGTGGCCACCCCTTCTAGGCCGGCCCCTATGGAGATGGTCCGCTATCGCCCTTTAAGGGGTGTTTCCCCTGATGGCCTGATGGCGGTGCTGGACCTATCGAGCTTACCGAGAGATTGCATGGATCCAGGAGAGCTGGTACTTGCCTATAATGAGGCGGTGGCAGGGGCCCTGGATTCCATTGCTCCTGTTCATGTTCGTCCTCTCACTCTTCAACCCAAGTCTCCTTGGTTTTATGAGACTTTGAGGGAGATGAGGAGAGTTGGACGAAGGTTGGAGAGGTGCTGGCGGAGGTCGGGTCAGGATTGTGACAGACTTAGTTTGATGGATCACTATGTGATCTATCAATCAGCAATCTCTCGTAAGAAGGCAGAATTCCTGTCCAGAGAGATTGCTGCTGCACAGAATAGACCAGCTCAGCTCTTCCGGACTGTGGACAGATTGTGCAATCCAATCTTTCTGCAGCCCAGAAGAGCGTTTTCTCAAGAACGGTGTGAGGAGTTTGCTCTATTCTTTTCAGATAAGGTTGCCACAATCAGATCGGACATCCATCTAACCCTCTCTAATGTGAGTAGTGATGGTCGGCAGGAGATGTCGGACACCCAGTTTGTGGTCTGACTCGCCTTCCCACAACTGAAGAAATTGTGATGATCATACAATTATTGCGTCCGACCAACTGTAGTTTGATCCGGCCCACACGCCTCTTAGTGTGGGTGTGTGGATAAAATCGGCCCCATCCTAGCTGAGATAGTCTGTAGGTCCATGGAGAAGGGATTTTCCAAACTTCTAAAGGAGGCGGTGGTCCAGCCCTCCTTAAGAAATCCTCCTGGACCCGACTGCCTGGCAAACTACAGGCCTGTCTCTAACTTACCCTTTGTTGGTAAAGTTATTGAGAAGGTGGTTGCTTTGCAGTTAAATGATCATTTGACCAGCCACAATCTCTGATTCTCTCAGTCCGGATTTAGAAAAGACATAGTACTGAGACAGTTCTGATTCGTGCTAAATGACCTCCTAATAGCGAGAGATCAAGATCTCATTCCATTCTGGTCCTTCTTGATCTCTCTGCAGCATTTGATACTGTAGACCATGGTGTGCTATTGGAGCGCCTGCGGTCTATCTGTGGACTGTCTGGTACAGTCCTCAGTTGGTTCGGTCTTACCTCGGTAGGACTCAGAGAGTGGTGTCTGGGATTTTTTCCTCAGCATCATTCTCCCTATCCTGTGAAGTACCGCAGGGTTCCATTTTGGCACCCATGTTGTTTGCAGTATATATGCTGCCATTAGAGCCATTATTAGGCGGTATGGTCTGAGTTTTCACTGCTATGCAGATGATACTCAGCTGTACATGTCCTTGCGCCTGGTCAAGATGCTGCTTTTTCGGTCTTTAATAACTGTCTTGCTGAAATCCAGGACTGGATGAATGTGAGTTGGCTGAGGTTGAACCCTGATAAAACTGAGGTGTTGGTTGTGGGCCAGGATCGCCGGGAGGCAGTTTATTAGTTGGATTACCCTCGGGTTTATGGCTCGGGGATATCCCGCTAATTACCTCAGACCAAGTACGGAATCTGGGCGTTGTATTTGATGACCACTTGACATTTAAATCTCAGGTGTCAGCGGTTGTCAAAACCTCTTTTTACCATCTGAGGAACATCGCCCGGGTGAAACACCTGGTTCCCCCTGACGATCTGCCTATTTTGGTCCACGCCTTCGTTACCTCCCGCCTTGACTACTGCAACTTGCTCTACCTAGGGCTTCCTGGGATTGAGATTCGCCGCCTGCAGCTAGTGCAGAATGCGGCAGCCAGACTGTTGACGGGCTCATCTAGGGCCAGTAATATAACGCCTGTGCTCCGTGGTCTACACTGGTTGCCAGTTTGCTGGCGAATCACTTTCAAGGTTGGTTTGCTGACCTATAAGGCCCTACATGATCAGGGACCAGTTTACCTGAAAGATCTCCTTCATCCCTACTGTCCCTCTGGCTCTCTCCGATCCACTGACGAGGGATTGCTAGAGATTCCCAGGGTTTGTTTAAAAACTTCAGGGGCAAGATCATTTAGTTTTATGGCCCCGACCCTGTGGAATTCTCTACCTCGTCAGGTGCGGGAAAGCCCTACTGTCCATAGTTTTAAAGAATCTTTAAAGACTCACCTCTTTAGTAAAGCATATAATGATTTTTAATATTGTTGTTTATTGTATTTGTAATTGTTTTATCTAGTATTGTACAGGCGCCTTGGTTTTTAGAAAGGCGCCTTAAATAAATAAATAAAGATTGAGATTGAGATTGAGATTGTATCAGCATTTTCCCAAGTTTGTTCCTATTCTGCAGAAGCAAGAAAAGCATGCTCTTGTTTTTTTTTTTATAGTTGAGCAGCAGTTTATTGGCTGAGAACCAGGCCTCCAGCTTGTGGAGATTCGTTTCAAGTTTACTGGTGATTGCCGGTAGTTTTTTTTCACTTATGGAGATTACCGCATCATCCGCATATAGCATGATATGGTCTTGGTAGACTGAAAGCAGGTGGTTTATGAAGAGGCTAAAAAGTAGCAGACCCAGAATAGAGCCTTGGAGGACACCAAGAGTCACCTCCCTGAGTTCAGATAGTGTGCCATTGATTTTGATGCATTGTGTCTTTCTGGAGAGGTAGCTTTTGAACCAGGTGACCGTGTCGATGGATAGGCCTAGAGAGCTCAGGCATTGAAGATGGATTTGATGGTTGACAGTGTTAAATGGCCTTGTGAGGTCAATAAAGATAGATCCCACAGCAAGACCGTCATCAAAGGCATCGTAGATTTGGGTGGCGAAGTCAACTAGGGTGGTAATGGTGGAGTGTTTTTTCCAGAGTCCATGCTGCTGAGCACATAGTAGATTGTGCTTCCGCAGGTACTCTGAAAGAACTGGTCAGAGACAATTCATTCCAACACTTTAGACAGGGAAGGGAGAATGGAGATGGACCTGTAGTTAGTAAGGTGTGTGGCATCACCTGATTACCTGATTTAGGGACTGGGATGACGAGAGCCTCCTTCCATTTGTCAGGGAACACACCTAACCTAAGTGAGGCATTAAAGACTTTGGTTATTGGTTCAGCCAGTTCATTAACAGTAAGTGCCACCATTTTCATGTCTACAAGGTCTCTCCCCATTCTTGTCTTCCCTAGGACATGCTTCACATACTTGATGGTGTTGTTTCTAGTCAACTGCTTAAAGTAGGATGGGAAGGGGGCCTCCCACTGTTTGAGGGGCTTGTTATCATTAATTGGGGATGAGGGGGTCAGGTAGTCACTGGGAAGCAAAGAGCTAAGGTCAGTGAAAGCTCAATTGAATGCATTTGCAATGTCAATCAGCTCCTGAAGTGTGCCGGCTGCAGTGATTATTAGGCCTGATTGGGCTTTAGGGGGTTTGCCGGTGAGTGATTTGATCGAGTCCCAGAACTCCTTTCCATGCCCCCAGCTCCTTTTTAGTAGGTTATTGTAGTAGCTTGCCTTAGCTTGATGGATGAGCCTGGTGCAGTTGTTCCTTGCAGTCTTATACTTAATGAGATCGGCAACACTACAAGATGCTTGGCCCTATGCCAGAGGTTATCCCTTTCTCTCATAAGCTCAGTAATGGAACCTGTGAGCCAGGGATTAGTACTCCCTCATGTTTTTTTTTTTATCTATAAGGTGCAAAGATGTCGCAGGCTTTAGTAAAGATTGTGACAAAGCAGTTTAGGGCTTGATTCCCATCCTCAGCTCTGTCCAGAGGCATCCAGTCTACTAACCTCAGGTATTGCCTAAACGAGTCCAGCAGCCCAGTTCTCAGGGAGCGGTGTCATGAGACCTGTGGATCACTGCTTTTGGCCTTATTCGACCATGTGCACATGACTGGAGAATGATCACTGAGGGTGTCAGGAAGGACAGTGACCTCAGAGATGTGTTCTGGGTAGCTTGCCAGTAGCCAGTCAATTAGTGTGCTTGTGTCAGTTTTGTAATTAAATCTGGTGGCTGCAGGGACTAGTTGAGTGAGGTAGAGCCTGGATACCTTGTCCTGTACTGTTTGGGAGTCGTTAGCCAGCCAGCTGGTGTTAAAATTACCAACAATAATATGCTCCCAGTTGGTTTTAAGCTGCTCCAGGTTGCTTATAACCTGTTGGAAGCCAGAGTTAAGAGACCCAGGATGTATATAAACAACGGATAGTACTAACACCTTGAGCTGCTTACCTAGTGTGAGTTTGAGGCTGAGGGTTTGCGCCTCTTTGGTTTGAAAACTGCTAGGCAGATCCTGAGCCTTAATACCATTTTTTAGATAAACTAAGCAACCTCCACCCCGCTTGGACAATCTATCCTGTTGGAACACTGTATAGCCGTCAAGAGCTATTGAGGCATCACAGGTCTTGGGTGATAGCCAGGTTTTGGTGAGAGCTATAATATCAGGTTTAAGTAGCTCAACCCAGGACTAGAACTGAGGTAGTTTGTTAAGGAGGCTCTGTACATTTAGTGACACTATCTTGAGGTGCCCTAACCTCTTATATTGACTTAGTTTGAGGGGTTGTTTTAATTATTTGTATGAAATGTGTCTGGGACAGGGATTTGTAAGGTGCAGCTACTCAGGGGGGCTACCTCTGCGACCTCCATCCCTTTGAGCTCCCTGGACTTCCAGCTGTGGCTTACAGGAGGTGTAGAGCCTTGGGAATAGCTCAGAGGAAGGGGTAGGGTGGTGATGGTGATACTCGAGTGGCTGCCGGGGTGTCTGGGATTCGGGTGGTGAGGCCAAGGAGACACCCTGGGGAAAAATGGGAACTGGAGAGGGGGTTGCCATGTTTAGTTCCCATACCCAAGGGTTCCATGATGGATGGAGGGCAGTTAGTGGGTTCAGCTGCCTCACCTTATCCTACTCGGGTTGTGTTATGCAATGCCAGGTCAATGAGGAATAAGACTGCCATAATGGCAGATTTGATATCCTCGGTTGACCTGGCTTGCATTACGGAGACCTGGTTGGATGAAAATGTCACCCCCATTTTAGAGGTGGCAGTTCTGGCTGGGTACTCCATGATACACAACCCAAGGGAGGATCACAGGGGTGGGGGAGGGTAGCCATTTGTTTTAAAACCAGCTTGAACTTAACTTTGCTACCTGTAGGTCATACATGATCGTTCGAAAGTGTGGCCACCCGAAGGGGTGTAGGGGCAGGTTTCAGGGCCCTTGTGCTTTATTGTCCCCCTGGAGTGCATGGGGATTTTGCTGCTGAGGTCAAGGAGCTTGTTGCCGGTCTGGTGCTGGAGTCTCCCAGGTGGTTAATCCTGGGGGACTTTAATGCTTGGGTCGACAGCGAGCTTTTGGGTCTTGGAAACGATCTTTTAGGAAGCATGGGGGCCCTGGGCCTGTCTCAAAAAGTAACTTGGTTGGCCACACATTGGATTTGTTTTTTTCATTAGGTTTAGATGTTAATGACCTCAGTGTTGATCCTGCATTTTGGTCAGATCATAGCACCATGAGGTTCACGCTTGGTGGCACCCCCTAGATGGTTCTGCTCCTGTGGAGATGGTCTGGTACCATCCATTAAGAGGAGTTTCCTTGATGGGACTATCTGTGATGCTGGACCTATCAAGAGTTGTGGTGGCTTGTGCGGTTGGAGTGGAGGAAGCAGTGGTAGCCTATAATGGGGCGGTTGCTGCGGCCTTCGATTCCATCGCACTCATTCGTGTCCATCCCTTGTCCACTTGCTGGAGACCTCCTTGGTTTGATGGAGATATCCAGAGTTTAAAGACTAAGGGACGGAGGTTAGGGGGATGCTGGAGGACATCTGGCCTGATGGAGGACAGGTTGGCACTGAGGTTGCATTATACCAACTATCAGGGGGCAATCTCCTGTAAGAAGGCGGAATATCTGTCTAGAGAGATTGCTGCGGTGAGGAACAGACCAGCTCAGCTTTTCTCCACAGTGGATGGGCTGTTACATCCTGCCTGTCTCTGTGTTGGGGGAGAAGGTTAGAGCACTAGGTGCGAGGAGCTGTCTGTATTCTTTGCCGACAAGGTGTCCTCTATCAGGGATGAGGTCTCCTCGAGTATCTCTCGAAGGGGATGTATGAACCCACCTGAAGAGTGTCAAAACACTCCACCTGCCTGGGATGAGTTTGTGCTGGTTGGGGTGGAGGAGGTGGTGAAAATAATCTTGACGCTCCGGCCATCCCAGTGTGAACTGGACCCAGGTCCAACCCGACTGTTTGTTGGATGTTTGGAACTGATTGGGCCTGTGATTGCTGGGGTTGTCTGGAGTTCCTTGAGGAATGGGGTCTTCCCAATGGCCTTGAAAGAGGCCTTGTTTAGACCCCTTTTGAAAAAAACCCTCCTTGGACCCGGACTGCCTCAGCAATTACAGGCCGGTCTCAAACCTCCAATTTTTAGGGAAGGTTATTGAAAAAGTAGTGGCCATGCAGCTTGAGAGACATCTTGCCTCTTCCTCCACCTATGAACCTCACCAGTCTGGGTTTCATGCGAGGCATAGTACAGAGACCGCCCTGGTGAGGGTGCTTAATGATCTCCTGGTAGCAAGGGACAGGAGAGACTGGACCATCTTGGTCCTCCTGGACCTCTCTGCAGCATTTGACACCGTGGGCCATGAGGTGCTACATGACTGCCTGCGGTTTTGGTGTGGCTTGTCTGGTAATGTCGTCAACTGGTTCAGGTCATACCTGACAGGCACAGTGCAGAGAGTGATGATGGGGTTAGCCTCATCTAACCCAAAGCCTCTGTGCTGTGGAGTACCGCAAGGTTCGGTCTTGTTGCCCTTGTTGTTCACGGTGTACGTGCTGCCACTGGGGGACATTATCAGGCAGTACTGGCTGGGTTTTCACTGCTATGCAGATGATATCCAACTGTACATGTCCTGTGCACCCAATACCCGGGTGTCAGACTCTGTATTTAACAGCTGTCTTGATGAGATCCAGGCTTGGATGACTCAAAACTGGCTTAGGCTCAACCAGGACAAGACAGAGGTACTTGTTGTGGATCCAGTTTGCTGGGGCAGAGGGCGATGTGAGGGGTTACCCCTGACCTTGTGTGGGGGTGCGTTCCCCTTACTCCATCTAGACAGGTGAAGGATTTGGGTGTGATCCTGGACGATGGTTTGACACTTGATGCTCAGGTGTCAGCCGTCATCAGGAGTGGATTTTATCATCTAAGAAACATAGCACGAATCTGAGCCTTGATCCCGCCAGAGGATCTGACCACACTTATGCATGCTTTTGTCACTTCCAGGCTGGACTATTGTAACGCCCTGTACCTAGGGTTATCTGGGGGCAACCTCCGCAGGCTGCAGCTGGTGCAGAATACAGCAGCGAGATTATTGACTGGGGTGAGACGGAGTGATCATATCACCCCAGTCCTCCGTGGACTGCACTGGCTGCCAGTCAGGTGGAAGACTGTCTTCAAGGTAGGGCTCCTGACCTATAAATCCCTACATGAAAGGGACCTGTCTATCTGCAAGATCTTCTTGCCCCCCTACTGTCCACCCTGGGCACTCTGTTCTGCCGGGGAAGAGGCCTCCTTGGAGTTCCCAGAGTGAGGTTGCGGCATTCTGGGGATAGGGCATTTTCGGTGGCGGCACCCACTCTGTAGAACTCCTTTCCAGGTTATCTAAGGGAGGCCCCCTCGGTAGAAGCCTTTAAGAAAGCATTAAAAACGTATTTATTCCAGCAGACTTTTAATGACTAATGTTGGTTTTAATGGGATGGATAGAATTTTAAGTTTGTGTTAAGCTGCTGCCTATATGTATTTTGTTACTGAATTGTCTGTACAGCACCTAGAGTCTGTGGAAATGGGCGCTTTATAAATAAAATATCTATCTATCCATCTCTTGTGTGGGCTGG
Organism: Neoceratodus forsteri; assembly: GCA_016271365.2. NCBI lineage: Eukaryota > Metazoa > Chordata > Ceratodontiformes > Ceratodontidae > Neoceratodus > Neoceratodus forsteri. The sequence goes on from CM057455.1 coordinate 990,300,094, forward strand.
TACGTAGTGGCCCGGGGTTCGGTTGGACATCTCCCGCGATTAGTAATAGCAGAAGGAGCCATTTTCTGAGAGTGTGTGCCCAGTGTATCCAGCATAGCTTTTTTGCTTTCACCCGATGTGGGTCTTGGGTGTCTAGGGCTACCTCGGCGGTACGGCAGCAGAGGAGGGGTGCTACCAGGATTTTGTGAGGTGCAGGGGGTGTGTAATTTTTAGGTGTAATTTTGAAGAGCTGCTTGAGACTTACCTCAGAGATGGTACCATTAGGCTGTGGTCTGATGAGGGGGGAGAGGCAAGGTCTGGAGTCGTGGTAAGTCACATGTCCGGGGGGTGACCAACCTGCTTCATGCACGAGGCAGGGGATAAGGAGGATTAATATTCCTATATTTACGACTGACATCATAATTGGGGGTAAGCAAGAAGTAGGTCCTGATCCTGAAAACCTGTGGTGTAATGGTAGAGGAAATAGGGAGGCAGTAGTGAATCGCTCTGCTTCCTTGAATACAGGCGTACCTTGAGCTATTAGGCAGGGCCGTGGATATATTGGGGAGCTTGGGCCGGGCTGGTTGCAATCTCGACTGCAGCCCCAGGGAGGTGATCTTTAGTTGAGTTAAGAGTACTGGTAGGGTGCATCCGCAAAGCCCTCAGGGTTTCATGGTGTTAGGCAGAGTCCCAGGGGGAGTGCCCTTCTCTGGACTGCTTCTATTTTGTTTATGTCCTTTTGGAGATATGGCCTCCAGAACTGGACACAGTACTCCAAATGAGGTCTCACTAGTGATCTGTACAGTGGCATAACCACCTCCTTTTTTCTGCTAGTGATACCTCTCCCTATGCACCCAGCATCCTACGGGCTCTCCCCACAGCCTTCTCACATTTTTTGTTTACCTTTAGGTCACCAGATATGATTAACCCCAGGTCCCTTTCTTGATTGGTGGCCATCAGTACCTCTAACCATCTTGTACTCCTCCCTTGGATTTCTGTGCCCCAAATGCATGATTTTGCACTTCTTTGCATTGAATCTTAGCTGCCACACTGTCGACCACTCCTCAAGCATGTTTAGGTTCTTTCTAATTTTTTCCATACACCCTGGCGTGTCGATCCTGTTGTAGATCTTAGTGTCATCTGCAAAGATGCATACTTCCCCTCCAGCCCTCTGCAGTGTCCCTTTTTTTTTTGCATTATTTGTTTATACTCCTCCCTTCGTGTTGACCAGTCTCTCCTTAAGGCCACAAGGGACACTTTCACCTCCCCCCTCACATTGCAGCCACACTTCAGGGTAATCTGATATATCCCTTTGTCAGATGGTCCTCTCCTTCCAGAGAGAATGTGCCTTGCAGCTTTCCTTTCTTTGGCCCTGGGTGCTGCTGCAGTTGGTCCCGGCTGTCCAGGAGCTCCATGGTGGTAAGGGTCTGGGCAGCCGTCTTCCGGTCGGTTGAGATGCCATTTTTCCTGTTTTTCTTGGCCCGTCTACAGTGCCTGCTTCTGTAGTGCTCCCAGTCTCCAACGGGGGCCGCAACAGAACAAGGTAAGCGCCCCAACCGTCCCCAGGAGAGGACAGCAGTCCTCCGGATGCTCTATCCTGTCCTTCCCCTGCCAACCCCCAGCGACCCGAGTTCGTTCCCGAATCCGGGTTGCCGGCATGGCACGAGGTATGGCGTCCAGCACCTCAACCCTTAGCACCACTGGGCCAGCTGCAGTGTCACTTTTGAAGACATTAAAGAGGACTAGACCCAGCATGGATCCCTGTGGCACCCCTCTGGTAACCCCCCTCTCCTGGGATTGAACGATGTTTACCACCACTCTCTTTGTCCTGTCACTCAACCAGTTTCTCACCCAGTTTGCCACCTTGGGGCCCACTCCCAGGCTGCCCAACTTATTTACCAACTTCCTATGTATGACAGTGTAGAAGGCCTTTCTGAAATCTAGGTAGGCCACATCAAATGCCCTCCCTGATCTACTGTACTTCCCTGATCACCCAATCAAAAAATATATCAGATTTGTTTGACATGACCTTTCTGCTGTGAATCCATGCTGGCTCGGATCCTGTGCTCCGCTGGATTCAAGAAATAGCACAATCCTTTCCTTTAGTAGTGACTCCATTAATTTCCCCACCACCGAGGTCAGGCTGACTGGCCTGTAGTTGCTAGCCTGCTCCGTTCCCACTTTTGTGGAGAGAGACTATATTTGCCCTCCTCCAGCACCTCTCTAAGTTCTTTTTATATTCTGGGATGTAACTAATCTGACCCCATAACCTTGTCCCCTTTCAGATTTTCAAGTTCGTTTAAGACTCTTTCCTCCATAAACGGGCTGGTGTCCATCTTCCCTCCATTAGTGCTCTTATCGCCCAATAGTGGTCCTTCTCCTTCCCTTTCTTCTGTGAATACCGAACAAAAATATTTGTTCAGGATTGTTGGTTTTTCTAGGTTCCCTTCCGCACACACCCCAGTCTCCCTTTTTAACCTCACAACCCCACCCCGGTCTTTCTTTCACTAATGTGTCTGAAAAAGGTATTTTTTCCTTTCTTAATTGCCCGGGCAATTTTTTCCTCTGTTTGCTCCTTTGTGCTCCTGACTGCTTTCCCTGCCTCCCTCCCTCTGCTTTTCCATATACAGTTCCCTGTCTTCCCCCCTCTGCGTTTCCTTGTACCTCCTGAAAGCTAACCTTTTCTCTCTCACCTTCCCGGCCATGTCCTTTGAGAACTATAGTGTTTTTCTTTCTCTTTGTTTTGCTTAGTTGCCTAATACAAGGGCTTGTTGCCTCTGCTATGGCTCCCTTAAGGTTAGACAATTGTTTATCTACATCTACATCTACATCTGTTCATTGCTATTATTGCTTTAAACTTAGATTGTGGGCTTTTAGTGACACTGTAATTTCTTACCTGTCTTTACTTAGAATTGTTTGTGGGCTGTTGAAAATTTAAAACCTAGTTTGGTGTGCTTATAGTGGTGGTGTATTCCTTTGCTGTCTTTAATTGTTGAAAATTTTCACTCCCCTTCCCTCCCCTGCCCCCCACTCTTAATTAGATGTCCTGTTAAATCTGATTGACAGGAGCTAAGCACAGGGGATAGTAGGGGTTGTGGAGTAAGAGGGGCATAAGAGAAAAAGCCCACCCTTGGCACAAGTGTTTTGACTCATTTTTTATTTATTTTTTCCTTGTTTAAAGAAAAGTATCTGAGGATCAGTGGCAGGATTTCTAGGACAGTAAATTAATAAAAAGGGAACTAGGAGAGCTTCAGAAACAGACAAGTACTGGAATAGCAGTATAAGTGCAGTATAATGTGGGGAGTGGTGCAATGCAGTTGCTGCGGGGCAGCCATATTCAGGTAGACCTTCTGGATGCTGAGGTACTGCCCTATCTGCATGCATATCTCTGGACTGTGGGATGAGGTAGCCAGACTCAGAGCAGAAGTAAACTGGGTCAGGAGTACCATCACCCCTATCCAGAGACCATCCAGTCCAGTGCCGCTGCCTCAAAGACAAGAGCGAGGAGCACTTGGATGACAGTGGGCTCAGGGAGGATTAGGGCGATCAGGCAGAGGCACATTCCAGATCCTATTCCACTCAAGAACTCATATGCCACACTGGCAAATGGGGACAACCAAGTAGAGGTACCCAGAGAAGTGGAAGGAAAGGATGTGGAGGTTAGCGAAGTAGGTGACCTCAGTGGGGAGAGCAGTGGACCCCAGAGGAGGAGGAAGTGAATCCTGGTAGGGGACTCCATCATAAGAGGGATCCAGCTAGGAACACAGGAGGGGGAGGACAGGGCGGTGAGGTGCCTACCAGGTGCCACAGCATGGAGGGATGGGAGGAAGATCCTTGGGATCGCTGGGAAGGCAAGACAGGAGGGTGAACTGAATGTCATTATCCACCTAGGTACTAATGACCTGGCAAACGGAGAGTCAAAGGAAGTTCAGGAAGAGTTTAGGAAATTGGGGAGGGGTCTCAAGCAAGTAGCTACTTCTGTCACTTTCTCAGAAGAACTACCTTGTGAGAGACATGGGAGAGCATAGGGGTGCATGCACCAGGAACTTTAACTCATGGTTGAAGAACTGGTGCTGTGAGGAAGGGTTTGGATTCATTGGTGACTGGGGACCCACCTGGAGGGATGGAGGCTTGTTCAAGCCTGGTGGCCTGCAACTATCCTGGAGGGGAATCCAAGCACTCAATGATAAGTTTAAATGCTACATGGACAAGCATTTAAACTAGCAAAGGGGGGGTGGCAGGCCAGCAAGGAGGGTACCTAATTGCCCACCCCCCACAGCCAGTAGTGGAACCAGTGAACTGGAGGAGTGGCTCTCTCTACAAAGCAGTGCCCAAAAGATGTAGATAAGCGCCCAAGAGGTGGATAGGCAGAAAAGGGGCAAAATTCAACAGAAGGGCAGACAGCAGGGAGAACCAGGGATGAAGGACAACCAGGGAAGGGGCAGGAGTAGTATAGCTAAACAGTGTAGGGAGGTCAAATCATGGAAAGCCATGTGTGCCAATGTCAGGAGCCTTAGCAACAAGATGGAGGATCTGGAGGCTGTCATTGTGCAGTCGGACCTGGACATTGTAGCCATCACAGAAACCTGGTGTAATGATAACCACAACTGAGAGATGGCCATACCTGGCTACATCATATTCAGAAGAGACAGGGCAGGTAGGAAGAGAGGAGGAGTGGCACTTTATGTGAAAAATGACATAAGGGCCACAGAGATACAGAAGGAACAAAATGGGTAAGAGATACTGTGGGTTAAGCTGGAAAGGAACATGGGGCTAGCCATCCGCACAGGTGTGGTTTATAGACCACCAGCCCAGGAGGAAGAAACAGATAGGGAGCTGATGCTAGCCATTGAAAGGATGGCAGACAAGGGTGAGGTAGTGCTAGTTGGAGACCTTAATATTCCAGACGTAGACTGGAGCATCTCAGCAGCAGCATCAACTAGGAGCAGATTTATCCTGGACTCCCTTCAAGATGCCTTCCTCAAGCAACTGGTCATGGAACCAACTCGGCAGAAGGCAATACTGGACCTTGGGCTCACAAACAGGGACAGTGTGATGGGGGTAACAGTGGGGGAGCACATGGGGAACAGTGACCACCAATCATTGTGGTTTGAAATCACAGAAGGAGCAGAACCAAACCACACAAAAACATGTATCCTGGATTTTAGGGGGGCAGACTTTTGGAAAATGGGGAGATGCTTGAAAGAGGCATTAAGGGGAATGGGGCAGGAATCAGGGGTTGAGGAACAGTGGGCAGTATTTAAAATGGGGATTACAAGAGCAACAGAATTATGGATTAAGCAGGTTAGCAAGGGGAAAAGAAGAGGAGGCCATTATGGTTTTCCAAGGAGGTAGTGGAGAAAGTGAAAGCTAAAAAGATTGCATTCAGGCAATAAAAACACAGGCAGAAGGGATAGGGAGAAGTACCAGGAGAAGCAAAGGAAGGCAGGAGGTCAGGAAGCCAAAGCTCAGACAGAAGAACACATTGCAAAATCAGTGGGTAGAGGGGACAAAACCTTTTACAGGTACATAAAGTGAAAAAAGAAAGGCAAAGGGAGGAATAGTGAGACTGAAGGGGGAGGATGGGGGCCGCGTGGAGGATGACAACAGTAAAGCTGACATATTGAACAGGTATTTCTGCTCAGTCTGTACTGAGGAACATGAGGGTAATGGGTCTGAAGGGAGTACAAGGGTGGGAATGGTGCAGAAATGGACACAAGTCCCTTTACACGAGAAAGGGTCCTGAAGGAACTGGAAGTAATAAGAGTTGATAAAGCAATGGGGCCAGATGGGGTGCACCCCAGGGTCCTTAAAGAATTAAGAGAGGTGGTGGCTGAACCTCTGGCAATCCTGTTTAGCTGATCACTGGAAACAGGGGAGGTACCCAAAGACTGAAGACAGCAGATGTAGTCCCCTTATACAAAAGTGGGAACAAAGAGGAAGCGGGGAACTACAGACCAGTCAGCCTCACCTCGGTAGTGGGGAAGATCATGGAAGCACTACTGAAGGAGAAACGTGGAACATCTGGTTGTCAATGGACTACAGGACCCAAGGCAGCATGTACTCACTAGGGTGAGGTCATGTCAGACCAAACTCATGAATTTTTCTCGACTGGTGACTAGGGAGGTGGATCGGAGGAGTGGACATGGCCTATCTGGACTTCAGCAAGGCCTTTGACACTGTCGCCACACAGAAGACTATTACACAAACTGGGGAATATGGGTGTGGTAGGACAGTAGTGTTGTGGGTAGGTAATCTTGGGTGGCAGGACAGAGGGTGGTGATAAATGGCTGTCACTCCACAGAGGGAAGAGTTACCAGTGGGTACCACAGGGATCAGTGCTGGGACCGATCTTATTCAACATCTTCATCAGAGACATTGCGCAGGACCTAGAAGGTAAAATTTCCCTGCTCACTGATGACACAAAGCTCTGTAACAGAGTAGACACACCAGAGGGTGTAGACAAAATGAGAAGGGACCTGCAGAAACTTGAACAATGGTCAGGGGTTTGGCAGCTGAAATTAGAAACATAGAAACATAGAATTTGACGGCAGATAAGGACCACTTGGTCCACCCAGTCTGCCCATTTCCCTACCTAATGGATAAGCTGCAGATCCTAGTTAACCAGCAGCCTACTTTTTCCTACCCCCACCCCCTAGAATTGCCTTATGACTGTCCCATGCATGCTTGAATTCCACCACTGTTTTTGACTCCACAACCTCCTCCGGAAGGCTGTTTCATGCATCCACAACCCTCTCTGTGAAAAATCCTTCCTTACATTACCTCTGAGCCACCCTCATCTTCAAATTGTGCCCCTTGTTCTTGCACACCTCTTTTCTGAAAGATGCTGCCTCTTGGACTTTTATTGATTCACTTGAGGTACTTGAAAGTTTCTATCATGTACCCCTCTCCTCCTTTCCTCGAGGCTATACATATTATACATATTAAGTCTGTATGTTTCTCTTCATATGTCTTCTGGTGCAGACCCTGCACCATTTTAGTTGCCCTCCTCTGGACAGCTTCCATCCTGTCTATGTCTTTGTGGAGATTGGGTCTCCAGAACTGCACACAGTACTCCAGATGGGGTCTCACCAGCTGTCTGTACAAAGGGATAACAACTTCCTGTTTTCTACTGGTGATGCCTCTCCCTATGCATCCCAGTATCCCCCCAGCCCTCCTTACTGCCCTCTCACATTGCTTTCCCACCTTTAGTTCATCAGATATGACTACCCCCAGGTCCCTTTCCATTTTTGCTGTTGTTAGTATCTCACCCCCCATTGTGTACTCTTCCCCTGGGTTTTTGTTTCCCATGTGCATTACCTTGCACTTCTTAGCGTTGAATCTAAGCTGTCATACATTTGACCATTCCTCTAACCCTGCCAAGTCCCTTCTCATCCTTTCCACCCCACCTTGTGCATCAACTATGTTGCAGATCTTTGTGTCATCTACAAGAGAGACATACTTTTCCTTCCAGTCCCTCTGCAATGTCACTTATAAAGACATTGAAGAGGACCGATCCTAATACTGAACTCTCATGGTACCCCACTAGTAACCCCGCTTTCTTCAGAGTGGACTCCATTTACTATTACCCTCTGTGTCCTGTTCTCCAGCCAATTCTTTACCCAGGCTATCATCTTGGGACCCACTCCCAGGATGGCTAACTTGTATATTAATCTTTGTGTGGATCGTGTCAAATGCCTTGATAAAGTCTAGGCAGGCCATGTCCACAGCCCCTCCCTGATCAACTACTTTGGTCACCCAGTCAAAGAAATCTATTAGATTTGTCTGGCATGACCTTCCGCGGTAGAAGCCATGCTGCCTTTGGTCCTGTGCCCTCTGGCCTCTAGATACTCGCAATTCTTTCCTTCAGAAGTGATTCCATTATTTTCCTATCACTGAGGTTAAACTAACAGGTCTGTAGTTTCCCGCTTCTGCCCTGCTCCCACTTTTGTGAAGTGGAATCACATCTGCCCTCCTCCAGTCCTCAGGTACCACCCCATCCTCCCATGATTTATTAAAGAGGGTTGTCAGTGATGTCACTAGTTCTACCCTTAGTTCTTTTAGAATTCTAGGTTGAATCCCATCAGGTCCCATTGCTTTGTCCACCTTCAGTTTTAAGAGTTCTTTCAGAACTCCTTCTTCTGTAAATGGGCTGGTATCAACTTCTGTATCCAGAATGTTTCTATTGTTTGGTTTAGGTACCTCCCCCTCTTCATTTGTAAATACTGAGCAAAAATATTTGTTTAGTATCTGTGCCTTTTCACCGTCACCCTCTGCCCTACCCCTTCCCCTTTATTAAGCCTCACTAACCCTCCCTTGGTCTTCCTATGCTCCCTGATGTACCTATAAAATGTTTTATCCCCCTTCTTAACTGAGCTGGCTATCTTTTCCTCGGTTTGGGCCTTTGCTGTTCTGACTGCCTGCCCAGCTTCCTTTTGCTTTAACTGATACAATTCTCTGTCCTGCTCCTTCTGTGATTCCTTGTACTTCCTGAATGCTTTCTTTTTTCTTGAACCTTCACTGCCACCTCCTTTGAGAACTCATAGTGGTTTCTACATCATTTTGTTTTGTTTATTTGCTTCACACAAAGGCTTATTACCTCTGTGATGGCAGTTTTTATTATTTCCCATTGTTCTTCCACCCCTCCTTCCTGCCCATTTGCTAGTGCATTCCTTAGGCACTCACCCATTTTGGCAAAGTCAGCCCTCCTAAAGTCCAGTACTTTTGCCTTTGTATGGCTTGACTCTGTTTATTGTGAACCATGCTGTTCGATGGTCGCTAGTTCCCAGATGGCTACCCACTTCTACATCTGTGATCCTCTCTCCATCTCCATTTGAGAGAACCAGGCCTAAGATTGCTCCCTCTCAAATGGGTTCCATTACTAGTTGTCCAAGGCATGCCCCCTGTAGGGCATCTAGAATAACCCCACTCTTAGAAGTGGCTGCTGCAACTGCACTCCAGTTAACATCTGGCATATTCAGATCACCCATCAGCAATATATCCCCTTTTTCTGCCATTCTAAGTATACTTTCTATCATTTCCTTGTCCATTTCTTCCCCCTGAGAGGGGGGTCTGTATACAACCCCTGTGCGGATTGTGGTGCCATTGCCTGTCTCCAGGTTGACCCACAGTGCTTCTTCTCCTCCCTGTTTACTCTTTTGTTCTGTTGCTTTGATTCCTTCCCTTATGTAGAGAGCTCCTCCTCCTCCTCTTTTACCCTCCCTGTCCCTCCTGTAGATTGTGTATCCTGGTATGTTTATGTCCCAGTTATGGTTCTGTGTGTACCATGTTTCTGTGACTGCCACGATATCCAGATGTTCCTCCTCCATCATGGCCACCAATTCAGGAAGCTTGTTACCCAGACTACTGGCATTGGTACTCATTGCTCTCCATTTTTTGATGGCTTTACCTTTTGTAGCAGTATCCCTCACTGTCCTTTCTACCTTGTCTTTTTCTCATTTAGTACCCTCTTTTGTAGGGGGAGGCTGGGAGTTTCCTGCTGCTTATCAGTGCCTCCCCCCTTGACTAGTTTAAAAGCTTGCCAATGAAGCATTTAAACTGATTGCCCAAAAGACTTGTTCCCTTCTTAGACAGATGCAGACCATCCTGCCAGTATAGGCTGGTGTCCCTCCAGGTGGAACCCCAGTCCTCAATGAAGCCAAATCCCTGTGCACCACACCATTTCTTCAACCATTCATTAAATCGCATGGTGCAAAGTACCCTCGCCTCACCCATGCCAAAGACAGGCAGCACCTCTGAGAAGGATACTGTGTGTGCTACTTGTCTTAGGCCCCTCCCCAACTCTACAAAGTCCTCCTGCACTGCTCTAATCTCATGATGAGCCAAGTCATTTGTCCCCAAGTGGACAATGACATCCAGCTCAGACTCCCGTGCAGCTGTTCTCGTGATCCTGAGAATGCGCTTCCTGTCCCTCCAAGCCATGGCACCAGGCAGGCACCTTACTTCAGTTGTCTCTGCTCCCCCCGGTTCTATCCCCCTAATAATTGAGTCTCCCACCAGGAGCTGCTTCCTTTCCCTGTGGTGTGCTCTGCGTCCTTCCTGTGGGCCTCCCTTGTGACAGTTGTCCGCAACCTCCTTAGTCTCCTCTGTGGGTGCATCCATAGAGGAACTATGGTCCCCCAGAATGGTGTATGGATTATGGAGTGGAACAACTGACTGGGTGTGCCTCTTTTCCACCACCCTCACCCTCCCTGAGCCCACTGTGGTCCAACTGCTGTGCTTCCTTCACAACCTCTGAGGTAGTGGTGGTAGCTCTGGTGCTCCCTAGATGGGGGAGGTTCCCTTACAACTGTCCAGTGTGGTCTGGGGGGAGGTTCCCTTACTACTGTCCAGTGAGGCCTGAAGATGGGCAACTTCCTCCTTCAGGGTAGAGAGTTGTCTGCAAATAGGGCAGCATCTCAGCCTCCAGAAAGACTCCCGGAAGTCTGCTGCCCCACAGCCATTACATTGCACTACTCAAGTGCAAGATAATGCATATGGGGCACAAAAACTCTGGCACAATATATCAGTGGGGAGTGAGGATATAGCATGCACCAAGCAGGAAAGGGATCTTGGGGTTATCATCTCTGATGACCTCAAGGTAGGGAAACAGTGCGACAAGGCAGCAGGTAAAGCAAATATGATGCTGGGATCCATAGGCAGGGGCATCACCAGCAGGAAAAGGGAGGTCATAATTCCACTATACAAGACACTAGTGAGGCCCCACCTGGAGTACAGTGTACAGTTCTGGAGACCTTACTTATGTATAGACATAGACAGGGTAGAGAAGGTTCAGAGGAGGGCAACAAAGGTGATACATGGATTGCATCACAAGTCCTATGAGGACAGTTTGAAGGACTTGAATATGTACTCCCTGGAGGACAGGAGGGAGAGAGTGGATATGATAGAGACATACAAGTATCTTACAGGAAGGAATAGGGTGCAGGAATACACTATTTTAAGCAAATAAGATGTTCCAGGACTAGAGGCATGGGATGAAGTTGGAGGGAGGACGATTCAGAGGAAACATGAGGAAGAATTTCTTCACAGAATGGGTGGTGGACAAGTGGAACACCCTGCCAGAGGGGGCTGAAACAATCACAGGATTTAAGAATGTATGGGATAGACATAAAGGAATTCTGGAGGTCAGGGGTAAGGGGCTGCAGTCGTCTCTGAAAACATAAAGTAAACTTACAAGCTCAAATGGAGCAGACTGGGTGGGCGTGACCGTCTCTATCTAGACACTGTCTATGTATCTATGTATCCCCCCACTTCTTTTTCCCCTGCCGGGGGCTTTCGTGAGATATTACCCCATTTTTGCAAAGTCAACCCATCTGAAATCCAGAACCCTTGCTTTTATGTGGTTTGACTCCTCCACTGTTCTCACATTGAACCACACCATACGATGATCACTGGACCCCAGGTGGCTATCCACAATTACATCAGTGACTCTGTCCCTAATGGTGAGTACCAGGTCCAATACTGCTCCTTCTCTGTTGGGTTCCGCCACAAGCTACTTGAGGTATGCCCCTGCAGGGCATCCTGGGTGCCACTTCTCCTGACTGTGGCTGCAGCCTGCGTGCTCTAATCCACATCAAGCAAACTGAAGTCTCCCACCAGCAGCACTTCACCTTTGGCTGTCAGTTTGTGGATGGCTTCCACTAGTACCCTGTCCATTTCTTCCCCTTGTGCTGGAGGTTTGTAGAGCATACCAGTGTGAATGATGGTGCCATTTCCTGTCTCCAGGGTGACCCACAGTGCTTCCGCTCCCTCCTGCATTTCCTGAACTTCAGTTGCTTTAATGTCTTCCCTGGCATAGATGGCCACCCCTCCACACTTTTTCCCCACCCTGTTTTTTCTAAATAGAGTGTAACCTGGTCTGGCTATATCCCATTCATGGTTCCCTATGTACCATATCTCAGTAAGAGCGACAATGTCCAGATCCGCCTCTGCCATCAAGGCCACTAGGTCCGGGATTTTATTTTGCAGGCTGCGGGCATTCATGCACATGACTTTCTAAGTTTTGCAACCTCCCCTTCTAGCAGCTCTCCTCCGATCCCCATGTCTCCCTTCCCTTCCCCTCCTGTTTTAACCCCCATTCTTCCTTATCTCTTCCATTCTACCTATCTGAGTTTTAGGTTTTAGTGCCAATTTCCCAACCCTAGGGTCCTCCCTACTGATTGCTTCATTCTGTGTGGGAAGGGGGTAGTTAACTTCTTCCTGCCTGCTTTTGTCTGCCCAATTGGCTGGTTTAAATGCTTGCCAATTAAACATTTAAATGTCTCACTGAGGGTCTTGTCCCCCCCCCCGGATAGATGCAGTCCATCCCGCCTATATAGGCCTGCATCCCTCTAGGTGGGACCCTAGTCCTCAGTGAAGCTGAAGCCCTCTGCTCTGCACCAGTCTTCAACCATGCATTGAATCTTGTGGTGCAGAGTGCCCTGCACTCCCCCTTGTCATTGACCGGTAGCCCTCTGAAAAGGTTACAGTGTGTGCCACTTGTCTAAGACCCCTCCCCAGCTCCCTGAAGTCCTCTTGCACTACCCTAACCTCATAACCCACCAGATCATTTGTCCCCAGGTGGACAATGATGTCTTGCTGTCCCTCCTGTCCTGCCATCCCAGCGATCCTCTGAATGTGCTTTCCATCCCTCCAAGCTGTGGCATCAAGTAGGCACTTAACCTCCCTCTCTGCCACTCCTTCCACTCCCAAGTCTACCCCCCTAACAATAAAATCCCCCACCAGAAGTTGCTTCCTCCTTTGGGGTCCTCTGCCTCTCCCCCCAGGGTCTCCATTATGAAGGACCCTCACATTCTCCTTGGTCTCCACTGTGGGTGCCTCTTTGGGACAGTCCCACCCTGCCAGCGCAGCATAGGAGTTGTGGAGTGGAACCGTAGGAGGGATGTGCTTCTGCCCCACTGCCCTCACCATTTCCAAGCCCACTGTAGTCCAGCTGCTCCTCAGCCTAGGCAACCTTTGAGACAGAAGGGGTGGACTCAGTGGTCCTTGGACAAAGAGGGAGGTCCCCCAACTCCTGGCCAACTTGGCCTGGAGACAAGCAATCTCCTCCCTCAGCCCAGAGAGGTGCCAGCAAATAGGACAGCATTGCATCCCCCAGAACGTCTCCCGAAAGACTGACACCCCACAGTGACTGCATTGCACCACCCCCATCATGTCTTATTAGTGGCCCCTCTCCTGTCACTTTATATGATTTCTCTCTCCTTCCCCTGTTTTTTTTTTCTCCCTTCTATCCTACTGCCTTTGTGCCCTTACAGCTCCCACCCTTCCTGTTCTGGGACAGGAAGTTCCTGAATTCCTCAGTAGTCTCCTTCTTCCTTGCTCAGAGTCAGACCCCCAGCAGTTGGGAGGAGGGAGGACTACACTTTTCCTTCAAGGATGGTGAGTCTTATGTGTCTCAGTGATCCCTCCCTTCTTGCTCCCAAACAGGAAGTTCCTGTTGTCAGTCAAATCCAGTGCCTATAAAAATGGAACTGCCTAAGGGTGGGAGGGTGGAGGAGTGAATGGGAGGGCACTAACATCTAGTAGCAAAGTTCTAGTTATTTAGACAGCTGCCTCCTTGGTCTTGTTCTGATAGCAAGATTGCCCTCTGCCAAAAGCTAATTGGGGAAGTTTAAATGCAGAAAACTTGGTTTACTTCTGCCTAAGCCAGCCCTCCTCCCCAATTTATTGCTCTCCTCCTCACCTAGCTAACTGCAAAGATGATAACAGTTCCCTTCCCCCAACTCAGATAAGCACACTAACTCTTGTTTTTTTTTTTTTTTTTTTTTACCTTAATTGAAGGTTCCAATTCTAGTAGTAAAGTTCTAGCTCCTCAGCCAGCTGCCTCCTTGGTCTTGCTCTGATAGCAAGATTGTTCTCTGACAATAGATTACTAGGGAAGTTTAAATGCACACACCTGGTTTACTTCTGCCTAAGCCACACACACCCAATTTACAGCTCCAGTAGCAGGTGCACCAACAGTGCCAAAAGCCGTAGCTGCACCTGTAGCCATGCTCCATTTGCCATATTTCAAAAATCCGGTCCCTTGTGTATGTGTTGAGGCATGTGGTGAAGTCAAGTGCTTTCAAACGCACCAGAAGTCTATATATTTCTGCATGACCAGACATGACAGGGTTATTGGGCTTATAAAAATAGTCTAAAAATGTTAGAAAATATCTTTTACAAAAGATCAGCTGCAGGAGCAGAGCTTTTAAGGGACTCTGTCAGCTTTTTGACCCATTTTCATGACCCCGGTAGTGTTTGTGCCTGTTAATAGAACTCTACATAGTAATTGCTTCCATTGCTTTTAAAATGCATATTTTTTCATTAAATCAGTATTTTTTATTTTTATTTTTTTCACAAAAAATTACTTTTAGTCTTCCTGACCTTATTGCCACAGGCCACTCCTTGCCGCGCTTCCTCAACAGAGCTATGACGCTGAATCCCACCGAACTCGTGCATGAATGAGTTTGGCAATTTTTGTGGTACATAAAGTAAGTGACTTGTTGTATTCAAGCAAAATGTGCTGATTGTGGCAGTATCACTCTTTTGTCAAACTGAGGATTATTTCATATAGAAATCTACTTCATGTAGACATCGATTTCATATGGAAATTTATTTATTTAAGTCTTTGATTGCTGGGTAGGAGCACTGATCCAAATGACTGTTTTCAGGAATGACCCGGGCCAAAAATTTGGCACAGTAGAGATGCAAACAGATTACAAATTAATTAGATAACTACAAATACAATTACAATGCATTGGAGGGTAGGGTGACAAGCACACAGTGGGGATTTAGGACATATTGAGCTAGTGCAGACTCCCTACCAAACAACTCACCAACCGGTTGGTAACTGGCAATTACATAGAGAATAAGGGATAGGCAAGTGTGTGCTATAGATTTTTTTACACACCAAGGGTGTGCAAAAAAAAAATCCATCAATACACACTTGCTTATACTTTATTTTTTATAATTGCTGGTGCATGGATTTCCTTAACTTTCACTTTCCTGCACTTTTCCCGCTCACTGTAGCGTGACTGAGCGGTGTTCGCTCTTCTAAACAATATTCTACAAAATGCACAGAAAGAGCACTGTTCAATATAAAAACCATGTCAGCTGCATTGCTTAAGCTTACTTTTCTTAGTTTCCTGAGAAAGAAGAGTTTCCTGGGAAAGAAACCTCTGAGTATGGAATGAGGAGAGCGAGAGACTTGGCGGCTTCAGAAGACTCCACGCAAGCTGCTAGCGAGTGTTACATAGCAGGAACACCCACCGGACGCCAGGCCCAGGTCTTCCTGGAAGCTGCCTAGTCACTCACTCTCCTCGCTCTACACTAGGCACTTCTTTTACCAGGAAACTAAGAAAAGTAAGATTAAGCAATGCAGCTGGCATGGTTTTTATACCGCACAGTGCTCTTTCTGTGCATTTTGTAGAATATTGTTTAGAAGTGCGAACACTGCTTGGTCATGCTACAGTGAGCAGGAAAAGTGCAGTAAAGTGAAAGTTGTTTGGAATGCTATAATGACTGGATTTTGGGTTATGACAGCATCAAACACTGTAATAACTGAATTTCGGGTTATTACGGCATTTGAAAATACTCATAATCAGATTGCTAAATAGGGTCGCCAGTAATTATACAGAGGCTAACATGTTCAGAGAGCAGAAATAAAGTGCTGTGTTGAGGCATGACCAATTGGAAGAGCAGAGTTGGCAGAAATGGAAGGTGGGAAAATAGCAAGTCAAGAGAGAGTACCCTGGAGAGCACAAGCATGTGGCTTCAGTCAACGACCAGGTTTAGAGATGGAGATTGAAAGTGCTGTGGGTATCAGTCAAGTGGAGAGATGCAGGGAGTCTGTTCCATAGTGAAGGAGCAGTGACAGACAGTCCTTTGCCACCCTTGACTGTAGAGGCTTTGGGGACCTCCATGGGGGGAACCGAGGACACGCAGAGACATCTGGAAGCAGCTCTGGCCTTCAGGAAGGGTGCGTATGGAGTTAGCTGAGCCAAGACACCACTATGGCTCAGATGCCCACAAGGACTGGAGTGAGCAGCCGCTATCATTTGTTGTCTGTAGGCTTCAGGCACCACTACTTGGGCATCCACACTTTTTGTATGGGGGTTGGGCCTCATGTGGCACAGAACACCCTTCTTTAGTTCGTACCACCAACATTGTATTGCCCCCACACCACCATTAATCTGCATAGTCTCCTTGACCTTAACATACTGTAACAGTTTGGAAACATTTGCACCTCTAGCCTGCAGTATATCCCAGTCAATACTGTTAATAGATTTAGCTGTATAAAGACAAGGAAAGGTCCCTTCAGCCTCATAGACTTCTTCTTGCTTGCTTGGAGTTCAACCCCAGCACAATATCACTACAGTAGGCACATTCTTACCTGGGGTCTCACATTCAAGTTCCATACTTGCATCTCCAACCTCCAACAGGTAACATCCTGGGAACACAGACAAAAAAAGAATGTCCTGCTCAGTCGGGGGTCCTCCTCCAGCTGAGTCAGCAAAAAATCCTCCTCCGATTCTTATCCAAACTCTCCAGCAGGGATCTCTCGAGCACCTGGCACCGGTCTTCCACCTCTCTGTGTAGTCAGTCTGCCTCCAGCCATTGCCCACTCATCCAGTGGATCATCCTCATCAGGGTCTCTACCTCCTGGGTGTTGTCTTGCACCTCCGGTATGCCTTGACCCCACAGTAGTTCCTTGTCCCCTTTGCATCTCTTCGTCATCTTCAGGCTAGGCCATCCTCCATGCTCCCAGGCCCAGTCCAGGCAGCAGCTTCTCTCCCAGTCTGTTAGCCATGATTGTGGTCAGAACCCCATGGACTTTCTTCTCTGGGTTCTCCTCTGGCAACTCCTGCTGCATCAGTCCACCTGGGATATCTGGGCGCTATCCACCAGAAAATGTCCCTCTTCAGCCAGTCCAGATGCTTCCAGCAAGTCATGCCACTTCTAACACCAAGTCTGTTGAGGGGTTTTGGGATAACAGATGGACCAGACACCGAACGTCAGGTTCAACACACAGTCTCTGTGTGGTGTTTATTCAAAATACAGAAGATCATTTATTTAGCTTTTGTTGACCAGGTAAGTACACTAGACAAAACATATGCCTATTTTCAGGTATGACCCAGGAGAGTACAGTAGTTACAATACATACAGAGTACAACATGACACAAGCAAGGCAGGTACATTGACAGCAGGAGAAGCATGACAGTCACAATAAGATAAATTAGGATTACATGATGGCAAAGTCAATAGACAGTAAATACAGAGACACTAAGGCAATATTTTAAGCATTATATACAAGTATCTAATCATACAGATATCAACAGCACAGGACCCCCAGCAGTATCAACATCAGGACAAATGCAGGCACCAACAAGTGGAGAAATTAACACGTTTTACACAAGGCCACACCCAGGCGGGCAGGCTACCACAGCAGGACCTAAGTCAAAGTAAAGGAGATGGTGTCAACGAGTACAGTGCAGGGGACCAGGATGATCAGGGAGGTTTAAGACAGTCACATACCGAGAAGAGCTTCAGGTGTTTCCACAGAGAGGTCCGTAGGCATGCATGGGAGGGAGAGGAGTGGACCTGTGCAGGAAAGGAATTCTAAAGTCTAGGGGCACAAGAGGCAAAGTCCCTGTCTCCCATTTGAGTATGCATAGCAGGAACCTGAAGGATAGCAGGGCCCAGAGACCTGACGGAGTAGGTGGAGGGGACAGCAGGCACCAGGAGCTCTGCCAATCCGGGGGGGGGTACCCGTGCTCAAAACCTTACCCATGAAATAGCCCAGAACAAAGTTTAGGTAGTTGGGTGGAGAAAGCCAGTTTAGCTTACTATACAAGTCACAATGGTAAGTGAGGTGAGGGGCTGCAAGAGCAAAGCGACAAATGTTATTGTATGCCACAGTCCACCTGGCAAGGTGGACTCTGGAGGTACGGGAAAACAACAGGAGCCCATAGCATAGGGATGGTAGAAACATCCCTCTGGCCAATGCCAGGTGAGCAGCTGAGGTAAGGTTATTTTTCGCCCTGTAAGCCAGACCCAATTTCCAGTTAACAGCCTGACACACATTCAGGATGTGATGACCAAGGTCAAGCTTAGGGTCGAGTGTCACCCTCAGGTATTTGACTGAGTCAGTGACAAGCATTGGAGCTCCATCAGTACCCGAGATACACAGAGGGACAGGGGAGGCCTTAAGCTTGGCCAGGGATCCAAACAGCATGGCCTGAGTCTTTTTAAGGTTTAGGACCAGCTTGTGGCTGAAATCCTCACTCAGTCGGTGATTAATGACCCCAATGTCCCAGGAATGAGTGAGGATAATCAGGTCATCAGCATACAGAATGGATCTGCAGGAGGCCACAGCGGATGGAAGATCCTTGACAAATATGGAGAAGAGCAGTGGCCCAAGTACTGACCCTTGGGGAACACCTGAGGATACAGTGGTGGTGTCCGAGTGCACCTTACTGTATTTGGTGAGATGCTGCCTACCCTGAAGGTAATTGGAGAACCAACGAAGGACAGGAGGGGATAGACCAAGAGACCTAAGTTGAGAGCAGAGGAGGACATGGTCAACTAGCTCAAATGCCTTAGAGAGATCAATAAAGATGGCACCCGAGAGTCTGCCCTGGTCCATAGCAGTCCTTATCCCTGAAGTGACAGTGACCAGGGCAGAGGTTGTACTGTGCCCTTTACGAAAGCCATGCTGCAAGGGAGACAGAAGCCTTCAGCAATGGCGTATCCCTTCTTCAGTACATCAGTTTGCAACAACAGACTATGCATGTCCTTCCTCTGCACTTAGTCAACACCTACTGACTCACTGATCTCTGATCTAACTTATCAGTTGCAATTTAGCCTCCCCTATGTGGGCCTTGTTTGCTTGGGGAGGGAGGGCTCAAATAAAAAAAAAAAACAAGCTAAAGACAAAGAACCTCAGTGCAGAAGCACTGAAACAAGGGTTACTCCAAAGGGCATTGGCAATAAGCTAAGTTTCAAAGAAACACATACTTCCATAATGCAAAGCATCATGGGATATTTGCAAATCATCCTGGCATTTTAGATTGGCTCAGTTTACAGCAGTTTACATGCATTTTAAATAACACAACTAACTTTATCATACAGTCCCCTAGTAACTTTTTACCTTTAACAAAAACACCTAGTGCCATGGTATTTTCAACATTTACAGGTTTCATACACATAAGATACATACAACAATATATTTTATGACATAGTGCCATTGCATACTAAATCCAACAATGAGAAAGACAGCCTGTTGTTTTACATCAGCTCAGAGGTCACAACAATAACCTACCTGTATGAGGACCTGAAAGGGAAAGGAAAATTAAAGAAGAAACTATAGCATAGTCAAGAAAGGGAAGGGGGTGCCCATAGGTGGCCAACCTTATGGACTAGAAATTGTAAAGGTTAGATTAGGCTAAGAAATAGAAGAACTGTTGCAACAGATTTAAGAAAAGGTCAGTCCTCAGGAGTGGCAGGAGCTCCCTGTCACACTTGTCACTGTGGAAGAGGACAAAATCCTTGGCATACAATAGTGCTTTGCAGGCGAGGCTGTTGGAGGGGAGGGAATTAATGAAGATGTAGAACAGTAGGGGAGTCAGGATGGAGCCCTGTGAAACACCTGTAGTGATGGTAGGTTGGGAGAAGTGGCAGTGCCGATACTCACCGACTAGAATCACCATGAAAGTTAGCTCCAGAACCACAGGGAGGTCTCCATGGAGCAGCCATGTTGGTGGAGAGTGGTATGTAGGAGGGGATGGTCAACCAGGTCAAAAGACTTGGTCAGGTGCACAAATACAGCACCTGTGACATTCCCCAGGTCCATGTTCCTATTGGACATGGTTAGTAAAGTGGGCCTAGGCAGATGTGGTGCTGTGGAACTTGTGGAACCCAAGTTGTTGACTGCAAAGCAAATTATATTTTTCGATATGGTCGGATAGCTGGCAGTAAACAATTTTCTCCAGGAGTTTGCTCAGGTGGGGAAGCAGGGAGATTGGCCTGTAGTTGTCTGAGGAAAGGGAGTTACCTGCTTTGAAAATTGGTACCACCTTGGCAGTCTTCCAGGAATCTGGCATGGTTGAGGTGGTCAGTGTTAGATTAAAAAAAAAGTGAAATGTAGCTCATATAGAAATCTCTCCTTGAAAAGTGAAGTCAGGAGTCAGCGCAGAGACATAGAAAAGCTAGGGAAAACACATGTAACAGTGGGTGTAGCATTACTCATCAGGTAAGAGATTTCAATATTAAAGAGGCAAGATATTTAATGTAATAATATGCAGACAGCCTCTCTAAGGATTGAGTTGTGTATTCCCACTAAATCGGTGGGAGGGAGGAACTCAATGGATAAATGATCCTTCCCCCATAAAGATGAATTTATGTATGTATAACAGAGACACATCACAATACTAGACATGCACTGTGTACCACCAAATAGTTTGAAGGAATCGGTGGTGAAGTTTGTTGTACAGAAATCACAGTAGTAACAATTTGGGACTCCAGCTACCAAGAGGCAGCATGCGAAACATATCTCAAGATGGTCACTGGATGCATTTTTAGAATGCATTTAAGACTGTAGCAGCATGTAACATGGCTTACTACCTCATAGACTAGATTTCGTCCTTGGTAAACAACCAAGGCAACTGAGTAACAACAAGGTAGGGGAAGAATTGGGGATGAGTGATCACAACATCAAACAAGGTAGGGGAAGAATTGGGGATGAGTGATCACATGATTAGGTCTTATGTCAGAACAGAGAAAGAAAAAATAGAATTTGAGACAAAAATTATTGATTGGAGATTGGAGATCTTTGATTTACTGATTGTAAAGAACCAAGCTGACAAAACAGTGGAGTTGTAGTGTGACATATTTAAGTGTGAGATGAGTAGAGCATAGATTAGAACATTCCTATAAGGAAACATTATCTCACTTTAGTCTAGAGTTCCATAAGTGAGCAATGGAAGATTTGCTAAATAAATGTTTTGCATGTTTATTTGCCGAGGAAAGTGGAGGTAATTTTCCATGGACTGTGAATTAAGTAGTAAAAGGACAACTAAGCTGCATATATTAATTAGGAAATTGTGTTCAAGGGGTTGAGGGCACTACAAACTGACAAGTCCCCTGGACCAGATGGTTTGTAGTATTGTACCCTAGAATACAGAAGAAGGTCAGTGTGGAAATAGCAGAGAGTCTAACCACTTATTCAGAGTTTACTGGAGATGGCATTATGCCACAAGACCAAAAGGTGATGCAGATTGCACCTCAGTTTAAAAGGGTAATAAGATGCTGAACTTGGGTCTTTATTTTTATCTTTAAAGTGAGCTTTGGTTATCCTTGTTGTATTTGAGAAAAAGGCAATCTGTGCAAAGCAAGGGGGCCATTTAGTAGTTAAAGTTGAGAATAACAGCCAAGGCATTGCTGGGTATTTGTAAGAACAAGAGACCTCCAGTGGTAGTCTATAGGAGAGCAAAAATGACTGCCAGTGGAGCACACTATCCTCCCAGCCAAGGAAAATTGTCATTTAGCTGAATGGTTAGAGCTGCTGCCTTTGAGACTCGGAGCCTCCAGTTTGGCTCCTAGCAAGGGCTTTTGGGGGCAACAGCCCAAACAGAGGAGGCAAGCATAGCATTGATGATGAAGATGTGGGATTGCTCACCCTAAAAAAATGGAAGTAGCGTTGTATGTAAGTACAAAGCAGGGCATCTAATAGTAAAGGCTGTGAATAATTGCCAAGGCAGTGCTTAGTAACTTTAGTAGCTACATGCCTGTAGTGGTGGTTCGTGGGATAGCAAGTACAATAGTCAAAGGAACACACTGACCTCCCAGGTAGATGGAGAATGATTACAGCTGCTGCCTTCAGGGTATGGTCTGGGGGTTCAGCTGCCCAAATAAGGAGGATAGAAATAATGTTACTCTTTCTGATTTATTTTAAATACTGCTAAATAAAATATTATTTTTGTAACCATTATTGATACCTACCCTTTCATAACAGGAATTTAGGAGAGAACAATCTATTGACATAGTAACATAGACAATGACGGTGGAAAAAAAGAGCAGTGGTCCATCCAGTCTTCCCGAGTTCATGTTAAGCCCTGGGACCTACTGTTCCTCCAGGGTCATTGCCCTCTCCATTCTCTTTCCTGAGTCTCTTCCCCCTGAGCAACCACTATATCCTTAATTCTGTCCCAACAGTGCTTGAAACCACTAATGGTTTTCACTCCCACCTCCTTTGCCGGCAGATTGTTCTATGGTTCCACCACCCTTTCTGTAAAACAATACTTCCTCACGTACCTCCTGAACCTTCCTCCTGTTAGCTTCCACTCATAACCATGTGACCATGAGTTGGTACAGTATTCAAGTTAAATAGTTCTCTGCAGTTCACCTTGTTTCTTGGTTTTGAAGACAAAAGTAGGCACATGGCCCCTCTAGATTGTTGATTGTTGATTCCTTTTAGGAACTTGAAGGTCCGTATTGTATCTCCCCTCTACCTTCTGGTCTACAATGAGTATGTTCAGTACCTTGAGGTGTTTCTCAAAGGACCTGCCCTGCTGACCCAGAATCATTTTTATTACTCTGCACTACACTGTTTCTAGCCTGTCCCTGTCCTTCCTGGGGTGAGGACTCCAGAACTGGGCACAGTACTCCAGGGGTGGCATTGCCAGGAATCTATATAGGTGAAGTATTACCTCTCTTTTCTGCTATCAGTACCCATCCAAAGACATCCCAGCATCCTACGTTCCTTGCTATAAGCCTTGTTGTACTGACTCGATTACTTTAGAGAGTCACTGATGACAACTCCAAGGTCTCGTTCCTTAGCCGTAGTACTAAGTTTCACCCCACCCATCCAGTACTCTGTGCTGGAGTTCTTGTTCCTTAGGTGCATTACCTTGCACTTTTTGTCGTTGAATTTCAGCTGCCAAATCCTTGACCACCCTCTAGCTTTTGTAAGTCTCTCTGCATTTCCCTTGTTCCCTTATTACTATCCACCTTCCCACAAAGCTTCATCTCATCTGTGAAGAGACACAATCTGCCCTGGATTTCCTCACCAATACCACTGATGCACATGTTGAAGAGGACCGGACCCAGGACAGATTCCTGTGAAACCATCTTCATAATCTCCCTCTCTTCTGATTTAACCCCATTAACAAAAACCCTCTGCCACCTCCCCTTTAGCCAGTTACCTACCTAGTTTACTATGACTTTAGCTGCACCCAGATCCTTCATCTTCTTCAGCAAGCACCTGTGAGGTACTGAATCGAACACCTTGCTGAAGTCAAAGTACAGCAAGTCCACAGTGTGGCCCCCATTAAATTTCCTCATCACTTAGTCAAAGAAAACTATCAGGCCTAACAAGACCTCCCTACAGTGAATCCATGCTGTTTACTATCCTAGAAACCTTTGTTCTCAAAGTTGTCCACAAGGTCCTCTTTGACCACTGACTCCATCAGCTTCCTCACAATAGGGTTGAGACTGACAAGTCTGTAGTTTCTTACTTGTTCCTTGTCCTCACCCCCATTAGGGAGCAGAACTATGTCTGCCACTCTCCAATCCTTCAGAACTACCCATCCTGAGTGAGCTGTTGAATAGACCCACCAGGAGTTCAGCCAGTTCCACTGCCAATTTCCTGAGTGTCCTCAGATGTAATCCATCCAGTCCTGGGATCTTACCTATCTTTAGGGCTGACAACCATTTCAGGACCATTTGCTACTAAATATTGGGGCTACATCATCTCCATGACCCCCTTAGAGGCCACTTTGATGCCACTCTCTGTCAAGAGTCCACTGTCCTCCCTACTAAAAACTGAACAAAAGTAATCACTAAGGACGGTAGCCTTTTGCCTGTCCTTCTTTATCACCCTACCCCCTCAGCTAACCTTACAATTCCCCATCCTTTGTTCCTCTTTTCCCTACTGTATCTGAAGAGCTGTTTTCCTTCATTCTTGATCACCTCCACAATACATAGCTCTGTGTCTACTTTTGCCTCCCTAAATGCTCTATTTGCCTTCATATTTTTCTGTAAATGTTGTCCCCATTCTTCTTTCTCCCTCTTTTCTTTATATTTGTACAAGGCTTTTTTCTTGCCTCTCACCACTTTCCTGACCCTTGCCAAGAACCATAACGATCTCTTGAACTTCTTCTTTTTGATTATTATTCTCATGCATACCTTAGATGCTTCAAGAATTGTCCCCTTAATTGCCACAATCTCTCTTCCACCCCCTCTATATTATCCATCCCTACTAGCTTATCTCTGATGAGCTCGCTCAGCCTGTTGCAGTCTTCCCTTCTGAAATTAAGGACTTCAGGTCTTTTTTTTTTTTTGTTTTAATTTCATTATTATTAGCAGAGACATTTGAAATATATTAAATAGTATCACCCAACCATAGTAGAGTTCTATAAGCATATACAGATCAAAGAAAATAATGCTTAATGGCAGGTTTATAAATTTCAGTGTACAATCAATTTTATCACACACCATATCTTATTTGGAAACCCATTAGGACTATGAGATGGTCCTGGGTCCCTTAAAGCAGACGGCTGGACCTCAGAGTGTCTAAAATTTGTTATTCAGAGTTGAAGAGGGCCCCCAGCACACTCCACCCAAACACACACAGAGCTAAAGGGACAGAGGAGGCAGAGAGGCACCCATCCCACCCCCAGGAAATCCTGCAACTCTCAGTCCATCCTAGGGCACAAATTCTGGATCAACCCGAAAGAAATAAGTGACTGTCTCCCCATTGCTACCCATGATCCACCTATCTTCCACCACCATGATGCCCTCCCTGACAACAAGAGCAACTCCTCCTCTTCCTCCTCCTCCTCCTCCCCTACCTTTTCCTCTATCCCTTCTGATCAGTGAGTGCTCGGGGACCGTCAGTTCTCAGTCATTATTTTCCGAAGCCCATGTTTCCGTGATGGCCGCAAGGTCCACCTCAGTATCTGCCATTAGCACCTGAAGCTCACCGATTTTGACCAACTGTGCATTAAACTTGGGGTTTAAAAACAATGAAAAGCTCTGCCTGTTTAGGGGGCATATACAATATTTTCTATAAACCGATTATTCTTTTCCGGTAAAATTCTTTACTTTTTTTTTGTCAATGAATGTCTTAATGAGTTATAAAAATATTCCCCTATAATGAGTGATGATAAATCGCATATTCCAAGTTAGGTCATTGAATGTCACATTTATACACCACAAAATGTAAAACTTGTACAGTTTTGGGACACCCCCACTTTAACAAAAAAACAGGAACAGAAACATAGAATTTGTTAGCAGGAGAGGACCACTTGGCCCACACAGTCTGCCCAAGTATTCCCTGCTTATTCTACATCCGCAGACCTTAGCTGGTCTCCAGTGCCCCCCCCATCTCTCTGCTCTAATATATCCCTATGTTTGTCCAATGTATGCTTAGACACCCCCCCTCCCATTATAACTTTTCACCACATTGGCTGATAATGTCCCAGGCGTCTATCACCTAAACTTCTCTCTTACTGCGGTACCTCATTAGCTTAAGCATTACCTTATTGTGTTTAGGGCAGCAACTGCAGGTTTTCTAATTGTTTGTAATAGGAGTGGTAATGAGATGTGAATACTGTTTTGTGGTATTCTACCGTAAGGTGGTACCATGAGTTATGAGGAAAGAGGGAAAGTTTAGGATGGCTACCACTATATTCACACCAACATCCCATTGTCCCAACTCCTGGCCTTACCACACTGTGGTACCACCTTGAGATTCTCTGATATAATAACCCCAAGTCCTCTTTCCAGTCTAGTGACTGTCAGTACCACC
Source organism: Neoceratodus forsteri (assembly GCA_016271365.2). Classification (NCBI taxonomy): domain Eukaryota; kingdom Metazoa; phylum Chordata; order Ceratodontiformes; family Ceratodontidae; genus Neoceratodus; species Neoceratodus forsteri. The sequence continues at coordinate 990,325,880 of CM057455.1, forward strand.
AACCCCATCTTATACTCAGCACCGGAGTTCCTATGCCCTGGGTGCATGAGTTTTCACTTTTTTGCATTGAACCCCAATGGCCATGTGTTTACCCACTCCTCAAGTTTTCTTAGATCCCTACATATTTTCCTACTCCCTCCACCCTATTGCAGATTTTGGTGTCATCTGCAAAAATATTTGCCTTCACCTCCAGCTCTTTTTCAACAATGTCCCCTATGAAGACATTGAAAAGGACTGGCCCTGGTGCCAAGCCCCGTGGTATGCCACTGGTCACTCTCCCATCCTTAGAGTGAATGCCATTAACCACCACCCTCTGTCTCCTGTCTCTTAACTGGTTTGGAAACCAATACAGTGAGGTTGGGTATGTTGAGGGGCCGGGGGGAGGTCAGGCAGACTGGCAGAGGCTCAGTCCAGTGCAGGTGAAGGCAGACCTGATAGTCTGCTGAGCTTTGTTCTGCCAACATTTCTGTATTTCTCAGGCTGTTACTGTAACATATCCATATGCCATTCATTGAATAAGGGAGTATGCTGATTGAACAAATTCTAGGAATATCTATTATATGTGTATTGCAACCACCTCTAGAGAGGTAGTACCTAGTGTACATATTTTATTACATACTTTGGTATGCCAGCATTCGGGCTCTCAGAGTGGCCAAGGTTTGCTACTTTGTCTCCAGTTTGAAAAGGAAGCTGAAGAACCCCTCCAAATTTTGGAAGGCTGCTCACAGTCCTCCCCACCCACCTTTAAGTAGGGTAGCTCCATCTCCTGTGCCCCCCCCCCTTGTTATTTGCTCTTCCTTCAACAGCTTCTTTGCTTACCATCCCATTATGGTTCAGTCTGCTTCTGTCCTGCTTGATGCTCTCCCTGCTTTTCCCCTTATCCTCCTTATTCCATTTCTTTTTTCCCCCATAAGGCTTTTTTTTCCGGCAGTCATCACAGGTGGGCTCTCAGCCCTGACCCGGCCTTCAGCCCGGCAGCTACCTCCCCTAGACTCACCATGCCCAAAGACCTCCATGGATTCCCCCTGTGGTGGACACAGGAAGAGGAGGGCCATCCTCCCCCCACCTGGTGATTCTCACCCAGTATTGAGCCATTGGTCCAGGTGATAGCCCAGGACATGGGTAGGTGGGCTAGGCTTCATGAATCCTGCACTGACCATTTTCTGCTTTTCTTCCCTAGGCCCTCTGCTGTGGCAGCACATAAGCATGTGCATGTGGAGCCGCACACATACTACGGAACTGTGGCCCCTCCTATCTAGCCACTAGAGCACCAGCACTACCCCAAGGTCTGCACCTGGTGGCAGCCAAGGGCCAAGTCAGTGTGCCTCCCCAGCCTAGGATAGGAGGGCTGTTTTATGGACACTTGATTCTCTCCCCCAGCTGACCTCCCTGCAACCTGAGCTCATTGCCAAACTTGAGTCACCAGTGTGGTATGTGGTAAGGTACTCAGAGCCTCAGCCTGCCACACCACTGGGCCAGCCTCCCTATTCACTTTGTAACCTCACCAAAACCAGCAATCCAGATGGTTTGAACCCTAAGTTCCTGTACCTTGTTGCTTCATTAATCTTTTTTTTTTCTGAACTTGCTTTGTGCATTCACTAGGGGCGATCGGATACTTCAGAATCCAGTCCATGTGGATCTGTTGGGTTATTGGAAATCTTGATTCTAGTTCTGATTCCGGTTCCAGTTCATGCTATAGGGTCACAATCAAAGTTAAAATCAGAGTCGGAATATCCGATTCACCATTTAACTACAGTAAACCTCCTCTTTCCCACCCTTGCTTCCCCCCAGCTTACCTTGCTGCTGCTCGGGGGTGGGGGGGTCATTGCTCTGCTCCTGCTGCTCCTGTTGTCCTGGATGTGTTGAGGAATGGAGTCTCTCTCTTAAATGCTGCCTGCTACTGCTGTGCCTGGCCCACCATAACCCATGTTGCTCTATAGGACTCCACCACTCAGTTGTGCTGTGATTACTACAAGAAACAGTGACCGGTATGGTAGGCCCTCGAACCCAAACATTTCTTATAGGATCCCCCCTCCCCCATCTCTGATGGCTTGCTTTGCCAGTCAAACCATTTACTGGAGTACTCAGTGAGCTCACTGCTGCCAGCCTACCATCTGACCATAGCCTCCCCCCAAGCTAGCGTCCTGTGCAGGACCTGATCTCCACTTTCCATCCCAACTGAGTCCTCTTTCTCCTGCTCTAAGAGACCAAGTCCAAGTACCCACAGCCTACTGAGCATAGCTCGATTGGTATTGGGGGTACAGGACATGGCTCATCAAGTTAGCACAGTGCAGCCTTTCCCTGAGTGTCCTGGGTAATGGGGTGATCGACCTGGAGAACACCCTGGGTTTTTCAAGCCAGTATGCCAGGGAGATTTTAAGTCACCTGGTGAGCAACACAGGGTGTTGTACAGGTTGGCCGCTCCACTACCCAAGTCACTCAGGGAAAGGCTGCGCAGTGCAAACTTAAGGAGTGATGGAGCATACAACTCAATAACAGTCAGAATGGGCTCTGTGAGCTGGGGGTACTTGGGATGGGAGACCAGATACTGCACTGGACAGTGGCTGGGTGGACGTCTAGTTGGAAAGACTGGTGGCAGTGAACTGAGCACTGGCTGTAAAAATTGTATATGGCATGCCATTGAAGAGGGGGTTCCTGTGAGAGTGAAGTGGACCATAGGGGCATCGGTTCAGTACCGGTAGACATATTGGTTGGACTTGGAGTCATTGAATGGATGATAAACTATGATTCAAGTCAACACCTAACTTGGGGGTGGAGGGGCAGCAGTAATGACAGCACTGAGAAGATGTGTCAGAGGTACAGACAAGATGACAGCTATCTCCCAGTCCCCAGCAGTAAGGTGAGAGCCAGGAGAATGGTTTTAAATGGAATCAATTTTTTTTTTTCAGATTTGGGATTTTTGTCCTTAGAATCCCCTCAAAATCACCTCAAATTTGAGTATATCTGATTCCAATCATCCTTGGCCTTCACCTTTGTTAGACATTAATTGTTCTGCTGTCAAACTATCCTTTATACAAATAAGGACTTCTCCCCCTTTTCCCTTTCCCCTGTCATTCCGATGGGATGTATAACCCTCAAGATAAATATGGTCATTCCAAGTTGATCTCTTAAGCCAAGTCTCAGTTATCGCCAACACATCAAATTGTTCACTCTCAATTCATAATTTCACTTCGTCAATGTGTGCTAAAATACTTCTAACATTTAAATGAGTGAATTTCAGACCTTTTATATTAACCATTTCAGTTGTTGTGCTAACTTCATTTTCTAAGATCCCAGGATTCCTCTCCACATCACCCCCCAGCAGTAGTAACATCTTTGTAGCAAATAATTTAAAAAATCCACACCATTTATTTTGATTCTTTAAATAATGTGTCTTCCTATTTCTACATTTAAACTTATTGGAAATATACCAAATTTGGTTTTGGGGGTACATACTGTAGGTAATATCTGAGTACCCTTTAAAGTCATCTGCTAAATCATGGTGCATTCCATTGGTTTACCCCCCACCTGCAGGCTGTTACATGCAGTTTCATTTGTTCCATCTACCACTGTTAGATAATGTAATGAGGAGAGCAATCCCCATAGACACAACAGATGTGTAAAGTGATTCATTGTTAAAGGAAAACTACACCCTCCTATCTTGTAAATGTAATTTGCTTCTACATCTGGTTTTAGACCTTGTCATAGTACAATCTCAATGCTTGCTAAGGTCTTAACTGATTTGTAGAATGGTTTGGATGCTAAAAATGACATATTTGCCTTGTTTCTTGACCTTAGGAAAGCTTTTAATATGGTGGACCATGACCTGGTCCTGGTCATTCTAAAAAATATCTGGCTGGATCATTCAGCCCTAAACTGGTTTGCCAATTATCTAACTGATCGCTACCAGCAGGTTAAGGTGCATGGGGACCTTTCCCCATTGGAAACACTGCTACGAGGAGTCCCCCAAGTGTAGTGGTGGGTGAAGTGGCTAAAATTCGCTCTGCGAAGTGATTCACGGAGTAATGTGGAGTACTTCGAGTCATAATGAGGAAAGCAAAGCCCATTGAAACCAATGACTTTGCATTATTCTGACTTCCCCAAACAACTTCTCCATCAATTTTAAGGTGAAGTACATTGAAATCAATGTACTTCGCATCAGTTCACCTTGTAATTGAGTTCCAAGGCGAATTCTGCAGTGATTCATGGGATTGCAGGTCACATGGGCTCTAGATTGTTCTGCACAGCCTCAGTTCTGGGTAGTGTGTGTGTACTGGTAGCTGGAGACAGTTTGCTCTCAGAGCTCTGCAACTCAAAACCTCTAAAAGCTGTTAAAAATGCCTTTTTGAGTCTTTTTTTTGCTCAAAATTTAGTACATCGATTGTAGGAAACCCTTCTGTGCTCATATCATCAAGTGTTTATTGTTTGTGCGTGGATTTTGAATGTTAATTTAGAACAGTCAGTCTGTGTACTGTGAAGTGTGCTTTGGGGTAGGGGCGTATCTGTGATGTAGGTAGATTAACTGGGAGAAAAAGGAAGTCTTTCTGTTTTGATTGTATTTTTCTTGTATAACTGTGTTAATGTACACACAATAATATTTTCAGTAATTCCTGACTTTTTTTGTTGATTGTTGTGGTGCAGCAGTGTATAATTTCAGTTTGTTTAAAACATTTGGTTATATTATTAAAGGTTTTCAATTTGCTATGCATTACTTGTAGTGTGTGTGTGTGTGTGTGTGTGTGTGCGATGCGTGCCATTAAATCAGACACCTTTTATTGTGCCACGGAGTAATTGCAGCAGTGTGAACCTGCTATCCACCACACCTGCATGAATTTTTTGTACTGCTTGGTAGTGGACTGTTACTGCCATGCACTACCCCCGCCTCAACTGGCAAAAGTTATTCTTTTCCAGATTTGGATGTGTGACTTGTGAGCACTGGTTAGGTGTTGTTGTGCTTTTACATCTGCATCTCTTGAGTGCACAGCGCAATCTTAATCTGTCTGTGCATTTGCAGTGCATCATTACTTCTGGGAGCTTTGCATTTCTTGGTATGCTCTCATTTCACTTCATCAGCACTGGGGAATTTTCTGGACACAAGACAGTATCATTTTGGGGATGCACATTAATTCTGGTGACTGTGTGTAACCACTGCACGCATGACTGAGTGCACCATTAATTATGGGAGACTTTGCATTTCTTGTTACATTCTCATTTCACTTCGTCAGCACTGGGGAATTTTCTAGACATAAGACAGTAGCATTTTGGGGATGCACATTTAATTCTGGTGACTGTGTGTGACCACTGCGTGCATGACTGAGTGCACCATTAATTCTGGGAGACTTTGCATTTCTTGTTAAGCTCTCATTTCACTTTGTCAGCACTGGGGGATTTTCTGGACACAAGACATTAGCATTTTGGGTATGCACATTAATTCTGGTGACTGTGTATGACCACTGCGCGCATGACTGAGTATGCCAATAATTCTGGGAGACTTTGTATTTCTTGTTACACTCTCATTTCACTTTGTCAGCACTGGGGAATTTTCTGGACACAAGACAGTAGCATTTTGGGTATGCACATTAATTCTGGTGACTGTGTGTGAGCACTGCACGCATGACTGAGTGTGCCATTAATTCTGGGAGACTGTGCATTTTTTGTTGTGCTCTCATTTCACTTCATCAGCACTGTGGAGTTTTCTGGACACAAGACAGTAGCATTTTAGGTTGCACATTAATTTTGGTGACTATGTGTGGGGAGCTGCCAATATTGTTGTCACTTCACCTTACTTCGTGTTAAGGCAGAATGACGACGCAAAGTAATAGTTAAAGGCAAAGTGAGCCTTTCATATTGGCCACTCCACATAGCGGATTGACAACGCGTTTAAATTCACTGCATCTTTACCCAAGGGTCAATTCTTGGCCCCTACTATTTGCTATCGACATTAATAATATTGACAACGGAATCAAATCTGCAATCGTCCACCTGTTAGCCGATGATACTGTGCTTTATTTTGATAGTCCTACCCCAGATCTAGCCTGTAGGGATCTTCAACTTCACGCGTTGAAGGTTCTCTCACACTCCCTGTGTACCTAAATGGCCTCTGTCATGTTTTATAATCTGTATCTATGTAAAAACAGTGTATGTATGTAAAACAGTGTAAATATCTGTTCTGATGTACCCCTTGTAATTCCCCCAGGTCGCATCTGGAAACAATCAGTCCCCACTCAGTATGCCTGCATGATTAATCTCTTAAATAAATAAATAAATTAAGTTGAATTTTACATTTTACAGAAAAATCTCCTGCATCTAAAGCTCCTTCTGAATGCCAAAAAAAAATAAAGGCTATGTTCTTTGCTCCACTGGCCAATGCATCTAAACTTAGCAACATGGGTAAGGTTCCTCAAGTAACCACACTACTGGGTGAGCCCCTGGAGTTTGTGATGAAATTTAAGTATCTGGGTCTGTGGGTCGTCAATAAACTGTCCTTCGTAGATCACATTGAGGAGCTGACAAAAAAATTAAAACACAGGCTAGGCCTCTTTTCTTGCATAAGGCATTTTTTTACGCAGGAAGCAAAAACTAGGCTAGTTCAAACTACCTTTATGCCTCTCTTGTACTATGCCAATTTTCTGTATGAACAAGGCATGAGTACGGATTTGTCCAAACACGATACTCTTTATCACCGTGTGCTGAGGTTCATTACTGGAGCACCGTACTCCATGCATCATTGCTCACTTTATGCTGAAGTAGGCTAGAGTTCGCGTAGTTTCAGATGGCAAAAAAATGCAATTTTCTGGACGTATAGAGCCATTATCAACAAGCTCCCTCAGTATATTTCGGCCTGCCTTCTGGTTTGTACTGCTGGAAACTACACATTAAGAACTCTCTCCTATATTTCACTTCTCATTCCTAAGGCCAAAACACGTTTTGGTAGAGCGGCAATAAGTTACACCTTTCCTGTTATTTGAAATAACATACAAAAAACCCAGAAGCTTGCAATTCCCATGAAGCTGAGCTTCCTTAAAACCCTGTTCTTACATTCGTTCAAGGAGACCTGTAACTGTTTCCATTGATAGCCTTCGTATCCCATGCCTTGATTAATTCTAGCTTCCCCTTTACTTTTTTCTCGTCTTTCAGTCTGTTGGTCCTCTCACCACTTACAGTACCTTCCATCTGATTGTATAACTCCGTATGCTGTAATAATTGTTTATGTACCTTCTGTTTTCCTTTTTTCTTGTATTCATTTATTGTATGAAGTTCTATGTTTCTGTTTCTATTTATGGTCCTTCACATATACCTGTCCTCCAACCCCACATCTCCTAAGGGTTCTACTGTAGATATTGTACATTTTGTTTGTGTGTTTCCTATGTGTTTAGTGTGTGTCTTATGTATGTTATGATTACTGCGATGGTATTTATTGTTGACTCCCCATCACTTTTCGTTATTACCATACTTTATTCTGTATATATGCTCTGCATTATTTATTTATTCCTAACTGCTTGCTTAATTGTTAACTTATGTGTATCTACCCAGGTTCATCTTGTAAATGAGCTCGTCTCAATGGTGTTTCGCCTGGTAAAATAAGGATTGATTAATTATGTCCTCTCCTGCCCATTATATACCCACCACTGTGTATTCTCTTATGAACTAGCCCTCCTAGAGGGCAGACATCCTTCCCCTTGTGCAGCTTTCATCTTCAATTGCTAGACTGGGTGTTCCAACTGGGTCTCATCCCCTTGGATGAGGACAGGGAGCACTGCTTTCCCTCTCTGCACATTCCCCCCCCCCATCACCTTAAGATTCCACTCCTGATCTTCCTTTTTGCTTATATACAAACATATGAAAATGCCAGCAAGCATGCCTATATGGTCTATCGAGTCTGCATGAATGTGCAGCTAGCCCCTCAACTAGCAGCTGCCCCACCCTCCTCCCTCCTCTTCATCTTAACACCCCCCCCTTACCCTGTCCCAAGACCTCTTAAAGCTACCTACTGTTCTACAGGAAGCCACCTCCTCAGGTAGCGTGTTCCACCTGCCCACCACCCTTTCTGAGAAAAAATGTCTCCTGATTTCCTTCTTGAATCTTCCCCCCTCCAACCTCAGCTGATGACCTCTCATATCCCTACCTTTTCCCTTCTGCATTCACCTTATTTATCCCATTCAGGTACTTGAAGGTTTCAATCATATCCCCCCATCCCTCCTCCCTTCCAGGGAGTACATGTTCAGCTCTCCCAGTCTATCCTCATAGGTCTTTCCCTCCAATCCCTTGATCATCCTTGTTGCCCTATGTCGCACCCCCACCAACAACCTGATATCCTTCTTCAGGAACAGGCACCAGTACTGCACACAGTACTCCAGGTGAGGCCTGACCAGGGACCTGTATAGGGGAAGGATCACCTCCCTACTCCTGGAGGAGATCCCCCTCGCTGTACACCCCAGCAATCTATTGGCCTTTGCTGCTGCCTTCCTGCACTGAGCAGAGTTGTTCATGCTGCCCGTTATAAGCACCCCTAGATCCTTTTCCTCTTCTCTACTTTTCAGTTGCACCCCTCCCAGCTGATAGCTCCTCCCCTGGTTCCTCGCTCCAAAGTGCAGTACCTTACATTTCTTGGTCCTGAACCCCAGCTGCCATGTTTCTGACCACTCCTGTAGTTTAGTCAGGTCCTCTTGCAGCCCCTTCCACCCCTCAGTGTCATCTACCACTGCTCCCATCTTTGTGTCATCAGCGAACAGACTGATCCTACTCTAGACTCCGTGTGAGATATCCGCTATGCATATACTGAATGGAACTGGTCCCAGTGCCGATCCCTGTGGTACCCCACTCGACACTTCCATTGGTGATGAGAGCTCCCCACCACCACCTCTGCTGCCTTGCCTTTAGCCAGTTAATGATCCATCTGACCATTTTTGATCCCACTCCTATGTATTCCGGCTTCCCACCTAGCCTCCCATGTGGCACGGAATCAAAGGCCTTGCTGAAGTCCAAATACAGCACATCTACCGCATGGTCCTTGTCCAGTTCCCTGGTCACCCAGTTGTAATACTCGATTAGATCTGTCTGGCAGGATCTGTCCGAAACAAACACATGTTGATGCCTGTCCTGGAGACCATTGTCCTCCAAGAAGGTCACCAGCCACTCCTTTAGGACTGTCTCCATGAGTTTCCCCACAATTAGTGTGAGGCTCACTGGCCTATAGCTGCCTGGTTCATCCCTGGGACCACTCTTGTGTATGGGCATTACATGGGCCATCCTCCAGTTCTGTGGTATGTATGCATCCTGTGTCCAGGGAGGTATTGAACAGGTCAGTTCATACAGTACCTACAGTACCAGTCATACAGTACCTAAAATATGTTTTGTCCTCTTTTGTTACTGCTTTGGCTATCCTCTCTTCAGTTTGTCCCTTTGTGCTCTTTACTGCTATCCCTTCTTCCTAATGCTTCCCCTGATACACCTCCCTATCCTCCTTCCTCTGTGTCTCCTTGTACCTTGTAAATGCTACCCTCTTAGCTTGTACCTTTTCCAGTACCTCTTTTGTGAACCATGGCAATCTTTTTTTTCCTCTTTCTTTTGCTTCCTTGCTTAACACAGATGTTTGTTGCCTTCACTACGGCCCTTTTTAGTTTCCCCCACTGTTCCTCCACCCCACCCAGTTCATGCCCCCCCTGCCAGGTCATCCTTGAGGCATTCACCCATCTTTTTAAATCTGCCTTCCTGAAGACCAGGACCTTCGCCTTTGTGTGGTTCAATTCCACAGCCATCTTTATACTGAGCCACACTGTACAGTGATCACTGGTCCCTAGGTGCCCCCCCCACCTTGATGTCTGCAACACTGTTGCTGTTGGATCTAAATTGTAATATCTTTCTAAACTACTAAAGGAAATCATTCCCTCTTTATTTATTGAAATTTGTTTCTCCATACATTTTACATCCCAGACATTGTAGTACTAGAATTTTGGCTATGTTTATTGGTAGATTACCAAAGATGCATTGTTCTGTAAAAGCAGATACATTTTTATTTCAACTGTACAGTGCCATGATTAACATATCATTAGGTGTCCCTAATATTTCTTTTAGAATAATGTTTTTTTTACTAGCAAATAGAAGAGCTTGTATATTAATAATTTTTCTTTTACATAGTTCTTTCTGCATTAGTAACCCAGAGGGCATAGAACCAGCAAAGATAATAGCTATCTTTTACTTGAGATATTTGAAATGCTGTATTGCTGAAATGCTTAAATATAAATGCAAACATTTTGATTTTTGAGTTTGTCAATTTCTTTGGGAGCAGGCAGTATGAGACACTTGGGGTTCACACCCAAATAAAAAAAATTTAGAGTGTCATCTTGCAAAAACTCTTCATTATGTTTATAGGTAACATACTCTATTAATTGGGTAATTTAACCTAGGGACATGCTTGCACTACATACTTTTTCACACCTATTTGAACGGGGGAGGTAGGGGACGGGCATGATGGACCTAGAGTCCCTTTTGACCTTAAATATTATATTGCTATCTAACACATTCATCTTGACAATACTATTACAAACACAAATTAATCATAGTTTAAGCCAATTTTCAAAAATCAGATTTCACATCATTCCATAACTTGTGTACAGTTTTCTTATGGATATCATCTAAGGATTCTAGACAATTTTAGTCTGAAACATGCTGCACTGTCCATTTCCCTAATGAATGGGCAAGTTTAATAAAGCATTTGTCAGAAATTAAGGGAAAGGATGGTGGCCCAGGTGATACCCAGGGAATTCTATTTAAGATGAGATATTAGATTGATATTTAGCTCGTGTAGGGCCAGTGATATAACAGGCCAAATTACACCTCTCATCTATTTTCTAAAGCTGCTACACAGGAAGTGTCACTGCTGAGGGGGAATGCTGAGGTCTTATTTAATACATGCTTCACTATTCTCACACCCAAGAATGTGTGTGAGATGATTTTTATATGGATTGTGTTATACAAAAGAAACAACTGAACAGAGATAATGCAAGATTCCATCCTCAGGCTTTGGGCTAGGATGTATAATTATGGGTTGGAACCCCACCTGGCCAGTCAGACTGAAGCATGTAAATGAGCCATTGTAAAATTAAGCAACAATTCATGAGAGGGTGTGGTTAGGTACGTTATAGGATATTGTCACACCTCAGCTGGATTGTGAGGCGTGATGCTGCAGGCAGAGTGACTTATGAACCTAGGGAGTGACACTATCCAAGACATACCACACCCTGGATTGTATTATTGCTATGATGTAATTTATTAGTTTATGTATGAATTAAAAATAAACAAAATTCCATTAAAAATATTTTTTCAGTAATTTTTCTAATGTTGTTTGGGTGAATGGAAAATAACATTCTTACTTTGTGTAATGTGGTTAGTAAAGGGCTTGTAGTACAGCTGGAAAGTAATATAGAATGGGATAGGATTCCTCCATATCATTAACATGTGGTCACACACACACACAGACACACACACACACACAACTGCTGTGTTGTGTTGCATTGTATACATTCATTTTTATGAATGCCATAGAAAGCTGGTGTTGGAAGACAGAGTTGTGAGTAGTGAGGAAACTAGAATATGGTAAGCACTGGTTGCACTGACCTGAGCATGTTGCCTTGTAAAGCACTGTTATTAAGTGGCATGAATAATACAGCATAGTCAGTCCCAGTTCTGCTTACCAGACTGGCGCATGTTCTTCGAGCTGTGGTTGGTAGCGATTGCCTTGGCCCCATCTGGGCATGTTTTTGAATGTCACAGTCAGCAGCGATTTCACTGACTCAATTTGGGCCTCCAACTGAGCAATATGGGAGGTGGCGAGAATGCCACAGTCAGAGGTGATTGCATTGGGAATCGTGTGGGCATGATGAAGGTGGATTACTGTCTGATGAATGAGAAGGCTGGTGGCTGGATTTTTTCGAAGGCTTGATTGTCTGCTGAGATTTTGCTGAGATTTAAATACAGTTAAAGAACTTCTCAGTCAGTACATTTCCTTAATGTTTTTTATCCATTTCATAACAAGCTTTAAATAATTAATTCCATGTTATGTTTATACTTCTTATTTAAAAGTTATGTCCACCAGGTAGTACCACATTACGAGCAATGCCTAATTTGCATGTGGGTCTGGAGGTAAGAGAGAAGAATACAACATAAGCATATCTTAAGGTCCATATATACTGTAACAAAGATAAAATAAAATGCAGCATATACATAATTATAAAGTCACTAAGTATGCAAAATAAGCCAAACAATCATATGAGAAGTTACAGTGACGTGGTGGCGCTATTAGAGTAAACATTGAGAGGGCACTTCTGTGTTAAATCTCGATTTTTGGCAACTTATATCTTAGCCATCTCGTGACATGTAGTCATGAGTCATGAAACTTGCAAAGTACTCACTCTGGGCCATGATCTAGAAATCTGACGATTTGTGTGGAAACTTTTGTTCTGCAGTTTTTTGTGCTAGGAAGTGAGGAAAAACGTGAAGAATATAAACTTGCCTCAGATAAAGCTAATTCATGTGCCACTGTACTTTAACTCTAATATTTTGTTGCTTCTCAGGTAAGTTCCTGTTTGTACAGGTGACCACAGTCATAGTAAAAAGGAAGTCTGAGCAGAGTACATTGTCACAGAATATATAATAAAACAATAGTACCAATACATCAGTTACAACACTGAGTATATTCTATATCTGTGAAAATGGAATGGGCTGAGATTTAAAACTGACTCTTGCATGGACGTGGGGGGATGATGACTAGAAAAATCTTGAAATTTAGAAGAAAAATGACTTAAAATAAAAAAGTTTACAATAAAAATAGATTTATGGGGTCACACATGCACAGATCACATTTTCTTAGGTGCTATAGAAAAACCACATTTTGCAGATAGACTTTAACACAGATAATTGTCAAAACTGAACTGCAAAAAATGGGGTTAAGTTTATTTGTGAAACCACATCTGTTTCTATGACTTTATTGAAAAAAAAATGTACAAACAGTGGTCCATATTAGGTTGTAAATCATTACAGTAGTATTATTATTGTACATCATGAAATGGAGAACAGGGTGTGATGGGCAATACACAAAGCACGCTATAGGCCTGAAGTTATGTGCGATGGGTCATGTGCGTTGTGAATGCATGAAGCACGCTGTAGGCCTGAAGTTATGTGCGATGGGTCATGTACTTTGTGAATGCAGTGAATGCACAAAGCTAGCTATAGACCCGAAGTTATGTGGGATGGGTCATGTACTTTGTTAATGCACAAAGCACGCTATAGACCTGAAGTTATGTGCGATGGGTCAAGTACTCTGTGAATGAACAAAGCTCGCTATAGACCTGAAGTTATGTGCGATGGGTCAAGTACTCTGTGAATGAACAAAGCTCGCTATAGAACGGAAGTTATGTGTGATGGGTCATGTACTTTGTGAATGAACAAAGCTCGTTGTAGATGAACAAAGCTCGCTATAGACCTGAACTTATGTGCGATGGGTCATGTACTTTGTGAATGAACAAAGCATTCTATAGGCCTGAGACACTGTGCAATATGTCAGCTGGTTTGTTTATGGCCTGCAGGGCTAGCATACACAAAGCAGTGAAAGCTTGCTACAGGCCTGAGTCAGGTCAGGTCCGTGTATGGACTGCAGGGCAATGCACAAAGTCTGCTATAGGCCCGAGGCAGTATGTGATGGGTGAGGTGCACACCATACACAAAACCTGCTATTGGCCTGAACGTGTCACTAACAGTCCGGCATTGTCAATATAAAGTTTTTGCAGTGGTTAAAAGCATTAGGTTTGACTCCCTAATGCCACAAATGTAAGAAAATGCAACATTGGGGGAAAAGATTCCTCCAAGAGTTGGTGCCTAGTGGTGGCAACCTCTTGCCACTGAGGTATGCATCCATGTTTGAAAAATTGAGGAAAAGGGGTGTTTTTCAAAGTGCAGATGCGGGTGCTTGCCTCCCTGTATTTCTTAGATGAGGTAGTTTTTTTTTTATGGTTTCCATGCAATGTTACTCCTTGATGTGTTAAGAGTAGGGGTGGGCTAGTGAAGAGCTGGAGCCGGGAGCTGGACAAGTGACCCGGTCAATGAGCCGGCCCAGTGGTGCTGAGGGTTGAGGAGCTGGATGCCACACCTCGCTCCATGCTGGTGACCCGGGTTCAAGAATGGACTCTGGTCACCAGGGGTCTGCAGTTGCGGAGAGGGATTGAGCATCCGTGGACTGCTCTCCATCTCTGGGGAAGGGGCAGGCTACCAGTTGTCGGCGCACTAGCAACCTCTGGTGAAGGTTGGGGGCGGTGCACTGGCACTGCATGGAAGGGGGTAAGCTTGGAGCACGGTGCCAGGAAGGAGCACGTGCGGACGTGTGCGCACTCCCTCCATTGGTGTCATTGCATGCCCCAGTCCATGCTAAGCCAGAAAAGAGAAAAGCATGGGTGCTCAGTCGCAGTGGCTTGATGGCCATCTGAGGGAATGCCTGGCCTTGGGGGCACCACCTCCCGATACTGGATCCTGTGTTGGTGGGGAGTGAGGGGGACTCCCTGCCACCCCACTGCAGGGGGGGGGCAAGCTGCAGGGGTAGATGGTGGTGGGAGCTTCACTGGGGGGCGGGAGCAGGATCAGATGGTGGTCAGAGATGGACAGATGCCGGAACGTGGAAAATGCAGACCGAGGGGCCACACAGGTAAAAAGGACTAACTAAAAAAAAAAAAGTAGCCCGGACAAGTGATAATTCAGCTCATAATTTCTAGGGGCTTCTGCACTTGAGCCCCGACTTGAGCTGTGCTGTGTGCTCCCTGTTCTGTCCCCATGCCTGTCCTCAGCCTGTGGCTGTCGTTCGTTCCTGTCCCAGCGGCCTGCCCAGTGGGCTTCTCATTGGTTGGCCAAGATGGCATTTTAGAAATTTGCACCATTTCAGGTTAAATCCCTGTCCCAGGTCCATATCTCTGCATATGATATGCCTGCCGAATCAGAGTCACATCCGATTGGACAGCACCAGGGGGCAGCACTAAGGTTTAAATTAAGGCAGGCAGTGAACCAGGGACGGGACCAGGGACCAGTGGCAAGGCAAATAGGCGTCGCAGGGTGGGGTGTCCTCAGTGCATGAGCGGAGTAGCAGAACTGGGAGCAGAGCACAGCAACAGCAACAGCGCAGTCTGGGAGTGTGATCTATCTACCATCAATGCAGAGGAGCAGCATGCCAGCCAGAGATACGGGCAGAGATAGAAGGTCTTCGTCCGGGTCGTCATCCGGTCCAGCCCAAGGAGAAGAGAGGAAGCCATGGGGGAAGCCACAAGCCAGAGGAGGACTACTAGGACAACTAGGAGGGACCAGGAGGGCTAAAGGTGACATGCCCGGTGGCATGGCAAATTGCCGCCAAGAAGCAACAGGGTAGCTGCCCACCTAGGTGCCCACCGAGGCAGAAGAAGGCAAACCCGGGAGGCAAACCCTTCCGATCAGACAGCTGGGTCACTGTTTATTATAGGGACTGTGAGTTACAGAGGAGAGGTGCAGATTGGATTTCCCATTAGATTTGCAGTTGAAACCCAATAAAAGGTAAATATATCCATACCGCCTTAATGATATGGTATTTGGCAATCCGAGTTAGCAATCCTTTCAGTGTCCTGACTGTTGGCTTAGTGTAGGCAAGGCTGGTTTTGGCCGCCATTTTGGCCTCTGATGTTGGGGGAGGACTGGGTTAAGGGGGAGGGGGGCATTCTGGCTGATTTGCAGATCGTTATTTCAAGGTGATTTTGTATTTTCTTCCTGGATTTTCTTGTATGACTTTTCACTGTTTGTAGCTGCACTTGGCAGCATTTGATGCCTGTGGTTGCTTTCTTTGGGCACAGGTTAATGTTGGCTTCTGTTGTCCCTTTCACCCCTCCCCCCTTATCTTGTCCCTGTCGATACCCCACTCACCTTGTCCTTGCCAACGCCACCCCGCTTGTGCTTGACTGCCACACACACACACACACACACACCCCTTGTTACTGCTGTCCTGGCCTCCACCTTGTGCTTGATCATCCCCCAGATGCGCCATATCCGTGCAACCCCTTACCCACTCACCTTATCCCTGCCACCCTGCCTTGTGCTTCACCCCCCCCCCATACATTCACCAGGTCCCTACAACCTCCTAGTCCACTTTCCTTATTCAGCCTATCTTGTGCTTGCCCCAACCTACCTTGTGTCCCTGCTGTCACAGCTGGTTTGGTACTGGTAACTGGTAACGGGTAACGGGTACATTGCAGGCTGGTCAGGTGCACTGAGGCTGGCACTGGTATATTGCATGCAAGTGACCTGTAGTTGGCACAGGTACACATAATGTGGAAATACAACAGTAGTAAAAGCCAAGTGTCTGGCAAAACTGATTGTCAGCTTTGGCCTCGAGAGCAGACTTGTGATTAAATGTCAAGGACTGTAACTAGCCGCTATTAAAAGTAATGTCTTGGTATAAGCATCTCTAAAATCCTTGTAAGATTATACCTCAGAATGTGGGTGTTATATTATACCCTTTTCCCTTCTGCTTTTGCATCTTTGTGTGCATAAAAATATTAACAGGCCTAACAGCTACATTAAAGTGTCATTTTTCTTGAGTGTTGATGTTGATCAAATTGCTTCTTGGCTTGATGCACTTGAGATACACGTATAGTACTTGGCATACTGTATGGTTCAGTCTTGAATGTCCTTATGTACCCAGTAGGATGTTATAATTTTGTACAGTACATATGCACAGTGTTTATGTTGCTTTAGCCAATGGCCACAAAAACATGTGAGGCTTTGTTTAGTATGTACAGATTATTTTTCATCTAATTGAGAAGGTATGGGTAGGGAAACAAAGGGTCTATACCAAGCTTACATAAACTCCACAGATTTAAATACATTTCTATACATTCAGCAGCAGAAAGTTCTGTCAGAAAAGGATTCCAGTGTCTTAAATGTTGTAATAAGATACTCTGTACAACTGCTGCAAACCCATTACATGATTCCTCACTTTATGCTAAGGGGGGGGGGTCATAATTGACTCCTTGTATTTGTTTTTAAGGGGTGTGATTTCTTTAGGCCACAAACAAGGACCGGGGTCATTTCTGAAAAGTGCAGACGAGCATGGGTACCACTTTTTATAGCGAGTGCCACCACTGGGCCTTGGTGAATTATCATCTGTAGCACTGTTGTTGCCCTACCTTTGTTATCTTCTTTCCAAGCATTGGTGTCAAGACCATTTTTCTGTGCCTGGGAAGACAGTGCCTAAGTTACAGCAACATCAGTCCTGTACCAGATGACAATTTAAACATAGAAACATGGAATTTGATATCAGGAAAAGGCCAAGCAGGCCATCCAATCTTCCCACCCTACCCAATACTCCTACATTTTCTGTAGTAGCTATCCTTCTCCCTTACACTTTGCCCATAACACCCTTACTATAGCCTTGTGCCTGGACAATATTGTTGGAATTCCCCATTGTTTTGTCAGACATAATTTCCTCTGTCAGTCTATGCCACATGTCCCCCACTCTCTGTGAAAATGTGCTTGTGGACATCCTTCTTGACTCTTCCCCTAACCGGTTTAAGGGAGTTCCCTGTGCACTAATGTTCATGCTTTAGATGAACAGTTCCTTGTATGACACCCTGTTTATCCCATGTAGGTATCTGTATTTTTATCAAGTCCCCCCTCTCGCTCCTAGTCTCCAGGGTGTAGATAGATGTTGAGGTCCCTCATTGTTTCCTCATTTGTCTTCTCCCCCATTCCTGGATCATTTGAGTCGTCCTTCTCTGTGCAGTCTTCACGTTTTCTCTGTCCTTCCATAGGTATGGGCTCCAGAATGTTACACACAGCACCCCAGATGCAGGTGTACCAGACATCTGTACAGGAATAGATCATTTCCGTGTTCCTACTGCTGATTCCCCTTCCTACTAAACCCAGCATCCCATTTGCCTTCTCTGCTGCCTTGTTGCACTAAGTTATAGATTGCAGGCTGTCAAATATTATCACTCCCAGATCCTTATCATCTCCTGTGATTTCTATACCCAGGTATTGTAATTTTGGTGTTTCTCCCTGAAGTACCTTACCTTGCATTTTGCATTAAAATTCAATTGCCAAATCCTGGACAATCTCTCCATCCTTCCAAGGTCCCTCCTCAGTACCTGGATCCCATCCTCGATGTCCACTTCCGCAGTATGGGTGTCATCATGGCTCAATTGGTAGCACATCTGCCTCTGGGCCAGACGGTCATGGGTTCTAGTCCCACACCAGGATTGGGCTCATATCATCAATACTGGCAACTGAGTGCAGTACTGAGGGGTGCTGTACTGTTGTAGTGTGCTGTCCTTCAGATGAGATGTTAAACCAAGGTCCCTTCTTCCTATCTCTGGTGCTGTCCTGTTGGGTGTCCAGGTGAAAGTAGGGGAATTTATTTGTGAAAAGAACTTACAGTAAATCCAACATTGAGTAGCCTCACATACTTTTAAAGAACCCAAGGCTCTTTCCACAAGAGTAGGGGATTTTTTATTGAAGAACAAAAACATACAATAATAGTATACAAGCAATAGATCACCTCATTTCCAAAAATATATACAAAAAACAAAATAAGTATCAGCACGTTAGTCAGAAGTAAGTACAATATTCATGCACTATTGCAAACACTTCAATACTATTTTAGAGAAACAAATTGGTATAGTTATGCCATAATTGTCTCACTCTTGAATAGGATTACTTTTTACAATCAAGGTCATAAACTTTAGTTAGCTCACATCCCACATTCTGTAGTATTTTCTGGTAAAAAAACACTTTAGCAGCAATATCCAGAATCATCTTGCCTGCCAGATGTAACACTTGCACAGATAATCTGCAGGGTAGTCGGCTCATAATTCCTCTACTTTTTGGAGAAGATACTTAGTATCAGTTCTTAATAAGTAAGACTGCGGAACAAAGGTTCCCCCACTGTGCTACCCCATAACTCCAAAAGTGAGTTACATAAGGATATTGAAAATACAAATGTTCTTGTGTCGCCAAACGTTTCTCACAACCTTCCTTCAGACAGTCTCTCTCACAGAGTTGTTTGCATTTGTGGGAACTCCTTACCCCGTTTCCCATGGAAATTCAAACATAAAATGTCCCACACAAATAAGGGTAGTCTGGGGTTTCTCAAATATCTTAAAACTAAATTAGTATCAGACCCCTGACAGTACAGGAAAGTTAACTCACTATTAAAGTATAATTGCATAATAGTTTTATACAACTTCTTCCTGTTAACAGAAAGCAGTGTACCATATGGTATTTTCCATGTTTTAATCTTTTGAAATACATTCATGATATAATCTGGTACAAAGGTAGCTTTGTTTTGTTTCTCAGATGTGAAAGTTGCCACTCAGAAACGTATAAGGACAAGCACTCCCCAAGTGCATCAGTCCATAATTTCTCTACTTGTCTGATAAACACATTGGGCCCGATATTCAAACATGCGCCTGGCAATGGCACAAGTGGGTGCTCAGTGCAACTGAGTTGTGCTGGAGCAACCAAGGGATATATTCAAAAGAGATGTGCCATGGTGCATCCCATCTGAATATAGCAAAGACTGCACCCTGCGCAAATACAATGCACTGGTGCAACCCCCCAGATAGGTCTGAATACCGGGAATGGGTAATGCGCCAGCGCATCACAGATACACCGTGCACAAATTCCTGATATTCAGACACTGATATGCAAATGGATCCATTATGCATGAAGGTGCAAATGGGGCCATTTGCTTGTCATTATGGCCCCATTTGCATGAGTTGTGCAGGGCTTGCCAGCAAAATGTACCTGGCACCCTGTACATCATGCGGTGCTGGCAGTGGCAGTCCAGAGGATCCCCCCCAGCCTGCAGTGACAATTGCATGACAGATGTTATGCCCAGGACCCAGGTAGCTAGTGTACCCCCACCCCTCCTGTAGTGGTGATCGCAGTGCTCAAACATATGGCCAGGTCCCTGGTAGTCTAGTGGTACCCCCCTCCCCATCACGACCCTCCGATTGCTGGTGCTGTATTGTAAGAAATATACCTGGTGGTCCAGTGGTACCCCCCTCCCCAATCCTGAATCCCTGATCGCCGGTGCCATAATGTAAATAACATCTCTGGCGGTCCAGTGGTTCTCCCAACCCCGGTCGAATCCCCGATTGCTGTTGAAAAATGAAACTATGCCTCCCTGGTGGTCCAGTGGTAATCCCAGTCTCCACTCCACAGGACACCCAGCCACCCAGCCCGGTCATCAGCAGGCAGCAGACCGCCCGCATACCACCATGGCTGCCTGCTGAATGACGGCTCCCACAATAATGGCTGTAAGCTCATTGGTCCATTTGTGGACCAATGGGACTGCAGTGCACACTGTAATACTTACAATGTTGTGACTGAATGGCTTCATTCACACAGTTGTGACTATTACAGTATGCACTGCAAGCCCATTGGTCCACAGTGTGGACCAATGAGCTTGCAGCCACCTACTGTAAGCTGTCATTCGGCAGGTAGCCCTGGTGGTATGCAGGGCAGGTTTGCTGCCCCTGATGACTGGGGGCTGGGTGGGCTAGGTGTCCTATGTGGGTGTTGGTTACCACTGGACCACCACTGGACCACCATGGAGGCATAGTTTCATTTTTCAACAGTGATCGGGGGTTCGGTTGGGGGAGGGGGGAACCACTGGATCACCAGGGATGTTGTGTACATTACAGTGCTGGCGATCGAGGATTCGAGATGGGGAGGGGGTACCACTAGACTACCAGGGACTTAGCCATATGTTTGAGCACTGCAATCACCACTACAGGAGGGGTGGGGGGGTTACACTGGTCCACCAGAAAGATGTGTGGGTGATTGTGCACGGTGTTCAGGGGGGTTTCCACCCATGGCTGGCGGCTGCTATGTTGCACACAGCAATACAGCAGCATGCCTGTGGGTGGCGTGCACTTGTGCCATTTTTTACAGGCTTAACTGTGAGCCCAGGTATGCAGCACATCTCTGGGTTGTGTCAGCAGATGCACCACACATCCCAGGCTGAATATCGGGATATGCCACATATGCATGGGCACACTCCCTGAAGATGTGCTGCATACATTATCTGTGTGCCCCTGCACAGTGGGAATTATGTTGTGCAATTCCCACCTTTGAATATTGGCCTGGGGTGCAATTCTGGGGTTGTGCTGACGCAACTCAGTTGCACAAGGCGCAACCCCTTTGAATATCTAGCCCATTGACATCAGACATAAGAAAGAAGGCATAGTAAAAACCTAGTGGATTAAACATCCCCAGATCTCCTTGTTGCATAGGTTTATACCATATGTAACATATGTAACTTGTCACTGGTGAAAACGGGCAGTTTTTGCTCATCCTGCTTACAAGTATAAAAATTAAAAATAAAAATGAAATGAAAATGAAACATACCATTTAATTGGATTTAACCAGCTTTCTGAAAGTGCTTGGGAAAAAAAACTATACAGTCTAGTCTCTAAAACTTTCGGGGATGAAAGAATATAGCTGACATATAAAAACACTGGCAACAGTAAAGTTTTTATCAGAAGGACCCTTTTTAATTTAGAAATTTGTTTATATTTCCAGTTGTTGACTTTCAGCTCAGCAAGTTTAAGAGACAAGAGTTCCAGTTTTTTTCTGCCATTTTTTGTTGCCCTAATGTAATGCCCCAAATTGTGAATGTCCTGTTCAACACCCATGGATGCAATGCTCTGCGGGTGGTTACTAACTGTTGACCCTAAAGGGTATCCACTACTCTCATTATAGTCACTCTTAGATGCAGAAACCTGTGAAAAGTTATCTACAGTAGTGTTAGTTTAAGTTCTATATCAGATGCTTCATTCTAAAGCAGGAGGACTATGTCATCTGCATAAGCCATGACGTTTAGCAGTGGGGATCTGGGTGTTAATAAAATACCATCTATCTGAGGGCTAGAATGTATATTACGAAGCAGAGAATCAAGGCCAAAGATATCCAGTACTGGAGTAGGTGGGCACCCTTGCCCAACACCTCTCTTAAGAAAGCAGGGGCTCCCTAACCATCCGTTTATGTTCGGGATAATAACATCCTTGTGGTATATGCACTTTACTCACTGTATAAATGTAACAGGCAATCTATAAGTCAATAGTACGTGGAATAAGTAGTCGTGTGAGATCCTATCAAATGCCTTTTTATGATCAGCACTATGTACGTATCCATTAACAGAGTGTGTGCATCATCCTTTAAATAAGTACTATAATTTAGTTTTTGTTGACTGGGAAAGAAGGACTACACAATTCTGCTTATTTTCAGCCTCGTTACAGGGGAGGGGTTTACAGATGGATGCCAACTGACATTGAACCAGATTAAGCTGTTGGTGGTATTTTTAGTGAAAATAATTCCTTAGAATTATTAGATTGTCTTGGACCTGTCTATTTCAGATAGAACAGGTCTGATAGAGGCTAATGAGTGAATCTGAAGGCACTGATTATAAACATCAGCAAGAGAAGGAGCCAGTTGCTATTTAAATGTCTGGTAACATTCTGTGCTGAGACCATCTATCTCTGGTGCTGTATTCTTTTTTAAAGAATGAATCCCCTTCTCTACATCTGCTGATGTGGTTGGTGTTATCAGGGTGTTTTGATCTGAGCCTGCTGCGTGTGGAATATTTACACATGCAAAAAAAGAAGCATTGTTATCTACACTGAGTGCTGTGCTAAAGGTGCCAAAAATGTACCCAGATGCTTCCTGTACAATGTCCGCCTTAGTACTGATAACCCGCCCCTCTGCATTATATGAGGACTGTATTGTTCTTCTCTCAATCCATTTCTTACAGTATTTATAGGGGTCGATCGTCTGCTTAGTGCACTGGGTACCAAATTTCATTTCTTGCTGAAGTGACTGAGCTCTGGTACACTGAGGCTGCCACATGTCTCTTTGTATGACAGAAATCTGTGAGCTATAATCTGCTTTTTCTATTTCTGCTCTGGAAATTACTTTTTGAAGCTGGCCTCTTCAGCACAAGTACTGTATAGTAAGTACTCTGCATTGGCTTTCTGTCCTATGTACATCTGAAATAATTCCTTGAGGTTTCTCTTACTATCTTCCCACCAAAGGACGATTTCATCATAAAAACACCGCACAGCTAGTCTGGCCTTCCACAAGGTGTCCCATTGTTTTGTCAATAAGGGATCTGACAGCACATTAATGTTTAACCTCCAGGGCCCCTTCCCATGTGTAGCCCTCCCACATCAGATCACATGTAACAGTCTGTGGTCCGATATTTCAGTGCCCCATGTTTTTGCCTCAGGAACTATAATCAACTTGGATACAAAGAAGTAATCAATCCTTGTAGAGATAGTACCCCTAGTATAAGTATGACCTCCTGTTGGGTGTTTAGTCTGATATGCATCTTTTAATGAGACCTGTTCTACTATGGAATGTAGATAGTTAGAATCACAAAGCATCTTAGCTGTATGCAGGCCTCTATCAGATCTTTCCATACCACAATTAAAGTCCTCACCCCATATGAGCAGTCTGGATGTATGTAAGTAGGCTGGATTTCCTGTAAGAGGTCAACTCTAGTAGCCTTTGTTTGTGGTGCACAAACTACAATTATGTGTAGTCTATCCCCCTAAAAATCACATCCAGAGCCAGAGCTCTCCCTGGAGGACTATCCACCAATTTAGTCACCTGAAACTCTGTACCATGCAATAAAACCCCAACCCCATCACATCTATCCATACCAACAGACCAAAAGACTGGGCTTTTATTCCAAAGTCTAGTGGCTTGTGCAGTTTTGAATTGGGTTTTTCATCTAGTGTTTTGCAGTAATATGATCTGAGCCTTAAAGGCCTGTAATGACATGACAGTGGAAATACGCTTCTTTTTTATAACTTTTGATACTGTTGATATTTAATGTTAACACAGATAAAGATCCCATGATTGTTAGGAGAGAAATTGAAGAAAAACCCTGTTGTCTCATTTCCCTTTGTCACCAGACCTAGATAACCATTTTTTTCCAGTTAGGAGCCATACGTTCGGGGTGTGGCTTCTCCAGATCTGAGGAAAATTTCCGCAGCGAGGAAGGGAGTGAGGAGACCTCAGAGTCTCCATCCTCTTCTGCCATATCCCCCACTCTTTTCCCTGAGCTAGGATACTGTACTTGTTTTGCAAAGGCAAATCAATTTTTTTCCCTTGAGCTAACAGTTTTCTCTGTTCTTGGTCTTTCTTTTTTCCTTAAACGTGACAAAGTCCTCGGGGGGGGGGGGCGGAATTTGTACTGGGGACAGAGGAGCCTGACTACAGTGACAACTGTCACAAACATTGCTTAAATGTGATCTGGGGCTACATTTGAAATGGAATTTAGCTTGACCTGGATAAAACAACATACCCCTGTCCTTCCCCAGGAAAAAACTACTGGATAAGTGCAGTACCCCAATATCAGTTTTTAGCAATTTTACCCTGATTCTTCACCCTCCAGTCCAAATCTGTTCAG
Source organism: Neoceratodus forsteri (assembly GCA_016271365.2). Taxonomy (NCBI): domain Eukaryota; kingdom Metazoa; phylum Chordata; order Ceratodontiformes; family Ceratodontidae; genus Neoceratodus; species Neoceratodus forsteri. The sequence goes on from CM057455.1 coordinate 990,350,358, forward strand.
AGTTGATCAATAATGGGATCTGGTCTGTCTAGGACTTCACATCTTTGTTGGAACCAATATAGAATATCTGTAATATTTACTCTGTTTCAAAAAGGGACATTGATGGTTCTGAGTGTAGGTTGAGTTAAAAGTACTGCTAAAAATGGAAGCTACAAAGGAATGTTTTTTAACTTGTTGTATTGCTTCCAAAATCTCTGCAAGCCCGCAATTTGTTTAAAGCTTACATCATAATTGGAGGCACTGGTATGACTGAAAGCATAGAGTTCTGAGGCAAAAAAAACTTAAGAAAGTCTTTTAGCAGAGTCCTTGCCACATAGATTCTATCAGGTGGAGACAGACTCCAGGCCCCCTTTATAAAGGAACCTAATCAAATTTTTATGTGAGGCTGGCTCACCTCTTTTGTGAAAGAGGTCAGCATACTGTTACAGCTGAGAAGTGCGGTCTGTAGTCTGTTGTTGGGCCTCTGACCAGGAATTATGTGAGTCAATTGGGTGGGATTGGAAAATTGTAGTAGGAGCATTAGAAGGCAAGCCACAGGTTCATTGTCAATAGTATTAGGAAGCATATCTTAGTGGAATGAATTTGGGGGACAGCAGTATCAGTTTGCACAGATATAATATTGTGGTCTCATCTGCAATGTAACCGAAACACAGAGTATGCTCAGAAACAGGTGTACCAGCGGTAGAAGAGCTGCTTTCACCAGTCTCCAGTTGCAAATCTAGCTTGTCAGCAGCAGTCCATGGTTCAGCGCATTTGTCAGCTGCAGAGCTTTTCACTGGATAATCAACCGACTGTCGTACTTTCAGCCTGTATTTCTGTACAATAGGGTCCGTTTCATTCAGAATCCATTCACCATGTTCAGTCTGTGTCCAGCCTGACTCCTCCAAAGCCCTTTCTGGAGACCAGGCTTGTGTTTTCTGCTCCATGTGGATCAGTTTCTTAAATAGTGGCTTCTTGGGCACTAGCGTTTTTTTTTCCCTTGCCCTGCTCCAATTGTACAACTGCTGCCGCAATCTCCATGTCAGACAGCTCTCCAGCTGCCACATCAATGGTGTCTTCATTCTTGTGCTGCCGGCATAAGTGCTGTCAGTCCTGTGCAAATTGCCTTTCTTCCTCTTCCAGCAAGTTGAATGTTTTTTTCTGGTGCATAGCTTCCATCAGTTCTTGCTCTGCTTTTAGCAAGTCAGCATTGTTCATATCTACAGTAATGAGCACACAGCGTTGTTCATAATTTTAGTACTATAAGCCATTGTCATCGTACTGTCAGGGACCTCAGTTGCTACACTGCCTGAGGTAGAGGTCCGATCCTCATCCTAAACTCAGTCATCCCCCTCCTCACTTTCTCCATCAGTGTCAGCCAACTTGGACCGATGGGCAGCATGTCCTGGCCAACATTCCCGTCCCATAAAATCTTTTTCATGCAGTTGTCCAAAGCTGTGTTTGGGTGGGTGTTGATGTGCAAAATGGCTGCCACCACACATTCAGTCACTTCACTACGAGTCTAGCATTGCTTGTAAAGCACTTTGGGGTACAATAAGTATGAAAAGCATTATATAAATGCTGATTTGTATTCTTCTGCTTCTTCACTCTTCTACAGATCATAGTATCATCTACAAAGAATCTGATCTAACCCTGAACACCTGTGGTACCCCACTCATTACCTCTTTAACATCAGTGGACTCCCAGCTCACTGCCACTCTCTTTATCCTCCCCTCAGGCAGCTTTCCACCCATGTTACAAACCCTAAGAAACACCATACCACAGAATTTCCAAGTCTCAGGGAAATTTCTTTTATCCTGTTGTCACATTTACTTACCTATGTGACATTAAGGGTTATCCCTAACTGATACTTTAATGTAGTTCTTTGTAATGAATGGAGTATTAAAAAGCTAGTGTACTGCCTAAAACTAATATTAGCTTTAAAAAGTAGTGAACTGTTACTTCTTATATATAAAGTACTTTTTTTTGTATCTGATGCTAATAAGAAGATTTTCTAACTGACAGCACTTGGTGTGATGTGTGAAGCAATACTGTACCTTGAGGCTGACATACAGTATCTGGTTCTAGTCCTCCTTATACTTGTACATCATCAGCCATATGACCTCACTGTCTGTGATATCACAACTGACCAAAGGAGCTATTCACCAGCTGCTAGATTGGTCACTTGTGATGTCTCAAGTCACAAAATGGTTCACACTGGGTTACTGGTGCTTCCGGATGACCAAACACTGCAGTAAGCAAATAAGATGAGCACTCACCGCCAAGTAGAAAAACACACCAGGCTTCATTTAAGATACTAACATTGTCATTTATTGACAATTGTAGATGCAGAGTGTACCCACCTGTCACGTTTCAGACCAAACAGGCTATCCATGGGCTCACAACTCTCACCGTGACCATGTCACACACACACACTGATGTTTCACCAATAGACCTTTGATAATGGAACTGTTTGGTCCGAAACATGTTAGGTGGGTATAGTCTGCATCTGTGATTGTCAATAAATGACAATTAACTGGAGCCTGGTATGTTTTTCTATTTGGGGATGAGTTCTTGACTTATTTGCTTACTACTCACTTGTGATGTCACAGTGAGTGAGGCACAGAGATTGTACAAATTACAAACTAGAGGAGTCATCACATGACCACTCCAGTCATTTGCATAACAGCTCCACAGAGACTGTGTTGACCACTTGTACATGGCAGTGTGAAAGCCCCTGTTTTATCACATGATGACCCCAGTATTTTTAATATATTCTATCTCTATGGAGCGAGGTCACAATGCTGATGACATATGAAGAGGACTAGAGCTAAATAGGTCAGCATGCAGGTAAAGTACTGCTCCTTACATCTGATCTAATACTACCAGGTAGAAAACTGAGTAATGAGCAAATGGACCAAGGAACATGCTTCAAAAATAAAAGGTAACAACTGACCACATCTATATATTAATAACATTGTCTGCCCATTTTGGTGCTACTAGCTCTTTAAGGTTAGTCCTGGCATACAGTAATGGGTTTCCTACAAGCAATAACAATTACTGTCAACATTCAAACATGCTACCATTGCAGACTTAAAAAGCATCAAAGTCAATTGTTTTTTTTTTTTGCTGTTAATAATTTATTATTGAATAGTTTCAAAAAGTTACAAACAAGGTCACAGTACCATATATAAGCACAAAGTCGCAATGCATATAGTATGAAACAACATAGTACTTATGAAAAAGTAACCAAATACAGCAGTCATATTATGATCACTATATGTGAAAGAAAGGGGAAAAAACAGGAGAGACTGTCAGGGAGTAACAGAAAAAAGAAACATTTGTAATATAGGGTCTGAAAAGCTAAGTGCCTAATAAACTTTCTAATTGTGTGTTCCAAAATGCCAAAATGTTGGTCTATAGAGACTAAAAGCTTTTATTCTCCAGTGGATTTTTAACACTTTATTTATTTTTTTTTATTTATTTGAAATCTTGTGACTGGGAGGGAGAGGCATACTGAGCCATGGATTGTTTCAAGGTGCGACCCGGGGGAAACGGAAGGGGAATATGTGTATAGATGCAAACTGACTTACAGAACCAGATTAAGCTGTTGGTGGTGTTTTAGTGAATGCACATGGAACTGTACAGATCATATGAACTTGCAGTCTAGTTACTCTGATCTTGCTTCCAAAGTAAACAGATTTGATAAACAACTTGGAGTTTAACCGATCACACATTTATAGAGTAATAAACTCCAATGCAAGTCTCTCCTTGTTGAGAGTCAGAGTAGACCAATATCTTCATGCAACAACCAAAGTTGGGTAAAGTAATCAACTTTAATGGCTGTGATGCTTTTTTTATTATAGGTCATATCTAGCGAGAATAGACAGAAATGACAAGAACACCTGTATATTTGACTGACCTACTTAAGGCTGGGCAAAAAAAATGTTTTACTTGTTATACATGGGGGCAGTTTTGAGTTCTGTAGAGCAACCCCAGTTTTTGATTAATAATAATAATAGTAACTTTATTTTTAAAGCGCCTTTCAAGAATGTCAAGGCGCTTTACATCAAAACAATATAAAATATCAATTTAAAACATATAAAAATACATTAAAACAACATTTAGTTAGTTGCACTAATGATGAAGTCAGTATGAAATGTACAAGTTAAACAAAGTCTGCTCTAACCAAACCCACAATTAGTGGAATTCAGTAACGTGCTATAAGGTAGCATCACTGAGGGTTGTGATATCCCTAGAGGAAAGACCCTTTGGCGAGCAGTGAAGTGACATAACTTTTGATTTTTGACATGCAGGAAACCCGTGATGATGCGCTTCATCCTGGTGGGCTTCACTGTAGATACAAAGGTTACTAATGCAGGATTCCAATCTCTAATCATGTCAATACACCTGTCTTACTATATAAAAGGATGGATGGGTATAGGTTTTGGCTGATCCTAATTTAATACTGATGTAAACTGGACCCGGCAGGCATCAAGCCTAGTTGCCTACATCCCCTGACAGCATATTCAGCCAGTAATCACCGATATCGGTAATCACAGACTATGAAGGTCCATCAACTGTAAAAAACATATTTCCCATACTTCCCTTTACCATTTAATACCACTGTTACCTTTTATAATCCTAATCTCTTTTACAACATTTTGTACCCTATGCTTTTATACAGTGCACCCCTTCCTTATTTCTATGGCCCGCTTCATGCACCTTTCCCCTGTTCTTAGTTTCAATCACTTTAAGGAATGCTATGGTATCTTGGGCCACAACATCAACTGCGGGATTCATTAATCTGTTGAACAATTGCTCCTCCCATGAATATAAGGTACTGAAATATGGGGCTAATCATTTTGACCTTCCCGCCATATATATTTTGGTCAGTTTCAATATTAAATGTACACAATCTTGTAATTCACATTGTTTACGGGGACATGTCATGTCATTCTGTTCATGCCATTCTGTAAGTACTACCTCATACTTTTATCATATCTTATTTGCATAGTTTTTGACCAAAACAATTCTGATCTATATTTTATAAATATTCTTCTGTCTTCCTTATCCTTCAATAATATTAGATAAGGTTAAACGCTATGTTCCATTTTGTTCTTACTATACCAGTTACACATATTTAAAGTTTGAATCCTCTCTAAGTCTTTTATTTTAGATATTTCCCTTATTTTAGCATTTAATAAATGATCATATGCTTTATCTATCACCACATGTCTCTGCCAAACATTCCATAAATGTTATGTGTTTATGTCTTGTAAAATATCCTTAATCCTTTCTAACCATGGTGAATGTGTATCTAAACTAACCCAGGATTGTTTTCTTTTAAACACTGCTTTGTTAACATATTTTCTTTATGACACATTACTTTAATCCACTGTGATAACATTCTTATAATTACTGGTGACCCCCCCCTTTAATAACCAGTTTTGCTAGATCAATAAATTGCCATAATAACCCGAAATTGGGTTATTACTGCACTCTAGGAACCGCTTTCACTTTCCCCCGTAGCGAGATGAGCCGTTTTCGTAGCGCCCTGCCTTTCTGACCATTTGTGCATGTGGGCTAAGCATAGTGGCCGCAGTTTTTGGTTCTGTGGTTCCCCTGAAGTAATCTTTGCCACCCCTATTCTCCACAAAGTAAGTAATTTACTTTTTTTAACTATCTAGTTGATCCTGCCTTCTCTTCATCCCAAAATTGATTTGATCGATCCTGCTGTTCCTGCACTTCAGTCGGGGCTTTGTTCTGACCAAGCGCAAGGGGGGAAACAAAATCACCCGAGACTCTGTGTGTGTGTGAGAGTGAGTGAGTGTGTGTGTGTCTGTGTGAGTGTGTGTATGCTGGTGCTCACTCCCTACACCAGTAATTATGAAAAATAAAGCATAGGTTAAGAGTGTGTAGATGGAATTTTTTTACACCCTCTTGATGTGTGAAGGACCTCATAAACCTCTCGAGCTTTGCTCTTGATGTTTATGGCTCATCACACACCCCGGGGGTGTAAACAAAATTCCATAACACACACTTACTTATCCATTATTCTCTATATTTTTACTGTCTCCTCCTCTCCCCAATTCAGCCCTCACTGTCTCTGCCAGAATGGATTTTGTTACATACAGAATAGCGCTATAAAAATGTGTAAAAGACTGCTCAGTTTCCTGTCTTTCTTTAGCCCCAGACTTCCAGCATGTAAAGAGCAATACTGTTTATTGTAATTTTGCTCTTGCAGTTTTTAATGCTGCTTCATGACAGAATAGTGTTAAAGCTTACAAGACCCAATTTACTTTGATTTAGTCTTGCTATAGTATATTTTTTATGTGTAGGTTATTTAGTATTACAACTGAAGTATAAGCTCAAATAGCAGAATGTTTTAACCTCTTCAGTCCTTTTCCCTTCTAGAAGTTAACCTACAGTATTTGTCTTTTTCCCATATACCATAACCTGACTTTTGCCTTTCTTTGTCTACAAAGATGGGTTTTAAACAGTATTTTTCAAGTAATGGCAGTTTCTTTGGAGGCCTGTTTGGGTTACTGAAATTATTACCAAATTGTCTGTATACATCAGCACAGGTACTGAAACCCCTCCATTTTAAGGGAGTGGCCTTTTTTGTGCTCTAGAGTCCATGGAAGATCATTTATAACTAAATTAAACAATATAGGGGCTAACAAACATCTTTGCTTCACTCCCACATTAATTGTAAAAGGGGTTGTAAGATTACCTTTTAAATCAAATCTTACTACCAACCAAGTTGAAGAGTATTGATTTTGTATTATTCTTACTCATGTTTGATCCATCTTGAGCATTCTTATTCTATTCCAAAACAATGTTCTGTACCTTGAGTCAAATGCTTCCTTGAAGTCAATAAAGGCCAAGTATAAACTAACTGTTCTCCTTATAAGTATTTTTTCTATTATGTGACAAAAAGTACAACTTTGATCTGTTGTAGAAAAATCTTTCTTAAAACCTGCTTGGAACTCGTTTAAAATTTTATTTTCTTCTATCCAAACATTTATTTTATTTAATACTACTTTTGTAAAAATTTTAGCACTACAGACAATTAGACTGATAGGTCTGTAGTTAGACGCATATGCAGGATCACCTTTTTTCAATATTGGAATTTGGACATTTCTCTTCTGTGATTCTGGGAAGGTATTAGTTGCTATACATTTATTGAATAATATAGCTAAAAAAAGTTCTGAGGAAACCTATTGGTGAAACATCAGTGTGCATGCGGTGTGGTCACAGTGGGAGTTGTGCCATGGGTCAGCCTGTTGAGTCCACATCAAGTTTGTTAAAAAAAAGTTTCTTTGAAAGTACTTTAAATGTGCCTTTTAATGTTTCCTTGTGCTTGCTCAAGAAATATCTTGTGGTAGAACAACATTTGAGAGGTGTGTCAGGGACTAGTTCAATGCAGAGCACTCTACGGTGGTCTCGACCCTGACAGACCAATGACCACACAAGCAGAGAGTGACAGTGGTTGGAATTTCACAGTAGGGAAGTGGCCACACTTGAAAAGAATGAAGCGCTCCAATGAGAGCACTTCATTCCTTTCATTTACATAATGCTGTCCACTCCGCTCCCTCTGTTCCCTGTCCCTGACCTCAGCATCGTGCAATGAAACCCTCCCACTGTGTGCTGCCCACCCTGCACACTCTGTTCCCCACTGGACTGGCAGTAATCTAATAAAACCCTCCCACTCCCTCCCACTGCGCATTGCCATCCCCACACCCTCTGTTCCCCTGGCATCCAAATGATCCCTCCCGCTTTCTCCCACTGCAATGTGTCCGCCATGCACCTCTGTTCCCCTGGCATACAAATTATTCCTCTCACTCCCTCCCACTGCCTGCAGACTGCCCCGCTCCCTCCATTCCCATGCCAACATCAGGGTGCCCAGTCCCTGTGTCAGTATTATCTAAACTCCCCCCGACACTGGGGGAGCCCACTCCCACTGTCCAGAAATAAACATCTTTTTCCCATAAAAAAAAATAAACTGTACCCCAATGTTTTTTTTAAGCCTGTAAAAAAAGAAAATGGTCCCTTGTCATCTTCCCCGTACCCCTCCTCTATCCCCACCCTCCCTCTATGTACCCACCACCCCACACACCCCCTTACCCCATACTTACCCTCCAAGGTCAGCAGCTGCGATCCTCTGAGGACCGGGACATGTCTGCACTTTTCAATGTAGAACTGTGAACTGAGGAATCAAGTTAAGCTCTGTAAAATGGCTGTCAATGGGGGTTTCAACATATGCTGATATCGCAGCCATTTTTAGGAATGTTGACCCGAAATTTTCAACATGGGGTTCTTGTGGACCTTCCTCATGAACACTGTGGAATCACCTTTCTGACTGATTAACGAAATGACAGTGCCAGTGTTCATGATGAGAGGTCCCAAAATGCCCATGTTGAAAATCTGGTGCAAAAATCTCCAAAATGACTGCGTTACGAGCGTGTGTTGCACAGTTTCGACGCACGCTCGTAACTTTGCCAATTCTTAATATTTTCACTCCAGATTTTCAACACTGACATTTTTACACACCTCCTCATGAACAGTATAGCTGTCATTTTTCACATCTTGCCCAAAATATGTCTCTGCACCTCTGGCACAGAATGGCGTGGTCACTGTGTGAATCACCTTTCTGGATGAGTGAACAAAATAACAGTGGTACTCTTCATGAGGTGGTGTCCCAAAAAAGCCATGTTGAAAATTTGGCGAAACAACTCCATAAAATGGCAGAGTTACACCCAGTCGTTCAATATTTTATACACACACGTGTAACTTTGGTCATTTTCAATTTTTTCACTCCAAATTTTCAATATAGCTATTTTATCACACCACGTCATGAACAGTACAGCTGTCATGTTTCCCATCCTACCCATACTGTGTTTTTGCACCTGTGGTGTGGAATGCCATTTTCCCACGAACTAGAAACTTTTCACCTCCAGGGTTCATGAGGTGGCATGATAAGAAGACCGTGTTCAACATTTGGGATCAAAATATGAAAAAATGACAAAGTTATGGCCATTCATAGCAATTTAGGTACACATGCTCATAACTGCAGAAATCTTAAATATTTTCTCCCCATATTTTTTTTAATTTTTACCCCTGCTCCACAGCCCTCTGTATCTGGAGGGAGCCCCAGCCCCTTCCCCCGATGTCCACCAGCTGATGCAGACCAGCTACCACCTTAGTTTACCTTTCTTCTGGCCAACCAAGCCTGGGGGGGCCCACCCCCACCAAGACCAGATCCAGTACAGGGGTCAGCGCCGTGGCTATTTGGAGGTGGGACCTGTGAGTTCTCTCCATCATCCACCATGAGCATTTTTCCTCCTGGTTTCTCCCCTTCAGGGGTGGAACATACAAGGATGTCAGTGACAGTGCCACGCACGCTCCTGTACACACACCCCATCGGGCATCTGCCCCGCCTCTGACCTGATGCCTGCAGCATTGGTGTGCCAGCCCCCAGTCACCGCTAAGGGCCAGGCATGCACCGACAACTGGTTGCCCCCCTCCCCAAGGAAGGAGAGCTGTCCCTGGAATGCTTGATTCTTCTTCCTTCCTCACGGACCCCTGGTGGCCATGCTCGGCTCCTGAACAGGGGCATGTGCAGTGCAAGTGTGGCATCCAGTGCCTCAACCCTCAGTGCCACCGGGCCAGCAATGCACCCTACATTTTCAACATAGCCTTCTTATTAACCGAGCTTCTGTATTCAAATGCTGTCCAACTTATGACAACTTGTCAAAACATACTTCAGGCAGGCTTTTCCTCCCACCAGAACTTCAACTAACACAGTACACCCCTGCAATATAAACCATGCAAGGAAATATTTGGCATTGACAAATGCTTGTTGATAATGGATTTATAAGAAGACAAAAAATTGGTTGTTCAGAAGAAGGACCTTGGCTGTGAGGTGAGATGGACTAATCAGGGTGGGCAGGGAAGAGGAGGCAGGCAAAATGGAGTGGAGAATGGAGGGGGGGAGGGAGAGAAAAGGAAAGGAAGAGGGGAGGGAAAACTAAAAGCAGATACAGATAGTCAGAAGCGGACGGGTAGAGTGGGAGATGGAAAAACAGTTAAGGGGATAAATTGTGGATGTGGGGATAAGTTCACCAGGGTGCAGGGGGAACAGTTAGGTGGGGAAGCAGCTAGTACCGAAGGTAAGAAAGGAAGGATGGGGAGCACGGGTGCAGGGGATGGAAGGGTAGCAATCATAGGGTCTCCATAATTAGGGGTATTCACTGGGGAAGGAAAGGGGACCCAAATGTAAGCAGGAGAGTGGTGTGTGTATGCCAGGGATGACAGCAGGGAAGGTGGGCCCAAGAATAAGGGAAATAGTAAGCGAGGTTGGAGGAAAACCTAATTTAGTTATACATGTGGGAACCAACGACCTAGTTGAGGAGGAGGTTGAGGTAGTGCAAAGTAAGTTCAGGGAGGAAGGAAGTTTGCTGGCCTTCTCAGAGGTGATACCAATACCAAGGGCTAGCACAGCCAGGAAAAGAAGAATAGAGGATTTTAATGACTGGCTGCTGAAATGGTGCTGGGAGGAGATGTTTATCTGTATTGGAGACTGGGGGGAGACCTGGGCAAACAAAGCTCTCTTTTCACCAGACAGGCTACACCTCAGTAGGGCGGGTTTGAGGGTACTCAGGGACAAACTGGGGGAATACATAACCACTACACTTAATTTAAACTACTGAGGGTGGGACAGCAGACATGCAGGCCCACAGAACTTCAGGTCAGTGAACCCCCCCCCCCCACAGTGATGGAAGAGGTCTGGAGGGAGGAGGTGGAAGAGGCAAGAACACAGTTAGCAAAGGGTGGAGGGGAGAGGAGCACATAACAAGGGTACGTGGAGGGGTGCACACAGAGGGAATAAATGTGAATAGAAGAATAGAGGGAAGAGAAGGGAAGAGAAGGAAAATTAGATTCTAGGTGGAGGCTGGTGTCTCTGAATGCGCAAAGTCTTGGAAACAAGATGGATGACCTGCAGGCACTATTAGCAGAGATGAGTATGGACATAACTGCAGTAACTGAGACTTGGGCAACATCACACCATGACTGGGACCTTGCGATCCCTGGATATGAACTATGCAGGAAGGACAGGGTAGTCGGGAAGGGGTGGCAATTTATATCAGGGAGTGAATAACTTTCATGAGGGAGGAGCTGGAGGAAGGGGAGGTGGAGGCATTATGGGTTCAGTTAAGATCCAATAGAGGGAGAAAGGTGAGGTCGGGGGTGGTTTACAAACCACCCAACCAAGATAAGGAGAGGGACAGGGAACTGAGCTTACAAATATTGGAAGCTGTGGGGAAAGGAGAGATAGTAATTGTGGGGGACTTCAACCTGCCAAAGGTGGACTGGAGCATACCCTTCACAACATGTACCAGAAGTCAGGTGATTCTGAAAGGACTGCAGAGTGGGTTCGTGACTCAGAGCATCACTGAAGCAACAAGAGCTGAGGCAATTCTTGATCTGGTGCTCACAAATGGGTAGCATGCACAGGAAATAATGGTCAGGGAGCCACTGGGTGGAAGTGACCATTGCACAATGTGGTTCCAGTTGGATATGAGCAGGGAAAGCATCTCAACTAAGACCAGAATCTTGGATTTCAGGAGGGCGGACTTCAAGAAAATGGGTGAGGTGCTAAGCAGCCATCTGGTGGGCATCAAAGCAGATATGGGTGTGGACCAAAGGTGGTCCATCATTAAGGAAGGAATACTGGTTGTCACAGACGAGTGCATTAGGCTTAGGGGTAAGAATACATGGGCCAAAGCACCCAGCTGGTTCAGTTCTGAGGTTGCCCAGGCAGTAAGGGAAAAGAGGTTGGCCCATAGAAAATTCAGGAAGACCAAAAGAGAGGTGGGTAGGGAAAATTATCTAAGGTTGGCTAGTGAGGCAAGTAAGGACGTCCGGTGAGCAAAGGCACAGAAGGAGCTGCAGATAACTGAAGGAATTAAGAAGGGGAGAAGGCTTTCTTTCACTATATAAGTGAGAAAGGGACAAGAAGGAAGGGATTGTTATGCTTAAGAAAGGGGTGGAGTGGGTGGAGGATAATGGGGAAAAGTAGAGATACTAAATGAATATTTCTGTTCCATCTTCACCAGGGAGAAGGACAGACCAGTGCCTTCAGGAGGGAAAAGAGGAGCAGGGAGAGAGGAGAACACAGATGTAGTGATAGAGAAGGATAGTGTGAGGGAGGGGCTGCTGGCATTGAAAGTGGACAAATCACCAGGCCCGGACAGAGTACATCCAAGGGTACTAAAGGAACTAGCTGAGGAGCTGGCAGGGCCACTGGCAGACCTATTTAATAGTTCACTAGAGTCTGGCATGGTATCACAGGACTGGAAAACAGCACATATAGTGCCCCTCCACAAAAGGATGACCCAGAGAATTACAGTCAATCTGACCTACATTGTGGGCATGCTCATGAAGACCATACTTATGGAAAGGTTAGTGAAATATCTATAGGACCATGGTCTCCAGGATACAAGGCAGCATGGATTCATGGGGGGAGATTGTGTCAAATGAATCTGATTGACTTCTTTGATTGTGTCACTAAGGCAGTAGACAGGGGCCAAGTGGTAGACATCCTCTATCTTGATTTCAGCAAAAGGTTGATCAGGAATTTGGTGGATCTTGAGATTGGGGAAATGATGGCCAGATGGGTGGAAAACTTGCTGAGGGACAGAACCCAGAGGGTGGTCTTGAGGGGAGAGTTATCCGATACCAGAGAGGTAACCAGTGGGGTGCCACAGGGCTCTGTGCTGGGGCCAGTGTTGTTCAATGTCTTCATCAATGACATTGAGGATGGCATTAAGGGCAAAATGTGTCTATTCATGGATGACGCCAAGCTCTGCTGAAGAGTGGACACAGCTGAAGGGATACAGGACATACAGGAAGATCTGGAATAGCTGGGGAGGTGGTCCATGATCCAGCAGCTTGGCTTCAATGCCAAGAAATGCAAAGTTATGCATATTGGAGCCAAGAATCCCAGGACAGAATACTACCTGGGTGGAGTCCGAGTATCTATATCAGAGGAGGAGGACAAGGACCTGGGAATGATGATCACTAATGACCTGAAGCACTCCACACAGTGCCAGAAAGCAGCAGCAAAGGCAAACAAGATGCTGGGATGCATATCTAGGGGGATCAGTAGTAGGAGAGAGAAGGTTATACTGCTCTTGTACAGGTCACTGGTAAGGCCGCATCTAAAGTATGGAGTTCAGTACTGGTGCCCACGCCTCAAAAAGGACATTAACCTGCTGGAGAAGGTCCAAAGGAGGGCTACAAAGATAATAGTGGGTCAGCAGGGTAAGGTATACGAGGAGAGGTTGAGGGCACTGAACATGTACTGCCTGGAAGACAGAAGAGAGAGAGAGAGAGAGAGAGAGAACATGATTGAAACCTTCAAGTACTTGAAAGGGATAGATAAGATTGATAAGGAGAGTCTCTTTAAGCTGAGTTGCAAACATAACACTAGGGGCCACAGTCTTAAGCTGAAGGGTGGGAGGTTTAGGAGGGAGGTCAGGAAGCACTTCTTCACAGATAGGGTAGTGAACACTTGGAATGCACTGCCGGAAGAGGTCATCTTGTTGAAGACAGTGGGCAGCTTTAAGAGAGGCTGGGATAGGCATAGGGGGAAAGTAAGGATCATGGGGTGGGAGGATGGGAGGAATAGGGAAGGAGGGCAGGGACATTAGCTCAAGCTGTGGACTCTGCAATACGAGCAGACTTGATAGACCAAATGGCTTTCTTCTGCTGGCTTCTTCACATATTCGTATGTTCGTATGTACTGGCAACTATTGAGCTCTGACCCTTGACATGATTTCACTCTCCCCATAGGCTCTGCTGACAAACTATGCTTGGTAGGGTAAGAGATGGCAAATGTTCCTGATGTGTTCTTTGTGTGTATAAAAGCAACAAATAAATTATATGTTCTTTGATACTTTAGCAAGACTCGAACTTTATGTTTTGAGTAACCCTCACACAGTACTTACTCTGCTTGTAGAGAGGCCCACCAACTTTCTGTGTTTTGGTGTGCTTTGACCTTTGTATGGTTTACCCTGGTTGGAACACCTAAGTACCTGTGAGCACCATGCCATTCTTGCCTGTTGCTGACACATCTAAAGTAAATGTTTACTCCACCACTCTTGTTTAGCTTTACAGACATATAGTGGCACTTTATCTGTTCTGGGGGCTTTGTTTCCCTTCACACTCTCAATAGCTTCTGCTAGTTCTTCTGGAACTATTGCACGGGATATTACCTCATCTAATTCTGTATCCCCTAATTCATTAACTTCAATGTAAAAAAATATCTTCACAATAAAAATCTCCCATTAGTAGAATACCTGTGTCAGGTGCAGATATCAGTGCAGATTTAATTTGATCCATAATGTTATCTCAAACATTATCGGTATAGCAATCAGTTTTTAGTGGGGGAACATAACAGTTGCCTTCTAATAATTCTGTTCCATTCCGAACCAATTTTAAAGAGCACTTTTCTCTGTGCTTCTAATAAATAAGATGAAGTTCCCTTACCTCCATGGGAGCTCCTCTGTGACACTTTGATCATTTTCCATATTGCCCCCCAAGGAAGGGAAGGGATAATAGTTTTCCCCTGAGGGGCTAGCCACGTGATCCCTTCTACTTCCTTATTATCACCAGCTCTGTTCCCATACTCCAACAGTTCGTGATGTTAGTATAGGGATAGTGTGGAGGCACACTCCATTCATGTCTATGGAGTGTGTTTTACAAACTGATTTTCTGGCCATTTAACTGGACATTTGGCAAAACTAGAGCCCGGGTACAACTTACAAGGACTTTGATTTCACCAAATGTCCAGTTAAATGGCCAGAAAATGAGTTTGTACATCACACTGCATAGATTTGAATGAAGCACACCTCACAATCTCTGTACACTGACATCACAAAACAGAGCATGGGGTGAAGCAAGACATAAGGAAGTGAACAGGATCACTCAGCTAGCCCCTTGGGAGCAAATTATGATCCCTTCCCTTCCTGGGGGGTAGTAAAGAAAATTATCAAAGTGCCACAGAGAGCTCCACCTAGTAAGGGGCTCTCACTTAATTTGTGAAACAAAAATTCTCGAGAAAGGTTCTCTTTAATAAAATGAGGGATTCAGAAGCTATTACTTTTTCCTTAATTGAGAGATCCTTCATATTTCTTACCAGAGTCACTAACCCCCCGATGGTATCCCTTGTCTTTTATCTTTTGACTGCTTTACTTGATATGGGTTCCATGTCAAAATGGCGAATGCGGAACGGCAACCGGTAAAACAGCTCAAGGATAATGCTGAATGACAAATTCAGTGACACAGCCCCCTGCACCCACATCCCTTACTAAATATACTAACTCCGGGGGGGGCCAAAATCGGGGAGGGGGTACAAAGACATTGCTGAATTTGTCATTGAGCATTTCCCTTGAGCTGTTTTAGCAGTTGCTGTTTTTGAGCTACCATCTTCACGGGCTACCCTTGATACACATTCATATCCCTCCAACCACAAGTCGTCAACAGATCAAGTTTCCTGAAGAAAAATTTACATATTTCTTCACAGTTAATCATTTTACTAGCATATATGTTTTCTTATGTATCAATTAACATATTTTTTAATTGGTAGCATGAGGAGACACACCTGGGAGTGCAGTACAAAGCTAGAAAGAGGAACTTAGTAGATGGATGGAATAGCCAGCACCTGCCAACAGACACAGCTTCAAAAGTACCAGTATCGGTGTATATATATATATATAGTCCCAATATTTTAGTACACTGCTTAAAAGAAAGAAAGAAAGAGGACCAACCTTGTTCGTAGTTTCAATAAGGTACTTCACTTTATTCAAGTGCATCCAGTGTACAACATACAAGGCTTCTTCACAGTTCCTCCCCCTCCACTCAGGACCAGAAAATGTAGTACACCTCTCATCATCTGCCAGCAGTGTACTAAAATATTGGGACATATATATATATCAGCAATGGTACTTTTGAAGAAGTGTCTTTTTGCAGGTGCCAGCTATTCCAGCCATCTACTGATAAATTTATAATAAAACTTTCACAGTCTTCCTCTCTAAAGAGTGTTTTAGCCCCTGCTACACTCCAGTAGTGGATAATACACTGTTCAGGATCTTCCCCACCATTTTTAACCTCTCTAGACAATTATATACTGGGAATTGATTGCCACTCTTATAATGTTCTTATTGTCAATTATTACTAACACCAATCAGGGAGTCATATATGTTTCTTAACTGCAGATCTGCCCCAGCTGTTTTTAAAATTTCTGAAATTGATGGCAAAAAATAAATTTCTAGGCCATGGATATGGTATACTACCCACACTTCTGCCAGAATTCCTTTCCCCTTTAAGACTTGCCGGAAGGTCTTCAAGCTGGCTTCTCACACCCAACTGGGTGGTATCCTCCTCGACACTGCCCCGTGATGTCAGATCTTCCTTTCCACTGGAAGAGACAGATTCCCTCCATAGTGCTCTGCGTTTGTGAAGGTCCCATTGTTCTTCTTCACAAAATACTTTGGTCTTCAAGCTGCTTTGTGGTTTTCACCATTTTGGCATGGATTCAGCTGTTTCTAAGTCGGTGTCACATTATAAACTTTGTCCATGCGGGCAGAAAATGTCATGTACGAACCCTCACACCATGTGCATTCACTGCCTGGGCCAGGAACATGACTCCCAGGCTTGAGACCTATGCCGCACTCTACCGGTAAGTGCAACTTTTGCTTTGATGTCCAGATGAGCTGGATCCTCCCATTCAGTCCAAGGACACCTGTCAGGCGGTCTCCGTGACTGCGGGATCCACCTAACAGTTAGCGGCTTTCAAGGAAGCTGCAGCCCAGTCTGTGGCAGGCTCTTCTTTGGTGTCTGTGCTGGTTCCACTGGGTTTTAGCACCTCTTTCACTGGGGCATTCCAGGACGTATGCCAGTCCCATTCTACCCTTGGGAAGGGCCCTTCCCATGGGTCTAAATCTTCCAAGAAGCACTCCAAGGTAAAAGCTAAGAAGTCCTGTTGCAGGTACCCACATATAATGCCATAAGCATTAAGAGCACAATCAAAAAAAGGCAAGGGCAAAAGAGGCAACAAAGGAAAAGGATGAAGGCTGTAAATGCCACAACCCCTCACACAACAGAAAAGGCAGGTAAACATAAACTGGAGAACTGAACTAAAACCAAACATAAAACCTTATACCTTAATGTATATATAAAGAACTCCCTGTCTGTGACAAGTTTTGAGTAAGGCACAGATAGAAAGAACACGTATCAGCCAGGAACACACTGCTTCACCACAGAACAACATGCTGGCACAAAATACTGTGAAATCCACACGCTTTAAAATCCATGGTGCTTCTAGCACTCACACCCTAAAGCCCACAAGCATTTTCCATCACCCATTTTTATCCTCCCACTTTATGGTATACCGACAATGAGCACTCTTGGGCCTCGGAAACCCATGCTCCCGCTTCTTTGACTTGCATTGACAAGTCGGCTTTGGTCAATGCTTCGGTCCAGGCTGTGAGCTTCACTGTGTCCCTGTCCGGCCTGCCAACTGACATGCGAGCTAACCAGGCTGTTGAGATTTTCTTCGACCCGGTCAACCTTTTGTCACAGGATGAGGGGAATACTTCCCTCTTCAGTACTCCGGTTCTGCCTCTCTAGTCCCAGGACAACAGCATTCCTAGGCAAAAAAGCCACATGGACATTGAAAATATATCTGAAAATAAAGATTTATTGTTACAAATGGCAACACAGGCACATAGTAGGCACTTGCCTGTGTTGCTATTTGCCACAATAAATATTTATTTTCTGATATATTTTGTTTGTACATGTGGCTTTTTTGGCTTAGAGTGCTGTTGTCCTTGGGAGTGTATTGAGTTGGGCTGGCTGACCTCAACAGCATCTACCTCGCACTGCTGTTTGTGGTAAGCTGACATTTAGAAGCTCTCCACTCCCAGGGTGGGTTGGATCAGCTTGCTGAGCTGGATTCTAATCCTTGGTACCCCAAGTTTTTGGGGTATCCTAAGCATCCCTCAGTGGTTCCTGCCTCCCTTCACCATCCAGTCTGGGTGGTTGAAGTTGAGGTCCTGCAGCTCGAGGTCGAGTAGATCTCCATGGAACCACTGGTTTTGGTCTCGGCACTCGGGAAAGCAGCACCACCACTATTCCTCCTCTTCCTTCTCATCTGGGGAGGATCGGCTCTGCTGCAAGTTGTGGCGGTGCTGTGAGTAGCTCATGTGGCAGCAGCTCCTTTTGGGTGCTGGGCACAAGCCAATGTCAGCTCCAACCCTGGCATTCCCACGGATGCTGCCACCTCAGCCCTAACATGTTCTGGCTCAGCCACTCCCAGCCTCTCCACCCATTTGGGTGGAACCCCCACAACTTCAGCCAAAGGAGGGCCCCCCTCCTAAAGACACCCATACTGCCCCCAGGCTTTCTCAATGGCTGTTGGTTATAGTCACTCAGGCTGATGAGCCCTGTAGGGTTAGCAGGGACTCATGGGATCACCCAGTCTTCAATGAATCCTTGGAACTGGAGTCTTACTCCATGCATTCCTGTCCTATTGACCTGGAGTCGAGGGAGGATTTGTCGATGGATCATGACCCTCCCTCCTTCGGGGCCATGCTCTACCTGATTTCACAGGCTATGGGGATCCAGCTGGAGCCTGAAATGGGCTAAGTATCCCCATACCGAAATCCTGGAACAGGACGACTCAACTGGATTTGCCTTCCTAGTGGCTAAAGCCATTCTTTGGCCAGCACTGGAGCTCTGGTGATGTCCAGCTTCCTGTCCCATGTCATCTGCCCATATGGCCCATAATTATGTGGTTTCTATGGGTTCCCACTCTGGGTTTACCAAACACCCTTCAGCCAAAGGCTTAGTTGCTGATTCGGTATTCAGGTGGACAGGCAAAGTCAGAGATATAAACAAGCCTTCCTAGAAGGAATCCAGGAAATTGGATCATGCAGCCAAGAAAGTATATGCGGCTTTAGCTCTTGGCCTTAGGCAGGCTAGTTCAGCCTTAATGATGGCCCACTTTGCTCATGCCTTGTTGGGCACCTTCGACCAGGTGCTCCCTCGGCTCCCAGCTGACCTTCAGATGATGGTCAGGCAAGTCTGGGACCAAGGCCATGTTGTGGCTAAGCAGCAGCTCCAGACAGCCATGGACAGTGGCAACTCCTGTGCCAGGTCCGTGGCCACAGCTATAGCTATGTGCCCCAGGGTTTGGCTGAGGATTTCAACCTTCATGGCAGATACCTAGCACAAGTTGGCAGATGTTCCCTTCTTGGGTACTGACTTGTTCAGGCCAAGGGTGGAGTGTCATCTCAACAGGACTGAGAAATCCAGTGCCATCCTATTCTCTGTCATCTCTGCCCAAAAGGATGTCAATGCCTCTAAACCCCAGAAAAAGTCATTTCAGCCCTATTCTGCCCCTACGGCCAAGTCATCCCAGCCACTGGCTGGGCACCAGTGGGCCTGGCATCCCAGACCTAAGTCTGTTGCTTCTGTTGTCCAGAAGCCTGGTGGGTGAGGCCCAGCCATGTCCTCCACTGGCCCTGCCTCTGCCTCCAAGCCTGCCCAGTGATGGGTCAAGGGGGTGCCCCTTCCCTGCCCATCCTGTCTCCCCTGGGGCTCCTCCAGCATGAAGTGGTGGTTTGTGTTTCGGACCCACCAGCTAATCCAGGGTTTCTCTCCATATACTTTCTGGTTCCAAAATGGACAGGGGGCTGGCACCCCATCTTAGATCTGCATGACCTGAACAAATTTCTGCGGTCATGCACCTTCAGGATGGTTTCTCTGATCCAGCTCATCCCACTCCTGGAGTAGGACATATGGTTCTGTTTCTTGGACCCCCAGGATGACTTCTTTCATGTCCCCATCCATCCATTCCTCTGGTTCTGTGCAGAAGGGACCCTCTATGAGTTCTAAGCCCTGCCCTTTGGCATATCCTCAGCCCCCAGGGACTTAACCAAATGTATAGTAGTGGTGGCAGCCTTCATGAGGTGCTGAGGGATCCTGAAGTACCCTTACATGTATGATTGGTTGATTGCAGGCCTCTGCAAGGCAGAGGTGTAGCGGTCCAGGGACCTGGCCCTCCAGACCTGCTTAAGCTTTGGCCTCCTGGTGAATGAGGCCAAGTCGGAACTCGCAGGTGTTTCACTTCTCTGGGGCGGAGTTTGACTCTTGAAGAGCCCGAGCCCAACTCCTGGTAGACAGAGTGAAGGAACTTTCCTACGTTGCCTGATCATTTCATGTTGTGCAATTGCATTCTGCCAGGGACTTCGTGTGCCTCCTGGGCTACATGGTTGCCTGCACCAGTGTGGTTCATTGGGCCCGCTGGAGAATGCACCCCCTGCAGTGGAGGCTGTCCCGTCAGTGATCACAGCATCAAGGCCACCTTGACCAAGTGATGAGAGTGACCCAACAGATGTGGGATGCCAGCTAGTGATGGTTGGTCCCATTTTTCTGCCCAGAGCTGACAGTCACTCTCACGACCAACACCTCCCTGATGGGCTGGGGTGCCCAGCTTGGGGAACATAGGGTCCATGGCCTCTAGCCCCCCCAGGAGTCCAGGTGTCACATCAACCTGCTGGAGCTTTGAACTGTTCACCTGGCTCTGACAGCCTTTGCTCCACATCTCCTGGGTCAAGTCATCCAAGTCCAGATGGACAACATGACGACCACGTACTACCTCATCAAGCAAAGGGGACGCATTCCCTACCTCTTTGCTGGAAAGCTTTCTGCATCTGGACCCTTATGCTCAGCCTCAAGGCCGACCTGCTGGCTATTCATGTGGCCAGAGTGACCAATTGGCTGGCGTATGCCCTTAGCTGAGGGGGCAAGGCATCTCATGAATGGTCCCTTCATCAGGAGGTAGTGGACCATATGTTCTTCCAGTGGGGCACCCCTCAGGAGGCTCTGTTTGCCTCCCAGGAGAACACCAAGCTGAGGTTGTTTTGTGCCCTCCTCCCTCAGTGGGATATGCTGCAGGGGGATGCCTTCTTGAGGCCCTGGACCCTGGGCCCCCTTTATGCCTCCCATCCTTTTCCTCTGATCCACAAGGTTCTGATCAAAGCTTGAAGGGACAAGGCACAGATGATACTGGTGACTATGGACTGGTCATGCCAGATCTTCCTGGACATAAGTCTCCACCAATCATTCACACTATTGGGATCTGTGTCGGAGGCACCAGGACCCATCGGGAGCAAACTTTTTGCTGGAGGGTCGGCAGAGATGGCGGCGCGCGAGGCATGCAGCTTTCCTTGAGCCTTAGCTTGCGCTGTAATGACTATCTCAGCGTTGACCCTCCAACCGCCTCAGTTCCTTTTTTTCCTTGCCTACAATAGCTCAGTGACGACGTCACTCGCCCGCCGGGAGTCAAACTTCAAACTAGCAGCATAGTTTTCAGTTTTGTTATTTTGTAGTATTATCTTGATACAGTATTGCTTAGTCTTATTTTAAAAATAAAGAAGTCTCAGCCTACTTTGACGGAGTCGACCATGAGTAGGTCAGGTGACAGTAGGGAGACTTCATATGAAAGCTGTTCAGCTAGTCGGGCTGGGTCCAGTCCTCCACCTTCTCCGAAGGGGGGGTCTGACAACGGTCAGTCCAATGCCCGGGGGGATGGGCAGTCCCCGCGGAAGCATAAAAATAAATGGTTGCATTCTCGGCACCGTTCGAGCTCTTCTTCAGCCCACAGGTCTAAAAGAGAAGGCATCACTCCAAGGTCAGCCTCTGATATGTCTTGCGCGTAGATGTTCGGTTATCAGGGGATGGTGCGGCCTCCTCCTTCGGAGTCGCCAACCTCTGCTTCTGGTAGCTAACGGAGCCACATCAAGTCCTACCCCGCCGCAGGTAGGTCTTCAGATGAGCAGTTTCATCAGTGGGCCGCTTATGGAGCAATGGGCTCGAGGTTAGTTCAGCTACCTGGCTTGGTCACTGTGGGCTGGGCTCATTGAGAGACCAGGTAGGCTGTTGGATTTTCCTGGTCATGTGGCACCTTCTTGGTGCTGTCGACTCAGCTTAGGTGTTCCCTCTCACATGGCTGCGGACAGGGGCCACACCGATGCCCTTATCTCCTGCTCTTCTTCCTTCAAAACCTGTTTTTGAGTCTTGGGGTGTTTTCGGCGTCCTCAGTGCCGTGCAGCACCTCGGCGCTGTCTTCGGCGCCGTCATTGGCACTGTGCGGCTTCTCGGCAGAGCTTGGTCCCTCTGCATCGTTTTCGGTGCCACGTGGTCCCTCGGCGTCGTTCTCGGCGCCGTGCGCCTCCTCGGCACCTGGGGCTCTTGGGGCTCCCTCTGCCTTTCAGGACTCCTCTTTTCACTCGTTTCCTTCTTCCCTCTCTTCTGATTTTCATTCCTTTCCAGTCCATACAGTCCCTCCTGGACTGTCAGGAGATGACATTGAGCCTGACCCAGACCTTCGGTTGGATGATGAAGTGGACGAAGCAGGATTTATCACTGCTACAGAGCCTGTGGTCGAGGACCTGTCATTTAAGTCTCTGCTGAAGAATCTGAGTTCCACTCTTTCTCTCCAGACTACAGACATCGATCCTGGGAAATTGTTAAGACTCCAATACCTTCATGTTCCGGAGATCCCTACGGATTTGACTCCTCCGGTTCAGCCTTCCTTCGAGACGCTGTCTCAAATGGTATGGAATAATCCTGCTCTCACCCCTTCGTGGCTAAATCCATAGATAGGAAATATTCAGCCCCCAAGGATTGTCCCATTTGGCATCTCAAGCCTTTATGGATCCTGTTGTAGTCCTGGCAGAGAATGATAAGATCGTTCTTCCTCAAACTACTACAGCTCGACCCGATTAACAAAGAATCTCATAAGATAGACACCTTAGGTAGAGAGAGTCTTTGCTGCTTCTACCCTAAGTATGCGTGCATGCCACTACCAGGGCTATTTCTCACAGTATGAGTATATCCTGTGGCACTCTATCAAGCAGATGGTTGAAGCTCTTCCGAGTCAGATGCAAACCAGAGCTTCTTCAAACCATTACCAGAGGTATCGAATCTAACAACCAGCAGGTTAAAGCAGCCATGGATGCTTTTGACACTGCTTCCCATTCAGCAGCTGCTGGTATTTGCACCCACAGTCATTCCTGGCTGCGTACTTTGGGTTTCACGAATGACGCACACAGCAGGTAATGGCATTGCCCTTTGATGGTGTGTATCTTTTTGGTCCTCAGGTAGAGCAAGCTCTAGAAGCTACTCAAAAGACTAGGTCAGCCATTAAGTTGGCTCGACCCCCTCCTGCCCTCCTCGAGGGCATGTCAATAAACGTCAGTTTCATAATCATCAGTCCTTTTCGAGGCAGAGGCAGAGGAGGTTTCTAGCAAAACCAACCTGCCCAACCTCAAAGAAGATGCAACAGAAAGCATTAGGCCCAAAGCGCCAAGCGCTACCTTATGAATGGCTGGCCCAAGTCCCATCTCAGCTGCCCGAGGTGGACTTTTCCTCTCTGGTAGGAGGTCGTCTGATGCACTTCTACAACCAGTGGAAGTCCATAACCTCAGACAGATGGCTCCTTCGGATAATTCACGAGGGGTATTCACTCAATCTTCTGGAGACCCCTCCGGATCATCCTCCCAAATGGCAGCCCAGGCTGTCAACCCTTCAGTCAGACCTTTCGCCACGCCGAGATTCAGGGCCTTCTCAACAACAGGGCAGTAGAAGTGGTGCCGCTGCATCAACGGAACACGGGTTTCTACTCCCATTACTTTCTGGTTCCGAAGAAGTCTGGGGGTATGCGCCCCATTCTGGATCTCAGAAAGCTAAACAAATTTCCCCCCAAGGAGAAATTCAAAATGATTTCGCTGGGGACCCTGTTACCTTTGCTTCATCAACACGACTGGCTAGCCTCCCTAGACATGCAGGATGCTTACCAGCACATTCCTATTCACCCGAGGCACCACAAATTCCTGAGGTTTGTGGCTGTGGGACAGCATTATCAGTTTAGAGTCCTGCCCTTTGGGCTATCCTCGGCACCGTGGGGTTTTACAAAGTGTTGTGCAGTTCTCGCAGCGCACCTCAGAAAGGTCAGGATACAGGTGTTCCCTTATCTGGATGATTGGCTTCTAGCAAGCCCTTCCAGGCAAGGGACCCTGGATGCCATAGATACGGCTTCTCGCCTCCTTACATCCATGGGAGTTCTGCTGAACCTCAAGAAGTCGCAACTGCAGCCCTCCCAGAGGCTCCTCTTTATAGGGACTCTTCTGGACACCTCCTGTGCGAAGGCTTTTCTTCCGGAAGACAGAAGGAACGATATCCTTCAAATGACCTGTCACATCGGGGAGAACACCTCAGTTACAGCTCTCTCGATGCAACAGATGCTAGGTCTCATGGCTTCCTCAGTGTTCACTGTACCCCTAGCATGTCTGCACATGAGACCCACTCAGTGGATGCTCAGTACTCAGTGGTCCCCAACCACTCACCCGCAGTCCTATCTCATCAAGGTGACAGAACCTTTAAAGCGGTCACTCACCTGGTGGTCTCAAGAGGGCAATCTCCTGGAAGGATATCCCTTTGCTCCTCTGGACCATCAGATCTCCATTACCACGGACGCATCCCTGATGGGGTGGGGAGCTCACTGTCAGGCTCTCCACACTCAAGGTGCGTGGACTCAAGTCGAGTCCCAGCTTCACATAAACGTCCTAGAAATAAGAGTCGTCCTTTATGCAGTCCGAGCATTGAAAGACATTCTGTGTCACAAGAACATTCTCCTTCAAACGGACAACAAAGCAGTGATGTATTACATCAACAAGCAGGGCGGTGCTCATTCTTATCCCTTATGCAGGGAAGCAATGAGGGTATGGGAATGGTGCTTGGAGCACAAGGCTCTAATTCAAGCAATCTACCTGCCAGGTATTCAGAACGAACTGGCAGACCGTCTCAGCAGAACAGAGACAGACCCTCACAAGTGGTCTCTCGACTCAACCATAGTTCAGTCACTATTCGAAGAGTGGGGAACTCCAGACCTGGACCTTTTTGCATCCCCACTCAATGCAAAACTGCCTCTCTTCTGCTCCAGAAATCCAGGGCCTGGCATTTTCTGTCAGGATGCGTTCAGGCTGAGGTGGACAAAGCGCTTTCTTTACGCCTTTCCACCTCTTCCTCTAATTCAGAGAGTACTCCTCAAGTTCGAATCCCAGGGGGACAAGATGATTCCCATTGCTCCCTTTTGGCCTCGGCAGCTGTGGTTTCCACTACTCAACAATATGTCGGCAGTTCCTCCGAGACCACTTCCCCTACAGATGAACCTTTTGACTCAGGGGCCTGTGGTCCATCCCAACCTGAGATCGCTTCACCTTCACGCTTGGCTCCTGAAGAGGTAGAAGTAAACCGGTTCAGTGTGTCTCAAAGAGTTTCAGATATTCTTCTGGCTGCACAAAAACCAGCCACTAGGAAAACTTACACAGCCAAATGGAAGCGTTTCTCACTCTGGTGTGCAAAGTCCTCTTTGAATCCTTTTTCCTGCCCACCAGATAAAGTTCTGGAGTACCTCTTAGACCTCTCAAATTCAGGCCTACAGTTCTCTACAGTCAAAGTTCACCTTAGTGCCATTTCAGCATATCATGAGCCGATTTTTTCCTTATCTCTGGCTCAGTTACCTGTGGTTAAGAGATTTCTTAAAGGAATTCTGCATACCAGACCTCCTACAAGACGTCCAGTTGCAGCCTGGGACATCAATCTTGTGCTAGATATGCTCACTCGGAAACCTTTCGAACCTCTGGCTACCTGTGAGCTAAAATTTCTCACCTGGAAGACTGCCTTCCTAGTGACCATTACCTCAGCCCGCAGGGTCTCTGAAATACATGCCCTAGTCACAGACCCTCCGTATACTGTGTTCCATAGGGACAAAGTAGTTCTTCATACTCATCCTAAATTTCTTCCTAAGTTTGTGCTAGAATTTCATCTAAACCAACCTTTGGTCCTTCCCTCTTACTTTGCGAACTTCCAAAATGAAGGAGAGTGTTCTCTTCATTCTTTGGATGTTAAGAGGGCCTTGCGTTTCTATCTGGATAGAACCAAGGACTTTCACAAAGCCCAACAACTGTTCATTTCCTTCAACGAGACCCGGCTGGGTCAACCTGTCGCTATCAGATGTATCTTAGCATGGCTAGTGGCATGCCTTCGCCACTGCTATTCCATGGCGCAGGTTAAGTTGGAGGGTAGGGTTTACGCCACCTACTTGAAGCGGCCACGCATCCTAGTGGAAATTCGAATGTGCCCATTGCAGATATTTCCAACGCCACCTGGAGCTCAGTGCATACTTTTGTTAAACATTATGCACTAGATGTCCATCAGACGATATTCTTCCTTTGGCAGAGCTTCATCCTTAATAGACTTCTGTCTTAGAAATGTGACTCTTGGTCTCTCCTGCTGCCCTCTCGGGGATTATTAGCTCAGTACTCTCCCAATAGTGTGAATGAGTGGTGGAGACTTATGTCCAGGAAGATATGAAAGTGCGTACCTACCGTAATTCTTGATCTTCTTGGACGAGTCTCCACCACTCATTCCACGCCCACCTCTCCGTCCCCCGAGTTCACCTCTGTTGTTGGTCTTCACTCCCTCAAATCTTTAGGCTGTGAAGACTTCTTTGTTGACCCTTCTTATACGGGTCGTCCGGACTATCTTATGTCCGGTTTCTAGGTTAGTCTACCCTTCTAGGTTAGTTAAGCTGCACCTCCTTGGTAAAAAAGGTACTGAGGCGGTTGGAGGGTCGACGCCGAGATAGTCATTACAGCGCGAGCTGAGGCTCGCTGTGCCGTGCCTCGTGGCGCCATCTCTGGCGCTGACTCTCCAGCAAAAAGTTTGCTCCTGATGGGTCCTGGTGCCTCCGGCGCAGATCCCAATAGTGTGAATGAGTGGTGGAGACTCGTCCAAGAAGATCAAGAATTACGGTAGGTACGTAATTTTCATTTCTGGTACCCCAGTCTCCTCAGCCTCATAAGCAGGCCTCTGTGGCATCTGCCACTTCACCCAGACCTGATCTTGTGCTGTTGGAGGAAAGTCCTCCAACTGGACCATCAATCCTTGCACCTAACAGCCTGGTTCCTGAGCGGCTAGAGTGCTAGGCTCTGGGTTTCTCTGATGAGGTCCTCCATGTAGTTGAAGCATCCCAGAAAGAGTTGACTTATCGATGCTATGTCTTCAAATGGAAGAGATTCTCCATTTGGTGCCAAGGCATGGAGCTTGACCCCTTGTCCTGTGCCATGGTGAGGATCCTCGATTACTTGTTGTCCCTCTCTCAGTTGGGCCTCAGTCGATGACATTCAGGGTGCACCTGACAGCCGTCTCTGTATACCAGGCATAGGCTGGTATGCCAATGGTGGTGTAGGAGAAGGTGGTCGGGTGTTTCTTTAAGGGCCCTGACCACATTTCCCTTCCAGTGCATGAACCACCACTTTCTTGGGAATTGTTGCTGGTGTTGGCAGTGCTCATGGGAAAACCATATGAACCGATGCACAGGTATGAGATGTCATACCTGTCTTGGAAGACTGCCTTTCTGGTGGCAGTCACGTCAGCCAGAAGAATCAGTGAGCTTCAGGCGCTCCCAGTGGAGTCTCCTTACCCAGCCTTCCACAAGGACAAGGTTATCCTTCACTCCAACCTGAAGTTCCTTCCAAAGGTGATCTCGGAGTTTCACCTTAACCAAGTGATCAATCTCCTGGTGTACTTCACTAATCACACCTCTGAGGCCGAGCACAGGCTCCATACTCTGGATCTGTGGCACATGCTTGCCTACTACTAGGAGCGCATGGCTGGAGTTTGGGCAAAGGTTCACCGGCTGTTGGTCACCTATGCTGAAGCCACATCTGGCAGACTGGCAGTAAAGCAGTCAATTGGCAGGTGGATACTCTCCTGCATTGACCTCTGCTATAGGTTGGCTGGTAGGGAGCCTCCCATAGAACTCAGGGCTCATTCCACCAGACATACTGCTGCCTCAGTGGCTGCTTCCAGGGATCTCACTAACCAGGAGATGTTCAAGGCTGCTACCTGGAAGTCAACACGTGACTTCACCTCCCTTCACCACATCAATCTTGCATCATGCTGGGATGCTGGTTTTCAGTCCTCAGTTCTCCAATCTCTGTTCCCTAAATTAGGGGTGTGAGCCTTGACCCTTCCTCCAGAAGAACTGCTAGGAGTCCGTCAGAAGTGTGAGTTGTTCACCATATCTACATCCCTAGAAAAACAAGTTACTCACCTGTAACTGTAGTTCTAGGAGTAGTGTATGGTCTACATCCACATAACCCACCTGACCTCCCCTGGCAAGTGGCACACTGGTCTGGCTTCCAGCGGGTCAGATCTGACATCACGGGGAGGTGCCGAGGAGGATACCACCCAGGTGGGTGGGAGGAGCCAGCTTAAAGACCTTCCGGCAAGTTTTAAAGGGGAAAGGGATTCTGCCAAAAGTGTGGATGTACACCATATGCCACTTCTAGAACTACAGTTACAGGCGAGTAACTTGTTTTTTTATGTAAAGTTTGGATTATTTATGTCAAAAATAACCTCCTGTTTTGGCTTATTATTATTTGTCTGTATTATCCTTCCCATTCATTGGCATATTTCTTGTTAAACCATTCCTATCCCATATTAAAACACCACACCTTTCCAATTTAATCACTTCCTTCAAGACTTCAGAAGCCAGTATACCATCTCTTATTGCCATTGATATTTGTCCATTTCTAGTAAAACCATTAGTACACCAGACCCATTGTATTCCTCCTCCTTTACCTAGCTTTATGCTTGTCATTTTTCTTATTGAATAACAGACTTCATAAAATGGGAAAAAAAGTCTGGAATCTTGACTGGCTGGAAGCCATTTTCAGACGTGTCCTTATCAGGAAATAACCTAACAACTGCCACTACTTGTGTCGACCAATGCACAGCACATGGGGAAATCAATCTGTGCCACCGCTCTCCCACTACACCTCCTCAGCGAGCATCTGATGGAACAGCTGCAGTGGGAGAGTGGTGGCAGCAACAGAGAAACAAGAAAAAAAAACAAACAGTCAGCGTATACAAGGTTCCCCATTCCCGCAGAAACTCCAAACATGTAATCATCTAAACCACTTACTTTCTTTTAGTGACTGCCCATTCATTCCATTACTCCCACTACTGAATAGTCT
Organism: Neoceratodus forsteri; assembly: GCA_016271365.2. NCBI lineage: Eukaryota > Metazoa > Chordata > Ceratodontiformes > Ceratodontidae > Neoceratodus > Neoceratodus forsteri. The sequence continues at coordinate 990,379,514 of CM057455.1, forward strand.
GGCCAGTACACATGGACTGTTTCTTTGATCTGTGGACTCCTTCGCATTCTTGCTTTCCTTTAAACGGTAGCCAAAACAACAGACAAGTACCTAGCACAAAATGCAATGCATTACTGCCACAAAAAAAAAAAAATGCAAAGACTTTATTTTATACTTCATTTCAACTCAGTACTGCCCCAGTGTATTGGGTATTATAATAGTGGAACATAACTGTAATAAATCATGCCAACTTCGTCTGCTTAAAAAATAGAAACTAAATTTAAAAGCAAAATGTTTTGCTTTGCTGAAAATTTGAAAACCTCTTTATACTGTTGGTTATGGACCATGCCAACTAAACTTAGCACCCAGTCTACATTGGTGGCTGGAATGCACTCAAATAGAGCATATACCATCTGTAGCTATGTGCACCCCAACGTCAGTCCATACCAGATGGCATCCACAACCCCGACCCACCACTGATGCAGAGCCATGCGTAGGGGGCTGCGTTGGGGGGGTGCTGGTCAGATGCCTGTGCTGGACTACCAGTGGTACCCTGCTTGCCCAGGGTGCAGGGGACGATGGGATACAGCAGTTCCCTAAGAACTGCCATATCCCTGTTGCAGTGCTGAGGAAATGTTAGATTTTTCTAAACATTGACAGTTGGTGCCGGTACTGCTCTCAGCCAATAGTGAAGGCTTCTTAGGGCTGGAGGTTGATCTGATCTGTTACTGGGAGTGCGGATGTGATAAGGCAGAGAGGGATGCATAGCCAGTAATGCAGCCCTTAGGGCTGCTTAGCCTCTGCCATCTCCACCAACTGGACATACTGAGGATCTTTTGCTGAGGATGTGACGCAAGCTGACAACCACACTGTCCCAGCTGCCTGCCCGCATTGCCACATGCATGGACCAGTATCGGTTGCACATCCAGCTTTTTGTATACCATAGAGTGCCCCACTGGTGTGCTTTGTGCACATTGGGGTACTCTGCAACAGAAGAATAAACATAGAAACATAGAAACATAGATTTTGATGGCAGATAAGGACCGCTTGGCCCACCCAGTCTGCCCATTTCCCTACCTATTGGATAAGCTGCAGATCCTAGTTAACCAGCAGCCTACTTCTTCCTACCCCAACCCCCTAGAATTGCCTTATGACTGTCCCATGCATGCTTGAATTCCACCACTGTTTTTGACTCCACAACCTCCTCTGGAAGGCCATTCCATGCGTCCACAACCCTCTCTGTGAAAAAATACTTCCTTAAATTACCTCTGAGCCGCCCCCTTCTATCTTCAAATTGTGCCCCCTTGTTCTTGCACACCTCTTTTTTTGAAAGATGCTACCCTCTTGGACTTTGTTGATTCCCTTGAGATCCTTGAAAGTTTCTATCATGTCCCCTCTCTCTCCTTTCCTTGAGGCTAGCCATATTCAGCTCATAAGTCTCTCTTCATATGTTTTCCGATTGCAGGCCCTGCACCATTTTAGTATGCCCTCCTCTGGACAGCCTCCATCCTGTCTATATCCTTGTGGAGATTGGGTCTCCAGAACTGCACGCAGTACTCCAGATGGGGTCTCACCAACTGTCTGTACAGAGGGATAATAACTTCCTGTTTTCTGCTGGTGATGCCTCTCCCTATGCATCCCAGTATCCCCCCAGCCCTCCTTGCTGCCCTCTCACATTGTTTGCCCACCTTTAGGTCATCTGATATGACTACCCCAGGTCCCTTTCCATTTTTGTTGTTGTTAGTATCTCACCCCCCATTGTGTACTCTTCCCCTGGGTTTTTGTTTCCCAGGTGCATTACCTTGCACTTCTTAGCATTGAATCTAAGCTGCCATACATTTGACCATTCCTCTAACCTTGCCAAGTCCCTTCTCAACCTTTCCACCCCACCTTGTGCATCAACTCTGTTGCAGATCTTACTGTCATCTGCAAAGAGACATACTTTCCTTCAGTCCCTCTGCAATATAAAGCTTATAAAGACATTGAAGAGGACCGGTCCTAATACTGAACCTGTGGTACCCCACTAGTAACCTCTTCTTCAGAGTGGACTCCATTTACTATTACTCTCTGTGTCCTATTCTAGCCAATTCTTTACCCAGGCTGTCATCTTGGGACCCACTCCCGGCTGGCTAACTTGTATATTAATATTTTGTGTGGGACTGTGTCAAATGCCTTGCTAAAAGTCTAGGTGAGCCATGTCACAGCCCCTCCCTGATCTACTACTTTGGTCACCAGTCAAAGAAATCTATCAGATTTGTCTGGCATGACCTTCCCGCTGTGAATCCATGCTGCCTTGGGTCCTGAGCCCCTCTGGCCTCTAGATACTCAACAATTCTTTCCTTCAGAAGTGATTCCATCATTTTCCCTACCACTGAGGTTAAACTAACAGGTCTGTAGTTTTCTGCTTCTGCCTTGCTCCCACTTTTATGAAGGGGAATCACATCTGCCCTTCTCCAGTCCTCGGGTACCACCCCATCCTCCCATGATTTGTTAAAGAGGGTAGTCAATAGTGTCACTAGTTCTACCCTTAGTTCTTTTAGATTCTGGGATGAATCCCATCAGGCCCCATTGCTTTGTCCACCTTCATTTTAAGGTTCTTTCAGAACCCTTCTTCTGTAAATGGGCTGGTATCAACTTCTGTATCCAGAGTGTTTCTACTGTTTGTTTTAGGTACCTCCCCACTTCCTTTGTAAATACTGAGCAAAAATATTTGTTTTGTATCTCTGCCTTTTCACAGTCACCTCTGCCCACCCTCCTCCTCTTTATTAAGCCTCATTAGCCCTCCTTGGTCTTCCTTCAGCTCCCTGATGTACCTATAAAGGGTTTATCCCCTTCTTAACAGAGTTGGCTATCTTTTCCTCGGTTTGGGCATTTGCTGTTCTGACTGCCTTCCCAGCTTCCTTTTGCTTTAACTGATACAGTTCCCCATCCTGCTCCTTCTGTGATTCCTTGTACTTCCTGAATGCTTTCTTTTTCTCTTGAACCTTCACTGCCACTTCCTTTGAGAACCATAGTGGTTTCTTACATCGTTTCGTTTTGTTAATTTGCTTCACACAAAGGCTTGTTACCTCTGTGATGGCAGTTTTTATTATTCCCCATTGTTCTTCCACCCCTCCTTCCTGCCCATTTGCTAGTGCATTCCTTAGGCACTCACCCATTTTGGCAAAGTCAGCCCTCCTAAAGTCCAGTACTTTTGCCTTTGTATGGCTTGACTCTATTGTTGTGTTTATTGTGAACCATACTGTTCGATGGTTGCTAGTTCCCAGATGGCTACCCACTTCTACATCTGTGATCCTCTCTTCATCTCCATTTGAGAGAACCAGGTCTAAGATTGCTCCCTCTCGAGTGGGCTCCAATACTAGTTGTCTAAGGCATGCCCCTTGTAGGGCATCTAGAATAACCCCACTCTTTGAAGTGGCTGCTGCAACTGCATTCCAGTTAACATCTGGCATATTCAGATCACCCATCAGCAATATCTCCCCTTTTTCTGCCATTCTAAGTATTCTTCCTATCATTTCCTTGTCCATTTCCTCCCCCTGAGAAGGGGGTCTGTATACAACCCCTGTGCGGATTGTGGTGCCATTGCCGGTCTCCAAATTTACCCACAGTGCTTCTTCTCCTCCCTGTTTTCCCTTTTGTTCTGTTGCCTTGATTTCTTCCCTTATGTAAAGAGCTACTCCTCCTCCTCTTTTACCCTCCCTGTCCCTCCTGTAGATAGTGTATCCTGGTATGTTTATGTCCCTGTCATGGTTTTGTGTGTACCATGTTTCTGTGACTGCCACGATATCCAGATGTTCCTCCTCCATCAAGGCCACTAATTCAGGAAGCTTGTTACTTAGACTACGGGCATTGGTACTCATTGCTCTCCATTTTCTGATGGCTTTACCTTCTTTTGCAGCATCCCCCACTGACCTGTCTACCTCGGTCTTCTTCTCATTTAGTACCCTGTTTTGTAGGAGAGGCTGGGATTTTCCTGCTGTTTATCAGTGCCTTCCCCTTGACTAGTTTAAAAGCTGCCATGAAAGCATTTAAACCGATTGCTCAAAGACTTGTTCCTTTCTGGACAGATGCAGACCATCCTGCCAGTATAGGGCTGGTGTCCCTCCAGGTGGAACCCCAGTCCCCAATGAAGCCAAACCCTGTGCCCCACACCATTTTTTCAACCATTCATTAAACTGCATGGTGCAAAGTACCCTCGTCTCACTCATGCCATTGACAGGCAGCACCTCAGAGAAGGAGATTGTGTGTGCCACTTGTCTTAGGCCCCTCCCCAATTCTACAAAGTCCTTCTGCACTGTTCTAATCTCATGATTAGCCAAGTCATTTGTCCCTAGGTGGACAATGACGTCCAGCTCAGATTCCTGTGCAGCTGTTCTCGTGATCCTGAGGATGCCCTGTCTCTCAAGCCATGGCACCAGGCAGGCACCTTACTTCAGTTTTCTGCTCCCCCAGTTCTGTCCCCCACAATTGAGTCCCCCACCAGGAGCTGCTTCCTTTCCTTGTGGTGTCCTCTGCCTCCTTCCTGTGGGCCTCCCTTGTGACAGTTGTCCTCAGCCTCCTTAATCTCCTTTGCAGGTGCATTCATAGGGGAGCTATGCTCCCCCAGAATGGTGTATGGATTGTGGTGTGGAACAACTGACTGGGTGTGCCTCTGTTCCACCATCCTCACCCTCCCTGAGCCCACTGTGGTCCAACTGCTGTGCTTTTTTCGCAACCTCTGAGGTAGTGGTGGTGGCTCTGGCGCTCCCTGGATGGGGGAGGTTCCCTTCCTACCATCAAGTGTGGCCTGGGGGAAGGTCCCCTTACTACTGTCCAGTGTGGCCTGAAGACGGGCAACTTCCTCCCTCAGGGCAGAGAGTTGTCTGCAAATAGGGCAGCATCTCAGCCTCCAGAAAGACTCCCAGAAGACTGCTGCCCCACAGCCATTACATTGCACTACTCCCCACATTTATTTTTTTTTTTGTGTATGTGTGTGTGTGTGTGTGTGTGTGTGATTGGTTTGTAATATAGAAATATATATATATTTATATTATACAATGTGTATGCTTATATTGTCAGTGCAGTGTGCTAGAGAGGATATGACAGTGATATGCACCTTGCACTCTTGAGGAAATGATGTCAGAACCCCAGGTATAAAGGAACTATTTCCAGGGGTGCGTGGGGTGAGGGTGGGAAGGGGTTGGGCCTAAACTGTGCCCTCACAAAACAGTCAGCTAAAAGCTCTGTCCCACCACTACGATGAGTGCCTTCCTGTCAGCAAGATGCCCTACACAACAATTTAACAGAGAAAATACCCTGCTAATCAAACAGAGAAAAATCCACATATCCAAGTCAGACACAGGTAAACCTCCCCAGCCCCAAAACAGGCCTGGTGGTTTGTGCTCTGAAAGCTGTCAGCCCCCAAATAAGTCAGCTGTGCTTTAAACTCTTCCTGCACTGAAAATGTTAAGAATTGTAACAAACAAACGTAAACCTAGATCCACCTCCCTCTGTTGCTTGAAAGACTGTCTTTTCCTGTTTCACACTGCAGGTTTTGCTATGACCACTCCTTAACCACAGTAACTTTGTTAAAAATAGTTTAACTATCACAAACTCCTACGCACCAGTAAATTATTTAAAAATAGTTTCCGTCCCAAAATCCTAGTAGTCAATCCTAGTAGTCAACAAGGAGCCTTTTGTGGATCAGGCCCTTAATCCTTAAGAATGTTGGAACTATTAGCATGAAACACCCTCATAGGGTTATTATACGAGTGACAGGTGTGTTTAGAAAAAAGATATCCTGATTAGCTAAAACTGTTGTCATGGTTTTTAAAGGAAGCATAGACCTTGTTTTCCCAAATTTTTTATATATTGAGCCATTTGGACGTGTGTGAAATCTGTTTAATACTCCCAGGCCCAAATATTAAAACAGCACTGTGCTAAGAGGATTAACGCCATGCTAAGTGTGACTAGTTTAGCCAACGGACTATTACAGTGGCTATCCTCTGCTTGGCCAGTCTGGGACTGGACCCTTGATGTTATCCCAGTATAACATCATGGATCTAGTCTCAGCACAGAGATAACCACATCAACAGTTACAGAAATCATTCCATGCAGCCTGCTTCAATCATCCCCAATTGAACACCCAGCTTGATTCCTTCCTGCTCACAAGTCGCAGAACAAATCACCACAAAAACTGGCTTTTTGTAACTGCCAACTACCTACCTTAGGTGTCAGCGTGGCTCAGTTGGTAGCACATCCGCCTCTGGACCAGAAGGTCGTGGGTTCTCGTCCCACACTGGGACTGGACTTGTACCTAAAAATTGCTGGCATCCAAGTGCAGTATTGGGGGGTGCTGTACTGCTGGGGTGTGCCGTCCTTCAGATGAGACGTTAAACCGAGGTCCCTTCTGCCCATCCTGGTGTTATCCTGGTGGGTGTCCAGGTGGAAGTAAAAGAACCCAGGGCACTCTTCGCAAAGAGTAGGGAACATTCCCGGTGTCCTGGCTAACATTCCCCTTCCCATAAACTGGTACATGCAATTATCCAGGCTGTGTGTGAGTGATGATGTGCGATATGGCCGCCACCACACATTGAGTCACTTCACTACCAGTCTAGCATTGCTTGTAAAGCGCTTTGGATGTATGAAAAGTGCTATATAAATGCTGATTCTTCTTCTTCTTACGGCAGTCTTCCTCTGGTCTCCCACTACTAAGATAGTAATTGCCCATCACTTTTTTAAAACAGCACAATTTCCACCATAAAGAGAAAAAAAATGAATTTCTGTGTCATCTTTTTTCCCATGAACAGAGCGGCTTCACTCAACAGCGGAGACCATAACTGACGATCATGCGGTTCACTGACACTGCTCGCTTCATGGTAAAAAAGGTACCATAAAATTCCATGTATTTTGTTTCTTTCAAGTGACACACATCCTGCATTCCTGCCCAGATCCTATCAAAAGAAAAGCAGTACCACTACTCAATGTTGTCGCACTAGTTCTCAATTGACTCAACTGCCCTGCTCCTTGTGATCGCCTCAGCCACTGCACACCTCAGATGACACAACAAATGGCTCATTTTCGTTACACAATTAAAAAAAATTGCAGAGGTGGATAAAATCCAGCATGCACAGTACCTCTGGAGCACAAGCACAGACAAACCTGTGCCTGCTGACAGAAGAAAACCTGAGACAGAGAAACAGACCACAGTATGTACTAGAAGCACCATCTAGTGGGCAAAACAGAAACTGTGCACTGTTTTTCCCTAACCATGTTCCTACACAGGCCAAAAATGAAAGAAACATTTTTTTTTTTAATTCTATTTTATGCACTTGGTTGGTTAGGGCATCTCTCAGAGGTGCCTGCTAGACCGAAGCCTCTGCTCCCCGCCTGAGACCCCACTCCCCTGGGACCCCCACCGAGGACCTTCCAGCCCCCCAGATCACCCCCCCGGGGAGGGCTCACCCACCAACCTGGCAGCCTTTCTGTGATTAGAGGGTCAGTCCCATTGGGAGCCAAAGGGAACCAGAGGAAAGATGGTCCAGTGCTGGGGATGTGGGCCTGGTCCCTGGAGCCCTTTTTGCCTCCTTGGTCCACCAAGGGTTTTTCCACAATGGTTGACCCCTTGAGCACGGACATGTAATGACGTCCATGGCACTGGCGTGCTGACATCTGCCACTGCTCCACCTCCATGTCTGTTTGTGCTGCATGTTCCTGGCAATGCCTCTGGTTACCAACAGTAGCTGCCTAGGAGCGGTGCTAGCTCCCCAGGAAGGGAGAGCAGGCCTCCGGACGCTCGATCCCTTCCCTTCCCTACCGACCCCTGGTGGCCCGAGTCCATTCCCGAACCCATCCAGCTCCTTAACCCTCAGCACCACCTGGCTGGCAGAAAAATTTATTTTATACATTTTTTTTTTATCTTTTTTGTTTTCTTTACAGCCAAGCTATTGTATAATAGCAGTAATGCACTCCAGGGTGTGTGTTGTGCTGGGATAATGTCACTTCTCGGGTGTTGGTAGTGGACTCCCCCACCTCACCCAATCCCAGTCTACATGTGCATATTTAAATCCCTCCCTAGAAGCCAAGTGGACTCACCCTTACCTGATCCCAGTCAACATGTACATGTAATTTAAATCCTTACCTAGCAATCTAGTGGACTCCCACACTCCCCCAAGCCCAGTCAACATGTACATATAATTTAAATCCCTGCCTAGCAATCTAGTAGGCCCCTCAACACTCACCCAAATCCCAGTTGGCATGTATATATAACTTAAATCTTCCTTGTAGTCTAGTAGACCCCCTGCTTGTTCTGGTATGTGATGCCAATGTCCACTTCCTCTTGCCTCAAGTGATAGCCACTGGCACAGACCCACTACTCACCTCCCAGCTCCCAGATCAGCCTCTATCTGCCTCATGCAAATACGTGTATAACTATAACACTCTGCATAGTGATACAGTACTTTCAAGACTACTGTTAAAACTCATCTGATATAGGCACTTGCATGTAGCAGAAAGCAGCTGGCTGAATAGGTGAGCGGTGGGCCTGTGTCAGTCTCCATCACAGGGTGGGTGGAGCAATTCGGGTTGGGCACCACATACCAGGGCCAGGAAAGGAAGGGGGCCTAGATTAGCAACAAGCAATTGCTTCAGCCTTCTGAGTGAAGTGGTGCATGATATTTCTCCTGCACAGGGAGAGTACCCTATTGCCCCCAGAGCCCCAGCACCTGCAGAGCCTGCTGTGGGAGATTACAGGCAGTAAAGGACATTTAAAAAGAGGGTACTCACAGTGGAGGACTCTGTTGTAAACGGTATTGAGAGTGTGATTTGTGCCACAGACCAGGAGGGGAGAGCGGTATGCTGTGTCCCTGGGGTGACAGCAGATAGGATACTACTGAGGAAAGATAGGTTGCTTTGGGAAGTGGGTGGGGGTAGATATTTTATCTAACTTCTGACAAATGATCTGATAGGGAAGCTGTTAGAAACAGTAAAGGACAGCTTTAAGATCCTAGTTTCTAGGCTTAAGGGGTTTGCTGGTACTATGACCTTCTCAGAGGTCCTAACAGTACACAGCAGGTGAAATGCAAGGAAGTTAAAAATCTTTGAATTCAACAACTGGTTCAACAAATGTATACCTCAAACCTCTAGCTATGGGTGGACCAAGCAGGTCCTTATCTGCTGTCAAATTCTATGTTTCTGTGGTTGAAACAGTGGTGCACAGAAGAGGAGTTTAGCTTCCTGGCCAATTTCAGTGCCTTTTGGTGAGATAAAGATCTATTTAAACTGTACAGCCATCATCCTACTAGGGAGGGAATAATAAAGGCACTGTGGGAAGGAGCGAGGATCTCAGATCTAGATATGAGTAGCCATCTGGGAACAAGTGACCACCAAACAGTGTGGTTCACAATAAACTTAGCTGTAGAATCAAGCCATACAAAAGTGAAGGTTCTGGACTTCAGGAGGGCTGATTTTGTCAAAATGGGAGAGTGTCTCAGAAAAGCACTAGCAAACAGGCAAGAAGATGGGGTTTAGCAACAATGGGGAAACATCAAAACTGCCATCACAGAGGCAGTACACCTTTGTGTGAAGCAAATAAACAAATCAAAACAAAAGTTTGATGTCCTTATGCAGCTGAATGAGATAAAATTAGATAATGCTTGTGTAATCTGAGTTTTCTTTGTGGCTTTCCGCCTGTCTATCTGTGGGATATACCACCCTGTAGGAGTACAACGCAAGGAACCCTAGAGGAGGGTTCCCCCTACAGGTGCTGGGAATGAATGCGTCGGCTAAAGGTAGGGTAGGAAGAAGACCAAAAAGAATACCTAAAGGTGTCAAGCATCGAAGTGGTGAGGATGATGAATAATTTCTGTGAAGAGAAGGGCTAACTTCCTAAGGAGAGAGGAGAAAGCCGGGGCCACCATCCACCTCCATCCAACAGCGGAACCTAACTAACTAATGAGAAGAAAGCACTAACTCTAACTAATATTATGACCACTGGCAAGGAGGAGAGGAAAAACACCCTTTAAGGAGGAAACCTCTGGGGATCCAAGGCCTAGGTCACCTTCCCGCCAGGCTGACGATGTTTGATTTGAGGACGTATGTTGGTAAAATGAATGGTTCATAGATGAGGGATATAAGTAGGGAGGATGATGATGGGATAGGGAAAACCCCCAGAGAAGCACAGAGAAATAAGGAACATGAGCAGACACTGAGATTGAAAAGGCATGCTTGATTATACGATGTAAACGATTAGACTCTGCATGATTAGACCCTCAGGTAGTGTGGGATTCAATGATAGGAATGTTCAAGTAGGCGATGTAAATAGATAAACCTTGAGGTAATGCTGAGTGAATGATGGCTGGAGATATGAACTTGATACCTGCAGCAGGATGGCCGTGGGTGATAGGTGGCATAGGGGTTATGGTAGGTACGCCAAAAAGAATATCAACAACAGGCCACGAGTGGAGGGAATCCTGGATGGCCGATACAGGAGAATGGAGGGAAAGCCGTGAAGGCTGGTACAGTGAAGGTGAGGTACAAACATGGATGATGGTATGAAATGGATGAGGTATGATAAAAGAAGGAAAGCCATGAAGGCTGGTACAGGTAGAGGTGAGGTATGGACTGGAACAATGTACAATAGTGGAGTAAAGGCAGAGGAGTCAAGGATAGGTATGCCCAAAAGGAATGCATGGGCTGGAGCAGAGGAGATAAGGAGAAGGACACTCAGCGAGGAAAGGAAATTGGAGAACAAGGAGGACAGCATGGTGCTGAGGCCAAGGAAAGGAGGAAGGAAAGGAATAGGTGCTGATGAAAAGACAAAGACTGTAGGGAGGTCAGGCAAATTCAGGATAGGTGCAGGCTTGACTGGAGTGAATCCTTGATGGTTGGCAAAAGAAATATCGATAGTGGGCTAGACGGAGCAAGGGAAAAGCGCAGACTTGGCAACGAACCACACTAAGGCAGACAGAGAGGAGTAAAACAGGAAAAGATGAAATACGATGATGGTTTGAAGCCATGGGGGCTGGTATGGGAAAGCGATGCAGGAAAGGACGAAGGACAGTAATAAGGTCAAGGGAGAATCAGCCAGAAAGAAACACTGAATGCAGACCACGATGGGAAGTAGACCCTGATGCCGATGTGGATGAGGTAGCACAGGAGCTGGTCTAGAGAGCTGAGGAGAGGGAGCAGAATGACGGCATGCAGAATCAAGAGCAATGAGGCCAGACGGAGTCTGCCAGAGCCTGAGGCATGGAGGCTGGTGTTCAGGCCAGACTAAGTCAGCCGAGGCATGGTAGGATAGGGGAACCCCAAAAGAAATGCAAAGGCATAGCAGAGGAACGAATGAGGTACGAGGTAAGAAAGGACAGAGCTCAGAGCCAAACCACAGCTGACGGAGACAAACTGGCAAGAGAAAGCAGGAAGAGGTTGTAGAGACATGCAATCAAAGCAAAGTAGGTAGGAGGCCAGATAGGGACAAAGGAGTCGAGGTGCCATCTAGTGGCGAAAAGAGGGATTGCAGCATAAGCTGGGTATAAACAAAAGCACAGCAAAGGGGTACAAATAGAGAGTTCAAAGCCAGCATGAAAAACCTTGCAGTTCAACTTTCCCCAGGAACATCAGATGGGCAGCAGTCTGGAATGAGAAGAGCAATCAGAGAGAGACCAGACCAAGTCATCAGAAGCACACAAAGGGTCATACCAGTGGGTGCCCTCTGCACAGAAAGAAACATGAGGTATTGGGTACGAAATCCACCCACCTGCTTTGGTTCGTTGGGACCAAAAGTTTAGATCACAGCATGCCTCCGAGAAGAAGTACGAAGCCCCTAATGCAGCAGCAGGACATGATGGGGAAAGCCCTACGCAGAAGGAGTGATGCAGGCAATCGGTGGCAGGCAGAAAACTGATTGGGAACTGCAGCAGCAATGGCCGAAAAAAGCGACTGGGAAACTGGACACAAGGAGAGGTGCAGAAGCCCGGCCAAAGCTCAGCCGAGCAGGTCGGGGGAGATGCCAGGGCATAGTCGCAAATGAAAGCAGATGGCCAGTAGGGAAAAAGGCACAGCGAGAATAGGAGGTTAGCTATGTGGCTAGCAGAAAGGAATCGCTAGCTCCAGGAGCATCTCAGCAGTGCTGCGATTGAGGTTATGAGATGCGGAAAGAGGGGTGGGGACGGATTCCAGAGAGGCAAGGAGCAAACGAAAAGGAGAGGTGGAGCTACGAGGAGGAATAGCGAGTGAGCAAAACAAAGAAATTGACAAGACAAATTCAGGGCTGGCAGGGCAAAAAGAAATATGATGGCAAATGAATGGACGAATGAGGGCAAGCAGAATGAGAAAAGCTAGGAGAGCTCGAGGGAGAGAGAGAAAGAGAGAAAGAGAGAGAGTTCCGGCAGTCAGAGGCGCCTCAAAGCAAGATAGCAGCCGAGGGAGAGGATTGAGGAGAAGCAGCGCCGCCAGCCACAATGAAAAAGAATCCTGGCAAAGCCCAGGATGTAGTGACCTTTTAAGCTCGATAGAGGAATGACGCTGTTGCTCCATCCGTCGAACCACGGGCTTAAAGCCCTCCCAAAAAAAACACTATGGTTCTCAAAAGAAGTGGCAGGGAAGGTTAGAAAGAAAAAGATAGCATTCAGGAAGTATAAGGAAACACAGAAGGAGCAAAACAGAGAACTGTACCAGCAGAAGGAAGCGGGGAAGGCCATCAGAATAGCAAAGGACCAAACCGAGGAAAAGATAGCCAAGTCAGTTAAGAAGGGGGATAAAACCTTTTATAGGTACATTAGGGAGCGAAGAAAGACTAAGGCAGGGATACTGAGGCTGAATAAAGAGGAGGGTGGTTGGGAAGAGAGAGACAGTGAAAAAGCAGGGATACTGAACAAATACTTCTGCTCAGTATTCACAAAGGAAGAGAAGGGGGAGGTACCTAATCCAGTAAATAGAAGCACTCTGGATGGGGTGGTTGATATCAGTCCTTTCACAGAAGAAAGGGTTCTGAAAGAACTTCTGAAACTGAAGGTGGATAAAGCAATGGGGCCTGATGGGATTCACCCCAGAATTCTAAAAGAACTAAGGGGAGAACTAGTAACACCACTAACTACCCTTTTTAACAAATCGTGGGAGGATGGTGTGATACCTGAGGACTGGAGAAGGGTGAGTGTGATTCCCCTTCACAAAAGTGGAAGCAAGGCAGAGGCAGGAAACTACAGACCTGTCAGTTTGACTGCAGTGGTTGGGAAAATGATGGAATCACTTCTGAAGGAAAGAATTATTGAGTACCTAGAGGCCAGCGGGGCACAGGACCCAAGGCAGCATGGATTCACAGCAGGAAGGTCACGTCAAATGAATTTAATCGATTTCTTTGACTAGGTGACCAAAGTAGTAGACCAGGGAGGGACCGTGGACATCGCCTGCCTAGACTTTAGCAAGGCATTTGACACAGTCCTGCACAAAAGATTAATAAACAACTTAGCCAGCCTGGGAGTGGGTCCCAGGGTGGTAGCCTGGGTAAAACACTGGCTGGACAACAGGACACAGAGAGTAATAGTAAATGGAGTCCACAGTGAAGAAGGGGGGTTACTAGTGGGGTACTGCAGGGTTCAGTACTGGGTCTGGTCCTTTTTAATGTCTTTATAAGTGACATTGCAGAGGGACTGGAAGGAAAAGTATGTCTCTTTGCAGATGAGACAAAGATCTGCAACAGGGTTGATAGACAAGGAGGCATGGAAAGGATGAGAAGGGACTTGGCAAGGTTGGAGGAATGGTCAGAAGTATGGCAGCTTGGATTCAATGCAAAGAAGTGCAAAATAATTCACATGGGAAACAACAACCCAGGGGAAGATGACACAATGGGGGGGAGGTAGTAACGACAATAAAAATGGAAAGGGACCCGAGGGTAATCATATCAGATGACCTTAAGGTTAGCATTAGCAAGCAATGTGAGAAGGCAGTAGGGAGGGCTGAGGGGATACTGGGATGTATAGGGAGAGGCATCACCAGCAGTAAACAGGAAGTTTTTATCCCTCTGTACAGACAGTTGATTAGACCCCATCTGGAGTACTGAGTCCAGTTCTGGAGACCCCATCTCTGCAAGGACATAGACAGGATGGAGGCAGTCCAGCGGAGCGCTACAAATGGTGCAGGGTCTGCAAGAGAAGCCATATGAGGAGAGACTAAAGGAGCTTAATATGTATACCCTTGAGGAAAGGAGGGAGAGGGGGGAGATGATAGAAACCCCATAAATGGAGAGAGAGAGAGAGAGAGAGAGAGAGTGTGAGAGAGAGAGAGAGAGAGTGTATTATGGGGAGGTTGTGACTTGCTCAAGGTCACAATGTTAAGTGATGCTTGTCAGCTAGTGGGTTTCAACCCGGGTCTCCAGGTTTACAGTTGTGCTCTTTAGGCACTAGCCTCTCTAAACAGGACACATAAAAATGGGTTCGTTTAACAGCATTCATTAACCCCTACCCTTTTCTCTTTCTTGTGTGTGTTATTTTCTTTCCAACAGTGTCTTTCAAAGTACTTTCTGTTACTGACAGGCTGCAGTACTGGGGCTGGTTTTCTGAGAGTGGAAAGTTCTGTCAGTTATATTGAGTGCTCCAGTTTTCTATGCTGGCACAAGAGGTGTAAGAGGGATGCTCATAACTTTCCCTTTGTTTACCCAGTCCTCCCTGTATCAGATTCGCAGGTCAGCTGTGGGGTTTTTTGAGTCACTGCACTGAACGAAAATAGATTCCACTACTAGGAGCATACATGCGGCTAATAAATATTTGACGGTAGTGAATAAATGAGACAGATGAAACTCGACATTTTGTTTTCTTAAATGTTCAGTAGCATCCAGAAGGAAACATGAGAAGAAATCATTAGAAGTTCACAGATCTTTAGCATTCAGATTACTAGAGAACTTGTGAAAGCAATGTCTCATACTTGACTGACACATCATGGAAGAATGTCTGCAGCATTATTCAGCCAGCAGGTTATAGTATTTGTTTATTTTTGATTACTAAGTAAGCTGCACTAGATCTATAGATGCCTATTTTCAGGCATGACCTGGTAGAGCTACGAAACATTCAGAAACATTGCAGCATCAAGCAAGTACTATACCAGTGCCTCAAAGAAATCCGCAAAAAACATTCATTAGAAATAAATAAAACAAAGGTAAAGGTGACAAATATAAAACTGGAAAATAGGAGAAAATAAAAATAATGCCATAAAGCTCAATGATGATAACAGCTGAAGGAAGTGGAGAAGAAGGTGCCTACAGATGACCTCAAAAGTCACTATATTTTTTCTTAAACATCTTTCTGGGATGCCTTTGGTAACCCCAAATAATATTTACTGTAGATGACCACAGTAATTACTTCTGTTGCAACAGAAGTCAGAGTGACGTGGTATGGCATACCTCTAATTTTTGAGTTACTTAGCCAGAGTACCTCTTGTTAAGCCAATGCTTAATATGTGCACTCGTATTGTTTTCTTGCACTCTGCCCCTGTCAAGGTATCACTGTCAAGTACAGCATGTTTAATGACAGAATGCCTGCAGTCACCATGGTAGATGATTTTCATTTGGAATTCATCTACTCAAAATAGAGCTAACATACTATACCATCTTTATTTATGTTGCACCCTTCTAGGAAAGCCTGCATCACAGATACATAAAAATGGACAGGCATTTTTTTTGTTTGTTTTTTTTTATATACAGTATATGCACCTGGGCCATGGCAAGGGAAGCTTCCATCAGCTGACTGCACCACTCCCTTCCACCATCTGATGTCTCCCTATTGATGTGGTGGGTGGAGGTGTGGCCAGTGGGTATCATACACCCTCACTGTGCCGGTCCTTTTTTCTTCCAGTTGTTTCTCCTTTTTAGCTCCCCAGAGACTGCGGCAGCACAGCTGTGCACATGTGTGGAGGCACGCTCACGCCGGATCCAGTGGTCCCCACTCTGCCCACCCCGGCCTAATACGTGGTCCCCCATTTGTGGAGCTCTACCACTGAGCCTCCACTCGGTGGCAGCCAAGCACCAGGAAGACCAACCTTCCCTACCCGGGAGAGGAGAGCTGCCTAGCAGCTGCTCGATCCTACTCTCAGCCCTCACCTCTGGCTGACCCCTGACAACCCACGCTCATTCCCAAACATGGGTCACTGGCATGGCAGAGATAAGACACACTAGGGGCCTCAGCCCTCTGCACCACTGGTCCTGCTTAGGCATTAGTTTCAAACAATTACCTTTATACAGTTTATCATAAAGCACTTTACTATCCAGGCGAGGAAGGGTAGAGAATGTTGCTACCTATAGATACACAGAGAGGTTCAAATTGTGTGGAGTAAGATTTGAGAAATCACAGAGAAGTTAAGTACATGGAGGTAAATAACTGGTTCAGGGACAATGAGCAAGTTGCAGTTGTGGGTTCTGAACACAGGTCCCAGGTTACAACTCTGTGCTCACTTGACTAAACTGCCTCCCTAAAAATAAACACAATAACATAAAACAGCAGACACATTCAAATGTTAACAGTCAGTCTAGACTCCATCTGACTGCCTTTTCAAACTAAACAGTCTTAAAATCTTTAATTAAACAACTCCAGTAAGGGGGGGCGAACAACCCAATGGCTCACTTCCCACTTCAATGCTAGTGACCCGAGTTCACTTAGCGAGCCCAGGGTTACTAGAATCGAACAGACAGGGTTGGGCAGTGCTCCAGAGGGGAGCCTGCCATCATGGGGTGGTGCAAGGGACCAAGGGAAGAGGGAGAAAATCCAGGGGCGTATGTGCTGTGACATTCATGATTCATGACAGTTTCCCTGGTGTTTGGGCCCTGCTCATAGATCCCCACTGGACATGACAGCTGGCGGAGTGGCAGTTGGGGCTGGGGGCTGCTGGATGACCTGACAAAAGGAATAAGGCAGCAATCCTGGGCCAAAAAGCTATCTGTAAAAAACTGCACTAAGGATGTAGTGTGGAGGTCAAGTGGAATCTGATTCCAAAGGAGAGGAGCAGCAGCAGTGAATGAATTGTCACCACCTGTCTTCAGAAATGCCCTTGGGACCACTAGCCTCCCCAGAGCCTGTGACCATAGAGTATACAGTGGCACCAAATGAACACGAGGGTCTCTGTTATAAGCTGATATATCATTTAATGTCTTAAAATTCAGAAGTAAAACCTAACAAATTACTAGTTGCCTAACTGGTAGCAAGTAAAATGTGGAGAGATGCTGTGTTAGAAACACAGAAACATAGAAAAGTGATGTACAGAAGGAGACCTGAATAGTCCATCTAGTCTGTCCCAAGAGTCCTTGCTTGTAGATGCTGAAGTCTCCATCCTCCTTCCCAATCATGCCTTCCCAGGCCAGCATTGCAGCTCTGTATTACATTTTCAAAACCCTACCTGTATCAAAGTGCACATGGTGCATGAACATCTGACCCACCCACCCCCTACGACTGAGCACCAGATAGTGGGCTGACAGCAAGCTCTGTCAGTCCCTATTAGTGCCCCCCCCCCACCTCCCAATCACTGGTTGGATTTATCAGAAGCCCATTCCTTGTAGTCTAGTGGTCCTCTAATCACCATAGCGATCATATAGATGTCGTGTAATACTCTTTCATGCTTTGATTTTATTTTTGCAGTTTTCATTATCTGGGTGAACAAATCCAAAATATCTTCAAGTTTCTGAATAGAGAGAGACTTGACGTGATACACTCACCAAATAATAGGTAGAGTTGGGATCCACTCATCTTAATGGATCAATTAAAGGTAATATTATTTATGATGTTGAATACTCCATTGTACTTTTATATTTCTTTTATATAATTTGATAGCTATAAAAAATTGCCACACTAATACTAAAGAAGTGTCACATCTATTAGTAGCAAACTTCAGTATTTTGTTTTCCAATTGTTTAACCAGGTGAGACACACTAAGCTGAAAGCTTGTTTACAGGTGCAGCCTAGGCGCACAGGGAAGTTAAGTGACTTGCTCAGGGTGACACAGTATGCAAGTGGGGGCTGTGGTATTCAAACCCAGGTCTCCAGATTTGAAGCTCAGAGCCTTAAACCACTGCACTATACTGCCTCCGATATGAATATTGTCAGTGAAAAAATGAATGACTGAAATATGAAATAGAACACTTGGTGAGTTGAAGTAGTCCATTAGTATGTGTTTTTGACTGATACATTCCAAAAATGGACAGACTCTTCTTCATACCATAAAATCTACAGAAGGGATCCAAGGTTCCTGGGATTTCTGTTGTATTGGACTTTTGATATTGTAGTAACGTACAGGCATAGTAGTAGTATACAGTGATGGGTAGGTAGTAAAACTCCCAACTTTAAATGCCAACTGCAGTTACATCAAAACTACCATAGATCATCCTAAAAATGCCCCAATGCAAAACATAGTTGGTTAGGTTAGGGTAAGGTAGTTATTACCCTGGTTTTCCTACTACCCTACCCTGTTCATAATAACAGTGAAAGGCTTTGGTTTTGCTACCCAAAATATCGAACATGATTCCCATGGAGGGCAAGATTCAGGCAGGGAGGAGAGGTGCAACTGCTCTGAATGAGTCTGCTACTGTTTCCAAATGTTATCCATGGCAGGCATTGCTGAGGCACTTAGAAGAGATGCTGCTTCTCTTAGCAAGCCTACTGCTTTTTCATAAATGTTACCTATCATGGAATTTTTTCATTATACAATGATATATTGAGACTACAAGAAACTCCTCCATCATTATGCAGTAATATACTGAGACTACAAGGCACATATTTCTTGCACAATCAATTTGTTATCACAATCACTTAATAATGCCTACTACTCATTCTTGTATGTCCAGTAGTAAGAAGCATAATGTGGAAACCAGACATGCAACTAATGCCAATGTGATGCACTACAACCATCCTACTGAATCAGAACACAGCAACAGCAGCATAACCAGCACTAACTCTTCTGTTAAAATGTACATACTAGAAAGGAAAAGAAGGCAAGGATAGAAGCATTCCAAACACAACTGACTAGAGTTACTCATAGAAGAACAAAACATCTTGGCACATGTGCCCAGATAGAGCAAGCTAGTGGAGTCTCTGATATATATCTGATACATCACCTAGAATTATTTATTTATTTAGTTTTTGTTTATTGGGTAAGGTGCACTAGACAAACATTTCCCTATTTTCAGGCATGATCCAGAAGAGTACAAACCATTAAGACAATACAATGCAATACAATACAATACAATACAATGCAATACAATACAGTATATACAATACAATACAATGAATTCAATGTTGGAGCACATAGTAACCTTAAATCAGCCTAGGTGATGCCAAAACAGTCAAGCCTATGACCCTGGAACAACCTTTTAGTACCCCTTTCAGTTTGTGTGTGAGGTGAACATTGTCTGAGTTATATATTTTAACACCGTGCTTGAGGTACAATCCTCGGAGAGATCATCTTAATGTCCTCAATCTTACCCGCAAATGAGAATTGCAGTTTTAACTATGCAGACAGTAGACTTCTAAAGTCTCAGATGAAGGTTGTGATAGTAGTACCCACCAATTGTCTAAGGGTGGGGTGATTTTAATACCCAGGTAAGTCCTTCATGCTCACATCTAATATCAGTCCCATTACAACTAGTCTGTGCAGAGCTGGACTGGCCCACAAGGATATCTGGGAATTTTAAGGCTGTCCCTCTCTGTTGGGTACCTGGCCAACTTCTAAACTCTAAAAATCTTTACATTTATCATCATTTTTTCTTATGTAATGGGTGATATGGGGCACTGTAGTTTAACGTAAGGTGCAAACACAGAGCTGGTGTATCAAATTTAAGTGAAATACCATTTTGAGTATGTCATCCTGGGCCCTTTCCTACTGCTTGTCCATGTGGGCCCCTGTGCCCCAGTCTGACCCTGAGCCTAGGTGTACAGTTGGTTTAGGGGCATCAGCATGGCTTTGGATCTGTTCACACATAGACCAGGTCATTCAGCAGATGTGTTCAAGGTTACCCTTGGGGTGGGGGTATGGAAGTTTCAGGATTAGATACAGTAAAAGAGTAGGTCATACACAATGAGGTTAACTTTATAGTTGGATTTGCCAACTAGTACTCCTTATGTCTGCATGTTACTGAGGAGTACACAGATTAGGGCCAAGTTAGGAATTTGATGGCTTGCAAAAATAGTGGGGAAAGGGGGCCTCCTTACCAAGGTACCTCTCCAGAGGTAGGAAGCTTCAGAAAGTGTGCAATTGGTGATTACTGGTGCTGTGGGTGTGTCATGTATTCTACTTACCCATCTCTAAAAGGTGGGACCAAACACAAAAATCTGTAAGATCTGGTAGATACAGTATCATTCCACCAGGTCAAAGGCATTAGGAAGCCAGTTCTGTAGGTAGGAGTGAGAATTTAGTATGCCAAAGAAGGGTTAACCAGCATCTGCATTTTATTGGCCCTTCATCTATCCTTTATGTGCTGGGTGGAAAAGTGAGGGGTGTGCTTTCCCCAGGCTGGTGGCAAGAGGTTTAGCAAGAATTTCATCAGCTGAGATATAAATGGGGGTGTGGCCCCCACCTCATTAGGTAAAATTAACAATAGCAGGTACAATGGCAATCGTAACAGCACTGCTAAATAATCCAGTATGAATTGTATTATTCATAACTGTTTAAAATGATGTTGCTGAATTACTATAAATGTTAAGAAACAAAGAATACCAGTCTGAAAGAAGCAAATAGCTGCACATAAGGGTCCTTTGCAACATTTTAATTAAGCATTTTCACCTGAGGGATCTAATAACAGACTCCCCCCACAAAGAAAAAAAATTGAATTCTTAAAATACTTGCAGTAATCTTCAAAGTTAAGAAGGTTTTAAAGCTCAGACTGTAACCTTTAAAATATTATTTACTTTAAAGTTTCTAGGTATTCCAATGAGTAGGAGATACATATAGTTACAGATAGTATGGAAGTACTAAACAGGTGCCCCATGGAGCCCCCACAATTGTTATGGCATGCCCAATACTGAAGTGTTATCCTGGGGAAGGGGGTGGAAGCCACTCTGCAGTCATGTTGCTTTACATTCAGGGTTAAGCCGATCCACACTGATTTCAGGCATCTTGGTTCCCATTTAAGGAATGGATGGAAGAAGGGGAAGGGCGTTCGATTATTTCAAAACTTGCTACAGTGAGATGGAGTAGTTTGCAAGAGTGTGCAACTGGGATTACAAGATCAACTTACAAGATGAGCCAGGTTTATCAAAGTTAAATTTATTAATCAGCAATATAGAATTTTATGTACATAGTTATCACCTTAACATTGTTTCCATAGACTTAGGTGAACAAAAAAGAGCACGTTATATATAACTACTACCTGTGGACTTATGGAATAGTTTCTTTGATCATATGAGGGTTACCCTCATTCTGACTCTGTAACTGTTGGTTGCATGTGACAGAACTGATGGAATGAAGAAAAGAAAAAAAAGCCAATCCACATGAGGGGGTGAAGCCCATCAAATATTAGAGAAGGGAGGTGGTGGCCCACTGAACCCTGAGACATTACTTTTGAAGGAAGAATACTGGTTAGGGGGGCAGAAGGAGGTCTTGAACACTCTGAGAAATGCTGGAGACAACGGAAGTGGAAAACAATATATGGAATTTGACTTCATTCCATATCTTTTTGTTTGTTTTCTGAGACTTATTTTCATAACTGTAAAATGTGTAGACCCCCAGCTACAAAAAGACTACACTACATCTACCCGCTGAACAAGACACACAGTGTTAGGAGTAGGAGTGAACCGAGTGGATACAAGCCACATACACAGAGAGTTGGAACAGGTTACCAACACGTAAACACAGGCAAAAGACCAAACGCAGAAACCAATGCATTCAGGGAGACTAAGCACAACAACTGCATATCAGGCAAGCCACATGGTTGGATAACAGAAAAAAAGATGTATTTGGCAAATTGAACGTGCAGCATAGAAACCCTGGTGCTTCATGTCTAAGGCATGACATTTCAACATGGGACGGTCCAGCATATTTAAAACCATACATACATATTTTTGCAAAGAACTACAATGATAAATACATGTATACTGTATCAGTTGCATGGATCATTGCAATTTTAAGGACCCCAGAGGAAGAACCCCGTATTAACTGGAAAATACCATGAAAAATAAAGAGGATGAATAGTAAAAAAAATTCACTAATCAAAAAAGTAAATTAATTCAATGGGAACTAAAAAGCACCCAAGTGAAAGATGAATTAACATACAGTGGAAACGTAGTCAAAGTAGGAGAAACAAGTATTTGTTGATGCTGAATGTTTGCTGCTTGCATTGCTGTTGTACAGGGTCTTACTTGTACACATTTTTATTATATATTTACCCAAGACAGACCTGATAAGATATAATATGTCATTTGCAATGGGATCTTGATTTTACACAGTTTTATACTGTATTTACCCAGGATAGTAGAGGTGAGATGCGATATCTAATTTTTAGTGTGGTCCTGCTTTTATTGTGTATTTTTCTAGGACAGGGCATTTTAGATGCAGCATCTCCCTTTCAGTGGGATTCTGTGGTAGGTCCTGTTTTTACACAGTTGCGCAGTATATTTACCCAGGGTAACCCAGGTGAGAAGCAATATCTCATTTTCAGTGGGGTCCTGCTTTAACACATCTTTGTACTGTATTAACCTGGATAGCACAGTTCAGATCCTATCTCGTCTTCAGTGGGATCTTGCTTTTTCCAATGTTTACTCTGTATTTACCCAGGATAGCACAGTTCAGATGCTATCTTGTTTTCAGTGGGATCCTGCTTTTCACACTGTTTACTCTGTATTTACCCAGGATAGCACAGATGAGATGCAATATCTTGCTTTCAGTGGGGTCCTTCTTGTACCCATTTTCATAGGATTCATAGGAGATGTACAAGTCAAATGCTTTCGCCATAAAGACTCGACCAATATTCATTGGTTGGTGCAATTTCTTAAATGGCTGTCTATTACAGCCTTAAACAATGTCATAGTAGGGCTTTTGACAACTGTCTCAGGGAGTGCTTTCCAAATATTCTCAACATGCTGGTTAAACCACTTTCCTCTTTTAGTAGTTCTATATAGTTACCCTTTTATTTCAACTTGTGGGTTCTTAGCTCTCTAATGGTGGTATTAATCTGTAGTCCCAAGGACGCCCAAAGATCCGGATTTCCAAAAGCCTTATATACTAAGCAAAGATTGCCTCTGGTGCATCTATATTCAAGTGAAAAAATTTAACTCATCCAATCTTTCTTTGTATTGTAAATGGGAGATGTTAATATTTTTTGTTGCTCTTCTCATAGAAACATAGAAGCTGACGGCAGATAAGAACCGCAAGGCCCATCCAGTCTGACTGTTTTTTCTACCTTATGAATGCGCCATAGGCCTTTACTCTGTCAATGGTCTATCTATTCTTATTCATCTGTATTGCTCCTTTATGCTTATCCCATGCCTTTTTGAAGACCTGCACTATAGTCATATCCACCACTTCCTGAGGTAAGCCATTCCATGCATCCACCACCCTTTCTGTGAAAAAGAACTTCCTCACATTACCCCTTAATCGGCCTCCCTCTAATCTCATGCTGTGTCCTCGTGTCCTGCTATTTTTCTTATATTGAAACATGTTAGACCATTTCACCTTGATAATGCCCTTAAGATGTTTGAATGTTTCGATCATATCACCTCTCTCCCTCCTTTACTCTAGGGTATACATATTGAACTCCATTAATCTGTCCTCATATGTTTTCTGATGCAGTTCCTGCACCTTTTTGGTTGCCCTTCTCTGGACTGCCTCCATTTTGTTAATGTCCTTGTGCAGATGCGACCTCCAGTACTGCACACAGTACTCCAGATGGGCCTAACCAGTGCCTTGTAAAGAGGGATTATTACCACCCTCTTATGACTTGTGACACCCCTACTAATACACCCCAACATCCCTCCAACCTTACTTACTACTTTAGTGGTCTGCTTGGATGATTTCAAGTCATCTGTGATGATGATGCCCAAGTCTCTTTCTTCCCTTGTTATTGCCAGCAACTCCCCTCCCAACTTATAGGTGGCTTCAGAGTTTCTCTTCCCTATGTGCATGATCTTGCACTTTTTTGCGTTAAACCCCAGTTGCCACTCTTCCGACCATTTTGCCAGTTTATCCAGATCTCTTCTCATTCTACCCACCCAATCTGGATCATCTACTCTGTTGCAGATCTTGGTGTCATCTGCAAACAGACAAATCTTACAGTCCATCTGCAATGTCACTGATGAAGATATTGAAGAGGACTGGCCCCAGGACTGATCCCTGAGGTACCCCACTTGCGACTTGCATCTCTTCTGACTGTATACCGTTTACCACCACTCTCTGTTTTCTGCCCACCAACCAGTTTGCCACCCAGTTGACCAACCTCTGACCCACCCTGAGCCTGTCCAGCTTATTAATCAATCTTCTATGTGGAATAGTATTGAAAGCTTTGCTGAAGTCAAGGTGAGCAACATCAGTTGTACCCCCTTGGTCCACCACTCTGGTTACCCAGTCAAAGAAATCTATCAGATTAGTTTGACAGGACCTTCCTGTTGTAAATCCATGCTGTCTTGGATCCTGTGCTCCTATGGATTCCAGGTGTTGCACTATCCTTTCCTTAAGGAATGCCTCCATAATCTTGCCCACTACTGAGGTAAGACTGACTGGTCTGTAGTTCTCTGCCTCCTCCCTGCTACCACTCTTGTGGAGAGGGATCACATGAGCCCTTCTCCAGTCTTCTGGGACCTCTCCTGTGCTCAGAGACTCACTAAACAGTTCTGATAATGGCTCTGCTAGTTCCACCCTTAGCTTCTTTAGTATCCTGGGATGTATGCCATCAGGTCCTATTGCCTTGTCCACCCTAAGCTTAATGAGCTCATGTAGGGCCCTTTCTTTTGTGAAGGGACTTGCGCACATCTCCCTCCCCCCAGTGTCCATGGTGCTAAGCTGTGGGCCCTGCCCTACCATCTCCTCAGTAAATACCAAGCAGAAGTATCTATTTAGAATAGATGCTTTCCCTTGGTCCTCCTCCACACAATCCCCCTTATCTCTTTTGATCTTAGCATTACTCCCTCTGGACTTTCTCCTTTCACTAATGTATCTATAGAAAGTCTTGTCCCCTTCTTTTACAGTTCAGGCTAGTGTTTCCTTGGTTTGGGCCTTTGCCTGCCTTATTGTGTTCCGTGCTTCCCTTAGGGAAGTTTGGTATGCCTCCCTATCTTCATCCCGCTGCGTTCCCTTATATTTCCTAAAGGTCAGCCTTTTGGCTCTGATATTTTCTGCTACTGTTTTTGAGAACCAAAGTGATTTCCTCCTTCTTTTGCTCTTGCTTTTCTCCCTTACACAATGGGATGTTGCTTCAAGTACTGCATCCTTAATGCTAACCCAATTTGCCTATACCCCCTCACCTGTATTTCTTCTTGCCAGGGCTAGCTTAACTCTGTTGGCCATCTTATCAAAGTCAGCTCCTCTGAAGTCCTATATTTTTGCCTTGGAATGGGTTGATTTAGTTCTAGTGGCCAAATTGAACCATACCATGTCATGGTCAGTGGCCCCCAGGTGACCTTCTAGCTGGAGATCTGTGATCCTTTCCCCGTTAGTCAGTACTAGATCTAGGGTAGCCCTGTGTCTTATGGGTTGTTGTACCAGTTGTTTGAGGCCCTCCCCCTGCAGGGAATCCACTGTGTGTCTAGTGCTGGAGGATGTTCCTGCTGGTATTAATCAATCTGTATCTGGCATGTTGAAGTCTCCCATTATCAGAACCTCCCCTTTAGCTGTCATGTTTTGTATATCTTCTAACAGTAATGTATCTATGTCCTCCCCCTGGTCTGAAGGCCTGTAGACAACCCCAGTTTGTATGGCTGTCCCATTTCTTGTTTCCAGGGTGACCCACAGTTCTTCTGGCTCCTTATGTGTAGTCTGAATTTCTGTAGCTTTGATATTTTCATTGACATAAAGGCCCTCCCCCACACACCTCAGTCTCTTCTGGACAGTACATGCTGCGGTGCTGCAGTCTCCCAAGTGTGGTTACTGGTGAACCATGTCTCACTAATGGCTACTATGTCCAGTTTAGCTTCTGTCATTATTGCCTGCAGGTCTGGGATCTTGTTTCCCAGATTGCAGGCATTTGTGTACATGATTTTCCATTGGCCAGATTCTGGTGCGTTAGTTGTTGGGTGAGGTCCGGCGTTTGCCCTGCGTGTTGAATGGGGAGACGGACATTTTTCCTTACCTGATGATACAAATGAACTACAAACATGCTGAACTCCTCTTTGATCACTAACTGAGGGGGGAAGGGGTGTTCTTCCCGTTCATTGTATCGAGTGCTGCACCCCTCTCCCCATTTGCTAGTTTAAATATTCTGCAAAGACGTCAAACTTCTGCCCCAATGCACTGACTCCCTCCTTAGTCAGATGCAGTCCATCGAATTTAAATAACTTTCACTCCCAAAACTGTTGCCAGTTACCTACAAATTTGTGTCCTTTTCCTGGCATCAGCCCTTGAGCTACATGTTTAGCTCCCCTATCTCCCCTTCTCTGACCTTCTGTCCATCTGACCCGCTCTCCCAGACCAGCAGGATCTCAGAGAAGGAGATGCTGGGTGAAATGGATGACAGTTTGTCTCCCAGCCATCCAGTGTTCCTTGGTCTCCACAACTGAGCAGCTGGTGAGATCATTAGTCTCTATCTGTACCAAGACGTTGTTGTTTTCTCCTGCTTCCTGCACGATTTTAGCAATGCGGCCAGTGTCTCTCCATGCTGATGTACCTTGGAGACATTTAACTATTACCCCCGGCCGGAGGTAGGTATCAATTCCCCGAATCATGGAGTCTCCTATGATCAGAAGTGTTTTGGATTTCCTTTCAAGTATTTGTATGTCCTGTGCTTTATAAGGAGCCCAGAACTCGGTGCAGTACTCGACCTGTGGGCTCACCAGTGCTCCATACAGTGGCATATCCACGCATCTGTCTCAACTTTTAATGTTTTTTCAATATACAGTTTAATATTTTATTTCCCCTGGCTGCAACTTCCTGAGTATGTTAAGTAAGGGATAGTTTATTAGTTATTATTATTATTCCCAAATCTCTTTCCCTGTCACTTTCAAGTAGGATGCCATTTAGGTAGTACTATGTCATTATATTTTTGGGTCCAAAATACATGACCTTGCATTAAACTTCAATTTATGCCTATTTTATACTGTATTTACTAAGGATAGCCCAGCTGAAAGCCAAGTTACAATTTCAGTGGAGTCCAGCTTTTAAATGTATTTGTCCCAGGACAGAGCAGCACAGAAGCACGGTTCAGTTGGGGCTGTGCTGTATTGTGGTCTTGCTTTTAGACATTTTTACTAAATATTTACCCAGGATAGACCAGATGAGATGCAATATCTCATTTTCAGTGGTATCCTGCTTTTACACATTTTAGACTGTATTTGTGCAGGACAGGCCAGCCGAGAGGCCATATCTCATTTTCTGTGGCCTCCCACATGTGAACCCCAAATTTCCAACAGTATTTTTATGACCTGACATTATGATTAAAATAGGTGGGATTTTTTAAATTCCAACTGAAAGGTGATTTCATAGTGTGACTATTAAAACATTTTTTGGAGGGGATTTGAAAAATGACACCTATCATGTACAGGTGGTGGGGTAGCACAAGGGATATTTTGAACATCAGGGGTCAAAATTTGCAAAATAAAATTATGAGTAAATGGTGGAACAATTCTATATTTCTTCATAACTTAGTTTTTTTTTTTTCATATTTTGACCCCAAATTTTCAACATTGTCTTTTTTTATAGCCCCTCCTCCTGAACATGACATGGATAGTGGTCGAAACATAGTTTTACGCTACAAGTGTGAAAACACATTTTGATCAGTATTTGAAAAATGACAGCTATCACGTTCCTGGGGGGTGTGAAAAATGGCTATGTTTGAAAATGTGGGTCAAAATATATAAAAAATATAAAATGATAAAGGGTTACAAGTGTGTGTTGAAAAATGTAATGTATGCTCATAAAATTTTTGTTTTTTTTAAATATTTTTACTCCAAAATTTTCAGCATAGCCTTCTTATAACCCCACCTTATGAACAAGGGTGGAGAAAATTTCCAAATCCTGCCCGCAAGGTGATTTTGCCTAGTAACAATGTAATCACCCTTTGGGGCAGAATTAAATAATTTTGCCACCATTGTTCATGAGGTTGGGCCCCAAAAAGACCATGTTGAAAATTTTCGGAAAAATATTTAAAAAAAATGACTACGTTATGAGTACAAATTAAAAACACATTGAAATATGTTGATCTGGGTACCTGATTTCCTCAGTTCCCAGTCCCGCATTGAAGAGTGAAGATGTGTTTCCAGTCCAGAGATGATAATGGCAATGGACCCCCAGTAGATAATTATAGGGTGGGGGAGGTGTGGGATGGTGTATGCTGAGTGGGAGGGTCAGGTGAGGGAAGTGTAACGGTGGCAGTGGGATGGCAACGGCAACAGACATTGATGTATTTTTTTCCTTTTTTACAGGGTGTATAAAAATAAAAAAGACTATGAGGGACAGTTTTCTTTATTTCAGGTACTGCCACTGGGGTTGGGCATACCATCATAGGTTATCCTCTAAGGGCACAGGGAGCGATGGGGAGATGGGGGGGATACCTGGCAAAGGGTGGGATTACAGGACATAAAAAAAATCAGCTATGAGTGATGGTTTTCTTTGTTTCAGGTACCAACACTGGGGACTACATACCCCAGTGTTGGTGTTATATTTAGAGGCACTGGAGTGGGCTTCACAATGTTGCACAGTGAAAATGAGTGGGCCGGGGGTACTAGCCAGCACCAGGAATTAGGCACCCTGGTGTCAGAAAATTAAGAAGGAAGGGGGAAGCAGTGGGAGCTGGGAGGGATACATGGCAAAGGGTGGGAGGGATTGTGTTTATGTCAGGGGAAGGACCACAGCAGGATGATCCTGACAAAGATCAGCTCTGCTTGCTGTGTGGTGTTATGCAGATCAAAGGAAAGAGCTGCCATATGATTTAGATGGCTCTTTTCTTTGAACTACATAAAGTTCCCACCCAGCAAGACCAGAAGAGTGTCACGATCAGCCTGGCTGATTGGTCTGACACTGTTAAGCCCCTTGCAGACTGCCCTGCATTGAACCAACAGTGGCACACCTCTCAAAATCCATTATCATACCAACTTGTTTACTTTGGCAAGTATAAGGGTGAACACAAAAAGCAGGAATGTCAAAGTTTAAATCACAGGTAGTTAGGAACTAGATAATTAAATTGTATGAGAGAAGTAGAACTGAAATTCAGATAAACCACTGTGGGTTGCTAGCACTTATTATTATGACATAGCTTAACAAGCATTGGCCGATGACACATTTATAAGGTAGAAAAAGAAATGGGCAGACTGGATGGGCCTTGCAGTGCTTATCTGCCATCAACCTCTATGTTTCTATGTAAGCATTTGTCAATGACGAATGTTTGCTTGCTGATATTAGCATTGAATGTGGATGAGTTAGACAGATGTAGAATAGGAGTGGCAGTGAAGTACTGAACTCACGCCAATCCCACCTCCACCCTGCAGAGATGGACAGGCATTGGGGTGTGCCGGTGGGTCATTGCCCATAATGCTCACGCCATTTCACCTCACCCTATCCTGTAGAAACCAACAAGTGTTGAGGTGTGCCTTGGGGTGTCTGGCTTCACAGTCACCCCATTTCATAAGGACGTATGCTGAAATGGGTGCAGTACAGGAGAATGGGGTGAAGTCTGGGACTGTAATGTGCAAGGCACACTTCGATGCCTGTCACTGGCTTCAGGGTGGGGGTGGAATGGCATGAGCATTACAGCTGGTGATCAAAAGTTACACCTCTAATGCCTGTCAGTCTGTACAGGGTTGGACGTTATGGTTAGAAACCCTAATGCCCCATGTGTGTGTTGGTATTTGCACTACAAATTTTCAACATGGCCTTTTTGTGACCCCCACCTCATGAAAGCATTTGGGACCTCTTCTCATGAACAGTGGCGGTGTGATTTTGCTAATGTGTCCCAGACTTCGAGTTCCCACAGTGACTGTGCCATCCTGCACCAGATGTGCGAAAACACAGATCAGGCAGGATGTGAAGAATGACAGCTGTACCATCCATAGGAAGGTGTGAAGAGATGGCAATGTTGAAAATCTGTAGTGAAAATATTAAAAATGCTCGAAGTTCTGAGCCTACCCGGAAACTGCACAACACATGCTTGTACCGCAGTCATTTAGTGGAATTATTTCACCAAATTTTCAACATTGGCATTTTGTGACCTCTGCTAATGAACACTGTCACTATGATTTTCTTAATCTGTCCGAAACATTAATTTCCCACAGCTACCACGCCATTGTGTGCTAGATGTTCAAACGCATATTTTGGGCAGGATATGGAAAATGACAGCTGTACTGTTCATAAGGAGGTGTGGTAAGATGCCAACATTGAAAATCTGGAGTGAAAATATTAAACATTTGCGCACTTCTGTGCATACATGGAAACTGCGAAACACATACTTGTAACACAGTCATTTTATGGACTTTTGTCACCAAATTTTCAACATAGGCATTTTAGGTCCTCTGCTAATGAACAGTGTCACTATGATTTTCATAATGTGTCCCGAACACTGACTTCCCACAGCAACCACGCTATTCTGCGCCGCAAGTGCAAAAACACATTTAGGCCAGGATGTGGAAAATTAAAGCTGTACTGTTTATTAGGAGATGTGGAAAATGGCAATGTTGAAAATCTGGTGTGAAAATATTACAAATTCGGGAACATATGAGCATGCATTGAAACTGCACAATGCATGCTTGTAACACAGTCATTTTATGACTTTTGTCACCAAATTTTCAACATAGGCATTTTAGGACCTGTGCTCATGAACAGTGTCACTGAGATTTTCTTAATGTGTCCCAAACACGGATTTCCCACAGTGACTGCGGTATTCCGCGCCAGAAGTGCGAAAACACATTTCGGTCAGGATGTGAAAAGTGACAGCTGTACTCTTCATAAGGAGGTGTGGAAAAATTCCAATGTTGAAAATCTGGAGTGAAAATATTACAAATTCGCGAAGGTACAAGCATGTGTGGAAACTGTGCAACACACACTCGTAAAACAGTCATTTTTGGGATTTTTTCCACCAAATTTGCAACATAGGCTTTTTGAGAGCCCACCTCATGAACACTGGCACTGTCATTTTGTTAATCAGTCCCGAAATGTGATTCTGCTCAGTAACTGCAAAATCACCTTCCGGGACCGAATAACATCATGACAGTGGCTGAATTCATGAGGAGGAGTCCCAATAACCCCATGTTGAAAGTTCAGTGCCAAAATTTCCAAAAATGCCTGAAATATGCACCAAAGTTGAAAAAACCCTATTTATGCCATTATACAGTTTACCGGAATTTCTTTGGTTTGCGGTTTGCTTTGAAGAGTACAGATGTGCTCCCGGTCCACCAAAGATCGTCACACTGGGCTCCAGAGGTAAGTATGGGGTGAGGGGGGGTTGTGGGGAGGCAGGGTGAGCAGAGGGTGGGCGCGGGTTGGGGAAGGGGCCATGGACTCAACGAGGGACCGTTATCTGTTTTACAGGGTTAAAAAAAAACATTGCGGTACTTTTTTTTTTTTTCAGGGACATTTGGCATGCTGGAGTGGGCTCCCAGCATGCCACCTGAGTGTTTTGGGGGGCTGTATCCAACAGGGAATTGGACACCCCGTCAGCACATACTGAGTGGGAGGGCAAGGAGCGAGGGGATTGGGCACTCCCCTTGGCAGACAACAAATTGGGGACATTATGCCGATTGGGGAGGGCTCTCCTGGCAATTTGAACTGGAGGGGACTGAAGCCAATCCAATGGGGATTGGGTGCCCCATCAGCAAAGAAAGACTGTTGGGGGGCGCGCGTGATGCAGAGGTGGATTGGGCAGTCCCTCGGCATACAACAGAAACTTGGGGGTGGGGACATTATACTGTCAGGGGCTGGGCTCCCCATCAGCAAATTAACTAGGTCAGGGGCATGCGGAGGGCAAGGTACCGCCCTGCAATGACGGGTCACTCCCTCTTTGCAGCAGAATGGCTGACATTGCAATTATGAGGCTGCCCCTGATTGCAGCGGTAAAAACGTTTCAAGGTGGTGGCACGCTGGCTGAACTAGTGTCAGTAGCAGCGTGTCACTGCATTGGGGAAAGTTGGTCAAGCCTCAAAAGGCACTGGGGCCATTGGCCCCCACAGTGCCGCACCTCCAAAACCCCGCTTCTCTCCTAAACTGTGCCGAAATGTTTCTTGCGCATGTGCAAGCAAACATAAAAAAAAATACTTTAATGTTTCCAGTGAAGTCACTAAAACTTTGTGCCAAAAGCGGAAAGACACTGAGTAAAAGCTTTTCAGCATGAACAACATAAATGAAAAAGATGGGGATGTGTGTTTCCACATTGATAGGAAATCAGCACCATGAATACCATTAAGAATCTGAAAGATAAAAGGATGATTAGCATGACATTACTTATACAGTGAGGTATTAATTGAGTGCAGGAATATGTGATGGGAAATCCTAGGAGTAAATTGGTCACAGTAAAAGGCAGATGCTGTTCACTCCCTGCTGCTGATGTTTGTAATGCACTTCACAGAGAGATGAAATGGTGACTTTCAGGAACATTTCAGAAGAGGCTTTTCTTTAATGTGTTGTTCAGCAAAATGGCCCCTAGCACTCAGAGAGGCAAAGGATATGGACAATAATGACCCAGGAGATAGTTGTAAAGTTTAGTTTTCCTCAAAGTTCTCTACTTTTTTATATAATTTATCATTTATATAATTTAGTGAGTAGAGAATCCTAGTGTTTTGTTATTTATTAGACTGATACATGGTATAATATATGTGGGTTGAACTCTCTGGATAACCTTTGACCTTTAAATTTGGTTCAGCTGAAAGCACACTTAAGATATTCAAGCTCTCTGACGTCACTTCAATTATGTTTTGAATGCCTGTTTGAAACCAATGAGAATTATTTCTGTTTTTTTCTACATGTTCTAAGTGTTAATAATATGGGATTTTCTAAATAACTGTCATTAAGCTGCTGAAGAAGGACTTGTTGGTCTGAAAGCTAAAGCTATTTGTTATTTTTGAAACATCCTTGTTGGTCCAATAAAAGGTATCAAACCATTTGTTCTGGATTTGTTCTTACTAGGACCAATACGGCATTAAACAGTTTTTGTCGACTTTTTTACAAAAATTGCTAACTGCAGAATTTGCAGCCTTGTGTTAATAGCTGATATGGGAATACTGTGCTTTTCTATTTATATATTAGAAACATTTTTATTTTAATTTAACCAAGAAAGACAAAACTGAGCTGATAACCACTCATTTCCAGTTGCATCCAGTGGGTAAGGGGAGAGTACAGTAAAACTTGACTACAAAATGAAATAAATAATAAAGCTAGTATAAAATACTATAAAAATGGTTCCATGTGATAACTGCGAAGAAATAACAGCACACATACACATGGGGCGAGCTGCCAGGCAACATCCGTCGTGGTGCTACAACTCAAAATAAGCGACCATACCAACCACGCCACCAACATTTTATGTAGGGCTGCACCCGCACCCCTCTTAATATAATCAACTCTGTGGGGGCCTGATACTGGGGTAAGGAGGCAACTTGGGTGGGGGGGCTATTCGGGGGGAGTACAAACGGGGGACCACCAGGAGGACGGTGGGAGAGCGGGATGGCAGGGAGCAGGAAAACAACATAAAAAAAAAATACAACTCTCAATGACCAAACACAAAAACAATACCAGAGCTCCAACCCAGGTCCTTCCACACTGGAGGCATACCCTGCTTCCACAACACCAATGACTAAAACCAAAAACAACACCAGAGCTCCAACCCAGGTTCAAACCCAGGTCCTTCCACTCCAGAGGCATACCCTGCCTCCACAACACCACATGACCAGCTTGACACTGCCTTGCTGAACTACCTGCTATATCCTGGTTCCTGTGAGGTCCCTCCTACCGTTGCTCTATCCTGCATTCGTGATTTTATTCCTTGTACCGTCACTATTCTGACAGTTGCTCTGCTTCCCCACTTGCTCTACTTACAGGCGCTCAAACTGGTCACTCAATTTGCGTCACTCAATTTGAGTCACCCACATCACTGGATACCATAAAAAATAGAAGAGTCAGTTAATAGCTGAGTCAAACATAAACAAACAAACAAACAAACAAAAAACATACATTAGCTAAACCAAATGAACTGAAGTACTGGACTAGCTAAGGCATAAATCATGCACAAAAACCCAGATGATATGGCATCTAGAAGAGAGACAGTAGGGGATGAGGATGCCAGGTCATGAAGTAGAACAGGGTAAAGGTTATATGGGCAAGGCAGAAAGAAAGGAACTACACAGAATGTAAACCTTTTTATAAGCATTATGGACTACTTATGGTTGTATCAACCAGATTTGAGAAACAGATGTCATCTCACTGATAAATGGTGGCTGTCTTCTTATTTATGTTATGTCTCTGAAAGGTCTATTGTCTGTTCAAAGAATAAAGAAAATGTCAGTTTTGGTTCATTATTGCATTCATTTCCTGAAGCATGCATGTGCTGCAGAGATAATGACTTGCTACTTCCATGAAAAGACCACTGCTAATCTTTGCTGTAGTCGTTATCTGAGCAATATATATTCTCATGCAAGTTTTGTTGTTTAAAGAACATCTGTTAGAATAAAAAAATGCATTTGTGCCTATCTCAATTGTATTTTCTGTAACTTTTGTAGAATTTTGAATTTTTCTTTCAGTGGCCTTATAATGATTCCACACAGGTTTGTAGTCAGGGACTTCAGATCTGCACACCAAGTGGACTCACTGCTACCCCTCTTGTTGGGATAAGCTACTGCCCTCCCCGGGTGTAGCCAGACAATACAAATGTACACCAGGACCATGTTTGTTGCCTCATTTGGCACAATACATACAACTTTTGTATCTCATGACAGTGGTTGTTGCCATGCATGGGTGAATACAAATGACATGCATTGTTCCCTAAGACACCCACATACCAGCCCAGAGCCTGTAAAGTTATATTGTCCTTGGGATGCAAAGAGATTATTAGTGACCAGTCCTTTAGTTTTAACTCCTATGAATAAAATTACAGAAAGGTTCAGTATTTTCTTTTAGTTTTCATGGAAAAAGGAAGCAGTTCAGAGCCTATTTGCTACCGCCTCTTAAATAAAATTCCACACCATGGAGTGCTTGGAGTATGCCTGCCTACACCCATGATTCCACATGAACCAGTATGTACTCTGTGGAGTGTTTCAGAAAAATCTAATTGTGAAGAACTGACATCATAATTGCTCTGTTTGAAACTGCATTGTCTGCTGTCATGGAAAGGGCTGTAATGTCCTAAATAAGTGTGCTATCAGGTTAGACAATCCTTATTAAAACATTTTCCACAGACACCGTGTAGAAAATGACAAATGTGATGTAAGCCCTAAGGATTACTGGGAATTAAAAGTCATATTCTTCAATAAATTGTAGTCACTAAATAAGATTTATAGCATGACTACAGAAATGAATGCCTGCTATTAAAGGAATAACACTGAATTTATATTACCTCCATTTTAACTATTTTATAACCTCGGTTTCTCTATACAAACTTTAACTTGATCCAACCAGAAGAATCCAACCAGAAGAACCCAACCAAACATTTTAAGTGCAAGGGACATTTACTTTCTCACATTTGAGGAAAAACATCGGATTCAATTGATCAATTGATTAATGTTTTTACTATTCACATACTTTATTATATATACAAACTGTCATTCTAGATCAGGCCTGAATGTAAATCAGGCACAAAGTTCAGATCATGTATACTACACATATATATATATATATATATATATACTCATATTCTTTGCAAAAAAACATTGTTATTGCACTGGTTAGGTTTCCAACATTAACACTCCACCCCCACCCTGCAGGCAGCAATAGGCATGGGGTGTGCCTTGGGGTTGTCAGCCCTAATGCTCACCCCATTCCATGAGAAAATAAACTGAGATGGGTACAACAAATGAGTATTAGGGTTGACAACCCCAAGGCACACCCCACGCCAGTTGCTGCAGGGTGGGGAGTTTAGGTTGGAAATCCTAACACAACATTTCTCTGTTTTGATGCTGGGATCCTAACTAGTGCATTAACAAATTTTTTTGCAAAGAATTTCTTTACTTTATGAGGTAGTATAATTGTATCCTTATTTGGCTGTGGGAGTGCAGGGCCCAGAGGGACCTGCACCTGCACCTGTATCAGTCCATACTGGTATCCATATTTGAGTGTGGGAACCCAGGGCCCACAGGGCCCTGCACTAGTATCCATCCATAATTTTTGAGATATTGTAATCATATCCTTATTTCCCTGAGCCCTGCATGCTGATCAGTCCACAATAGTATCCATATCTGCATGGGCCATCCATCAATATCTTTAAAAATACTGTAGTCATCTCCTATCCCATGCTGCGCATCACTAAAGAAAGACCTTACATTGCAGTGTTATCCTATGGGAACTGAAGGAAAATTTGAAACCTGCATAACTCCACACCAAATGAATATCTTTTCAACAAACCAGCAAAAGGCACACCTGTAGAGCAAACCCTTTGTACCATGAAAATTTCATACAAAAATTGGAAGCCATGTCTTTACAGAGGAGTGACAAATAAATGACTGCATACACCTCACATTACAATGTTATCCTATGGAAAACAAAGGAACATTTAATCCCCCAGAACTCTAGAGCAAAGTAATTTGCTTTCACCAAACCAGCAAAAGGTATATCCATGGAGTAAGTTCTTTGTACTCTGAAAATTTTAGACCATAATTCTAAACCATTTCTTCAGTGTGAAGTGACAAAAAAAAACTGTATAAAATTTATTTTTTTTTGCAAATTGTGAAACACGATCCTGTTTTGAGCTTTCTTTTTTTGCAATTTGTGAAAAAGAAAAATCCTTTTTTCACAAATTGTGAAACAGAATCCTGTTTTGCGTTCTTTTTTCACAATTTGCAAAAAATAAAAGAAAAATCCTTTTTCACAAATTGCGAAACAGGATTCTGTTTTGTGATTCTTTTTTTGCAAATTTGTGAAAAAAGATGCCAACATGTTAAAAAACACATTCCAGGTAATTTATGAAAAAACTAACAACAGAATCCAATAGAACGGGTCCCGATTAGCAGAACACATGTTGGTTACTTCAAAAAACATAATTTTTTCTGTTTTTTAACTTTGTTTGCCTCGCTAAGAAACAACAAGATAGTAGCAACACAAAAACAGATTCCCCATTGGCAGCAAAGGATTACTCATTTGCAACACAGGAGTGCCCACTTGCAATACAGAATCCTGTTTCAATGCTCACATTTAACTTTTCCCATTGAAAATAATGGGACATTTTAAAATTTTATAAGTTTTTGAACAGATTAATACTTTTTTCTCCAAATCTTCAAAAGGCACATCTGTGACCCAAGACCTTTCTGCCCTATAAAATGTCAGACCAAAATCCCAAGCCATTTTTATGCAGTGGTGTGACAAATAATTTTACAAGAAACAGTAATTTTCACATTTGTTGACACTCCATGTCTCCATACTCACACATCCAACTGGAACAAAACATGATATATCAAGAGATCTTTGGTCCCTGATGGTGCATGCAACATTTCATACAAATTGGTTGAATATTTACAAAGCTATTAAAGTGCAAACATTTGAGATTAACATAGAAATGAAGTTTTAACCCTAACTATAGGGGCATGGCCGCACCCCTAAGACAGATAGATAGATAGATAGATAGATAGATAGATAGATAGATAGATAGATAGATAGATAATCTTGCAGAACAATTAATTAGCACCAAAGTCTATTCTGTTGTTACTATGTTATATTATACCCCTATCAATTAATTTTTTAAAACAACAGTATTTGATAGTCAGCAACACATTTTATCATATAGTGTTTTTTAGCGGAGGTATATTTCTGATATTCTTAGATATATTTTCAGTGTAGTTTAGTTTTCTCAGATATGTTTAAAACAGCTTTTATAGCTAATTTTGTAATTAATGTCTCACGTCATTAAAGATGGCCGCTATTCACAATATTTAAAAATCTCTTCCATTGAAGTTATCTGTTGAATGCACATACTTGATTCATAATGTGGATGTAGGGTATTTGTAGGGTGCTTCCCATCAGCCTTCGAATTGCACCCTAGGTGGAGGCATGTAAGAAGAGGCTAAAGACCCACCCTTTTCAGTAGGCATTGTAATGACATCTTGGGATTTCTAGCATAGGAAGAGGGGAGTAGGAGCCCATCCAGGTCTACCTCCACTGTTTCCTCAGGGGTAGAGGACTCCATCAAATATACCTGAGGTCCCCCCAACCCCCTAACCCCAATGACCCCTCCTTCATCTCAGTGATGAAGCAACTGCACACTGCTCTGGGGTATGAAGCTGAGAAGCAATATATTACCAGGAGAAACCTGGTTGAATTTTTAGAATTGCCAGATTATCTCCCTCTGATTATATCTCCTGTGCTGACTGCATTAAAGGATGCCACCATGGCTGCATGGTACAGGCCAAATATGATCCCTGCTATTCCCAGACAGGCAGACAAATTGTATCAAGATCCTTCAGGGAAGCCTTTCTTCACAGGGCAAGCACAGGCAGATTCAGTGGTGACAAATGCTGCCCATGTCAGGTCCAATAGACCTCAATATCACAGCTCTTTTCCCCTGGATAAGAAGTCCAGAAAGTTGGATCTTAGGGGCAAGAGGGCCTTTAACTGTGCCACTCTGGCCCTCAGAATTATCAATTACATGGCCCAAATGGTCAGATTCCAGAACACTCACTGGAAAAAGGCCAAAACTGCAGCTCAGGCCCTTCCAGAGGGTCCCCAGAAGCACTACTTGCTTAAAGCCCTCCGATGTGGGTAAGCACCTTTTGAGGTCTATATATGACATTTTAGATGCCTTAGCTAAAGCAGCTGCAGTCAATATCTGCCTCAGAAGGCATTCTTGGCTCAGGGTGCCCGGTATTGCTACTGACGTGCAACAGTCCATCCTGAATGCCCCTTTAGAGGCCTTTGGAGAGGATGTGCGGGATATCTTTTCTGACCTACAGGCCTCAGAGAGGACCTTGTGGTTGGTCCACATGCTTTACTATACCCAGCCAAACAGTGAGCAAAATGTGCCTTTCCGTCAGGCCTCCCACAGACCCAAGTTGCACACCCAACAGCCAGGCAAGCGCTTAGAAGGAACAGTCCTGCCTACCCCTACCTCAACCACCAGTAAGGCCCCTAGAGGGGAGGTGCACCCTGGCCACTGGCTCTACCTCAGAATGACTCCTTGCTAGACCGCCACCCTTCAGTACTACAGGAAGTGGTGGTATGGGGGATGGAGGAAGATCAAAACAGATGCTTTGGTCCTGCAGCTCATAGAGCAAGGCCACACTCTAGAACTTCTGAAGTGGCCTTCAGATCTGCCTCCAGTTCATTAAAGCTACTTCCTGATCAAATTCCAGTGCTACTGGAAGACATTCACATGCTGCTGCAGAAAAGGACCATAGAGCCAGTTCCCAAGGATCAGAGAAACAGAGGGTTCTATTCCCACTTTGTTCTAGTCCCCAAATCCACAGGGGATTTACGGACCATCCTGGACCTGAGAAACCTGAATTTCTACTTTCTGTACCAGAAGTTCAGGATGGTGACCCCACAAGGCCTGCTGCCTCTACTGCACAAGGGAGATTGGATATGCTCCCTAGACATGCAGGATGCATACCTGCACATAAAGGTTTGTGTTTCCCACAGGAATTACCTCAGGTTCCTGCTGCAGGGGGAGCACTACCAGTTCAGAACATTGTCCTTTGGTTTGTCATCTGCATCATGGATCTTTACCAAATGTTTGGTGGTGGTGGCAGCAGCTCTAACGAGGGAGGGACTGTATGTCTTCCCTTACTTGGATGACTGGTTGCTCAAAGCTCAGTTCGTGGAGCAACTGACCTGCACCTTAGCATGTACCAGATGGTTGTTTCATGCACTGGGGATTACGGTCAACCTGCCCAAGTCAGTCTTGACCTCCTGTAAGCATCTTCAGTATATAAGAGCTGTACTGGACACTGCCCAGGGTGCAGCCTTCCTGCCCCAAGACAGGGTGGAATGCCTGATAGCACAAGCTCAGCTGCTTCACAGCAACCAGTATGTCACAGCCAGGACATTACTTTGGCTGCTGGGCTTGATGGCTGCAGCCATTTTCACAGTTCCCCTGGTGAGACTGCACATGCGGATTTCCTAATGGGCTTTGAGAGTCCAGTGGGATCAACGCACTGACAATCTAGAACAGAAGGTTCTAGTAACTTCACCAGTAAAGAAGGTACTCCAGTGGTGGATGGAACCCAGACATTAACTCAAAGGAATTCCCTTCCTGATCACCCCTCCTCATCAGATCCTCACCATGGACACTTTGGGGATGGACTGGGGAGTGCATTTGGGACAACATCGGACCAAAGGTACATGGACCACAGTGAACATCCTAGAGATGAGAGCCATTCTATATGGGCTGCAAGCCTTACAGGACTACCTGTCCCCATGGCCTGTGCTAGTGCAGATGGACAACATCAGTGTAGTGCACTACATCAGCAATCAAGGGGGGACTCATTCATACCCCCTGTGCAGTGAAGCGATTAGGGTTTGGTACTGGGCTCTAGAGCACAGTCTAGAACTGTCAGCAGTCCATGTTCCTGGTGCCCAAAACATCTTGGCAGATAGACTAAGCAGGTCTCAGTCCAGGATGCACAAGTAGGAACTGCTGACCTTGGTCGTAGAAGACCTGTTCAACAGGTGGCATCATCCAGAGCTGGACCTTTTTGCACCCCCACTAAATGCAGAACTGCTGCTCTTCTGCTCGCTCACTCCAGGGCCTGGAGTTTTCTGATGAGACACGTTGTCCCTATCTTGGAAAAGAGGTTCTCTAAGCCTTTCCTCCCTTCCTGTTGATTTAGAGGGTGCTGATCAAGCTTCAGATGGAAGAAGAAACTATGATACTCGTTGCTCCCTTCTGGCCTCATCAGATCTGGTTCCCATTACTGCAGCAGTTTGTGGTGGAACCTCCAGTACCCCTGCCCCTGTGCAAAGGCCTGCTATCACAGGAGCAGGGTACCCTGGTCCATCTGGACCTCAAGTCACTGCACCTCCATGCCTGGCTCCTGAAGACATAGCCCTGTCTATATTTGGGGTGTCATAAAAGGTGGCTGATGTCCTGGTGGCTGCTAGGAAGCCTTCCACCAGAGCCACTTATTCTATGAAGTGGAAGCACTTTGCTCTGTGGGCAGGCTCCCATCATTTGGATCCTTTCACTTGTCCAGTGAATCAGATTCTGGAGTACTTGCTTTCCCTCTCAGATTCTGGCCTGCAATACTACCCCATTTAAAGTGTACCTGGCTGCCATTTCAGCTTTCCATGTGCCTGTTGATGGCCGTACAGTGGCATTTTTGAGAGACATTCTTCATCTGAAGCTTCCCATCTGCAATCCAATCCCACTTTGGGACATAAATTTTGTGTTAGAGAAACCTACTTTAGCACCTTTTAAGCCGGGTGTGACACGAGAGCTACGCTTTCTGTCATGGAAAGCATTATTTTTAGTTGCCATTACTTCTATTTTAAGGATTTTGGAGCTTCAGGCTCTGATGTATGAGTCTTCTTATTTGGTTTTCCACAAAGACATGGTGTCTTTGTGAACCAACCCTATGTTTTTGCCGAAGGTGGTGTCTGAGTTTACTCTGAATGAAACCATCCCCCTGCCTGTTTATTTCCCAGAGCATGTAAATCCAGGGGAAGCATTGCTCCATACTTTAGATGTACATAGAATACTCAGATATTATGTTCATTGCATGAGGGACTGCAGGAAGTTCTGTTCCTTCACTTCTGGGAAAGAGGGCATTCCAGTTTCTAATCAGTGCCTCTCCAAATGGTTGGCCAACTGTATTATTTTCTTGCTATAGGAAGTACGGTAAGGAACTTCCTGGGGTTGTGCGTGTCCACTCCACCAGAGGCATGGCCATTTCTGTTGCCTGCTTCAGGAATGAGTCAGCTGCTGAAATCTGTGCTGCTGCCACTTGGAGTATTCTCCACACTTTAACTAAACACTACAGTCTGGATATTGCCTCTAGGAGAAGGGCAGGCTTCGGCCTGGCTGTGCTTCAAGACCTCCTGTCTTAGG
This sequence comes from Neoceratodus forsteri, assembly GCA_016271365.2. Classification (NCBI taxonomy): domain Eukaryota; kingdom Metazoa; phylum Chordata; order Ceratodontiformes; family Ceratodontidae; genus Neoceratodus; species Neoceratodus forsteri. The sequence goes on from CM057455.1 coordinate 990,421,746, forward strand.
CTTATAACCTCTAACTACCCAGATTGTGTCTCTGTCAGTACTGCTTGGTACTCTTTCCATAGGTGTAAGAGATATCCTTGAAGAAGATAGTACTGTTACGTAAGAACTTACCGTAACAGTAGATCTTCGAGAGAATCTCTTTCATCAGGCCATGCTGTTCCACACACTGTCCCCCTTGGCCTTAGAGCTTCTCTGTTTCTTTCTGTCTCTCCAGGATGTTCTACCTTCTGTTTCACCTTGCTTAGTGGCAGGAACCTCTGGCTGTCCCTTGGTTTTCCAGGAGGAGATCCTCTGGTCTCTGGCGGGGGAACTTAGGAGGGTGTGGGGCCACCCACATTTATATGGATGGGACATTGATGGCTGATGTTATCATGGACAGCCCCTAGTAGTCTGCAAGCTAAAAAAGTTACTGTGTGATCCTAGTGCCTGGAGACTATAGTTCCATAGATGTGGTCTGATGAAAGAGATTCTCTCAAACATCTACTGTTACAGTAAGTTCTTATGTAACTGCACTTTTTCTCATCTTTTGCTGCCAGTATTCTCATAAGAAATCCTTTATGCTAGCTTTCACCACTACTAACTGAAGGTGTTAACAGTGAACACAAGGATTCTGCAAAACTCTATACTGAGTCTGTAATTCACACTCAAAAGGCCTACCAAACATTTGCACTAATTGACACATACATGTCTGTGGATGATGCTACCATATAAAACCATCAAACCACATTAATTTGACACTAGGGTCTCCAATCTTCATCTTGATTTAAATAAACTTCAAATTTAGCTGAAATAAACACACATTATATATAAAAGAAAACTGTAAAACCTTAAACAACATGTACATGCAAACCCTAAAAAAGGATGAGGGGTGGGTGGAAAGCAGTAAAGAAAAAGCAGAGATGTTGAACAAATACTTCTTCTCTGTCTTTACCAAAGAAAAGGATGGACCAGTGCCACAAAGGAGGAGGAGGGAGGAACAGGGAGGGTGGAACATGGCTGAAGACAGGGTAACAGAAGATAGGGTTAGGAAGGGGCTCATGTCCCTAAAGGTAAACAAGTCCCTAGGCCACAATGGCATGCACCCAAGAGTGTTGAGAGAAGTGGCGGCAGAGCTGGCAGGTCCACTGATGGATCTGTTCAACGGCTCTTTAGATACAGGGGTGGTACCCTAGGAGTGGAGACCTGCACGTGTGGTACCACTACACAAGTGTTGGCCCAGGGATGACCCTGAGAACTACAGGCCATTCAGTCTGACCTCCTTTGTGGATAAGCTGACGGACACCATTCTAAAGGAAATGCTTGTTGCATTGCTTGTCCAAGCCAAAGGGAGAGGGAACCAAACAAAAAAAAATCCTGGCTCTCGGTGGAGGCGATGGTGGCCTGAGTGACTCTGGCCCATATCCCCAACACCGAACTTTCCTGGACAATTTCCCCCTGCTTTGCCCAGCCCTTGGCCTGGATGTCTAAATTCCAGATGAGGACACTCGATAAGTTGATAGGTGGCCCTGCCCCAGGGGTATAGATCTGGGGGTTCGGCTATGGTCAGGGAGTTGGAGTGAGGTATTTGTCCAGGGAGTTTCAGGTGGGGAGTTAGGTGCTGTGGTCAGGTGGGTTTGCCAGAGAGATGCCCCGAGAGCACCAGGAGATAAAATAAAATTGAAAAAAAAACAAACCTCCAGGGACAAGAAGAATACAAAAAATGTTTCCTTTCTTCTTTGTTTCCCTCCTCTTTCCCCTTCCTTCCTCTTTCTTTTCCCTTTCCCCCTTCCCTTGCCTTTGCCGTCCTCTCCTCCCTTAAAAATCTTCACATTGTATTTTAGGGAACAAAATCTGGGAGATGCAAACAGTTCTAAACAATGTGAGTGAATAACATGGAATCCTGATACTGAAACAATTGTAAACCCAGCAATCGGATCAAAAGCAGTTAAAACTACTCAAACAAAACCAAACCTTTTTGGAAGCATGTATCACATGTTTACAGTCTCCCCATGAAAGAAGAAAGCACTTACCTTTTAAACTGAATCTGCACCAGCACTGGAGGAAGAACACAGGCATTGAAGTACAAGCTACCAACCCATGGGAAAATCAAAAGGAACTGAGTTCAAAACAAAGCAAATTGTAGCTTTAGATCACCAAACCCCATGATGCATTGAATGACTAGGGTCATCACCTGTAAGATGTCTCTGGGCAGTTTTTTCACACTGACTTTTGGGACCCTAATTAAAGTTGACATCCTGCTGATTTGGAAAGAAACAGAGGAAAACTGAGGGATTAATGGCCCAAGCTGCACAGATTTATAGGAAAAAACTTTCACAAGCCCTTCCCTTTAAATACTACCTACCCCACACTGTATTTTCTTCCTCTGTAATTGTAGTCAGAGGTGTTGCAGTTTGCTGGTGTTGTTCACCAAGATTTGTTTGTAAACAATAATGTCTTGGTTTGCTGTCACAACTTCAATAGTTAGTAAGTAAATACATAAAATAATGGGCCCTATTCACGATGCCAACACGTCGTGTACACTGGGCACATTGGCATCACTATGTCTGAATGCTGCAAAGTGGGATCCCATGGACCCTGCATGGCATTCCCCAAGGAGCAGAGTGCAGGGCAGGTAGACGCCCGATCTCTCGGCCGTTCAGACTGCAATGCACTGGGGTGGGCAGGGGGCGTGCCCACACTCCATGCCATTCACAACAGTGCAGAGTGCTGGGCATGGGGGGGTGCACCTTACGCTGGGTAACACCCTGCCATAAGGTATATGTGCCCCCCCAGGATGCTGCCACCAGGCTGCAGCGAGACAGACCGTGCACAGCAGACCCCCTCAACATGCCGCTTAAGCCCATGGGGACCACATGGAGGGCTGGGGGTGGCTGACTGGGCACCTGTCACCACTGTGCAGCCAGTGCACATCTGCCATCTGCCACCATCCATGCTCTGCGGGCGCAAGGGTCCACTAGCAGACCGGGTGCGGGCATCCCATTGGATGCGTGCCTGGTCTGCGGAACAGTCCTCCATGCACCTGTGTGCTGGGGGATGGGGACATGGACAGGTGGGCAGCATTAGTGAATGCCGGTATGGGTGCACCTGTCTGTGGACACATAGCTATGTGGTAAGGCTATGCGCCTCTGGCACGTACCCTCTGCACAATAGTGCATAGCACCAATAGTGTGCATTTGAACACTGATTTCACAGCTTCCTCTATAAACTGCATTACCTATAATAGTTTTCATTTCTGTGTTGTCACTATGCATAAATATTTTTTTTTTTGTAACAAGCTCTATTTTGACAACAGGTTCAAATTAGCTGACGTCAGCTAAAGTGTATAGTTATGTATAGTATCTTGAATGAATACATCTACTGTGTAATTGTCAACCATTTTAAATATTCCACAGATACATAGTCGCATGTGATATAGTACTGTGATGACAGGGTGTACATGGGGTTCATCTTGATCACCCCTCCTGCTACACAGCAGTGACTACAGTATATTCTATCCAATTTTAGTATGGACACACAACCAAGCTTAAAAGCTGGCATGCTATCCTACTCATGATTTATAACCCCTAAATCTATTCTTCCCTAGGAAACTTTCTAGTCTTGCCTTAAAGTCTGTACAGTGCTAGTTTCCACAATCTCACTGGTGGACTTTTTCACATGTTTAGACTGTGAAGTATCTAATATTTCCACTTATTCTGCCACCCCGGTTGAGGGAATTCTCTAGCTCTTTGCACCACCCAGCTAAAACACCTGGGTATGCTTCATCATGCCTATCCCCTTTACAGCAGTATTTGGAAAAACATGATCATTTCACTTCAAATGCTTCTCTTCTCAAGGCTAAATCATCTGAGTTTATCAAATCTCTCCTCATTACTCTTGCCTCCTGAGCCTCTTATCAGCTTGGTGACCCTGTGCTGAACCCTCTCATTTTCTTCAATATCCCTTCTGTACTGCAGTGAACAGAACTGGACACAATACTGTACTCCAACTGTAGTTAAACCAAGACCTTGTACAGGAGAGGATCATCTCTACTGACCTGCTCCATACCTTCCTACTACATACAAGCATTGGATTTGCTTATTAGAACAATTATCCACAGCATAAACAGTATACCGCACGTACATACAGTTGATCACAATCTTGTCTTAGGATACATTGAAAGTTATGCTCAATATACTATCTCATAAGGAGGGAACGTGTTGTACCAGTGGGTCACATCAGTTCCAGATCAGCATGAATATAAAAAAGGTAGCATTGTCAGAACAGGGATCAACTTTGAACACATCAGGAAAGAAAAAAATATAAGTTTACCTGCTATTTATTCAACCTTGTGATCTGATATACTTAATGGTAATAGAAGAACTTATTCTGGTTAAACTATGACCCCCCACCCACCCCCACCCCGTCTCTGCAATCAAGCATTTCAATGTTGCATGCAGTAGCCCATTTCAAAGTTATATGTGTGTTAGATTATAGTCTAAAGAGATCAGTATATACAGGGAGGCTACCTGCAACGAACATGAGACATGCTATTAGTCCGTGAGATGTCTAAAACAGATAATGAGGTAACATTTAAAGTCTAACATCTGACACAGCAATTGAACTATTACTGGAAACTAAGTTTTCTCTCTTTAAGAAAGCCCTAAAAAAGAGCTCACTCAAAACTCCATCTGCAGCTGCTTTAACTGATTCACCACTTCCTAATAAGATCTACTCCCTGAGTTTGTCCGTGTTCCATTTGTGGCTCACCTGGGGCTCTATTTTAAGCTTGCTTACTGCTCATTCTCCCTGCTCCTCCTTCTCCTTGATAAACACTTGTCTTATTTCTACATTTCTATCTCACGACTACATTGTATCTGATTTATTCCACTGCAAATTAGTTCTCTTGTTTTATTTTATTATATTATTACTGTATGGTATCTGTTAACTGTTATCATCTGGATACTGCGTACATGCCCCATTAATTTCCTGAATATAACTACTGTTTTCTCGTCTGTTGTTCCTGATAACACTCCTACAGGGTGGGTTCTGTCTGTTATTCTCATATGAAGTGGAATCTTTGCAAATGAGCACCTTGCTCAAAGGTTGCATCTGATTTTTTCAAATATAAAATATACTGTTAATGATGATAGTCAAACCAGGAACTAGTCAAGGCACTGCTTTACTATAAATTGTAGGAGGTTACTAGAAGTATGTGAGAAAATGCTCCAACATTAAAAGGATAAACTAGTATACATCACGGTTTTGTTCAAGTTTCATTCAGTCCCAGTACTGAGGAGGTTTAGTAAGCTATGTAGGTGCCACATAGCTTCTGCCATGATAGGATTGTTTGAGAGCTAATGGCCCTCACTAACCCATATAGAGTATGTCCTGAATTTAAAATGATCTACAGTGGAGCAGTAACATAAAATTGTTTGTGACTGCCTAATCAAATTCCAGTACCCACGGCTTACCTCCTCTACAGGAGCCTCTGTATTAGTTATGCCAGTAAGAATAGAAGAATATAACTTGCCCTCATCCTCTACCTCTGCTGTAGTCTGTGGACCAAAGTCCAACTTGGTATCACCCCCGTGATCTTAGGATCAGAGTACAAGTATTGCTTGCTGGAGATAGTCACCTTTAACCTAGGGGGTACTGGAGGGCATGGGATACCCCAGGGATCGCAGCTCAGTTTGGATGGCATCAAAGGATTTTCTGCAGTCCCTGATGACAAAACTGAGATCCGGAAACAAGGAAATCTTTTCTCCTTCGGGGGTTTCCAGTGGCCTTGTCCTTCTCGACACCACCATAACACGGTCTCTCTCATGTGGGCTAGACAACAGGGTCAAAAACGTGCATGGAATGTTCTCTGGAAGACACTTTCGTGGTGTGATCCTAAATGCTCTCACCACTGAGGGGATTAGTTCTAAATCCAGATTTGACCCCAGCCAAGATTCCATGAACCTTGCAGGATTGCCCCCTCAGTGGTCTCAGGCAGCCCCAAGAGCTGGAGGTTGGAGGCCTTCATTTGGTTTTCAAGTGCCTCCATCCAAAACCTTAGCAGTTTGTTGTCCTTGATGAGGCTGGCTGAGCTCATGGAAGTTTCCGAGGTACCTGACACTAGAGATGCAGTGAATTTAAATTAAGCCAGTGAAGTGAATGTGGAAGTGGGCATTTCGCATAGCAGAGTGGGCAATGCAAAGTGCTCACTCCACCTTGTCATTACCACTTTGCGTTAAGGTGAAATGGCAATGCTAAGTAAGGCAAAGTCATTGTTCCTCATTATGATTCTAAGTGATCCACTTGGTGTTTCAGATTTGGCAGCCCCCCCCCCACACATCACATGGCTTACAGTACTGTAAGTCACATGCTCTTTAGCTAGGCAGGAAGAAAGTGAGTCATACAAGCAGACACTTTTACTTCCTCCTGTGCAGACGGAGAGAGAGGAGTGTGTTTTCTGACTGCTGATACTTTGATATCAGAGCGAGGAGGAAATTTAAACTTTGATTTAGACCCAACAACTTTTTTAAAAGCTATATTTTTTTGTCTTTTCTGTACTCTTTATTACTTAATTTGTTCTTTCTGTAAATTTTATTTTTTCTTACCTTTATAAGTAGTTAGTTGTTTGTCTGTGTCTGTGTGACTGTGTGTGTGTGTTGTGTGATAGTGTGAGTAGTGATTGCTCGGACTGAGGGAGCTCAGTAGGAGAGATGGACCAGGGTGAGGGAATGTCTGGGGTGGGGGCAGCTCTGGAAGAGTGTGGTAGTGGTGAGCGTCATACCGTGCACATGTGTGGAGGGCATGGGCGCCCATTCCTGTTGGACCGCTCAAAACCTGTGAGTGCCCCCCCTCAGAAGCAGGACCAGCACCACCTCCTGTCCTAACTCTGAGGCAGTTGAACCACCACCACCACCACCAAGTCCAGCACCAGGTCCTCTGGAGCAGGATGTGCCTGTTCCCCCAGGCCCAGGTGTGGATCCCATCCCTGTTCAGCACCATGACCAGCTGGCTGCCAGTTCATCTGGCCATCCCCTGCCTGTGCCTGGTCCTCCCTGCACCTCTGTTGTTTAACAGTTTTTTGACTGTGTCAGGGGGGACAGCAGTGTGGTCAAGTGCCACCTATGTGAGGTGGAGGTGCGCCGTGGCCCCTTGGGGGACTCACCTGGGGACTGGGGGCCAGCACACCCATATGCTCAATCACCAGCAGTTGGAGTGGCAGGCTGCCATAGAACAGACCATGCCTGTACCTGCTGGCCATTCTGTGGCAGAGGGTGCAGCTGTGCATTGTGGCATCCCTAAGAAGAGGAGGGCTACAGCAGCACCTGCTGCTCTACCAGCACTGCCACCCCCACCACCACCAGCAGATCAGCCTGTAGAACATGTAGACCCCAGAGAACTGCATGTAACACAGGCTGACTTGGCAGTTCTCTGGAGTGCTGTCGAGGATAACAACGAGAGGGTGAGTGCTGTGGAGCAGTGGCTGGATCACATAGAGGGACATCAGTTGCAAATTACGTTCATGATGGAACTGCTGCTGGATCACCATGGGATCCCACATTAGTTTTTTTTTCCTCACACCATGTACCCCCCCCACACCTTCCTCGCTGTGTTATAAAATGTATTCCTCCACCATCCCCGACTCTTGTATGTAATTATGCCCTTTTTTTGTTGTCTTCCGTATGCGTGACACTTTGTATTCTGTGCAGTACAAGTACACTGTACTAGACTGCACGTATGCAGTTAGTCTTCTTTCCAGTCTGTGTATGTACTGCAGATACTTTCCAACTCCCTGACTTAAAAACAAACATTAATGAGTACAATGGTGGGGTGGTGAAGCATGGAGATCATGAGTCATGGTTTGTGACTGCATTTGTAACTGTGATGATGAAGAAACGTGAATGTCTACCACCTACGGCTGTACTTCCCCGGTCAGCTGTAGCTTAAAACTCCCAAACTTAAAAACATGTATCAATGAGTACAATGGTGGGGTGATGAAGCCTGGAGAGATACTACAAAACAGGCTTACAATACATCCAAGTAACTAGAAAAAAATTAATGTTGTGATTCGTAACGTGAATGATCGTGAATCATGATTTGTGACTGCATTTGTGACCGTGATGATGAAGAACGTTATTTGTATCATGAGTGACTCATGATGATAGTCCTGACTTAAAAGTGCATATTAATGATACAATGTTCATGCAGAATTAAGCACCTCACCTGTCCAGTACTCTGAAGGGAAGCCAAAGAAACAATTGTGACTTATGTTGCAGATGGAGATTGGGCCCTAAAGAGATGCAAATGCACAGACAGATTAAGATTGCACTGTGTACTGAAGAGATGCAGACACAAAGGCACAACACCTAACCAGTACTCACCATCAGAAATTCAAATCTGGAGAAGAATACCTTTGCCGGTTGGGGTGGGCCGCGGGGAAGGGGGGCAGTGTACTGCACTGCTGCAGTAACAGTCACTAGTACTAGTACCAGTAAAGATACCACAAAGAAGTACAAAAATCACACAGCTGCAGTGGATAGCAGCCTCACATTGCTGAAATTATTATGTGGCACAATAAAAGGGGTCTGATTTGATGACATGTGTCACACACATACTCACACACACACTAAGTAATGCATTGCAAATTGAAAACTTCAGTAATATAACTACATATTTTAAACAAACTAAAATTATGCACTGCGGCAGTAACAGTCACTAGTACTAGTACCAGTAAAGATACCACAAAGAAGTACAAAAACCACACAGCTGCAGTGGATAGCAGCTTCACATTGCTGAAATTATTATGTGGCACAATAAAAGGTGTCTGATTTGATGACACGTGTCACACTCATACTCACACACACACTAAGTAATGCATGCAAATTGAAAACTTCAGTAATATAACCACATATTTTAAACAAACTAAAATTATGCACTGCTGCACCACAACAATCAGCAAAAAAATGGCAAGAAATATTGAAAATATTACTGTGTGTACATTAACACAGTTATACAAGAAAAATATCACCAAAACAGAAAGCACTGTCTTTTTCTCCAAGTTAATCTACCTACTCCACAGATACGCCCGTCTCCCAAAGCACACTTCCACTGTCTCTCAGTACACAGAATGAATGTTGTACATTAACATTCAAAGTCCACACACAAACAATAAACACTCGATGATATGAGCACAGGAGGGTTTCCTATAATCGATGAATTAAAGTTTCAGCAAAAAAAATGACTCAAAAAGGCTTTTTTAACAGCTTTTTGAAGGTTTGAATTGCAGAGAGCTCTTAGAGGAGATTGTCTCCTACAGCTTCCTACACACACTACCCAAAACTGAGGCTGTGCAGAACAATCTAGAGCCCATGTGACCTGAAATCCCATGAATCACTGCAAAATTCTTCTTTGGAGCTTAAAAACAAGGCAAAGTGAGGCAAAGTACATTGTTTTCAATGTACTTCACCTTAAGAATTGGTAGCGTAGTGGTTTGGGATAGTGGAGTAATGCAAAGTCAGTGTTTTCAATGGACTTCGCGTTACCCATTAATAACGCAAAGTACTCCGCTTCGCGTTGCAGAGCACTCCGCGAATTCACCTTCACTCTGCGAATCACTCCACGGAGCGAATTGGGGCCACTTTGCCCCATCACTGCCCAACGCTGCCCCTTTCATGTCAGGTGCTGCAGCAGTGGACAAGGCCTCACAAATTGTAGGTCTTGAATTAAAATCTTGCATTCTTGGGTCAGTTGCCTCCCATTCTGTTCTCCTGAGGGTATTGTTGACTTGACCTGTAGGCATTTGTTGTCCATGCCGGTACCACACAGTTATCTACCTCTTGACGTAATCTATGAGCCTGATGCTCTTGTACGTACCTGGCTGGCTTAATTTCTGTTGTTACGTACCTTTGTTATACTCACCATGCCTGTACTAAGTTGCTGTTCTATCTCTCGCCCTAATCACTGTTTCTGTTGCTCTTATATGAACCCTGTCTGCCCGATGATCATAATGTACCTTTTGATGTAACTTATGTTCTGATGCTTTGTATGCACCCTAACTGCCTGATGCTCTGTTATATACAATTGTAATCCTCCCGGGTCGCACCTGAAAATAGGCACTTGGCTGTCTAGTGTGCTTACCTGGTTAACAAAAGCAAATAAATAATAAATACATTCTCTTGTCTAGTGCCTGGATAGCTATCAACAGGTCTGATAAGGATGGTTCTCTGGGGAACCCTCCCAAGGTCCTGTTTGCTACTTTGTCCAAGCTAGGCCCTGCCGCTTGTCCCTTCTTGTTGATGGCTTCTGCAACATTTTGTGGGTTCCCCATACCAGTGAGCTGCTCCAGATTTCAAATAGTTGAACAACAGATTATTGGGAATACAGTGCTTATATTTAAGTAGAGTTCATCAAGATTTCAGCAGTTAGGTGTATGTAGATTATAATCTTGTTTGCCAAACTGAGAAGGATCATGTCTTTTCACGATAACTGCTGGTCATGCCCCCCTGTATTTGCTTTCTTGATTGCAGCAGCACACTGCCTGTCTGACTTCAGCTTATAGAAGCATAGACTTTGACGGCAGATAAGGACCGCTTGGCCCACCTAGTCCGCCCATTTCCATACCTAGAGGATAAGCTGCAGATCCTATTTAACCAACAGCCTATTTCTTCCTACCCCCCACAAAAAATGCCTCATGTCTGTCCCATGCATTCTTGAATTCTCCCACAGTTTTAGACCCCACAACCTCCTCAGGAAGGCTGTTCCATACATCCACCACCCTCTCTGTGAAAAAATACTTCCTCACATTGCCCCTAGATCCTTTAGCTCACTTGTGCTGTCCATTGGTGCACCCCCACAGGGTGAAGATGTGACCCAGATTCCTCACCTCTAGGTGTAGTACCTTGCTCTTCCCCACATTAAATCTAAGGCAAATTTCTATGCCTATTCCCCTACTATGCTGGTCCCTCTAGTGCATTCTCTTCATCTGCTGCATCCACTCTTCTTGCCAATTTTGTGTCATCAGCATTCTTCATCATCCTGCTGCTGACCCCCTTCTCCAGGTCTTTAATAAATATGTTGTAGAACAACAGACTCAGAATCCACTCTGCACTTCCCTCTACTCAGAATAGTGACAACCCTCCACTACACTCAGCTTCCTTCCTGTCAATCAGTTTGTCATCCATCTCCCAAACACTTTGTGCACTCCATATTGTGCTACTTTCCCCATGCACTTTTCATGCAGGACAGTGTCAGAGGCCATGCAGAAATTCACATAGACTACATTCACCACTTGGCCCCATCCAGCTTCCTATTTGCAGCCTTGAAAAAGGCAATCAGGTTTGTTTGGCAGGATCTGCCTTTGCGAAACTGTGCTATATGCCAGAGAAAAGCTCTTTTCATACACGCACTGAACCACTGCATCTTTTATGATTGACTCAGACACTTAGCAAAGACAGAGGTAAGGCTTGCAGGTCTGCAGTATCCTCGGTCTGAGCGTGTCTCTCTCTCAAATGGGAACACCTCAATACTAAAAACCCTACACCCAAGTGAGGGACCGGTCCCAAACTGTACTTTATGGGCCAGAATTCTGTTTTTTACTTACTGGTGATTGCAGAATAGTAGATTGTATGTGACTTATCCTGCTGATCCCAAGTTAACATTTGTTGTAACCAGAAATCCCAGAATCTCCCACAGCTGATGTCAGAGCAGGGCTACAGCTTTGAAAGAGTTCCTAGCCTGCAGTGCATCTTAAAGCTTTTATAAACTCTGATCAGATGTTTGCTGGACTTGCTATTCTCCCGAGCCCAAGTACAGTCATCCATGACTGTTCTTAGCCCTGGGAGGACAACTAGATTAGCAAACAAAAGATCAGTGCTTATAAAGACTCTGACATGAACTTCAGGCTGTTGAATCTTCCACAGCAGCAGCCCAGGTCATCTGCAAGGGATTCTGGGATTCCTGGTTGCAGCAAATGTTAGGATGGGAGTCAACAAGCTCAGCTGGATACGGTCTACTATACTGTAGTAAACAGCAAGTAAAAAAAATGTTTTTGCACACTTACTGTGAATTGGGACCAGTTCCACACTTGTGTCTGGGGTTCTTAGTGGTGGCTGTTCCCCTTTAAATAGGGGAATGGCACTGGTTGCAAATAAAAATTGAAGCAGGTTTAAGTGATTATTGAAAATTAAATTCAGCAAAGGCATGTGCTAAAAAGTAATGAACATAAATCCTGATGTCAGCACTAGAAGAACAAGAATCAATTACATTAAGAATAATCTTTGTACTTGTTTTTGAATATTAAGAATTATGTATGTTCTGCAAGCTTAGCCTTACAATCTTGTGTAAAACCCTCTTCCCATTTAAATGTAAATTGTAAGTCACATATCTTTATAAAGTGCTTCTGCATAGGCTCAGAGCACTGCACATCTTCCCAAGAAGACAATAATCATTTTATTAGATTACACAAATAAATACATTACTATATATTACAAATAAAATGAAGAAAATATAGGGGGAAATGGTAAAACACAGCTTTGCAATAATAAGCTTGATTGACAAAATTATTTTTAAGTAGTTTATGATTTATTATATCTTTATTCATAGTAAACTTCTAGGTTACTGAACTTTTATTTAATTATTTTAGGATTAAAGTTTTGACCCGTATCAGGTTTCTGACAATGGAATGGAATATCTATATAGTACTTATACTGTATGTCACACAGATCATCCAGTTTTCAGCAGATCCAGTTAAATGGTTTTGTACAATTTTTTAAAGACAGTCTAACGAAACATTTATTTTTTTCCTATGGTTTTCTTCATTTGTGTGCTGACGTCATCTACTTCATTTCCTGTAAATCATAAATAAGAAAGTGAGTTAACGTTCTAAATATTTTTTCTTGTTTAAAGAAATCCTCCAGTTTTCTGTCTTAACTGCACAATGCTATTTAAAGTGCACTCTAGCGCTTCAATAAAATTTGCTGTAAGCGTATAGTAAATAACTGTTTTAGATTAATACTGCAATACTGGGGAAACCATCGTAACTTTTTTTAAAGCCTTTTGTTTATTACCTTGTCTCTAACCAGACCCTATGTGATCGCATCCACTCAGCCTCATCACCGGCCTTCCCTGGGTAATGATCTCGGCCTCCTGTTCCTCCATGGCTTGTCTTCGATGGTGGGCGGGGTCCCCGGGGAGCACAATCCCTTAACTGGGTGAGGATCTTGGTGTAGGTGGGTGCCTAGCTAGTGGTGCAGGGCTGCAGGGGTCTGGATGTCATCCAGCTGATCAGGTGTTTTCTACCAGTTTTTCTTTTTTTTTTTACCTGGCCCTCCCCGGAGGCTCGGCCTGCTTCACCCACATCCCCCCCCCTTACCAAGGCTTACCCCCCCCCGGGTGGGGACACCAGGTGGGCATCCCTCCCAGTGGACACAGGGTAGGCTAGACTCGGCTTACCCCCCCCGGGTTGAGGCCACAGGTGCAGGACCTCCCCAAAAGTGGACACAGGTAGGCAGTGGAGATGGCAGTGGGGCTGGCATCATGCGCAGGGCCGGCGTTTTTTTTCTGTAGATGCTAGGATCCCGGGGGTGGGGACGTACCATGATGACCAGCATCCACCCCGCCCCCAGCCATATGGCGCTGGTTGCAGTGGTACTCCGGCCTCCACCAGAGGTCCGCAGTGCACCAGAAACTCTTCCCTCTCCCAGAGAAGGAGAGTAGTCCCTAGGATGCTCAATCCTTCTTTCCCCGACCAGCCCTCCAACTCCAGGGTCCATCTCCGAACCTGGGATGTCGGCACCACAAGCGGATGACTTGCTGCTGTGCCAGCGGGACAGCTCTTTCCTACCAGTTTTCACCCAGGGTCGCCATGACACATGTTCCCATGGAGGCATGCTGCACTTACTAGCATCTAGCAGCATCCTCCCCACCCCACCACCACCACCATCTGCCTCCACTGCACTACCACCCAGCATCCACCTGGTGGTAGGCCAGCAGCAAAGTAGAAAATCCCCATGACCCAAAGGAGGATTGCAGTCTAATGGGATGATCATCCTTTCTTCCCCAGCAACCTCCCCCAACCCATATCTGTTCCAGTGCCCAGTTGGCTGGAGCAGCAAATGAAATATTATCAATGCACTATCTCGCCATCTTCAAGCAGCATTATTTTTAAGTGAGATTAAAATATTTTACGGCATTATGGGGAGCTTAATGTTCAAAGTAACAATTTCTGTTTTTTACATGCTGTAAAATAACAACTCAGCTGTGAATTAAAAATCCAATAAAATGTATTCCTGTATCTACAAGTAAAGCTGATTGCATCTTGATTTTCAATGCCAAGTTAAATGACACAGTAAAAACAATGTTTTGACATACTGACATAATGTAGCCAGGCAACAAGTATATTGAACTTTTGTAGCATTCTTTGCACTGCTTCACTGCCATATACATCAGTGGTGGCCTGGAAAGACCATCACTCCTTGGTGAAGATGAATTCAACTTACTTTCTTCTTTCCATTTTGAGTTACATATTCTGAGTTGATTTTACTGAGTCATGCCAAACTTTGTGTGGTGGAGCCAATGTGATGCAGACTCCATACACCTTAGAACCAAGCCATAATTGTCAGTTCTGCCAACTGGTATTCAGTTCATTATCCACACTCTGGCAGTTGTTGTGCATAGCTCAGTTCACTGGATGTCTTCAATCTAAACTTCTCCCACTACCCCTTGTGTCATCCTCTGATTCCCCCCCATCTAACATCAGTTCTTCTTTTTCACTGGAAAGGACAGGTCTCCTCCTTTTCAGCTCCTGCTACACTAGAGAGATTCCAGTTTTCAAGCACTAAAACTTTGATGATTTTCAGGTTTTTGATTCACTATGTGTCTGTTGTCTTCTAGTTGCTGCTCCAATGATGATTTAAGAATGAACAACACGAAACCTAGTTTTAACAGGTGCATTAACTGGTGGCAGAAAATGTCTTCCACAGATCTTTACGACACGTGCCTCTATTGCCTGAGGGCTAACCATATTGTAGAAGGGTGCCCATGCTGCCAGGCCTTGCATCCTTCATTGAAGGAAGAACAGAAGGTGTTCTTCCTCCAAAGTAGGACTCAGGAACATCGACAGATGTTGGTGGGCATGAGGTAAGCAGCCCAGCTTATGGCCATAGAGGAGGAGGCAGCGAGCTACTCATTGATCTTGGGCATGTTACATATGGGCCCGGCCTTGGGTACTCTATTTAGGGATTGCCCAGAGTTCTGAGACATGTACTTGGTACTCCAGACCTTTGAGAAGAGCACTTTTTATCCAAAGAAGTAAAAGAGACACCTCTGTTGATCACAAGAGAAGGAACGTTACCACTTTTTGTGATCTCTCAATTCCCCCAGATGGTTGACTTTGCTAGAGCTTCCGCCAGTCAAGGGGAAGGTTGATGCTACCATGGAAACCCTGCTGAGCATTTCATATTGACTTCGGTTGAATAGCCAGTTGACATTTTTCTTGAGTCAGCGGACCTGGACTCAGAGAGCAAGGTTGGTGAATCTTCCTCAATCTCAAAGACCTCAGTTCTACTGGGCCCCTGTCCAGATGAGGAGGAGGCTCCACTAGTGCACCCAGTCAAGTCGACCCATATGTTACCTCCACTGGTGGTCTCTCCTCAGGTGCCTCCTATGAGACCAATTGCAGTGGCGCTCCCTAAACATGAGGTTTTCCCAGCACTGGCAGTCAAACTACTTTGACCTCGAGGGGATCCACAGTTGAGATCGAGGTATAAGTACTGTTAATAGTCCTATTCCCACTGTGGTCAGTGCTGCCCACAACATCTGTTGACTTCTTTGCTTTCCTTGCAGGACTGTCGACAGCATTGATTCTGGAGGCAGTATGAGGACTTTCTGAAGCAGCAACTTGCTGGCCCAGGGCAGGGTAGGCCTGTGCGTCCTGCCCCTTCAGTTCCCTCTTGGGAACCACTGCTCCTTAATTCTCAGCTGGAGGGTTTGCTGCCAGTGACCTAGTCTGGCCGTTTGATTGTCTGGGAGCCCCTCCCCTCTGAAGCCGCAGGAAGAGGCACCCAAGAAGGAGTCCCAACTGGGGATCAGGTTGCCTCAGCACCTGTCAGTGGTGGTCACCCAGGATACTATAGTTGTCCACACCCTCAAACAATGACCTCAACTGGTGTTTGATGGTAACTCCAGTTCAGACAAGGAGTCCTCAATGGTTTCCTCCAATCGTAGTCAACCTCCACTCGTCTGATTGTTGATCCTCACAGAGAGAGTCAACCTTATTTACCGCTATACTTCTGTACATGTCTAATACCCTAAATGTTGCACCGAAACTAATTCAGAAGAAGGAATGTTACCCCTTCACAGACATCCTGAAGTGGGACGACTCCCCAGGGGTGGCTTTCCCTGTGGTGGATGTTATAATTTCTTTTTTTGTTGATCTTTTTTTTGTCCCTCTCCCCTATCAGCCCCCAATTACCCAGCCACCATAGCACATCAGTGTGCCTTACCTCAGGACTTACTTTCACTTCCTTATTCCCCAATGGCTTGCCTCCTGTAGCGGGGTCAGTGGGTTCCCCAACCTCCACCACAAGATGGATCCAATTTGGAGGTAGTGCTTGAGTTGCCAGGTGTGGGGCTTGTGAGTGGCTGACATCATCCTGCCAGCTGGGGCATATCCACCTTTACTTGCCTCTTTCTCGTTATGATGTTGGTGGTGAGGGACACCTTGGGAAGTTCCTAGGCTTGTTTCCTGGCTCCCATTTCTGCAGGACTGGTGGTTCCCTCCAGCTTCATCTCCTGGACTTGTGGTATCAATGTGTTCACTGACTGGGTCAGTATTGCCATTTATAGTGTCTCCATTTTGGATTGGCCATCGCCGGGCTTTGCCTCATTGACATGTCCACTGCATGCCCATTTCCCTGCTTTGTGCAGGGCTGTTTACACATTGCTGACATTGGCCTTACATTCTCCTTGGCTTTCTGCCACTGGTCTGGCCATTGCTTTGAGATGCCTTGGTTGATTAGTGGCTTTATTGTCTTGCCCCATGGGGCTCGTGGATTCCTGCAGCTGCATCACCTGGCTTTGCCTCTTTGACATTTTTTGCGGTTTGGGATGGTGTTGCCATTTATTGGCATCCCTCTTCTTGCTGGATGTGACTTGACTTTGCTTCATCAATGTCCCCCTCTGCTTTTTACATGGCTATTTCCCTGGGCACCATTGTTGGTTTTCTCATCGACTGTGGTTTTAGGCCACTTTGTACATCCCTCAGGCCATTGCCTCAGTTTCTGGCCTCTGGCCAGGCCCCCATGATAGTGGAGCCTTTGACTGTCTGTTTCATTTTTGTTTGCTTCCCAGCTTTGCCTCGGTGGCATTCTTTGCTGTCTGATTTCTCATCGGCATTGTGGTTACTTCCAGTGGCCTGGCCCCATCAACTTCCCTAGTTTATGCCTGGTTTCTGTATCTATACACTGACCATGGTGTGTGTCTGCCACTGATGCTTTTTTTTTGCACCTTTGGCTGGGGCTCCCTAGCGTCTTGCTCCTATACCCCCCATGGTTTGTTGGGGTTGCCCAGTTGTGGCTCTCCTTTCTTGGCCTTTGGGACATTGGCCTGCATGCTGGTTGGCCTTTATGCCCTGCTGCTGCCCCCCCCCCCATTATCAGGGGTACTGCTTGGAAATCATTCCATAGGTGTGGCTCACTGCAGGGAGACATACCCAAAGAAAATAGGACAGTAACTTACCAGTAACAGTAGATCTTTGAGGGAATGTCCTCCACTGAGCCACAGTGTACTCTCCTGCCTTACCTCTTGATTTGGTGGGGTCTAGTGTGGATTTGGGGCATCATCCTTTCACCCTCTGTATCCTGTACTATTTTTCTGTTTTGTTTTTTTGCTAGTTGTTGCTTCCATTTGGAGCATTGGTGTGCTTGTCTTTGCTGTTTGTCAGTCTGGAATGATATTGTTTCTTTGTCTCCGGTGGAGAGGCAGAACTGAAGAGGTTTTGGGCCACCCACGTTATGTATTTATTTAGTTTTGTTAACTAGGTAGGTGCTTTTTCAGACATGACCCAGGAAGTCACAAAACAATTGAAATTACATAAAGCTTCATAAATCAAATTACATCATGTGGAAGGAATAACAAGATAAAAACTTGTGACAAGAGGAACAATGTCTTATGAGAAGTTGAAGTGCATAAAATCACAGATAAAGCAGGTATGAGTACACTGTGTGAAATACATAAAGCATCAACAATGACTTTACAAGCAGTTGAGGATAATAAAATACAGATGTGAACATGAGTAGAGAACAGCATACAAGCAGATTCTTTACACCACAAGTGACATAAAGGATGAGTAAACTGCTGAACGGCAAGCAGTCGGATGGATTACTAGTTATATGGGTGTCAACGATGCATGTCATTGTGGGCAGTCCACAGGTTAAACGTTTCCAGATAGGTCTGACACCGATGGCATCTGTGTTCCATAACTTTGCTCTATTGAGGAGATTCCCTTGAAGATCTACTGTTACTGGTAATTAACTATCTTTTTTCTCTCAGCTGTACCTCGTGGACATGGTCAATGACCATGGGAGATAGGGGCTTGAAAAGGCAAGTTGCTACAGCAATGGGCTCTTTCTGGCCACCACCTCTCTCTGGGCAGATGCTCTGGCACTGGGCAGTCCAGCTCCAGGGAGGATGGACTGTCTTCCCAGAGTGACAAAAAAATACAGTCCAGATCCCACACTTGCTCAACGTTGTGGTCTTTGCACTGTTTGGTCTCAACCTTTTCCCACAAAAAACATAAGGGAAAGAAAAGGCACCAGTCAAGGTCATTTTCTAGTCATTCTTCTGTGAGACACTTAACTCCTGTGAGCCCAGGTACCCCATTGTTGTCTCTGATGACACTAGGGTTGCCTGGGCCTGTGGGGTTGAGCTCTCCATCCAGGAACCCATCTCTGTCCAATAGAGGGGACTTTGATGGACAGTCTGGCCATTGGGCAGCTCTTATGGAGCAATTGGTGCAGTATATAAATTTGGTGGTGCAATTGTTGGTGCCAGCTGCTGGCCCATTGGGATCAGTTGAGGAGGCAGTGTTTTCAGAACTTAGGCATGTGACTTGGTGCTGGGGCTGTTGTTAGTGCCACCAATGCCTGCTCCTGCTATGGTGTTGTCTCTGACCCCTGTAGGGATGGGGAAAGCCACAGAGCCTCTGCCATTTCCCTCAGGGGCCAACAGGACCCTGGACACCATTTTCAGTGCCACATCTGGTGCCAAAGCCAGGCCCTTCAGGACCTGCCTGTTTGTCAATGCTGGCACTACCCTTGGTATCATGTGGGCTCTTGGTGCTGGAGTTGGTCCCTTTGGGGTGAACTCTAGGCCCGTGCTTGGTGCTGCCATCAGTGCTGTTCCCAAGACCTTTTCCAGTGCTGGTCCAGTGTCACCTATGTTGCCGAGGCTGCAGCTGGTATCATTACAGTCCCCTTCTACTCCTACCTGGGGGTGAAAGGAGATGAGTCAAATCATCATCACTGATGGGGAGAGCAAGGACTCATGTTACAGCCCAGAAAACACTGAACCAGTTCCTGTCATCGTTCCTCAGGAAAATCTCTCCTTTCTGGCTCTGCTCAAGAACATGCATCCTCCCTTAAATTTTAAGCCATCAGTTATAGACCAGACTAGACACCTCCAGCTGGAATTTCTAAGCATGCCTGATATCCTGGCCTCTCTAGTTTCTCCCATCCAGCCAGCCTTGGAGACCCTCTTGGAGGTGGCATGGAGGAGGCCTGCTACTGTGGCAGCTGTCCCCAAACAGGCGGACAGAAAATACGTGGCTTCTACGTCTAAGCCCACATATTTTATTCAGTCAGTAGTGGATGCCATTGTTATTCTGGCTGACAATGACAAAGCCATAGTACCAAGGCGGTCACTGCACACCCCACTAACAAGGAGTCACAGAAGGTAGACACCATGGGCAAGCGGATCTATGCTGTGGCTACCATCGTCATGAGGATAACTAGCTACCAAGGCCACTTTCCTAAGCACAAGTATGCCTTCTGGTGCAAGCTTAAATCTTTGTCAGAAGATCTTCTGG
Source organism: Neoceratodus forsteri (assembly GCA_016271365.2). Lineage (NCBI taxonomy): Eukaryota > Metazoa > Chordata > Ceratodontiformes > Ceratodontidae > Neoceratodus > Neoceratodus forsteri. The sequence continues at coordinate 990,441,799 of CM057455.1, forward strand.
ATATGGAGACCAAACAAGAGATGTTGCTGGCTGTTAAACAGGGTATTGAATCCAACAGTCACCAACATAAGACATCTATGGAGGTCTTTGATGTAGCAACCTGATCTGTGGCTGCAGGTGTTTGCATCAGGTGGCACACCTGGCTACAGACTGCTGGCTTCACCCCAGATGTCCAACAACAGATCATGAATATGCTCTTCAGTGTCACTTATCTGTTTTGGCAGCAGGTGGAGCAGTCCTCTAAGGAGTCTAATGAAACAAGAACAACTCTTGAGACCTCCAGGCCAGTTCCCTAAAAACTACAGAGGAGTAGAGGATGCAGTTATTTCCACAACAAGTAGTCCTTTCATGGCAAGGCAGAGGAGGCCCCTAAAACAGATCCCAGCCTCCTCAAGCCCAAAAGAAGGCTCAGCTAAAGGCACAAGAACCAAAAGTGCTGAGTACCACCATCTGAAACTCTGGCCCCAGGTCCACTTCAGCTGCCCAAGGAGGACCACTCCTACCCAGTAGGGGGCCCTAAATCAGTTTACCATCAATAGAAAGCCATATCAATGGACAGATGGGTTTTAAGGATCATCTCAGAGGGGTACTCCATGGAGTTGCTGGAATCCCTACTGGACAATCCACCCAGAAGGTAATTGCCCTTGTCAACTCACATGTCAGAGCCACTGGCACAGGAGATTGCACGCCTTCTGAGAAACAGGGCAGTGGAACTAGTGCCAGAGTTAGAACATAGCAAAGGGTTCTACTCCCACTACTTCTTGGTACCCAAGAAATCAGGGGCATGCGTCCCATTCTGTGTTTCAGAAAACTGAATAAGTACATGGATCGAGAAAAATTCAAGATGGTTTCTTTGGGATCCTTGCTACCCTACCTAAATCAACAGGGTTGGATGATATCTCTGGATATGTAAAATGCATACTAGCACATACTGGTGCACCTCAACTACCACAGGTACCTCTGGTTCTGCGTGGAGGGGCAACATCACCAGTTCAGAGTCCTACCTTTTGGGCTTTATTCAGCACCTTGAGTCTTTACAAAGTGCTTTGCAGTAATTGTAGTGCACCTTGGCAAGCTAGGACTACAAGTCTTCCCATAACTAGATGACTTACTGCTCACAAACCCATCCAGACAGGAGGCAGAGCAGGCAGTGGTCACTACCTCTCAATTTCTGATGTCCACGGGAGCTCTACTGAACCCAGCCAAGTCTCAGTTGGAGCTCTCTCATGTACTGCTGTTCAGAAGAGCTGTTCTGGACATGACCCAGGCTCAGACCTTCCTTCCAGACAGGAGAATATGAGCAGTCTTGCAAATGGCATGCTACATCATGGAATGTAAAACTGTGCCAGCTCACTCCGTGCAATGCATTCTGGGACTAATGATTGATTCAATGAGTACTGTATACTTTACAGAATGTGCTGAGTGACAGTTCAGTCTGCGGCCGGCCACAGAGGTGAGAAGTGGGCTGTGCTGGTCGCCGGCTGTGTTTCAGGGAGCAGGGTGGTGGGCACTACCTGCTGGGCGGGAGGAGGAGGAGGGCCACTAGACCACCAGGCAAAAACGCTTAATTGATTATCAATATAGGGGGCAACATATGGGGGGGGGCGCTGGACCACTAATGTCTGGGGCTATATGAATATTTATACTAATGGGGACATCAGGGATCGGGAAAGGGGGTCAGTATACCACCAATGAAGAGGGCTATATTTATTGTTAATAAAATGGTGGACATCGGGGATCGGGAAGGGGGGCCGCTATGCCACCAAGGAAGGGGACTATATGTATTGTTAATGAAACGGCAGACATCGGGGAGGTGGGCCGCTATAACACCAATGAAGGGGACTATATTTATTGTTAATGAAATTGCAGACATCAGGATCAGGGAGAGGGGGCCGCTATACTACCAATGAAGGGGACTATATTTATTGTTAATATAATGGTGGACATTGGGGATTGGGTAGGGAGGTGCTATACCACCAATGAAGGGGACAATATTTATTGTTAATGAAACGGCAGACATCGGTGATCGGGGGGGGGGGCCATTGGGCCACCAATGAATGGGGCTTTATGACTAATTATACTAATGGGGACACTGGGGATTGGGAAGGGGAGACCACTATACCACCAATGAAGGGGACTATATTTATTATTAATCAATCAATCAATCAATCAATCAATCAAGTCTTTATTTAACTAGGCATTCATCGTTGAGCAGAAGCTCATTTGCAAGATGGACCTGGGTGGAGCATGAACAATTGTATATACAGGTCAACACAGGTATTTACAAGGCAATACAGATAATACTCTTAACAGAGAGGAAGAAAAGAAGTTCATATGTACATAGAATTATACAGATATTGTACAGATTACACTATTTACATACATAGAAGTGTCTATAGGAAGATAAAGCAGGTTATCTAAGGTTGCAGGAGGAAGTAACAGAAGAAAAAATAAAAATAAAAAATATACACCAGGTAGAGGCAGGTAGGGGGAAGAGAGGGAGGGAAGTAGGGAGAAAGGCTAGGAGGCACGGTGCACAGAAAGGAGTTGGTAAAGCTGGATGTAGAGAAGGTGGATGGAGAAAAGGAGTATGTGTGAGCCACGGATTGAATGCTATAAAGAAATGAGGGCATGGTAGGATGTCACAACCAGGGTAGTGAGCTCCTATCGTTGGGAAAGGAAGAATAAGGGATGGACGGGCCTAGTGTTGATAAGACAGGGAGGATAAGAGAGAACAATTAGGCTGGTGAGGAGCAAGCTGGGGGTCAGTACTTAAATTGGGTCTAGGCGTGGCTATATACCAGTACTGGGTCTGAGTGGGTGAAGCAGTTACATACTTCTCTGACTGTATGGAAATAAAGCATCTTGAAAGCATTTATACCGATTAGAGTGCTTAATTTGAGGGTTTTTTGTAGATCGTTCCATAAGGTAGGTAGCACGAAGCTTATGGCTGCCCTGCCGAAGCGGGATTAATGAAATGGCAGACATCGGGGATCGGGGAAGCGGGACCGCAGCATATTTTTTCCTTTTATTTAACATTGGTAACTGGGAAAAAGTACACTGAGCCGGGCAGTTACAGGGTGCTGCAAGGTGCTACACTCTCCCAGAGGGATATTTCTAAGTACTCCTAGACCAACCCCGACTGGTCTAAGGGTACTTAGAAATTCTCCCTCTGGGAGAGTTTTGTGAATCCCACTTTTAAGGATATGGCAGCCTGTGTCTGCTACAAGCCCCCTAACACCATGCCGCAGGCCATTTTGTGGGTCAAGGCTAGTGCAAGTCCCCTTTGGCACATGGAGCCTGCGTTTGATGCAGGCTGTTTTTGTAAATAGCTCAGGGGACATTTTTTGATGCAAGTTGCCACTTGCACCATTTATGTTTGATGCAGGCACCTTGTGTCAATCTCAGGGCTTTGAGAATCGAGCCCCTAGTGTACAGTCCCCATGTCCGCTGTTTCCACGAGTAGGCTGATCCATAGTTTCACCAGCCTCTGGGAGAAATGCCACCTAATGTTTCTCCTGAATTTACCTCTTCTGAGCTTCAGGGCTTACAGTAGCTCTGTGTCCTACTGTAGGAGATAAGTTCAGATACCTCTGTCTGTTTTGATGCTGTGCCACACAGGAGGCTGATAAAGAAACTGAGCAGCCTAGGGGTGGGATTCAAATTGGTGAACTAGGTTAGAAACTGGCTAACAGATAGGAGACAGAGGGTGGTGGTAAATGGCACTTACTCAAAGGATGGATGCGTGATCAATAGGGTGCCATAGAGCTCAGTACTGGGACCAGTCCTCTTCAATGTTCTCATATGAGACATTGCTGAGGAACTGGAAGGGAAGGTATAACTTTTTGCAGATGACACCAGAATCTATAATAGAGTAGACACTCGAGAGGGTGGAGGGAATGTTCAAGGATCTGGGGAAACTCAAGGAGTGGTCAAGAGTATGGCACTTAGGGCTCAATGCCAAAAAGTACAAAATCATGTACCTCAGGTGTAGGAACCCAGGTGCTGAGTATAGGACAGGGTGTATTTACTGACAGTCATTAAACTTGAAACAGACCATCAGGTTATCATATCTGTTGACCTCAAAGTGGCAGGGCAGTGTGACAAAGCAGTGGGCAGAGCTAGTGGGATGCTGGGGTGCATAGGGAGGGATATCTCCAGCAGGAGAAGGGAGATAGTGTTGCCACTATATTGCTCACTGGTGGTACCCCACCTGGAGTGCTATGTCCAGTTTTGGAGGCTGCACCTCAGAAAGGACATAGAGTGAAGGCAGTCCAGATGAGGGCAATTAAAATGGTGTAGTGGTTGCACCAGAAACCCTATGATGATGGATCTCAACATATACACCCTGAAGAGAGAAGATTGAAGGTAACATGATAGAGACCTAGATGTACCTCACAGGGGTGAACTGGCTGCAGGAGGAGAATCTCTTTAAAATGACAAAGAGCACCAGGACCCAGGGCGATTCAGTGAAGTCGGGGTGGGGGTTAAGAGGGATGTGGGAAAATACTTCTTCACTGAAAGGGTGGTAGACACCTGGAGCAGACTGCCAGTGGATGTGGTGGAGACGAAAACAGTGGAAGCTTCAGGCATGGATGGGACAGACATAGGGGTATATTAGAATAAAGGCAGGGAGCAGGGAGGTTTGCCCAAAATCAGTTAGGATCTGCAGAAACAGATTAGGCCGGGAACATCTAGGCAGACTGGATGGGCCAAGTGGTCCTTTTCTAGAAAAAAATGTTTCTGTGTTTGATCTCGTTGATACCTTTGAGTGTGCAGAAGACTGAGATCATGTACCCTCTCAGCCTCCTTTGCTCCAAGAAGAATATGTTAAGGGTCGCCAGTCTCTCCTCACTGCTTTTGTACTCATGCTGTGAACATTTTGGTGGCTCTGCACTGCACCCCCTCAACTGCCGTAATATCCATTTCACAGGACTACTTCCCCTGCCCTTCTGGTTACCTCTCTGATGAACCCAGGTATTCTGCCATCTCTCTTGACAGTGACCATGCAGTGCCTGTCATGCTTCAGCCCCATGTCATCATGACTCACCAGGGACTACCTCTGTTTTTACTCCCTAAGTGTAGTACCTTGCATTTAACAGCATTGAGTTGAAACTCCAGGAGTCCATTCAATCATCCAGCTTGTTCAGGTCCTAATGAACCTTTTCCACATCCTTAAGGGAATCTACCATTCTGTTAAGCATAGTGTCACCAGCAAACATAGGCAGCCTACTGGAGACACCAGCTTCTAAGTCATTGGTGAAAATGTAGAACTGTAGTAGTCATTGCACCGATCCCCAAGGGACGTCACTGAGTACCACTTTCTACTTGGACTTTAAAGCAGAAATTATTAGTAATAAACCAAAATGGTAATATTAAATGCACGCTGAAAATATAAAATACAGTTAGATTCAAACTCTATTTTCTATTTTCAGCATGCATTTAATATTACCGTTTTGTTTTGTTTTCAGATCACACATTAACGCAGCACCTTGTTTTTTTGTTCATTCATAATAATTTAGGATTCCAAACTGAACCTGAACCTTGCACCAAAAAAGCATTAGTGTTCACAGTGGTCTGAACTAGTATCTGTGTTTAACGAGGTGTTCCACATTTTGAGGGCCAGTGTTCCATATTTTTATTTAGTTTTTATTTAGTTTTTGTTTACCGGGGTAGGTGCACTAGCCATAACCATAACTATTTTCAGGCATGACCCTGGAGGATACAGTACAATACAACAACAAAACATGACAATTTACATAAATATTTTCGGGGATAATAATATCAACAGTAAAAATAAAGTAGGTCTGGAGAGATAGGTAATTACATCAAAACATTTCAACAGTAAATCATAACAATAGGCTTACATTAATAGATAAACAATAGAGATACAGGAAGGAAAGAAGCAGTGTTGAAATGTGGTTATACAGTATAGAGCATAGAGAGACTGAGAAAAGAGAGAAAGGGATTAAAAGAGATAGAAACGAAACTGAGTGTAAGTGCAGGACAGTGCTGGTGTTGAGGGAGGGAGCTAAGGGGGTTTGAAACAGGAGCATTAGTTTGTTGAGATAAGGTACTTGCGAAGCTCAAACTTAAAGGCATTGTGAGAGGGAGCAAGGCGCACAGATAGGGGATGGAGTTCCAGTATTGGGGAGCTAGAATGGCAAAGGCATTTGCTCTCTTGGAAGAACTGTGCCTAGGGATATAGACAAGGGACTTGTCCACAGAGTGCAACCCATAGTGAGAGGGCTGTCTGAGAAAGTACTCGGCAAGAGACTTAGGAGTTTGTGAACTGATGATCCTATTGATGATAGAGCCAAGAGAGTAGAGCCTTGTCTGTTTTGGTGGTAGCCAACTCAGGTCTGAGTAGAGGAGACAGTGGTGTTTAAGTCGGTGGGCAGAGGAAGCATAGCGACAGATGCTGTTGTAGGTGACGTCCCACTTGTGTAGACTAGACTTTGGTGCTGCAGTATAGGTGGCAATGCCATAGGGAAGTGAGGGGAGGAGAATATCATGAGCTATTGCTAGCCTGGCGGAAGGAGTTAGCACATAGCTAGTGCAATATGCAATACCCAGCTTTGCGTTCACAGACTTGCATGCACTTTGTGTATGGAGATCAAAGCTTAGCGATTTTTCGAGGGTAACACCAAGATATTTAAATGAGGTAACAGATCCAATAGTGGAGCCATCCAAGGCCAAGACTTTGAGATTGCTTTGGGGGTGCTTGATTTTCAAGTTTGTACCAAAAAGCATAACCTTGGTCTTGGACTCATTTAAGACCAGCTTGTGGTTAGCTAACCATGATTGTGTAAGTTGAAAGTCAGCCGAGAGACGCTGATTTATGTTCTTTATGTTTTTGGCACTGGTGTAAAGGACGATATCATCAGCATATAGAAGGGAGGAAGTCTTAGACAGGGTAGATGTGATGTCATTTATAAAAATGGAGAAGAGGAATGGGCCGAGGATGGACCCTTGGGGCACTCCAATATTCAGTCCTGTCTTGCATGAGAAGGCGGAGTTGTATTTGACCATTTGAGTCCTGTTTGATAGGTAGCTATCAAACCACTTTACAACATTAGGTGCAAAGCTCAGTAAATGCAGGGTAGAAAGAAGGATAGGGTGGTCAACCAGGTTGAAGGCCTTTGTCATGTCAATGAAAATTGCCCCTGTGAGAAGGCCAGCATCCATAGCAGATAAGGTGTCGGATGTAAATTTGAGGAGAGCAGTAGTTGTGCTGTGACACTTATGGAATCCATGCTGTGCAGCAGTTAGAAGGTCATATTTCTGTAGGAATTCAATAGTTTGGGTTCCTACAAGCTTTTTTAGGATCTTACTGAGGACAGACAGGATGGCAATGGGTCTGTAGTTTGTGGGGTCTTTGGGATCAACTTTTTTGAAAACAGGGGTAACCCTTGCTGACTTCCAGATATCAGGTACTTGGCTTTGGCTAAGAGAGAGAGAGACAGTAAAGATCTTAGCTAGGGGAGCAGCTATAAAAGGGGCAACCAGTTTTAGCAACTTGGGTTCCAGGGTATCAGAGACAGTACCAGTTGTCTCTGAGACTTTCTTGAGGAGCATAAGGACTTCTTCACGTGTAATTGACCTCAAGTAGAAAGGGGGGACTGACCTAGCAGGAGGAGTATTAGGAATTTGCAGTACCAGGAAGGAGGAGGTAAATGCTGTAAGGTCAGAGAATTTGCTATTAAAAAAGTTTGCAATGGTCTCAGGGTTATTACATTTACACCCTCAAGAATCATGTCAGTAGGTGACGAGGGCTGGTGTGATCCCAGGAATGACTTGACATGGGACCAGAATTTCCTGGAGTCACCATAAGAGTTTGTAAGCAATTCCTTGCAGTATGAGTTTTTAGCATGCCGGATGTCTTTTTTACAGGCATTCCTCTGAGCTCTGTAGAGGTTATAGTCACTTTGTAGGCCAGAGGTTTTGAACAGGTGCCAACTCTTGTCCCTTATCCTTAATTTAGCAAGAAGATCAGCCTTTAGCCAACGGGTTTTCCTCTGTTTGACCCGACGTGTTTCCAGGCAACAATGATGGTCCTGAATAGCAAGAAAGTTGGTTAGGAAGATATTTAGGGCAGACGGAACATCAGTAGCCTCATACTACTCAGCCCAATTGATGCAGGAGACATCCCGTAGAAAGGATTGGGACACAAGGCCTGCATAATTATGGAAGATGATGAGATGGGGCCTTGATGGAGGTGGGAAAGCTTTACCCCAGATGCAGAAAGTAGGGGAGTTGTCAGTAATAGCATCAGCTAGCATGCCAGAGTTGAGAATATTTTCAGGATGATTTGTCATTATCCAGTCCAGCAAGGTGCTACTGTTCGAGTGCGGGGCTATTCTGGTGGGATCAGTGATCAGCTGGTGGGGGTTGAAGCTTTGAATCTTTGAGAGTGACATAGCATGGGTATTGCCAAGCCAGTTTATATTTAGGTTCCTGAGTATAAGCACCTCATTTCTACCAGCAAATAAAGATGTTTGATCAATCAGTTCATCCAGTCCCTTCATACCATTTTTCGGTGGGTTATACACACAGACAATATGCAATTTTTTTGCTCCCAGTGTGAGAATTGCATGTTGCGCCTCACATTGGACTTGGTATGAGGAGTGTGTAGCAGTAATGTTGAGGTGATTTTCTAAATAAATAGCAATGCCGCCACCTCTTTTATTTGTAATTCTGTCATTCCACAATAGATTATAGGAAGGTATTTGGAAAAGAGGATCCTGGACGGAATGTTTGAGCCATGTTTCCGTTAAGCAGAGTATATCAGGCTTGTAGAGGGCAGCCCAGGTTTTCAGCTCAGCAAAGTTATGTTCAAGGCTCCTGATATTATGGTGAGCTATTGAGAGACCTCTGGTAGTGGGCATTGAGTTTACAGGGCCAGGGTTTAATTGCACATCACCCGAGAGCAGTATAGCCAAAATGAGAAGATACCATAATTTGCGATGCAGGAAAGGGGGAGAGGGTTAGTTGCTGCAGGGGATATCTTGCTAGTTTACAACAGGCTACGAAATTGCAGATCCTATTTAGCAAGAGGGGAGTTGATTCACATCGAAATGGAGGCAACACTAGGAGGTTAGAGAAAACAAAGTCATGTGTGAATGTTTGGATAGTAGGGTCAGCTGGGTTTGTAGGGGGTACTGCAACCAAGGACAGGTGTAGAAATTGCAAAGTGGCCATGAGGAGGAATACTAGCACATGTTTATCCATTTTGAGCGTAGTCTTTATTGGCCAATGTTTCCTATTCAGTATTGTATAGTGGTTGAAGATACTGAGAATACAATGGATGAGAAGAGCAAAAGGCTGTGACTAGATCAGCAGCCCCAGAACCCCTTGTGGTTGGCTCTTATAAGCGTCCAGTGGGAGAGTAGACACTTAGTCTCCTGAGGCCTATAAAAACAAGAGGCCACTCAGGGTGGGTGACGTGGGGAGCCGGCGCAAAGCACCGTACCTGCAGAGCTGTGTCAGTGGTCCTTGGGAGCATGGGCAGCAGCTGTTTCAGGGCCTGCCGCACTGCTCAGGAGTTGGTGAAGTTCTCCAGTGGAGGGGGAACCCACGGTCGGGTCTCCCACTACAAAAAGCAAGGAAAGAGCCGTTATTTCTTGCTCTCTAAATGGAGGGGCATGGGTCAAAAGCAAGTGATATTCTTATTCCTAAATTGGTGGGCATAGGTCAGACAGGCTTTGGAGACAGTGGAACAGGAGGAGGTGGGGGAGAAGGCGATTGGCAATTTGCAAATGCAAGGTCAGAGGCAGGGAGGGGGAGAGCGAGCGAGAGAGAGGTGAAGCAGAAAATAAATCTCAGTGTACTAAGATAAGGCCTAGGTGTTTAACAATATATACAGCATTAATCACTTTAAAACTCTTAAAATTTCAAGGATAACAGCTTTTTACTGAAATTGTAGCATACAGGAATGTTTACAGAGTTTTTAGTGGCAAAAGGCACCTTTGGAAATACAAAGTAGAGTAAAAACAGTGAGCAGCCAATCAGGGCAGACTCCAAAAAAGGTGTTTGATTCCGATTGGCTGAGAGAGCACGGTACCTGCAGAGCTGTGTCAGTGGTCCTTGGGAGTGCGGGCGTTGGCTGTTTCAGGGCTGGCCACGCCACTCAGGAGTAGTTGAAGTCCTCCGGTGAAAGGGGAACACGCAGTCGGGTCTCCCACTACAAAAAGCAAGGAAAGAGCTGTTATTTCTTGCACTCTAAATCGAGGGCCGTGGGTCAAAAGCAAGTGATATTCTTATTCCTAAATTGGTGGGCATAGGTCAGACAGGCTTTGGAGACAGTGGAACAGGAGGAGGTGGGGGAGAAGGCGATTGGCAATTTCAAATGCAAGATCAGAGGCAGGGAAGGAGAGAGCAAGAGAGAGAGAGAGAGATGAAGCAGAAAACAAATCTCAGTGTACTAAGATAAGGCCTAGGTGTTTAACAACATATGCAGCATTAATCAATTTAAAACTCATAAAATGTCAAGGATAACAGCTTTTTACTGAAATTATAACATACAGGAATGGTCACGGAGTTTTTAGTGGCAAAAGGTGCCTTTGGAAATACAAAGCAGAGTAAAAACAGTGAGCAGCCAATCAGGATAGACTCCAAAAAAGGCGTTGGATTCTGACTGGCTGAGAGAGCACTATACCAGCAGAGCTGTGTCAGTGGTCCTTGGGAGCATGGGCAGTGGCTGTTTCAGGGCCAGCTGCACCACTCAGGAGTCGGAGAAGTCCTCCGGTGGAGGGGGAACCTGCGGTCGGGTCTCCCACTGCAGAGCTGTGTCAGCGGTCCTTGGGCATGCAGGCGGCGGCTGTTTCAGGGCCATTCGCACCGTTCAGGAATTGGTGAAGTCCTCCGGTGGAGGGGGAACCCGTAGTCAGGTCTCCCACTGCAGAGCTGTGTCAGCGGTCCTTGGGAGCCTGGCAGCAGCTGTTTCAGGGCCGGCCGCACCACTCAGGAGTCGGTGAAGTCCTCCGGTGGAGGGGGAACCCACAGTCAGGTCTCCCACTGCAGAGCTGTGTCAGCGGTCCTTGGGAGTGCAGGCAGTGGCTGTTTCAGGGTCAACTGCACCGCTCAGGAGTTGGTGAAGTCCTCTGGTGGAGGGGGAACCTGCGGTTAGGTCTCCCACTGCAGAGCTGTGTCAGTGGTCCATGGGAGCACGGGCAGCAGCTGTTTCAGGGTCGGCTGCACCGCTCAGGAGTCAGTGAAGTCCTCCGGTGGTGGGGGAACCCGTGGTCAGGTCTCCCACTGCAGAGCTGTGTCAGCGGTCCTTGGGAGTGCAGGCAGTGGCTTTTTCAGGGTCGGCTGCACCGCTCAGGAGTTGGTGAAGTCCTCTGGTGGAGGGGGAACCTGCGGTCGGATCTCCTACTGCAGAGCTGTGTCAGCGGTCCTTGGTAGTCAGGCAGCAGCTGTTTCAGGGCTGGCTGCACTGCTCAGGAGTCGGTGAAGTCCTCCAGTGGAGGGGGAACCCGCGGTCGGGTCTCCCATTGCAGAGCTGTATCAGCGGTCCTTGGGAGTGCAGGCGGTGGCTGTTTCAGGGTCAACTGCACCGCTCAGGAGTTGGTGAAGTCCTCTGGTGGAGGGGGAACCTGCGGTCAGGTCTCCCACTGCAGAGCTGTGTCAGCGGTCCTTGGTAGCCGGGCAGCGGCTGTTTCAGGGCTAGCTGCACTGCTCAGGAGTTGGTGAAGTCCTCCGGTAGAGGGGGAACCCGTGGTCAGGTCTCCCACTGCAGAGCTGTGTCAGCGGTCCATGGGAGCACGGGCAGCAGCTGTTTCAGGGTAGGCTGCACCGCTCAGGAGTCAGTGAAGTCCTCCAGTGGTGGGGGAACTCGTGGTCAGGTCTCCCACTGCAGAGCTGTGTCAGCGGTCCTTGGGAGTGCGGGCGGTGGCTGTTTCAGGGCTGGCCGCACCGCTCAGGAGTCAGTGAAGTCCTCCGGTGGAAGGGGAACCCTTAGTCGGGTCTTCCACTATATTTTGAGTGTAAGTGTCTCACATTTCAGTGACAAAAGAGTGGGTATATCTACAATTACTGCTGCAGCAGTGATAGAGAGACACTATGGAAGAGAGAGGGAGGAATAGGGATTAGAGCAAAGGCATTTATTTACAAAGGAGTCAGTTTAGGAAAGTTGCTTCTGTTGCAGTCTTTGAAATGTACAGTATTTATTAATGATTTAATAAATTAAAAACATAAATGTTGCAAAACTTTGTCCTTTGTAAATATATATATGTATGCTTTTTTACCTACATGATATGAGTAATGTTTAACTACTTAGAAAATGATTATATAAATGTTGACTGAAACCTCTCTGTCACCTGCACATATTGGGAATCAAAGTGAGATAGCAGTGGGAAGGCTGTTAGATGCTACTCCATCAAAAGGAATAGTCACCCATTGAACATCAACATTGACCTTGAGTCTTCTTGTCTGTCATGAACCCCAGTGTTTTCCATTTCATCTTCTGATCTCTCTGTTCCAACCCCAGCACTCAGAGAGCAGATAGCTACACCAGACTATCACAATGAGGAGTATGGTCAGTGGAGTCAGAGGCATCACTTGGCTCCATGTGTTGTTTGGTCACAGTGTGTTGTAGAGGATTGCACTACTGCTCTCCTTCCCCAAAAAGTGAGTAACTCACCTCCATGATGCCCCCATTCTGGTCTACTGGCCCTGTAAGCAAGCGACCAGAGGATACATGCCACCAGAGGATACAGTATACCTGCACTGGCCCTACTGGCCATTCTTATCCCATACACTTTTCCACCCTTAGCATGGCCCTGTGCCTGCCCTACTCTTGTTTGAATCCTCCCATTGTTTTGGCAGATACCACTTCTCCTGGCAGTTCGTTCAACTTGTGCAACACTCTTTCCATGGAAAAGTGCTTTCGGATATCCCTTCTGAATCTTCCCCCAGCCAGATGTAGTGAATTCTCCTCCATGCTTGTGTTCATACATCAGAAAAACAGTTCTTTCTATGTCACCCTGTTTATCCGATATAAATATTTGTATATTTCTGTCATGTCCCTCCTTTCCCTCCAAATCTCCAGGGTGTACATATTGAGGGTTGTCAGTCAGTCCTCATTTGCCTTCTCCTCCATCCCCTGGATCATTTTGGTTGTCTACTCTGTACAGCCTTTGCCATCTTACAATCCTTCCATAGGCATAGGCTCAAGAACCTAGCACAGTATTCCAGATGTGGGAGCAGCAGCAATCTGTACAAGGGAAGGATCACCTTCCTGTTTCTACTGCTGATTCCCCTGTAATCTGCAGTAAAACCTATTTTCTGTGTGGTGGTACGGCGCACTGCTACCGGGCCCTACGGACAACTTGCACTCCACTTTTTATCAGGTTTTTTACTTTATTTCACTTTACTTAAATGTAGAGAATGTGATCACTAAAAAATATCTGTTAATGCAGAGGTTCCAGTGAAAATAATTTTATGTCATTCATCTTAGGCACAGGAAAAGCGATGAGAAGACGGGTGTTCAAAGACAGCTCCCAATATTGATAAAAACTTGGGGCTGTCATACTGTATTTAATGGAGCTCTCCTTTTATTTATTTTAAATTTTACAAATGCTAAAGCAGTCTTGAAATAAGGAAAAGGCCACCTTACCAGACAGGAGAAGAGATGGTAATGAAAAACAGAGCAACACGGTATATGTTTTTCACCTTAACATGATCCACTCTACTAGATCTCTTTGTGCTTATGAATTTCAGTTCTAATATTTACAAACACCAACATTTTTCATTATAGGTAGTACTTATTGTATTGCAAGGATGGCACAAGGTTTTGGCCCTGTTCACATTAGGTTCCATGTGATATGGGCGAATGCAAAAGAGTGAGCCCATATCAGCGAATGGATAACAGTAAGGACCAGAACAGGGACTGTGCTTTTTCTACAGGGTGTTTGGCCCCCCACACCCCCCTGTACTTAATATCTAACTCTAAGACCCAAGCACCTCAGGGAAAGGGAATATCGGTTTCGCTGTTCGGGTACTCACCATGTTCCGTTCTCTGTAATTTGGCCTTGCTCTTTTGCATTCACCCAACTCACAGGATATCTTCACACTACAGCACAGTTTCCAGAAATGTTATTGAAAACAAATTCAGTCTTACCATGCTGTAGTGTTCGCACTGGGTAATCTGTCAGGGTTCATTTTACCAAAAATGTTTTCTTGTGTCTGCAGTGTGGCCAAGATCCATGTTCAATGAAGTGCGGTTCAGCAGCATGTTTCCAGGCAGTTTACTGTGATGCACTGCCTGGTGGATAGGTATCTCAGACATGGAAGTGGCGTAAACATGGATAGAGAATGAGGAGCGTTCGCATTGTGGACTACAGTTGTTTTAATTAGCCAAAAGTTTCAAGAACCATGTTTAAGCCTAGGTCAGATCAGGGTTTGAACACAGTTCTTGAAAACGTGTTCCAAAGCATAATAGGTGTGAGCGCTAATTGTGCTAGCATGCTTGTGAAATGGTTCTCTTACCTTATTTTGTTTCAACCACTGCAGTGCGAACAGGGCCTTTAATGCAAAATCAAAGTTTGGGTTCTGTATGGGGCTGCAGTATAGGGAGTGCCTAATTATTAATGTTTTGAGGCAGCTGTCAATAAATTTTATAAAAATGTGTTGGCCTACCAAGTTCTACCCCAGCCTGCCTAATAAAAAAATGTACTGGGCATTTATTCAGTCAGATCTTTTATAAACAAAGTCATTCTTCTATGCTAGATTAGATTAAACAACAGTTCTCATAAACCCCTAGCTAACCAATGCCTAACAGAAATTCTGAGTTACAAAGGAAAGAAATACAAAGGTGAATGGCTACATTAAAAAAAAATACTAATAATTCTGTCTAATGGGTCTGAGTACATACTGATATTATCCCAACAAGAATAGATACACTGTTGCTGAAAGAGAGATTAGTACCAGAATTATAGAATATTAAAATACAAGAGATTTTTTTTTTAAAGTTTGGCGAAGCAGATGTAGTAACTGGCTGGCATTTAACAAAATGAATACAAAATTGGAACCATATCGAACATTCACAACAGAGCCACTATTATGACATATAACATTACACAATATAGATATGAAATTAACAACACAAACCTTTTGAATCATATCATAAACCCAGGGTCTATTTCCATCTGAAAATTGTCTATGCTTTCAAGACAAGGGTGCTGTTAAGCACATAATTCTTCTCTGCCCTTGGTATGCAGTTTTAAGGAAGACATTTCCAGGTAAAATCCTAACATAATATCTTGGAAACACTAATAAGAAAATACTTATACATGTAACATTATATTTAAAAAAAAATGTGCAAAACCAAGAGAAGGAAGATGATTTAAGGAGAGAGGAAGGAAAATGTATAACATTAAACTCTGGCTGTAAACCAGGGAGCTCTTTTCATCATTGGTGACTACCTTAAACTATATTATTTAATTACAATGCTTCAAACTATATTTATCCAGTTACAATATTTCTACTATTGTGGGAAAGGAAAAACAAGCATTTGTCAATACCAAACGTTCACTTGCCACACCGCAGCTATTGTAGAAGCAGCGGGAGAAGTCAGAGGCGAAGTCCGGGAACAGAAATGCAGTGCCAGTGGGTGGCAGGAGCCGGCAATAAGGAAAGGCGCACTGTGATTAATGTTGAAGAGGGGGGTCAGAGGAGTGAGGACCGGGGAGAGACAGTGTGGTGGGCAGCAGGAGCTGCCAATAAGGAAAGTTGCACCGTGGCTAATGTAGATGCCTTGGGGGGGGTCAAAGAGCAAGGACCGGGGAGAGAGAGAGTGTGGTGAGTGGAAGGAGAAAGCTGTAGCTGTAGCTCCAGCCATGTGCATTAGTGTGAACTGTAATGCACATGGCTGGAGTTATGGCTAGAGAAAGAAATGAAGCGCTTTCTCATTGGAGTAGTTCATTTCATTCAAGTAGAGGACATGCCATGTCAGTAAGAAAAACTACTGTCATGACTAGAGGGCCTGGTCATTGGTGTACACTGCCAAACCCATTGCAGTTTCAGCTGTAATTGGCTCAACAGTGATAGACCTCCACAATGCCATCAGTACCAAGATGTCCCTTGCACAAGTGAACTCAAAAAACACATTTCCTTGCAGTTATACACATGCAAATGTCACAGATACAGCAATGATATGATCTGTGACATTTCTAGTGCATAATATCCTTTGCTACCATGCCTACCACATATCATTTACCCCCCAATGCAGTCTCTGTAGATGCTGTAGTCTCTCTCTCTCCCTCTCCTCTCCTATCTTCTCCTCTCCTCCTCTCTCTCTCTCTCTCTCTCTCTCTCTCTCTCTCGATCTCTGTTGTGCACTTCAGTGACATACAGGCACGGAGACAGACCCATGTAATAACATAATATTATCAGATATCTTTTCAGGTCAGCAGCATCTGTTCAACAGTTACTGAAAATGATAAAGTTTCTACAGAGTGTGCTATGCTTTCAAGGGACGTTTTTAGCATTTTCAAAGCTATATGTTACAGTTGATAAAACTTGATATGGTATGTAACCACTAGGTGGCGCTATCCCAAGGGTTACTACCCCTGCCTGCTTGGCTAGTAGCAGGTTAAGGGGCCTGAGTTTTGAAACGGGTGCCTCCACCCAGAGGTCAGGGTTGGTAGTGGTCAAGCTAACCTGGGCACAGCCCTCTGGGACACTGTAACACCCCTCTTTCCTTACTAGTGGCCAGAACAATACACAATAATCACTTTCACAATACCCCTGATATACCACACAAGTACCCACACTGTTTGCACTTACCACCAGGGCTTTCCTCTGGCTCGGCCCTGGGGACCCCCTGTAAAACATAGTTATACACAGCAAATAACAGCAGTAGAGTACTCTTGCACAAACTGGAACCACAGTCAGGGTAAATGCAAAAAAGAGCTAGATCTGATTTATTTAAGGGACTTGAACAAGGTAGGGGCATAATCAGATTAATTTGCTTAAAGGCTGTATTAATCAAACAGTTATGCATGCACTTCAGGGTCCATAAACAGTCACATACCCTGGGTACCCAGATGGAGAATGGTGGGCTAGCCAGGAACATTGCAGCTGGTTGGGGCCCTGTGATGGAAGAAAAAACAACATGCACAACACACACTATTTGTAATCCGGAGCCGGAGGGCTCAGTTCGTGAAAAGAAAACAACAAGACAATCAGATGACACACTTTTAGATTAGGCTGTTGTTGCAGGGAGCTACCCTGATCATTACTCACAATACCCAAGACTGGACACAGGCTGGACGAAAATCGAGACAGCAGGTCGTTAATCTGGAGTGCCAGGAGAAGCAGGGCCCACACGAATTGCCGAGGCATTGTTCCTATTCAAGAGTGGAGCAGGGGGCTGATCCCCAGGCAGGTCACTCATCGGTAGCTTTCTCTGTGCAGTGGGGTAGCCTGGCAGGGCCAGCATGGCATGGCCCAGGCCGAATGGAGATGAACGCGGATTCAGTCTGATTAGGCTGGATAAAGCTTCCAGCAAGCAGGACACAGTTCACACAGTGGGGAACCAAAACATGACCCACTTTCAATACCCAGCACATTTAAATGTAAGGAAATTCTACTGTACCAGGCAAACCGCTATCTGGTCATGATCGCAAAGTCTCTGCACAAACCAGGGATTCAAAGGCAGTTGGAAATCCTGATAGGCTGATCACATTCAGCAAAATCTTCGGTCTTCTTCAGGTATGAGCCTGGTAAAAAATCAGTGGCTTACTTCGTTCTCACAGACTGGGATTTAGTCCGAAATAATTCTTTTCTCTCCCTCTCAGGGGCAGCAGGCAGACATGCAGGCCACAAATCAGGCCTTTCCACAGATACTGTATTGAGCTGTTGCCTCTTCAGCTCCCAGCTTAGATCTGACTCAACTGCCAGCAAGCCAGGGACTTTCCTCTGAATCCAAAAGGTTTGGTTGGCTGATCTGTCTGTCAGTCACAACAAAGGCTCCCCCTTCAGGTGCAGAAAGGTGCAAAAAGCCCAAAACTACTATTCCTACAAATTTTGACTCCAGACAGCTCCTGTAGTCCGGCTCCATTTTAGGTCCCACCAGAACTGATTGGTCCAATTCGCAGTCCAGGACCAAGATAGTGGAGATAAACAAAACAGTCCTTGCTGCAAAGAAGGCAGGTTAGACAAACTGTATTATCATTATCACTCTAAATGATTTTCAGCAAATAGTTACATCTTTCAACAGAGCTCCCTCACAGATTACTTATGACTGCAATCCAGGCAGCTCTTAAAGAGACAGTACACAGAGGCTATACAGGCACTCTCTGGCAATTACATTTAAACTGCTAAAACGCAGGACACCAGCCTGGCAGTGAGCATTTAGGCAAACTCGAGGAAGACTTTTTGGGAACCCCATTTGTAGGGGGGGGGGGGTTACAGGTATTTAAATGCCCCATTCTTTTTAGTTAGTCAAAGTCCATCAGAAACATTTTCATTTCACTTTGACGTTGCTACTTGCTAATCTTTCTGTTAAACAAAAATATGTGAGCATTAGGATTTTACTCAGTGGCAGTTATTTTCTGTTATTCCCCGTGACCACGTCCTGTGAGTTCCTCTGGATTTCAGGTCATCCTGGGACAGGTGATGGAAAGAATACCTATCAGAAAACAGAAAATGCTTGTGGTTCTGTAGCACATGCACTACACTTTGCTGTGCTGTGTTTCTGTGTCTCTGGGGGAGCAGACAGACAGAGCGAGTTCTGTGGGATGGCTGTGTGGCTAGAGTTGGACCTCACCCGGGAAGATGATGTGCCAGTGTGTCATGTAATGTCGGGGGAGACAACTGGGCACAGTAACTTGTGACATGATCCGCATTGTGCCACAGCTCACAAGCATGATCTGCATTGTGCATCGGGACAGCTTGAATTGCGCCATGCAGCATTTTTGCACACATTTTAGAGTTCAACAGCATGATACCTACCAATATGATACCAGCTGTCAGATAAAGATTTATCACCAGTGCAAATGGGATACAGAAGGAATATGACACAAACTGACCTGGCTCGCAAGGTGCAGCTGTATGTCTCTCACTGACCTGTGGTGCAAGGTGCGGCTGGTGCTCTCTCTGTGTGACCTACGCCACAAGCTGTGGCTGTCTCTCTCTCTCTCTCTCTCTCTCTGTGACCTGTGCAAGGTGTGGCTAGCTCTCTGTGTTTCTTGGTAGTGGTACTGCGGAGATGGGAGACACTGTCCACTGAGCCTGCCGAGGTCTGCTGGTTGGGTAGCGCACTGAACTCCCTCAAGTCTCCCAAAGTCCACTGAGTGAGTATTGCACTGAACTCTGGTAGGATCTGTGACACTGCAGGAGGCATTTATATGGAGACAGGAGACACTATCCGCTGTGTCTCCTGAGGTCCACTGGTGTGTGTGTATGTGTGGGAGCGGTACTACAGCACGCCAGAAGGTTTTCTCTGTCTCTCATTACTTCTCTAGTGTGTTTGCCATCTAGACACGTCATTCAAGAAATGTTATCTCCATCTGAGGGAGACACAGAGAGGGACACAGAAATGTTATTGCGAGCAGGTCCATGGTGTTTTGCTGCTGCAATGCCGCATCCCCTTTCACACAAGTTTACATGTTGTGAGGGTCGCTGCTAAGTGTTCGGTGGGGGGGAGGGCACACAGAGATGTTTGCAGCTCCTGTTCTGTGTGTCTGCATGTGAGGGAGCGGTACTACAGCATGCCGGCAGTTGTTTTTTTTTCCTGTGTCTCTTACTTTCGCTTCCTCTGTAGTGTGTCTGCCATCTAGACCCGCTGTTCAAGCAATGTTATCGCCATCTGAGGGAGACACAGAGAGGAACACAGAGATGTTATTGCAAGTGGCTTGAAACACTGCCTAGCCTCCAGTGTAAACTCTGCTGGCTTCAGACCAAAGTTGGAAAGAAACGACAACTGCAGGAATGCCATTCAGGGTTTAAAAGTGAACGTCCTCTGAATTTTGTGGAGAAGTGGAAGTGAGCCAAGAGGAATTTTGTTATATTTTTATCATGAAACTCTGCACGGGGACAGTTATGCTGCACTGTGGCTATTGTAGAAACCTGGGGGGGGGGTTCAGAGGAGGAGGACCGGGGAGAGAGAGAGAGAGAGAGAGAGAGTGCAGTGGGTGGCAGGAGCCGCCAGTAAGGAAAGCCTCACTGTGGTTAATGTTGAAGCGGGGGTCAAAGAGCAAGGAATGGGGAGAGAGGTGGCAGATGGCAGGAGCCACTAATAATGAAAGCCACACAGCTGCTAATGTTGAAATGGGGGGGCAGAGGAACGAGGACTGGAGAGACAGTGCGGCTGGCGGCAGGAGCTGCCAATAAGGAAAGCCACACCATGGCTAATGTAAAAGCCTGCGGGAGGTATCAAAGAGCAAGGACTGGGGAGAGAGATTGTAGTGGGTGGCAGGAGAAAGCGCTAGCTGTAACTCTGGCCATGTGCACTAGTGTGAACTGTAATGTGCATGGCTGGAGTTACGGCTACAGAAAGAAATGAAGCGCTCTCTCATTGGAGCAGTTCATTTCTTTCAAGCAGAGGACATGCTACATCAGCATGCAAAACTACTTTCATGACCAGAGTGCCTGGTCATTGGTGTACACTGCCAAGCCTATTGCAATTTAAGCTGTAACCGGCTCGGCAGTGACACACCTCCACAATGCCAGCAGTACCAAGAGATTTCTTGCATAAGCGCACGTGAGTGCAACAATTCTACAGCTTTGTAAACTTCCGTATTTCACTATGTTAGATATCATAATAATGTATATATGATAATAGAATGTTATTTCCCAGAAAGACTTTTGGACATGTGACAGTATGTTTTTATTTGTATTACACACCAATTCATGGGTTGTATGTAAAAACGTATGACAGTTTTAATTTAGTAAAGGCAAAAGCAAAGCAATTCAATTGAAACTGATATAACTAATTTAACAATTCTTACATAAAGCTAAAGTAGAGCAGTTGTATTTGTCTATTGTACTTAAGGGTAGCAGGGAGCAGTGCTTAATGTTAATTTTCACTCTGTTGATACCAGTACTGTAGGAAAACTGTAGCCAGTGCGATTATTTAGTTTGAATATTTTGCTTTTGTGGATGATAATAGTAATGAAGAGATCTGTCTGTGATCTAATTAACCTTGCTGGTATTTGCTGACTACTGAAAAGTAACATAGGACCTGTACAGAATTTCTATGCCTTCATAGACTTTGGTTTTTGTGTACTCTAGTACCTTTCTTTTGAGCAATGGGTAATTGAATTTGGAAGATGTGATCACAGCTGATAGCATTTCATCTCATTATGTGCTCTCTTTTAGCTGCACCCTCAGTGTTACCGTGGAGCAGGCTATCATCCTTGCTCGTAGCCATGGACTGCCTCCTCGCTACATTATGCAGGCTACAGACGTGATGCGAAAACAGGTATTTATTTCTATCTCACCACTTATGATTTAAGTATTTCCTGACAAGAACTGAACCTAGTGGGGGCTTAGAAAAACAGTGACAAAGTTAACACCTTCATTTCGAGTGCAAGACAAGCTAGATTCAAATTCCAACTGAGATTGCATTATCTGATTAAGTTATTGCAGTATGCATTGCTACCCTCGTATGTGAAATACATCACACTTGGATAGGGTTTACTGGCCTCAAGGAGCAAGCAGCTGTCTTATCACCCTGGTCCAGGGGTGTAGTGTACATGAGCAATGAATTATTAAAGTTGAATTCTGGTGATGTGCAACTCTATGACTTTGCCCACAAGTAACCTTGCAGTACAGTAGTTGAGAACACCTGAAAAAGGGGACAAGGAGGACCAGTATTGAAATTAAAATCTGAGCCAGATAACCAGGCAGTCAGCTAGAAGTGTTTTCCTCTGCTTAGCTATGTTCTGTTATACTGAGTAGGTATGAGTACAGTGAGTGCACAAAAAAATGATCAGCAAGAAACTGGTTGGAAACCTCAACATACAGTAGTGCAAAATGACACAAAACAAAAACCCCTTTGCACATGTTTGGTGGTCCTAAGCTGGCATTTGTGGCACCATTTTCGGGTTGTCACTGCTACTGGAGCAGGGAAGTTAGGAAAGGTTTATACACTTGCTATGCAAACTACTGTAGAGTAAAAAAAGAAATAATGACTGTAGTGGGTTGACAGGAGAGGATTAAGTTTTCCAGAGGATGATTTCTTCCTTGGGGTGAGAGGAGAGCAACTCCTGCTGCCCAGTTGTCACCTGGGTAACCACAGTTGCCAGTGCAGGTGGGACGGGATATGTGTGGGTGTAGAGGATGCAAACATCAGGCTGCTTGATGTTCTGACACCAGGGGTATCCTTGTGTGTAGGGATTTGGGGGGAGAGGAAGCTGGAACAAGGCAGTCACTGGAGAAGTGGATGATGCCCAGCCCTGCCCCATGTACATCAGTGGACTTCTTTCACCACTTGGCAATAGCAAAAGGTATCTCCACATCCCATCGTGGGTGGCTGGATCTTGGGAGATAAATAGAAAGGTTTGGCCTGGGGGGGGTCAACATGGTGATTGGTCTCTCATTGTGTGTCTTGGGGTTCAAGGGTACTGGAATGGAATGGAGAGGTACCTCTGGATTGGAAGAGGCATGATAGCAGCCAAAGCATGTTCTTTGCAGTAGTTCACAGGAGGGAAAAGAGAAGCTGAAAAAAACAAGAAGACCTATATAAGAATTAAAGACCTGTGAATGCTGACCAGCTGTACTACATGCTAAGTCACTAGATCAGATGATTAGCTTAAGGTTTCCATGGACACATTTTCAAAGTGCAAATTCTACAACTAAAAATGTTTAGATAGGTAGAAGTTACTGACTTTTATTCTTTTATTTATATAGATACGTACTACATGTTCAATGTTTACAGAAAGAAAAAGACTTGCGGTCCTTCCAGTTTGATTGGTTCCTAATTAGGCCCCACCAGTTTGGTACAGGCTAGACCATAGCAGATCAATCACCTCATAGTTCCACTTGAACTAACCCCCCACCCCATTTGCTGCAATCACTCCTCCCGTCAACCATACTAGTCCCATGAACCTATCCCACCCCTTCTAAAAGCTTGCCACCATCTAAATATTGACCAGCTCTGCTTGCAGATGGTTCCACTTTCCACCACCCTCTCCATGAAGAAGTGTTTCCTCACATCCCTCCTAAATTCTCCCCACCCACCAGCTTATAAATGTGGCCCCTTGTGATTGACCCCTTGCTAAGCTCAAACAGTTACTGGCCCGTCCACCCTGTTTACACCCTTCAGGTACTTAAAGGTTTTCATTCATGTCTCCACTCCCTCTCCTGGCTTCCAGTGAATATATCTTGAAGTCAACCAGACTTCATGAATCATTTTAGTCACTCTCCTCTGGATCAGCTCTAGGTGGTTTTTGCCCTTTTTTGGGTGATGTTTTAAAAACTACACACAGTACTCCAGGAGCTACGTCACCAAGGACATCTCCAAGGATAGGCTCACCTCCTTCCATCTGCTTGATAATGCTGTACACATGCACTCCAACCTCTTGCTAGGTTTCATACATGCCTTGTTGTACTGGGTTGTGGTCTGGAGGCTTTCGCTAATTATAACCACCAGATCCTTCTCTTTGAAAGGTCTGCCCTGTTTGTACCCCCACCATGCTATATTCGGTCCTCAAATTCCCCCGTCTCAAGTGCATAACCTTGCACATTTTGGCATTGAATTGAATTTATGTATGTATGCATTGTTAAATTTGCATCAAACAGATGGCTGGAGGGTCCCACGATGTACTTTATCTCATTTTCGAGGAGTCTCTGGGTATAGCAGAGTACGAAACATGCTTGGTTTATATTTCAGTACCACAGGACATGCAAATGTTACAGTAATTCCTAAAGGATACAGAAATGCAAGTTACATATACAGGTCAGGACAGCATATGATGGCAGAAGAAGACAGTTTCTTATACAGTGGGTGAGGAAATGATAGCCGCACACATTGAAGTTTGCCCCTTGCTGTGCCCAGGTACTACACAGAGTTGAGTGGAAGGTGGGCATGGTATTAGCCCCCACTGTTTATTGGAAACACAGTACTGCATGAGAAACAGCACAAGCTAACTAGAATTTGAGCCTGGGAGAAAATAATGGGACCTACCCATCTGTCTGCAAGAAACACTTTACTGACTACTGGGGATACTGTAGCTCTTGTGCAGTATGCAGTACCAACTGAGATTTCCCATTCTCCACACAGTTGTTTCTTCTTACTTTTCCAAGCTAGTGTCCTGGCTAAAAACTGCTGGGGATAGACTTGCCCTTGTGTTTTTGGGGAGGTTGTAGCAGGCAGTTTGGATAAGCACTATAAATAACAAAACGTATCCTAGCCAGTCAAAGCATGGCATCTGTGGTCTCTGTCTACGAGGCTGTTTTTATCTTTCCCTTTAAATGTTTTTCTCCTCTTGCACGTGCATTTAAATATGAAATCTCTTTTTTCCAGTGGGGTTGGAAGAGAAAACTACCCTTATCAGTCCATTTAAATGCTTGAGGCAGATTCACGCCAGGCGAAGTAAATTCTACATTGTGGTCTGGGCTCTAGTCACTGACTGTGTAAAATAATAGAGGAATAAGATGTGTTTGCTATAAACGCACACCAGAAATATAAAGAGATTGTGATTACCACATGTTTGAGCACTAAGTCTGATGACATATGTAGAGTTATAACACTAAAAAATAAGCATTTGTCAATGCCGTACATTCACGTGCAGATTTGTGCCATGATGGGTAATGGAGGGTTCATGGTAGACAGCACACAGAGGAAGGGAACGGGAGGGTTTAATTGGATGCCAGGTCTGGTGAGGAAATGGAGGGTGTGGGTTGCACAGCACACAGAGGAAGGGAACGGGAGGGTTTAATTGGATGCCAGGTCCGGTGAGGGAGTGGAGGGTGAGGGGTACACAGCACACAGAGGGAGAGAGTGGGAGGGTTTAAATTGGATGCCAGGTGCTGGGACAGGGAACTGAGGGTGCAGGGCAGACAGCACACATAGGGAGGGAGCAGGAGGGTTTAATTGGATGCCGGGTGCCGAAAACAGTAACGGAGGGTGCGGGGTGGACAGCACACAGAGGGAGGGAGTGGGAGGGTTTAATTGGATGCCAGGTCCGGTGAGGGAGTGGAGGGTGAGGGGTACACAGCACACAGAGGGAGGGAGTGGGAGGGTTTAAATTGGATGCCAGGTGCTGGGACAGGGAACTGAGGGTGCAGGGCAGACAGCACACAGAGGGAGGGAGCAGGAGGGTTTAATTGGATGCCGGGTGCTGAAACAGTAATGGAGGGTGCTGGGTGGACAGCACACAGAGGGAGGGAGTGGGAGGGTTTAAATTGGATGCCAGGTGCTGGGACAGGGAACTGAGGGTACAGGGCAGACAGCACACAGAGGGAGGGAGCAGGAGGGTTTAATTGGATGCCGGGTGCTGAAACAGTAATGGAGGGTGCTGGGTGGACAGCACACAGAGGGAGGGAGTGGGAGGGTTTAATTGGATGCCGGGTCCAGTGGAGGAACAGAGGGTGTCAGGTTGCCAGGTAGACAGCACACAGAGGGAGGGAGCAGAAGGGTTTAATTGGATGCCAGGTGTCAGAACAGGGAATGGAGGGTATGGGATGGACAGCACACAGGGGGAAGGAGTGGGAGGGTTTAATTGGATGCTGGGTGCTGGTGGGGGAAAGAGGGGTGTGGTGCAGACAGCACACAGAGGGAGGGAGTGGGATTAAACTGGCTACTACTGTTCTTGTGCCCCCCCACTCTCTCTCTCTCTCTCTCTCTCTCTCTCACTCACACTCTCCTGTCTCTTTCTCTTTCTGCCCTCTCTCTCTGTCTCTGTCCTCTCTCTATCTGTTGCTCTCTCTCTATCTCTCTCTTGCTCTCTTTACAATATGCAGGCTAACATGTTTTGGGACATGCACAGCTGTTCCATTCTCCATGGCGCTCCCCCAATGTTGCTCACACAGATCCCAACAGTCCCTGTCCCCCTACATTTATGGACATCCATCTAAATACAAAGGACCTACTCTCCACACTCCCAGAGACTTCGATCAGAAAGGAAACTGCTCCGGCAGGTAATATTCTAAGCTTTTTAATTAGGGAGAGTAATAAAGTGGAAGATTGATCAGGAAACATGTCCCCTAAAAAAAGGCATGGACAATTTGGATGCTCCTTCCCAGAGTGAGAGAAAAAATGTTATAAAACATACAGAACACACACAAGCTACAACGCCTTTTGAAACTGAAGTGGCTCCCAGCGACCTTGCTGGATCTCAGCAAACTGTCAAAATGAGAAAACTTCAGAAAGTAGTAATACCATAGGCAATCTGTCAGTGCAGAGGAACACAGAATGTTGTAAGTAAGCAAAAACCCACGACAGGGTGTGGGTTTATAGGCATTTAATGCACTCCTAGCGTGCGTTGCGAGGCATAAGCCCGCAGGCCAAGTGTCCTCACAGTGCCCCAGGCATGCATTAAATGCCTATAAACCCACACCCTGGAGTGGGTTATTGCACTTAGAACTTGGGTGCACTCAAGCAACTGGAAATTGGCACAGCAACATGTTTTTCCCCTGTGGAAAGAGATGCAAACAGATTGTATCCTGCCACCTCGGAAAGTAGTTCCTCACAAAATAAACCAGACTGCATACCTTCTGTGCTATACAATTGTCACAGATACAGCACTGATGTTATTTGTCACAGTACTTGTCTGTGACACTGCTCTGTACTGTGTGATACAAGTCTGTGTACTGTCCGCTGATGCCCCCACCACCACCACCATCAAACACAACATACACAGACACATACTGCTCTGTTTTTCTTGCACACCTACCATCTCTGGCTCCCATGTCACTGGAAAGCAACTAAAACCCCTTCTGTGTCTCTCAGTGTCTCACAATCACTGCACATCTTGGAGTGTCTAGCTCTCTGGCTCTCTCCCTGTCTCTTTCTGTCAGTGACAGGGCCTGTCATTCCAGCAAAAATAAAGGGGGATAGAGAAAGAGAGATGCACAAATGTACCTTCAGAAGATCTGTGCAATATGGTTTCCCTATGCCACTACAAAAGAATGAAACAGAAGTGTACTCAGTGCCTTGGCTGCTGTGACCTTCTCTCATGCTGTCTCTCTCTGCCTCATACTCTGTCAGGGTGCCAGAGGATATATGTGTGATAAAGCACTACTAAGCAGGGATCACTGCACTACACAGATGGTAAGACACGGTTTTGGTGTCAGTGTCGGGGAACTGAGCACAGAAGACAGGGAGGGAGAGTGAGAAAAATGCCAAAATTACCCTCACTATGGAGAAGTTCTTGTCTCTCTTGCTCACTGTCTCCGGCACTGTCACTTGACAAGGACTAACTCGGCTTGCTGACACCCCACAGACATAACTTACTTAATTACAGAACAACAGTAGAGACACAGCTACAGGAGAGAAAGTGACCTGCATGTAACAATGATTGCTCCTTTCCTTCTGCGCCTCCCTGTCAATTTGTCTCCCTCTAATCTCAGCTTCACTGACTGACTGGGCAGTTTCACTTTGAGATCAGAGTGGGGTCAGCTCAATATCATATTGGACACCTGGAAATACTGTATTGTAAAGTGAAGTGCTACAGAAATCTTGTGTGATAGCTTACTGTTGTCTCGGACTCTTATACTTGTCTGGGTACAAATCCACGGCAGTATGTGTCACTGCATGTTGCAGTGTGGGTGGGAGTCCAAAAACAAAAGCCAGCCCAGGTACAAGGACCTGCAGACAATGCTGAACCCCAACATTCACACACTCTCTGTGCGACACTGTCCCACAGATGACTTAAGTTTCTATTGCCTGGTTACACTGCGCAAATGGAACACACACCACCCTCAGAGATTACCGTTGTCAGGCTCTCTCTCTCTCTCTCTCCTTCTCCTCAGGGTCATTCACTATCTCTCTGTTGTCAAGCGACATGGGGGGCTCAATCAGTGCTTTGACAGGGGACAAGATGGGAAAAATGGCACAGATTGTCACTGGGGTTTGTACCCACTGCTGCAGACAACACACCATATCGGGCTTTTGGGAGGGACACTAGATCACTTGGGCTGCTGTTGACCCTCTGTATCGGGCTCTCGAGGGAGACACGATCACTTTCGGCTGCCACTGTCCCTCTGTATCGGGTTGTTGGGGGACACTCAGAATCACTTTCAGCTGCTTCATCCTTCCCGCCTGCTGTGTCCAATATGGTAGTTTTTTCACACATTTATAGCCGTAACTCCAGGCATGCACATTAGCGTCAACTCTAATGCGCATGCCCAGAGTTACGGCTACAGAAAGAAATGAAGCTGTCTCTCATTGGATTAGTTCATTTCTTTCAACTTCACAAAGTGCCTCCTCAGCAAGCAAAACTAGTGTCATGACCAGAGTGCCTGGCCATTGGTCTACACTGCCAAGCCCATTGCAGTTTCAGCTATAATTTGCTCGGCAGTGACACACCTCTAAAATGCCATTAGTAGCAAGACGTTCCTTGCGCAAGCGCAAGTGAAGTAAAAAGGGTTCTAGGGATGTGGATATGTTGTTCTATCCACCCTGTTTGGCAGTGTCCTTTCCCCTTTAAGATGTGCTGGAAAGTATTCAAGCTGGCTCCTCCCACCCACCCATGTGGTATATCCCTCGGCTTTGCTCCATGATGCCAGATCTTCCTTTCAGCTGGAAGAAGCAGGTTCCCTCCTTCACTCTCCCACGTTGTAGGCCCTAGCGCTTTTTGATCCCTTTGGATTACTTTCTAAAAATGTTTTACCATTTCTTTACTTGACTTCGATCTCCTGACCGCGACGGGCGATAAGTCCATGCCCAGACTTCATTGGTGCCTGTTCAGGCAGAAGATGTTGTGTACTGACCCACATGCCACATGCATCTACTGCCTGGGCCATCAACATGATACCCAGGCCTGTGACATTTGTCATTCGTTTCACGCGATGGTCCTCGAGGACCGCCTCTCCTGCCTTAACTTGGGCTGACCAGAAAAACAACATCCATCGGTCAAGTCTAAAGATGCCCGTTGGGTGGTCTCTGTGGCTATGGGGTCTGCTGAGCAGCTGAAACAGCTTAAGGCCTTTGAGGAGGAGGTGGCTCGGGCCACTGCTCAGTCCTCCTCAGCTTCTGCCTTTGTTCCGCTTCACTTATGCTCCACTTCTTTGGGCTCCTTCAAGGAACTGTGCCAGTCCCTCCTGACTAAGGGGCAGGGCCTTTCTGGATCCCACAGCTCCCACTTTTGCAAAGACAAGAAGGAGTTGAAGAAAGAGAAGACTGGCCATCGACATTCCTGGGACTGGGAACATTCTCAGTCTCAGGACTCCCAGGTTTTGATCATGGTCGAAACTGCGGCCTTGGCCTCTGGCTTCATAGAGACCCCATTGGGCCAGTTGGTCGAGACACCGGCCGATGATGCATCCGAGAGTTTTCTCAACCCTATTGACTGGTTGTTGTCCTAGGAGGCCAACAATTCTCTCATCAGGACTCCGGTCCTGCCTGTGACCTTAGTAGGGGCTGCTCAGTCCACTGAGCAGAACCCTCCGGTCACTGACCCAGACCAGAAGGAGACGCAGCACTATCCGGCTCCCTCAGAGATCCCCCATCGGCACCCGCCGTGGCTGAAGTCGAGGTTTCAGTCCTTCTGCAGTAGGTCAAGCAGCTCCCACCATCATTGGCGCTCCTGCTCTTGGCGTCATGGGAAGCGGCACTGACACTATTCCTCATCTTCATCCTCCTCAGGTGAGGAGAGGCTTCGGCGCAAATTGCATCGATGCTACGAAGACCTCATGTGGCAACAGTTGGTGCTGGCCAGTCTGAAACTCACCCTGGCTCCCACACAGGCCATCACTTGGCTGTCATCTGACAGGTCGACCTTGACTCCCCTTGTGGGGCCAGTCGAAACCATTCTTCCCACAGCGGAGCTGGTCAAGACCATTTTGGTTCGGCCAAAGCTGGCCTCTCCACCAATTATGGTGGAGCCAATGCCCAAGTAGCTGTTGACCAACATGCCAACTAAAGAGTCTTGTTCAGCCCAGAGGCTTCCCCATCGGCTGTCCGTCACCGTCACACTGGCCCGCTCATGGAGGGTTGACAGTGACTCAGGCAGTCAGCCACTTTATACTAACTCCTCAGAGTTTGAGGATTCCTCACTGTACTCTCATCCGGTCGATGAGGAGTCTGTGGGGGGATCTCTTGATTCAGGAAGGGCCCATTCCCTTCCAGGGCATCCTCTGCCTCATCTCCAAGTCCAAAGGGATGAAGATGGAGCCCATCCAGAAGTGGGCTCACTGTCCCCTTACAGAGATTCTGGACAAAGGGGACTTTCTGGCAGAAGCTATTCCAGAGGCTGAGGCCATTGTCAGTCCAGTCCTGGAGCTTTGGCAGTGCCCGACACCTTGCCCAGCACCTTCGGCCCGTATGGCCCGCAAGTATGCAGTGCCCATTGGTACCCTCTCTGGTTTCGCGGAGCACTCCTCTGTGGACAGGCTGGTGGCCAACTCCATGTTTTGGTGCTCAGGCAATATCGAGGATGTCAACAAGCCACCAGACAAGGAGTCCAAGAAACTGGACCATTTGGCGAAGAAAGTTTATGCTGCCTCCTCACTCGGTCTCCATCAGGCGAGCTCGGCCATCTTGATGACACACTTCTCCCATGCCCTCTTGGGCTCTTTGGATGAAGTGATTCCTTATCCACCTGTGGACCTCCAGACCATGGTCAAGCAGGTCCAAGATCAGGGCTGGGCTCTGGCCAAGCAGCAACTGCAGATGGCTCTGGATCTGGGAGATTCCTGTACCAGCTCAGTGGCAGCCACAGTCACTATGCACCATAGGGCTTGGCTGCAGATCTCAACATTCACGGCAGACACTCAGCATAAGCAGGTGGATGTTCCTTTTTCTGGCACTGACCTGTATGGGCCCGGTGTGGAGGGTCACCTCCAGCATATCGAGAAGTCCATTGCCACCTTGGGCTCCTTAACATCTGCCTAAAAGGCTCCCAAGGGCTCCAGGCAGCAAAAACAAAAGCCTTTTCAGTCCTCCACTCCTGTGGCAAAACCAGCCCAGCATCACCCGGGCCAGCAGGCTCAGTCTTGGAAACCCAGGCCCAAGTCAGTGGTCTCAGTGGTCCGTAAGCCCGAAGGGATGGGAAGGGACCCGGTGGCTCCTCAGCCAGATCCTTCTCCTCCTCTAAGCCTGCTCAGTGATGGGATGGGGGGTGCCACCCTCATGCCCACTATACCTGTTCTGGGTCCTCTTGTGGGGAGCCAGCTCCACCACTTTCTTTCTGCCTGGTCCGCTGTCACCGTGGACAGGTGGGTTCTGGAAGTGGTCGGTCAGGGTCTGCCTCTGGGAATTTGAGCAGTACCCTCCAAACCAAGCCAAGCCCCATGGGAGGACTTGGTATTCTCAGACACTCGGTTGGCTGTTTGAGACAACATAGCCCAGCTCCTCCACAAGGAATCCATTGTCAGAGTAGCAGATTCTCCAAAACACCCAGGGTTTGTCTCCAGATATTTCCTGGTGCCAAAGCAGATGGGGTGGGCTGGCCCAGTGGCGCTGAGGGTTGAGGTGATGGATGCCACACCTCGCACCATGCTGGTGACCCAGGTTCGGGAATGGACTCGGGTTGTTGGGGGTTGGCAGGGGAGGGAGGGAATCAAGCATCCAGAGGACTGCTCTCCCCACCAGGGGTGGGTTACGGGGCAAGCCTTGCTCTATAGTGGCCTCTGGTGGAGACTGAGGACCTTATGGATAGCAAGGTTCGACTCAATGTCAAGGGGCGGAGTGGCGGTGGATGGCTGCATGTTAGGTGCGCTGCCGTCGTTGCACATCCGCACTCTGAGAGGCAACATGAAAAAATACCCTGGTGGCCTAGAGGAGGCGAAGGGGGCCCCAGAGACCTGTCCACATCCCAACACTGGACCTGCCTCCTTGGATCTCCTGCCCCTAACCAGACACTGCAGCTGTCCCTCTAATTGCAGGAAGGCCACCAAGGATGGGTGGTCCCTCCTTTCCCCTCCCCAGGGGGGGTGATCTGTGGGGCTGGACAAGCTGTGGAGCCTGGTGGAGTCAAATAGAGAAGGTTTCAGGCAGGGAGTAGAGGCAGTGTCAAGTGGGTACCCTGGAGGGATGCCCTGGGCCTCCAGAGAATAAAATAGAATTAAAAAACAAAACAAAACAAAAAAACAAAGTGGACGGTGGGCTAGTGCCCCATTCTAGATCTGCATGACCTGAACAAGTTCCTCAGGTTGTGCACCTTCAGGATGGTAACTCTGTCTCAGATCATCCCATCTCTAGAGCAGAACATGTGGTTTTGCTCCCTGGATCTTCAGGATGCATTCTTTCACATCCCAATCCATCCATCCCACTGAAGTTTCCTCCACTTTTGAGCCAAGGGAACCCTCTATGAGTTCAAGGCCATGCCATTTGTCCTGTCCTCGGCCCCCAGGGTCTTCACCAAATGAATAGCAGTGGTGGCAGCTTACCTGAGGTGCCGAGGGCTACAGGTGTACCCCTATCTGGATGACTGGCTGAATGCAGGTCCCTCCAGGCAGGAGGTGGAGTGGTCCAGGGACCTGGCCCTCCAGACCTGCACTTCCCTTGGCCTATTGGTCAATGAGGCCAAGTCATAACTCGTGCCCTCACAGGTGATCAGCTTTATTGGGGCAGAGCTTGACTCTTGCCAAGCCAGAGCCCAGCCCCCGGTGGACAGGGTGGAGGTTCTCTACTCCTTTGCCCAATCATTTTGGGTTGGGCAATTGCTCCCAGCCCAGGACTTCTTGTGCTTTCTGGGTTAAATGGCAGCCTGCACCACCATGGACCGATGGGCCCATTGGAATATGCGTGTCCTGCAATGGGACCTGGCCACCCAGTGGTCTCAGCGCAAAGGTCACTTCGACCAGCTGGTCACAGTGACCCAGAAGATGTGGGATGCCCTCCAGTGGTGGCTAGTCCCAGAGCATCTGCAGGCAGGGATCCCGTTTGTCTGCCCCGAGCTGATGGTCATCCTGATGACCGATGCCTCTCTCTTGGGCTGGGGTGTCCATGTGGGGAACACAGGGTCCATGGGCACTGGAACTCCAAGGAGTCCCAATGGCACATCAACCTGCTGGAGCTCCAGACAGTTCGGTTGGTGCCGACTGCATGGGCACCGTATGTTTGGGGTCAAGTGGTCCAAGGCAAGATGGACAACACCATGACCATGTAGTACCTCAACAAGCAGGGTGGGATGCACTCCCTGCCTTTGTGCAAGGAAGCTCTCTGCATTTGGACCCTCATGTGCAGCCTGGAAGTGGATCTCCTAGCCATCCATGTGGCAGGAGCCTCCAATCAGCTGGGGATGCCCTCAGCTGGGTAGGCGAGGTATCTCACAAGTGGTCTCTCCATCCAGAGGTAGTCCACAGTCTGTTCTCCCAGTGGGGCACTCCTCAGGTGGACCTGTTCACCTCCAGGGAGAACACAAAGCTGAGGCTGTTCTGCACCTGCCCCCTTCAGCAGGGCTCGCTGTAGCGGGATGCCTTCTCAAGGCCCTGGACCCCAGGCCTCTTCTATGCCTTTCCTCCACTTCCCTTGATCCACAAGGTGCTGCTCAAGGTCAGGGGGCAAGGCACAGGTGATCATGGTGGCTCTGGACTGGCCATGCCAGTTTTGGTACTCCGATCTCCTCAGTCTCAGCAACAGGCTCCTAAGGCATCTTCCACTCTGCCTGGACCTGCTCTCCATCAACCAGGGGAAGGTATTCCACCCATACCTTCAATCTCTGCACCTGACAAGCCTGGTTCCTGAGCGGCTACAGTTCCAGGCTTTGGGTCTCTCCGAAGATGTCCTCACCATGGTGGAGGCATCTAGAAAGGAATCGACCAGAAAATGCTATGCCTTCAAATGGAAGAGATTCTCCATTTGGTATCAGGGCAAGGGGCTGGGCACTTTATCCTGTCCAGTGGCCAGCATTTTGGACTACCTGTGGTCCCTGTCCAAAGGGATACTTAGGTTGATGACCCTTAAGGTGCACCTGGCAGCCATCTCTGCTTACCAGGCATGGGCTGGTCAGCAGTCAGTGGCTCAGGAGAAGGTGTTTTTTCAAAGGCTTAGATCACATTTTCCCTCTGGTGCGTGAACCACCACCACTGTGTGACTTGTTGCTGGTTTTGGCAAAGCTCATGAGCAAGCCATTCGAACCAATGCACAGGTGTGACATGTCTCACCTGTAGTGGAAGACTGCCTTCCTGGTAGCTATCGAATCAGCCAGAAGGACCAGTGAGCTCCAGGAGCTCTCAGTGGAATCAAAAACATTAAGAGGACAGCACTTCAGGCTAGCATTTAAAAAATATTTAAGTTTTGTATATTGAAAAGTCAAAAAACAGTACTAATATTGTACACAGTGGAGTCTCCTTACTTGGTATTCCACAGGGACAAGGTTGTCCTGCGCTCCAACTCGAAGTTCCTCCCAAAGGTTGTGTTGGAATTTCACCTTAATCGGGTAATGACTCTTCAGATGTTCTTCCCGAATCACACCTCCGAGGTCAAACACAGACTCCATACTCTGGACCTGAGGCAAGTGCTTGCTTAGTACAAAGAATGCACAGCTGGAGTTCAGGAAGAGGTTCACCAGCTGTTTGTCACCTACACTGAAGCCACACCCGGCAGACCTATGGGCAAGCAGATGACTGGCAGGTGGATCACTTCCTGCATTGATCTCTGCTGTAAGTTGGAGGATAGGGAGCCTCTTGGAGGGCTAAGGGCTCATTCCACCTGTCATACCACTGTGTTGGTGACTGCTTCTAGGGACGCCCCTATCCAGTAAATCTACAGGGTTGCTACCTGGAAGTCAGCACACACTTTCATTTCCCATTACCACATTGACCTTGACTCGAGTCATGCTGGGATCCTGGTTTTGGGGCCTCAGTTCTCCAATCTCTGTTCCCTAAATAGGATGTGTGTGCATTACCTCCCTCCTCCCAGAGAACTGCTAAGAGTCTGCCAGATAGTGTGGATAGAACCACATATCCACATCGCTAGAAACACAGGTTACTTACCTGTAACAGTAGTTCTAGGAGTGGTATATGTTGTCATCCACGGGGACCCAACTGACCTCCCCTGGCTTAGGCCCACAACCTCAGCTTCCAGCAGGTAAGATCTTTCATCATGGAGCAGAGCCGAGGGTTATATCACCTGGGTGGGTGGGTGAGGAGCCAGCTTGAAGACTTTCCGCACATCTTAACGGGAAAGGACACTGCTAGATAGTGTAGATGAACAACATATACCACTCCTAGAACTACTGTTACAAGTGAGTAACCTGTGTTTGTGGATGTCCTGGATGGAATACTACTAGTAACTTCTAATTTGCATCAGTTTTAATATATCAATGTAACAGAAGTCATCAATTTAAAGATCATATACAGAAATGCATTTTCTTTATATAGGTATTGGTTTATTGCCATTACATTGTTGTTGTTTTGTTTTGATAAGATATTTTTGTGAGAATAAATTATTGGACATGTTATGCACAGTTAGAAAGATGTAAGTCTTACCTTTCCAAAGATGCAAAACAGTAACACGTTTGCTGTGATATAGGCCTGTCAAATAATATTGATGTAAGAATTATGCAGTGATGCATGCAGTCTATCAATGAAACCTATACTTCAATGTAAATATATAACATGATTTTTTTTTTTGAAATAGTCAACATTTTTTGGTTCATATATTTGCAAAATAATTGTCTTTTGAGTTCCTCAGTAGAAGAAAGAAGAACATAGAGGCAGTTTAAAGGATGTAACACAGGGCCACCAAAATGATACAAGGAGAAACTAGACATCATTTGCAGGTTCACTCTGGAGAAAAGGTGGCTAAGTGGGGATATGCTGTCAGTTTTCATCATACTGAGGGTTATCAACAAGATGAAACAGAGTAAGATATGTGATCTGGTGTGCTCCTGCAGGACACAGGAAGACATAAACTCAGTGGGGGTAAATTTAGAGGTAACATTAGAAGGTACTCCTCACAGAGGGTAGTGAACACATAAACAGCCTAACCATGGTGACAGTGGCTATCTAGACAATACAGACTTTCACATTGAGCATGGACAAATTTCTGCTTGCCAAGCACATCAAAGGACACTTTTGGCAAGTGGGAATCCCAACAAATTAGCGCATGTTTGCAAAGCATACATGTTGGTCCTACCTTATAAAGTGTTGGCGGGGGGAACCTGATTGATCAAGAGTCACTACTAAAAAAAAAATTACTGTTATTATGTAATTACTAAAAAAGAATGTGCTTATTCTTAAATAGAACTAATAATATCTTCAGGCCATTTCCAAAAATATTTTTGAAGGATAGCTTATAATGCTAGAAATTATATTTCAAAGGCTATAACTTTTTGAACTGTTGAACTTGAAGCTTAATTTTTTAAATGAAATCTTGGAGTCCAATCAACATAATTAGATCATCACTATACAATTCTCATGTGTGGATGCATGTTTATACATGTAGTGATAATATGCTATTAAAAATAACAGGATTTTAAAAATTCTTGGAACCTTTTTTTATTTAATAATGTTACTGAATATAGCATTATATCTTATAAACAATAAAGTCACATACCCCCTCTAGAGTTCATGCTGGGAGCAGAGTTGGCAGGCCCCATCAATTTGACCAAACTTATCTCTGGGACCTTGCTCTGGTCACTGCCCGCAAGAAAATAGCCCAGAATTGGATGGTCTCAGACCATCTGACTGTGGGATACTGGAGCAAGAACCTAATGTGTTGTAAGCTAGAAAGAATGCATATGGGTGCTAATGGTGGTGGGGAATTGATCCACAAAATTTGGCAGTCCCTACTCACTGCCACTGAATCAGGTCTTTTTCCTCACTGAGAAGTCACTGACCCCCCAAGAAGAATTGACTTGTGTTGGACAGAACAATTAGGTCTTTATCATAAGTAATCTGTGGGTAACAGTGAATACATTACCCCTATGCTTGTGTAGATCCCAACTTGTTCCAATAGTAGTCCTCTATGAGATTCAAACCATACTATGTAATAGTATATAGCAGTATGAGCCTTATATTATTAATTGCACTGTATTTTCCTTTTGCTTTTGGTTAAACTAATATTCATTTATCTATTCATTTTTCTTAGCAGTCTTTTAATCCATGTATGTTATGAAATGAAACACTTAAATACGTTTACAAAAATAAATAAATAAATTAACCACTTACAGCCATCAGAAATCTATAGAATTTATATATGAACGACAAAAAATTCCAGGTAGCTAAAATAAGACCACTGTAAGATACACTGACTGGATTACATGCAAGTGACCACACAAGGAAGGGAGTTCAAAACAAAGAAAAGTATAACATTATGTTACAATAGACAGCTTCATAGGAACCTAAATAGTAAATTAATCTATATTAGATATATTAAATGTAAGGATTTGGAAACTATCCAATTAATAAGAGATCACATAGAAATTAAATTGCAGGGCCTCGATATTCAAAAGTTTGCATAGGCACTAACGGGTCTTTGCCCATGCAAACCGGGGTTTTCACTGGATTCCCATATTCAAAAGGGGCTGTTAAATGGGCAAAGAAGATTAGTGCCCACGCAGAACATAATGTATGGGCGAGCAAGGGTGTGGCCATGAAAAGCCATGCTACCCCATATTTAGTGGCTTTGCTGTGTGCAAAAGGTTTTAGCGCAGTCCTTTTGTGCAGTGAAAATACTGCCTAACAAAATCCCAACTTAATCCTGGCAACCCTAGTGGCTGCTGGAGGTAATGCAGCCACCTAGCCAGTCGGCCGCTGGGGAGCACACCCGCTCTCTGTTGTATCTGGCACTGCCCCTCCAATGGCCAGCTCCTACCTTGCAAATTCACTCTCTGATGTTAGTGTCTCCCCCGATCACCAGTCGATATGTCCCAAACACAATCCCTGGTGCTAGTGGTTCTTCCTTTCCCTCCATTTGCCAGCCCATATGTCCCAAACACAATCTCTGGTGCTAGTGGTCACCCTCTCCCTCTGATCACCAGCCCATATGTCCCAAATACAATCCCTGGTGCTAGTGTTCCCCTCTACCTCTGATTGCCAGCTCATATGTCCTAGACACAATCCCTGATGCTAGTGGTTCCCACCCCCCAATCGCCAGCCCATATATCTCAAACACAATCCCTGGGGTTAGTGGTCCCTTCCCTCTGATCACCAGCCCATAAGTCCTAAACACAATCCCTGGTGCTAATGGCCACCCCCAATCACCAGCCCATAGTAAAAGTTGCAACACTCACTGGGGTCCAGTGGTTCCCCCCGGCACTGATCCACATTACTGCCTGTCACAACTCCACACTCCTTGGTGTCTAGTGTCCCAAACATCCTACCATGGCACCAAGCACCCTCCATCACCTTACCAGTATCCTTGGTGCCGTGGGTGCATACAGTGACTGGCACACCTCTCTGCACATCTCCTTGGCCGGCCACCGTATGGTCAGGCATGGGGTGTACCCCTTATGTCCTATAAATAAGAGGTGTGTTCCATGCCAGGCCATATGGCGGCAGG
Source organism: Neoceratodus forsteri (assembly GCA_016271365.2). NCBI lineage: Eukaryota > Metazoa > Chordata > Ceratodontiformes > Ceratodontidae > Neoceratodus > Neoceratodus forsteri. Next base: position 990,480,359 of record CM057455.1, read on the forward strand.
CTTCACCAATTGCCGTATACACCCGCAGCACCAAGGGTACTGGTAAGGTTATGGGGTGGGGGTGCTTGGTGCCATGGTGGGGCCACTAGATGCCAGGGTGTGGGAAGTTGTGACAGGTGGTACCATGGATCAGTGCCAAGGGGGGAACCACTGGACCCCAGTAAGTGTTGCAACTTTTACTAATAGGCTGGTGATTGGGGGGGGGACAATTAGCATAAGGGGTTGTGCTTGGGACCTACAGGCTGAAGATTGGAGGGAGGGGGTACCAGTAGCATGAGGGAATGTGTTTGGGACCAACAAGCTGGCAAATGGAGGGAGGGGAGACCACTAGCACCTGGGATTGTGTTTGTGACATACAGGCTGGAAACTGGGGGGGGAGGGAACCACTAGCACCAGGGATAGCTACACTGCCGTGGGACCGGGCAACTGGGCTGAGCTGCGCCACGCTAACCTGCCTTGCTACCCATGCAGGTGAGCCCATAATGGGTATGCATATGGTCCCTTAGTACCATGCATGCCCAACGGGATCATTTGTATGGGTCCCTATGAATGTTGCAAATAGCGCTCCATATCATCCTTTCTAGTGGCATACTTCGAGATCCCTGTCAGGGCAGCATCAAGTGGCTTAGTGCTGTGCTGACATAGACCTATATTTAGTCGAATAATGCTGATGCACTATTCAACTGAATATAGCATCTATGGGCACCCAGGTGATTGCAAGGCACAGCGCAAATGTTTGCACTCCACTTTACATAAATTTAAATATCGTGTCCCTGATGTCCTATTTAATTTTCTTAGGGTAATAATATATTTAAATAGAAACAAAGAAACATAGAAGCATAGAATTTGATGGCAGATAAGGACCGCTTGGCCCACCCAGTCTGCCCATTTCCCTACCTAATGGATAAGCTGCAGATCCTAGTTAACCAGCAGCCTACTTTTTTCTACCCCCACCCCCTAGAATTGCCTTTATGACTGTCCCATGCATGCTTGAATTCAACCACTGTTTTTGACTCCACATCCTCCTCCGAAGGCCATTCCATGCATCCACAACCCTTTCTGTGAAAAAATACTTCCTTACATTACCTCTGAGCCGCCCCCATCTTCAAATTGTGCCCCTGTTCTTGCACACCTCTTTTGAAAGATGCTACCTCTTGGACTTTGTTGATTCCTTGAGGTACTTGAAAGTTTCTGTCATGTCCCCCCTCTCCCTCCTTTCCTCGAGGCTATACATATTAAGCTCCTTTAGTCTCTCTTCATATGTCTTCTGGTGTAGACCTTGCACCATTTTAGTTGCCCTCCTCTGGACAGCTTCCATCTTGTCTATGTCCTTGCGGAGACTGGGTCTCCAGAACTGCACACAGTACTCCAGATGGGGTCTCACCAGCTGTCTGTAAAGAGGATAACAACTTCCTGTTTTCTACTGGTGATGCCTCCCTGTGCATCCCAGTATCCCCAGCCCTCCTTACTGCCCTCTCTCACATTGCTTGCCCACCTTAAGTAATCTGATATGACTACCCCCAGGTCCCTTTCCATTTTGTTGTTGTTAGTATCTCACCCCCATTGTGTACTCTTCCCTGGGTTTTGTTTCCAGGTGCATTACCTTGCACTTCTTAGCATTGAATCTAAGCTGCCATACATTTGACCATTCCTCTAACTTGCCAAGTCCCTTCTCATCCTTTCCACCCACCTTGTGTATCAACTCTGTTGCAGATCTTTGTGTCATCTGCAAAGAGACATACTTTTCCTTCCAGTCCCTCTACAATGTCGCTTATAAAGACATTGAAGAGAACCGGTCCTAATACTGAACCTTGCGGTACCCCACTAGTAATCCCCCTTTCTTCAGAGTGGGCTCCATTTACTATTACCCTCTGTGTCCTATTCTCCAGCCAGTTCTTTACCCAGGCTATCATCTTGGGACCCACTTCCTGGCTGGCTAACTTGTATATTAATGAACTAAAAAGGAAGGCTTATAATCATCTCTATATACTGCAGATATTATTACTCTGTATACTAACTCTATATATGTTATACTTCTGAGCTATCTCATAACAATGAAAAGATGCAGGGAAAATAAATATTAATGTCCTTATCAGAGGTTAAATTTCAGGTTAAGTTCATATAGGTTTAGGGTCTAACACTTTGGTGTCACAAAGGTATAAGTTATGCCTGTCAAACCAATAGATTGTTCCCAGCTATCAGTGATATTTCTGGTATCAATCTCAGGTTCAAGTTCTTCTGAGCCCCTGCTTACCAAAGCATTCTTGGCCATTCTGGTGGATAAAAGGTTTCAAGTAGCATTATAGTCTGTAAAATTATATTCGTACCATCAAGAACAACACATAGCTGAGCTGGCTATAGTAACTGAGAAGAGGCCCCAATCACAGTGAAACCAGGTATTAAAGCTATTAATCTTTTCTTACAATTTTCAGTATTTCTAGTCGGGTCAACAAAGGCATGGATTTTTTTCATTATTGTGCTGCAACCCTTTGAGCTTTCTGACTAAAGCCCCCACAGCATTTCTGTACTGTATAGTTACAAAGGTTGCTATGAGTGCAGTCTTTGTAGTCGCTTATGAAGGGGCAGTTAAAATGGGGCTAGAGATAACTTTCTTAGGTTGTGGAAGCAAAAATGCTTTTCTAGTGCCCAAGGTGGGGGTCATTCCTCAAAAGAAGACAACAGCTGATGTGAAAAACTTAAAAAAGAATGTATAAATGCTGTATGTAATCGGATCTTATTTTCTCTTATAGAGAATTACAATAAATCCCCATGAGAAAAAGCCTATTTTATTCGGCGAAACATTGGGGTATCTTTAAAATACATATGTGCATTTCCCCTTATCTTGTCCTCCATACATAGTTTGACTGCATGGCCTCTACTTCTGTTTTCATTTGTCAGCTCAAACAGCCATGTATTCACCACCCTCCTATGCCATATAATATTCAGAACACTGGTCATGTCCCTTTTAAGTATTCCCAACTGTAAGCTAAATGATGGAGGTATAACCAGTCTTTTCTTTTAATTCCTGCTCCCCAAACCCACTAGTCAGCTTGGTAGCCATTTGTTGGACCCTGTTAAGTCTTTCAGTGTTTCTCTATACTGCGAGGACAAGAAATTGACACAGTACTCTAGGTACTTTCTAACTAAGGCCTTATACAGGGAAGAATACCTCTCTCCCTCGATCAACTTCTTACTCCCCTGTTACGCATCCCAAGATTGTGTTTTCTCTTTTGTGGCAGCACATTGGCTATTTAGCTTCAGCTTACTGTCTGATTACCAAAACGCCACTTTCAGGTGCAAAACATTTAAATCTCTTTTCTGAGCAAGTTTGAGCACTCCTGCACTTTGTGTGCTATTGAAACAAATCGATTGAAGTTTTGCTTGCAGATATCTTTGTGCTTCTTGATCTTTGAAGTATGAAATGCTGTCTCCTGGCTTGCTTAGTACCATGGTTGGCACTGCTAGTATTCTGTAACAGCAAGTTCTGGGAACAGCAACTTTTGGTTTCTGTTTGCAGTTACCACCAAATCCACTTTTCTGTTGAGCTGTCTGTTGTTACACACCACTGGGTGCATCTGCATCCAGGATTCCTCACCCCTAGATGAAGTACCTTACACTTCACCAAATCAAACCTAAGCCCCCCAATTTCGGATCTGCCCCCTATGTGTGCAGTTCCCCTTGCAGTACATTTCCTTCCCATGCCATGTCTATATTTTTTTTGCAAATTTAGTGTCATCATTAAACTTTAGCAACCTGCTGTTGACTCCATCATCCAGGCCAATAATAAGTATTGTATGTTAAAGAGCAGTGGGCCAAGCATTGACCCTTGTGGCATTTCAATTAGTACGTCCCTCCACCCAGTTGTAATCATCAGTCACTCCTCTATGCTTTCTAACTGTGGACTAATTTACCATCCACCTCCTGCATGAGTGGATCTAGGATTTTTTCAAAGGAGTAGAAATTTTGTCAAGGGGTAGCACCTTCTCACCAAAAGGTAAAATGCTACCTTTCAAAGCCAAAATTAGGCTAAGAGAGCTACTGTTTGCTAGCCCAGGGGGGTAGCAGGTGCTACTTTGCTGCATGCCATAGTTGGATCCACTGGTGACTTTCTGCATATTTTGTAGCCTGCATATTGAGCTACTTTCTCCATGGGTTTTCTATATCACATGGTGTTGAAGGCCTTGTTGAAGTCCAGCTAGACTACATCCATAGCACAGCTCTAATCCACCTCCATGGTTCATGCTTGAAGAAGGCAATCAGGTTGGTTTATGAAGCGATGCTGTGTTCCAGAGAACAGCAGGTTATCGTCCATGTACTGATCAACACATCTTTCATGATTAACTCAGTTTGCTAAGCACCAAGGTAAGGCTCACAGGTCTGTAGTGACTTAGGTCTAACCTTGTCCCTTTGGACAGGATAGGGGCTGGAAATGTTTTTTCCAGTTCTTCTGAGCTGTCTCTGTAAGGTTTCCTGAAAGATATTTAGCAATGGGCAGAACCAGAACACTTCTAACTATTCAGTTTCCTTCAGATGGACACCATCCTGACCGATACTCCTGGTTTAACACCCTCCAGATACTAACCCACCAAGTCTGGTGTAATCAGCGCTGCCTTCTGCACATCTCTCACAACTCTTAGCCCCTGCTGGACATGCCCTCCCCCTCCCCCCACACTTCCTGGTTCACATTGAAGGAGGAGATGCAGTCTGTTGGTTAAAGTACAGAGTTGTGAACCAAGACATCAGGGTTTAAATCCCGGCATAGTGTAGTTTGTGTCCTTGATTGAGTCACATGACATCAATCCAACCTCAGATCCCCCAGTTGTCAAATTAATTAGAAGGAAGACCCACATAAGGTTGCCTCTCTGTCTGCCTACTCTGGTTAAACACATGTTAAATAATATTCTGTCCATGCTGCAGCTGAGATGCAAAGTTTCTTGTATGTTCTTCTGCTGTAACTTTTTGTACAATATTGGCCATTACCCATTTCACCATGAGAAAGTCTCTATCACATGACTCCAGGCTCAGAGCCAGTGTTGGGCATCTTCATTCCTTGCAGCCACTGCAGGCCCCATGCTCATCAAGAACTCCAGTTAAAAGTAGTGCAAGCTGTCAGTCTTTGGGATTTTTTTTTTGTAGTTAAACTTTTTATTGAACTACAGAAACATACAATCAACAATCTATGTTTGGTCTTACAATGGGTTGCAATCACAGTGCTATATACAGTTACTAGCTTTACATATACTATATACTGTTAGATTTATCGTATACACAAATACATTTGGTGGTACATCATGGGATTTAAGTTCTAAGTAATCTCACCTTAAGACTGACAGGCTGTTTAATCACATTTCAACTGTAGGCTTCGACTGCTTGGGGAGTGGTCTTCTGGGTGGGGGGGCATTCTCTACCATGTTACTTCCTGGCTGAGTGTGGGGATGGGGGGCCCTTTCATTGCTTTCCAGTGGAGTTTTATGAGGGCATTGCCATGCTGCCAATTAAGGCCCTTCAGGGAGTTTTAAGAAAATTTTTACTCTGTGGGGCCCCAGGGTTGCTCGATTTCTCTTCTATATATTGTATGCAAGGGGACCATCTGTTCATGAATACTTGTTGGATATGATTAGCAACGTGGGTCATCCTGGAGAAGGTTGCTAGTTTTTCCATGACTAAAAGCCATTCTTTGAGGGTTGGGGTCTCTTTGGTGCACCGCCTTTGTAGTATGAGCCTCTTGGCCCTCCACTGACACCTGCATTAACCAGAGTTTCTGCTGGTTTTTGATATGGCAAGTGGCAAGGGGAATGCCCAGAATCCAGAGACCTGAGGTGCTTGGGATCTGGTATCCTAGTGTTTTGGAGCACTGGATAATTACTTTGTTCCAGAAGGGATGGATGGGGCCACAGTGCCACAGTATGTGTAGTAATTCTGCTTCTTCAACATTACACCTCCAGCATACATCCTCATGCATTAATCCTATTTTTTTGAGAGCTGCACTGGTGTGTGGTACCAAAGGTGTTATATTTTATTTTGAGTTAGGAAGATTTAGGGATCCCCACAAGCCTTCCTGGCTGAGACCCAACACCCATTCCATTCTTCGTCTGATATAGGAAGCCCTAGCAAGTGCTGCCATTTTACCTTGGCTGGTTGGGACAGGTCTGGCATATCTTCCCTCATGTATTTATATATCAACCCAGCTAATCCTTTTGGTGCGCTTAGCCACGTATCTATGGGGAGCTTTTTGTCTATGTCCTTTCCTGAGGCCTGGCACCTGTTGCAGGTACACCTCCACTTTGACCAGCTATTATATAGGTGTCTCAGCTGCAAGTATTTCCAAAAGTCTCCCTTCCCCACCTGGTATTTCTCCTGTAGGGAAGTGAAGCTATTCAGGGTATGCCCATCTGCTAATAGGATGTCCTTTATTCTATGGATATGCTTTCCCCTCCAGTCCTCCCATACGAATGGTGTTTTATCTATCTTCCAACTAGGGTTTTTCCAAAAACAAAGATACTTCCCCAGGTTGAATTAGACTTTGGTGATAGCACCAATTTGTTGCCAAGCAGTATGAGCCGCTTTCACCATGAGAAAATGTTTAAATTGGGGTGGAAGGGGTTGGCCTAGGTACCCTGAGAGATCAGCGCATTGTAATGCATTTCTCTCCAATTGTTCCCAGGCTGGCTTATTGTGGCCTTCCCCTGGAAACAGCTTACAGTTTCTGGCCACCAAAAAGGCATACACATAATGTTGGAAATGTGGGAGGCATCACCTTCCCCTATTCCATGGGGCTCTTAGCTTAGCCCTGCTATACCTAGGAGTTTTGTTCTCCTACAATAAGTTTCCCACCATAGTGCCCAGTTTTTGAAACCACTTCTTCGATATCTCTGGTGGCAGATGGGATAACACATAGAAAACCCTGGGGGCAATCATCATTTTAATTGCAGTGACCTTCCCCGGCATTGAGAGTGTCAATTGCTTCCATCCCTGTGCCTCAGCCTATAAGCTACTAAGGGGTGGGGATAAGTTTGTTTCCACCATACTATACACGTTTGAGTTAACCTTAATCCCCAAGTATTTAATTCCCCCTTGTGCCCACGCCATGCCTACTTTTGATGTTAACTCTGGGGTCAACCGTACCTTGAGGGGCAGGACCTCTGTTTTGCTCCTGTTGATGTGGAGTCCAGAGATGTGGCTGAAACCACATATCTCTGACAACACCTACCACCTCCCGGAATACTCCCTGTTGTGCTGTGACTGCCCAGGGAAAAAAAAGGTGGTGGCATTGCACTCCTCATCAGGAGGCCCTTAACTGCCTCCCTTGTCCTCTGCTCAGAGCCTGACCCCACCAGTGAGTGGCTCATCTCAGAGCTGACACTGGGCTCATCCAAAAAGCTGTACCTTGGTTGCTGTTATAACCCCCCAGATGGAGGCACACTAGGTCTCCTCAATCACCTGTCTGGTCTGGGTCAACTCACTCCACCAAGAGATCCCATTCTCCTGAGAGACTTTAACCTTAACTGGCTAGGCTCCCAGGAACTCAACGACGCCAATCTGCTCAAACATCACCAACTAGTACAGCTGATCACTATCCCCACCAGACATAATATGCACACCCATAATCACTCCCTTCTTAACTGGATGGTCACAAATAGAGAGGACAATGTGCTCCAGGTAGGAGCCTTGCCTGACTCTATCAGCGACCACTCTCCCACTTACCTGATCTGGTCCACTAAAATTAAGTACCCTCTAAAACTCCTGCTCTTCCATAATTCTCACTGCTCCGACACCACTAAATGCATTGAGGATGTCGACGCTGTCGACTGGTCTGTTCTCTACTCGATGTCTGATGTGTCTAGTGCAGTAAAATTCCTCACCAAATACCCTCCTTAACATTCAAGACAACCACTTCCTACTCACCACTAGGAGGGTGAGAGGAGGCTGCACCAGATGGATTACTAAAGAACTTCTGGTCCTAATGAAAGACAGAGGCTCCAAATGAGTCGCCTACTAGTGCGAGCCCACTCCTGACCTCTGGAATGAACATCAGAGACTGCGTAACAAACATAAGCAAGCCTCCCAGTCCCAGAAATGTAATTACTACCAGAAACTGCAAACAGATAACCTTGCAAACTCTCATCATTTCTAGAGCTCCTTGGGCTCCCTCCTCTCTCCCAAAGTCCCATAGCACAATTATCAACTTAAACTCCCCCACCGGCTTACTAACAGACCCAACTGAGGTTGCCCAGGTGTTTAACAGCGAATTCACTGACCTCTCTGTCCGTCTTAACAAACACCCCCCCAGGAACTTCATTCTCCAAGTGTGCACATGTGTGACCTGCCCCTTTCCTCCTCTCCTACCTCACCCCCCCACCTTTCTACTTCAGGGTCATCTCCCAGAATGTTACTTCTAAGCTCCTCAGGAGCCTTCCCACTCGGGGAAGCCTGGGTACTGATGGCATCCACCCCACCCTGCTTAAACTTGTTGCCCCATCCATATCCAAACTATTGACGTTTATTTTTAACCTTGCTCTGACCACTGCCACCATGTCTGTCTCCTGGAAAACAGCCAGAATAGTCCCTTTATTTAAAGCAGAGGCCCCTCTTTCTTCTGATAACTACCGACCAATCTGTATTGTCCTCCACCTCAGCAAACTCCTAGAGAAAATTGTGCACTGCCAACCCTCTGACCACATTAAGTACAACCTGCTGTGTGAGCAGCAACATGATTTCCACAAAAAACACAATACTGCCTCTGTTGTTGCCCTCTTCACAGACCATGTCTACAGAAATATGGATCGGAGTAAAGCTACTGGTGCAGTGTTTGTGGACCTGACAAAGGCCTTCGACCTGGTCAACTACCTCCTACTGCAAATTAAGCTCCTCCAGCTTGGATGCTCTAATGAGACCTTTGAGGTTCCACAGCTACTTAACTGGAAGTTTCCAGGCAGTGGTTATTGGTGCTGCCACCTCCCCTGAAATACTTGTCTCTACAGGTGTCCCACAGGGCTCGATACTCAGACCCCTACTATTTTCTCTGTTCATAAACTCCCTCCCGACAGCCTACACTGCTGTGCTGTCTTGTATGTGGATGACTTAGGCCTCTTTCATAGTGACAAGTCACTTCAAAACATATCCTCAGTACTCACCCACAACTATGGCTCTGCTAATAACTGGTTCTTATCTAGCATGCTCCTTGTCAATGAGAAGAAAACCAAGGCAACGTTACTCGTATCCAGGCACTACCTGGCTGGTATTGTGAAAACCAACTCCTCTCTTGCTGTGCTCTCTCCATCTGGTCCTCCCCTGCTGACTGTCCCCTACTTCAAATATCTGGGCATTACCCTTGACCCCTGCCTCTCATTTACAGAACATATTATCACTATCGTATGCAGGGTAAGCCAAAAGCTGAGCACCGCCAACTGACTAAGGAATTTCCTAACCTCAGATGCCCATCTATCCATAGCTTGGGGCAACCTTCTCCCCATACCTGACTACTGTGCCCCCATTTTTCCCCCCGTTATGTCCTCCACCCTTCACCACAGACTCATTTCTGTCTATAATAGTGTTTGCCACTGCACTTTATTGGCTCCTTACGCAACCCACCACTGTTCCTTGTAACAGTCACTAGGGTGGCTCTCGCTCAAGGGCCATCATGATTATGCCTTAGGAAGCCTCTGTGACAGGGTGAAATAGGACCCTGTCCTATTTGTTATCCAGAAAAGGTTAAAATGCAAGGATCTAATCTTTCTGTTTCTGTCTTTTCTCTGTCTGGTTGCACAACCAAATTTTCCTGTGAGACCTCGGACTTGATCAACCCGAACAGTCTCACAATTCTTTGCCTCTCACGGTCTCTCAGTTTTCTCTTGCTGTCTGTTTTTCTCCCTTGCTTACCTAGATCTACTGATATAAAAATATGTGCAGATCATTGTATGGAAATGTAACTGATATTGAGATCACTTAGGTTTAGAAAATGTATAGTGTTAATGTTGAAATATATATAATTATATTTTGAGATGATTGCAGAAAGCTATTGCAAACTCTAGAGGTTACTTGAACACAAAACTTTCAGCCTTTTACAAAAGCTGCAGAAGAGGCCTCAGCTCAAAGCACACTGTGTTCTAGCAGCTCCTGAAACTTAAGACAACAAAATACTTACAAAAACAGGATGCTTGCTAAGAGTGGGGGTTGAAAGGACTTATAAGGGAGCAAAGCTGCAACTGCAAAAGAGAGATTAGGAGAACACGGGACACAGAGACTGAAATAAAACTTTATTTTATTTTGCCTCTGTAAATACTGTAGTTATACTGAACAAGTTTATTTTATGATACTGCTAGTGTGAATAAATAATTTTGGTGAATTCTACAACTGCTCCTGGTTTTCCTATGCTTAATGACCTGTGCCTCAATAACAGATGGTGTCAGCCTAAGTGGGATTTATGCCATGTATATTGTATAAGTCAGGAGTTTTGTGTGTGGGTACTGGACCTAGTACCAGGGAAGCACAGAGGAAAGTATGGATTTTGTAGCAGCAAGTCCAGGAGTGGTTATCAGGAGAGTGGCACTGGAGCAGATTTGTCCTTGGCAAATTGGGGCAAGTACTTAACAGATGTGAAGGTGGGGGATAAGACTGTGAAGGAACTCATTGATTCGGGAAGCAGACAGACCCTGGTGCATGTTAAAGTGCTGGGAAAACACTATGCGAAGGGACCAGGTACTGGTGTCATCTACATCCATGGGGACACTCGATACTATCCCACCACATAAGTGACTCTGACTATTAAGAGTGTGTCACACCAAATGAAAGTGGGGATAGTACCTAAGTTACCTGTACCTGTGAGTATTGGAAATGATTTTCAAGGATTTACTGAGTTGATCAAAGAGGGAGTAAATCCTGATGTCTCAGCAGCAGTGGTGACAAGAGCTCAGGCAAAGAAAATTTCAAATGGTAGGGACACTTTTCCTTTCAGTGATTTTGATTCAGACTTGTTTGAGCACAGCTCCAAGATCCAGAAATCCAAGAAAGAAAGATGATGCATGAAGAAACTGTGGCAGCAAATGACTGATGGACATAAAGGGTTAAAATGTGAAAATGCTGAAACTAAATTGTTAACTGATTGTGATTTTCTTTCAGAGCAGGCTAACAATGTTTCTCTCCAGGGTTATTTCAAGCAGCTGGGGGTGAAAACCAAAACAGGGTGGACCAATGTTGAAAAAATGTAATGGGTTACTGTACAGTGTTTGGGTTAAACCTCAGACACAGGAACAGACAGGACAATTGGTCATACCACAGTAGTATAGAACAGAGTTGTTACAGATATCACATGATAGTCCTAAGGCAGGTCACTCAGGGAGGGATTGTACCCTTGCCAGATTGCTGTATAGATTTTACTGGCCTGGAATTCATGAAGATGTTGCTACCTATTGTAATTCCTGTGCTGAGTGTAAAAAAATAGCCCCAGTCACTAGAAAAGACAAGGTGCACCTGGTGCCCTACCCTTAATAGATGTGCCTTTTGAGAGAATTGCAGTGGATGTGGTTGGTCCTTTAGACAAAAGTAAAAAGGGTAATAGATTTATCCTGCTAGTATGCAACTATGCTTCTTGATACCTAGAAGCAGTTCCAATGTGTACTGTTACAGCCCCAAAAGTTGCAGCAGAGCTTGTCAAGATTTTCAACAGAGTGGGCATACCTAAAGAAATTATTACTGATCAGGATAGTAATTTTGGTGCTGCACTGCTTAAGGAGCTGTACAGACTGCTAGGTATCACTACCATAAGAACCTCCCCCTATCACCCTCAGACAGACAGTCTTGTTGAGAGTTTTAACCAAACCCTAAAACGCATGTTAAAAAGGTTTGTAAAAGGGGAAGGGAAAGATTGGGACCAATACTTGCCTTACCTAATTTTTGCCTACAGAGAAGTACCACAGGCATCAACAGGGTTTTCACCATTTGAAATGCTGTATGGTAGGCAGCCAAGAGGGCCACTGGATGTGATAAAAGAAATGTGAGAAGATAACCCCACTCAGAACAATCTATAACTTCTTATATGTGTGCCCTAAGAAAGAAGCTGGCAAAATATGTTGAAATTGCCCATAGTAATCAGGGAGAGGCCCAAAACCAGCAGAAGGTATATTATGACCATGGGGTAAAGGAAAAAGTTTTCGAGCCAGGTGAAAAGGTTTTGCTACTGTTACCCACAACATAAAATAAGCTGTTAATGAAGTGTCAAGGGCCTTATGAAGTTCTTAGATGTACTGGCACTGTTAACAATGAGATTGAGACCCCGATAGAAAAAATCCTACTAAGACACACCATGCTAACCTCCTCAAGAAATGAGTTGAAAAATGCCAAAAGCTGCTTTGCTAGTTTTACCAGAAACTGATAAAGAAGATATTGATGTAGTTTATGATAGACTGGAACAAACTGTAAATGCTGATGCTGTAAAGGTGAATGTTTCCTTAATCTCAGAACAAACTGCAGACATTCGTAATGTGCTAGAGATCTTTAACAGTACTTTTGCCACAGTACCAGGCTGAGCAAAAGGGGTTAGCATGTAACACTGACAAGGAATGCTCGTCCTATTAGGCAAAAGACATACAGGTTACCAGAGCGGTTAAGAGTTGATGTGGTTAAGGAAATACAAAAAATGAAAGAATTGGGTATTATAGAGGAGTTGAGGAGTGCTTGGTCATCTCCCATGGTAATTATAAACAAAAGAGAAGGGGGTGTTAGAATCTGCTTTGATTTTAGGAAACTTAATCAGGTGTCAGAATTTGATAGTTATCCTATGCCCAGAATAGATGATCTGGTGGACAGACTGGGGAGTGCAAAGTATATCAGTACCCTTAATCTCACCAAGGGTTACTGGCAAATACCATTAGTTAAAGAATCCAGAGATAAAACTGTATTTGCAACCCCTATAGGATTCTATCAGTTCACCACCATGCCATTTGGTTTACATGGTATGCCAGCTACATTCCAACGGTACATGAATGTCATTTTATCCCCTCACACTGGTTATTGTGCTGCTTACCTGGATGATGTTGTGGTGTACAATCCAGACTGGAAAAGCGACATGGAACACCTATGAGCAGTTATCCAAGCTATCAAAAAATGCAGGTCTGACAATTAATCCTACCGAATGTGCATTGGGCATGCAGGAAACCAGATATTTGGGCTATGTGTTGGGAAATGGAGAAGTTAAGCTAGCGATTTCTAAAATAGAAGCTGTAGCTAACAGCCCTGCACCTAAAACAAAGAAACAAGTCAGGTTATTTTTAGGGTTGGCCGGTTATTATCGGAGATTTGTTCCCAACTTTGCTGAATTAGCTACTCCCTTCACTGAACTCACAAAGAAACGGTACCCAAATGATGTGAAATGGACTCTAGAGTGTGATGAAGCTTTTCAAGCCATAAAGTCAAGTCAAGTCATATTTATTTGAAAGGACGGCCAATCCCGAAGGCTCTGGGCGCCGTACTAAAACTTAACAGCATTTCATACTATATAATCTTAAAATTTACAACAGATTAAAAACATATAAATAAACAACATACAACAACAAAATTACATCCCAAAAGCCTGCATAAATAGGAAGGTCTTTAGGCGAACCTTGAAGGCAGTTAAAGTGGCGGCCTCCCTAACTACTGCTGGCAAAGAGTTCCAAAAAGCGGGAGCGGCGACACTAAAGGCTCGGTCGCTGGCAGATTTTAACCTCGCTCTTGGAACATTTAGGAGGCCACCACTTGAAGAGCGGAGATTTCAGGAAGAGGAAGAAGGTACCAGGAGATCTGACAGATAGCCAGGTCCCTGTCTGTGTAGGGCCTTATAGGTGAGAAAACTCATCTTGAAGAGCACTCTCCACCTGACAGGCAGCCAGTGCAATTTGCGCAACACAGGGGTAATATGACAAAATTTCCCTTGCCCAGACAAAAGTCGGGCAGCAGCATTTTGCACTAGCTGCAGTCTGCGGAGAGAGCCCCCAGAGACCCCAAGGTAGAGGGCATTACAGTAGTCAAGCCTAGAAGTGACCAAGGCATGTATCAAGGTGGGAGGTCCAGAGACGGGACAAGGGGTTTAATCCTGGCAATGTTTCTAAGATGGAAAAAACACAAACGTACCACAGAGAAAATTTGAGTCTCCATGGACAAATTCCTGTCAAGAATCACACCAAGATTTCGCACCCAAGGGGAGGCCATCAATGACGCAGCTCCTAGCATAAGTCCAGTTGCCGAGTCAGAGGCCATCCCATCACCGACTCTATTCGACTCCACTACCAGTACCTCAGTCTTGTCAGGGTTCAGTCATAGCCAGCTGGCGGCCATCTAGTCGCTAATCTCAGCCAGACAGATATTTAACACATCCACTGCGTTTGATGTTCCTGGGGCAAAGGACAAGTATAGCTGAGTATCATCAGCATAGCAATGAAAACTCAAACCATACTTCCTAATGATCCCCACCAGGGGCAGCATGTATACTGCGAACAACATTGGGGCCAGTATTGAACCCTGAGGAACTCCACACAAAAGGGGGCAGGATGTAGATGAGAAATTTCCCATCACAACCCGCTGTCTCCTATTGGTGAGAAAGGACTCAAACCACTTGATAACATTACTGGTGAGTCCACATAATTCTCTCAGGTGAAGAAGCAACACACAATGATCCACAGTATCAAATGCTGATGAGAGATCGAGGAGAACAAGAATTGACTTGTCCCCTCGGTCTCTAGCCCTGAGGAGGTCATTTTGCACCCGAACTAACGCAGCTTCGGTGCTATGTCTGGCCCGAAAAGCCGACTGGAAAGGATCATATAACTCATGAGTCATGAGGTGTTCCTCCAACTGAAGCGATACCACCTTCTCAACAATCTTCCCCAAGAATGGGAGATTGGAGATAGGACGGTAATTTGCCCTGACCTCCAGGTCCAGAGAAGATTTCTTTAAAAGGTGTCTCACCAGAGCCTCCTTCAAGGCATCCAGAAAGACACCCTGACTCAAGGAACACCGGACAATCAGGGCAAACACCGGGCCAACAGAGTCAATGCATCTCATTGAGAAACGCGTTGGCACCGGGTCCAGCTCACAAAAGGTATGCTTCAAGTTGACTGCCACCTCAATAACCTCATGGACCTCCACTGGCCTAAACTCTCCCCAACTAGGCAGAGTGCACTTAGCACACAGCTGGCGACCACTGTCAGCAATGGTATTGCTGGCTGAAGAAACCTCCAACCGGATCAAAGACACTCTGTCTGAGAAAAACCGAGCAAAATCCTCACAATCCTCATTTGAGGAAATTCTTCGGGGCTGGAGACAAACAGGATGGAGAAGTCTGTCAACAGTCCGGAAAAGTGAGGCTGGTTGGTTTCTCCCAGCAACAATCTCCCGAGACAAAAATGCTGTCTTCTTTCGGTTGATTGCCTCCTGATATGCACCATAATGTGCACACAGGACCAGTTTGTCCATATCCAGATGGGACTTCCTCCAGCAGCGCTCTAATCTCCGACCCATCTTCTTCATTTCCCTGAGATCTCCATCATACCACGGAGACCTCAGGTGCGGTTAGCCATTGCGGATGGAAGTCTTGAGGAGTTTATGGTGTCGGATAACATACTGTTATAGGTGTCCACTCCGACATCAACAGCCCTGACGCATGCATCACCCATCGTAGATAAGTCAACTGCCACCATAAAACCCTCAGGGGTAAGATCACGTAGAGGGCGGCAGCGAAACATCTCAGCAGGGGAAGAATTTATGGTGGGAGCTCCAAGCATGAACTTCACCGTGCAATGGTCAGACCAGAGAACCAGATCAATCATAAGATCAACAATCTCAATTCCAAGTGAGAAAACCAGATCCAGTGTGTGGCCGTCTCGATGAGTGGGTGCACCAACAAACTGCATCAGCCCTAATAAGGACATATTTTGCAGAAATTCACCGGTGCACCTTTGATTCTTATCCTCGGCCCAGACATTGAAGTCCCCGAGAAAAACACATCTGGGGGAATCCAACGTCTCGCCGGCAACAAACTCGGCAAATTCCTGCAGGAAACCCCCCATCAGGCCAGGAGGGCGATAGATGAGGAGAATCCTGCAGCCAATACCGAGTCCACCACGACAGCCACACACTCAAAAAGAACCGGAGTTCCCACTGGATGCACGGTGAAGGTCAGGCTAGATCTAACACAAATGGCTACACCGCCACCCCTGCGATTTTCTCTGGGGCAGTGCACAATGGTGTATCCTGGGGGGATTGCAGCCTCAAAAACAGGGCTAGCATCATCTCCCACCCAGGTCTCCATAATGCAAGCCAGGTCAACCGAAGAAATCAAGTCAGCAATAATGGCCGACTTGTTCCTGATTGACCTGGCATTGCATAGCACTGCCGTCAGAGATGTAAAGGGTGGTGTAGCCCCTCTGGCTACCTGACCACTCGGTCTGGTGGTCTCCCTGGAAATGGGCACCAACCACGTCTGGCTTCGCCTAGATACCCTAAAAAATCCAGGGCATCTCCTGGACCTAAGTACCTCTATCCTTCCATCAATCTGCTCCTGGTCACCCCATAGCCCACAAGCAGAGCAGTCCCTTTCAATTCCCACCTCCCTGCAACGCCTGATAGTAATATTAGATACAGGGGAAGGGGTAAAGGGCCGCAGAGCATGCAGCAACGAGTTTCCATAGCTGATTCTAGCCCCCACAGGTTGCCCTACGGACCCCCTACACATTTCTAAAATTTAAACAGACTTACAAACTACCATACAGACAAGGATGCATTATATTCAGCCCCTGTTTTAAGAAGCCCAGACTCTGAGAAACCATTTTTGCTACAAACAGATGCATCCGAGGTAGGCCTAGGTGCTGTCCCAAGTCAAAATGTAGATGGGACAGAACATCCTATTCTGTACATAAGTAGGAAGTTGCATGACAGAGAGAAAAGGTACTCCACTATCGAAAAGAAGAGTTTTTAACAGCAAAGTGGTCCATGGAGTCCCTTAAATTTTATTTACTAGGAACTGACTTTGTTCATGTAATTGATCATAATCTTCTCTGTTGGCTTAACCGGATGAAAGATAAAAATTCCAGAATCACAAGATGATACCTGGCAGTACAGCCATTTAAATTCACTGTGATACACAGATCTGGTAAAGAGAATAGCAATGCTGATTTTCTGTCAAGAAATGGATCGGGAATTGAGGGTTCTGAAGGTTGAAAAAAACAAAACAAATGAATGATGTGCATGTGCTTAATTTCTGAAAGCAGCAAATCTTATGAGAGAATAAAGGGTTTTGGAAACCTGTTTAATAAAACAGGTTCCCTCTTAACCCTTAAGCTGCTGACAGAATTAGAACGTATAGTAATTTTGGACTGATATATCAGTCCGCGGCCCTGCAAGGATTAAGGAGGGGGGTGTATGTGACAGGGTGAAATAGGACCCTATCCCATTTATTATGGAGAAAGGGTTTAAATGCAAGGATCTAACCTTTCCTTTTCTGTCTCTTCTCTGTCTGGTTGCACAACCAAATTTTCCTGTGAGACCTCGGACTTTATCAACCCGAACAGTCTTGCAATTCTTTGTCTCTCACCATCTCTCAGTTTTCTCTTGCTGTCTGTTTTTCTCCCTTGCATATCTAGATCTGCTGATATAAAAAAATGTGCAGACCATTGTATGGAAATGTAACTGATATTAGGATCTCTTTTGTTTAGAAAATGTATAGTGTTAATGTTGAAATATATATAATTATATTTTGAGATGGTTGCAGAAAGCTATTGTAAACTTTAGAGGTTACTTGAGTGCACATCTTCCAGCATTTTGCAAAAGCTGGAGAAGGGGCCTCAGCTCAAAGCACACTGTATTCTAGCAGCTCCTGAAACTTACAACAACAGAACACTTACAAAAACAGGATGCTTGCTAAGAGTGGGGGTTGAAAGGACTTATAAGGGAGAAAGCTGCAACTGCAAAAGAGAGATTAGGAGAACAAGAGACACAGAGACTGAAAGAAAACTTTATTTTACCTTTGTAAATAGTTATACTGAACGAGTTTATTTTATGATACTGCTACTGTAAATAAATAATTTTTGGTGAATTCTACAACTGCTCCTAAATTTCCTATGCTTCCTGACCTGTGCCTCGATAACAGCCTCACTAATAGCTCTTTGCATGATGAAGCGGATTCACCGTACGCTTACCTCCTCATAGCCAGGGTGCTAATACAGTGTCTCTGCAAAACATTGGTCCCCCCTTCCGGTGATCCCCAAAGTCTCTTCAGTTATGAGTGATAAAGCACTGTCTTTTGCTGCACCCTCTCTCTGGAACAGTATCCCTGCACCCCTCCATTCAGCTGGTTTGTACATTATCTTCAAGTCTCTACTCAAAACCTGGCTTTTATCCACAACCAGCTGATCTTCCTGGACATAAGTCTCCACCACTCATTCACACTAGTGGGATTGGCCCCGGAGGCACTAAGACCCATCGGGAGCAAACTTTTTGCTGGAGGGCCGGCGCGAGAGACGCCCGGCGAGACCGCGGCGCCCGCGAGCAGCGGCCGGTGATATGACTATCTCGGCGGCGACCCTCAACCGCCTCAGTTCCTTTTTTCCCGCCGTCGAGTGCGCTTCAGTGACGACATCGCTCGCCTGTCGGAAGTCAAACTTCAAACTAGCGCATAGTTTTCAGTTTGTTTTTTTGTAACATTATCACGATAGTAGTATCGCTTAGTTTTATTCTATTTTTCGTAAAATTTTTCTAATATTTAAATTTAACTTACTTGAAGAAGTCTCGGCCTACTGGACAGAGTCGACCATGAGCAGGTCAGGTGACAGTAGGGAGACTTCGTATGAAAGCTGTTCAGTCAGCCGGGCTGGGTCCGGTCAGCCTCCTTCTCCTCAGCGGGGTTCCGACTACGGTCAGTCCGATGCCCGGGGGGATGGGCGGTCCCCGCCCGGCATAAAAATAAGCAGTCGCATTCTCGGCGCGTTCGGCCTCGAGCTCTTCTTGACCCCAGGTCAAAAGAGAAGGCATCACTCGAGTACGCCCTCTGGTATATCTTTGGCGTTGACGGTCGGTTATCGTTGCTAGTTGCGGTCTCCTTCTTGGAGTCGCCAACTTCGATGTCGTCGTCCTCGACATGAGCCCCTCCCGCCTATAGGTAGGGCTCCAGATGAGCAGTTTCATCAGATGGGCGCTCTTATGGGCGATGGGCTCGGAGGTTGGTTCTTCTGCCTGGCTCGGTTACCTCGGGCCTCGGGCTCCTCGGCGATCAGGTAGGGCGGTTGGACCTTCCTAGTCGCGGTAGCGCTTCTTCGGTGCTAAGCGACTCCGTGCTTAGGTGTTTCCCCCTCCATGGCTGCGGCGCAGGGGCCCTCACCGATGCCCTTATCTCCTGGTTTTCCTTCTCTTGCTTTCCAGGTTCCCGGGGCTTTTCCGCGCCTTCTGCAGGGTCTGTGGCCATGTCGGCGCCCGTTTTGAGCCCGCCCGGGCTTCGCGGCGCCATTGGCGGCACCGTGTGGTCTCGGCGCGTTGGTGGCGCAGCGTGATCTCGGCGCGCCGGTGGTGCCGTTGGATCGGCGGCGCCGTTCGCGGCGTCGTCCGTCGCGGCGCCATTAGCCCGGCACCGTCATGGCGTCGTCCGTGGCGCCGCCGGGGCATTTTGCGGGGCGCGTAGCCTCTTCGGCGCCGTTGCGCCTCTCGGGTGCCGTCTTCAGCCCGTTTTGTCGCCGTCGCGCGGCAGCCACTTGGGGACTCTCCTTGTTTTCTGCCATTTCCTCCTCTCCTAATTTTCACTCCTTTCCTGTCCAAACAGTCCTTTCTGGACCATCAGGAGATGATGTTGAGCCTGACCCAGACCTTCGGTTGGGTGATGAAGTGGAGAAACAGGATCTTTCTTTGCTACAGAGCCTGTGGTCGAGGACCTGTCCTTTAAGTCTCTGTTGAAGAACCTGGGATCCACTCTTTCTCTCCAGACTACAGACATCGATCCTGGGAAGATATTAAGACTCAGTATCTTCATGCATGCTCGGAGATCCCTACGGTTTGACTCCTCCGATTCAGCCTTCCTTGAGGCGCTGTCTCAAATGGTATGGAATAACCCTGCTCTTATTTCCTCAGTGGCTAAATCCATTGATAAGAGTATTCAGCTCCCAAGGATTGTCCCATTTTGGCATCCCAAGCCTTTGCGGATCCTATTGTAGTCCTGGCAGAGAATGACAAGGTCGTTCTTCCTCAAACTACTACAGCTCGACCTATTAACAAAGAGTCTCGCTAAGATTGATACATTAGGTAAGAGAGTCTTTGCTGCCTCCACTCTAAATATCGTATTGCCAGTTATCAAGGCTATTTTTCTCAGTATGAGTATATCCTGTGGCACTCTATGAAAAGAATGGTTGAAGCTCTTCCAGATTCGGATTCAAGTCAGAGCTTCTTCTGACCGTTATTAGAAGTGTTGGTCCAATAACCAACAGGTCAAAGCCGCCATGGGCGCTTTCGACTGCTTCTCGCTCAGCAGCAGGAGATTTGTGCCGGCGCCATTCCTGGCTGCGTGCTTCTGGCTTCACTGAATGATGCTCAGCAGCAGGTGATGGCGCTGCCTTTTGATGGCTCCTTCTTTTTGGCCCTCAGGTGGAGCAAGCCTTGAGGCCACTCAGAAGACTAGATCGGCCATTAGTTGGCCAGACCTCGCCTGCCCCTCTCGGGGCATGTGAACAGGCGTCAGTTTCATGGTAGTCGAGTCCTTTCGAGGCAGAGGCAGGGAAGCTTCCATAAAAGCCAACCTGCCCAACCTCAAAAGAAGCGCGGCAAGCGCGGGACCTAAAGCTCCCAGCGCTACCTTATGAGTCGTTGGCCCAAGTTCCATCCACTCTGCCCGAGGTGGAACTTTCTCCTCCGGTGGGAGGTCGTCTGATGTACTTCTACAACCAGTGGAAGTCCATAACCTCAGACAAATGGGTTCTTCGGATAATTCGCGGGGTTATTCTCTCAATTTCTTGGAACCCCCGAATTGTCCTCCCATACGACAACCCAGGTTGTCGGCCTCTCAGTCAGATCTCCTCACATGGAGATCCAGGGCCTTCTGAACAACAGGGTAATAGAACTGGTGCCCCGCATCTGCAAACACAGGGTTCCTCCCATTACTTTCTGGTTCCAAAGAAATCTGGGGGATTACGCCCATTCTAGACCTCAGAAGTTAAACAAATTCCTCCCAGGGAGAATTCAAGATGATTTCCCTAGGTACCCTGTTACCCTTGCTGCATCAGCCACGACTGGCTGGCCTCTCTGGATATGCAGGATGCTTACCAGCATATCCCGTCCCCACCACCCACGCAAATTCCTCAGGTTTGTAGCTTTGGGTCACTATTATCAGTTCAGAGTCCTGCCCTTTGGGCTATCCTCGGCGCCATGAAGTTTTACAAAGTGTTGCTGTGTCTCGTGGCGCATCTCAGGAAAAGCGGACTCCGAGTGTTTCCCTACCTGGACGATTGGCTTAGCAAGCCCTTCCGGCCAAGGGACTTTGGAACGTGCAAGCGACTTCTGTCTTCTCACGTCCATGGGAGTTCTGCTGAATTTGAAAAATCTCAGCTGCAACCCTCCCAGAGGCTCCTTTTCATAGGGGCGGCTTCTAGACACCTCTTCAGTGAAGCTTTCCTTCCAGAGGATAGAAGACTACGACATCAACCATTATGGCCGTTACATCAGGAGAACCAATTGGTTACAGCTCTCTCGGTAGCGCATGTTGGGTCTCATAGGTCTTCGCCCTCTACTGTCCCTCTGTGCCTGACTGCACATGAGAACCACCAATGGATGCTCTCCACTCAGTGGTCCCCGACCTTCACCCCTGTCTTATCCCATCAGGTGTCGGAGCCCCTTGAAGGTCTCTCACCTGGTGGTCTCAAGAGAGCAATCTCCTGGAAGGATTCCCTTGCTCCCCGGATCATCAGATCTCCATCACCACAGATGCATCAGCTAATGGGATGGGGAGCTCACTGTCTCCCTCCACACTCAAGGTGTATGGACTCAGTTCAAACTCATCTCCACATAAATGTCCTGGAGATGAGAGCGTCCTCTATGCAATCCGAGCTCTGAAGGATGTCCTTTGTCACAAGAACATTCTCCTTCAAACGGACAACAAAGCAGGATGTATTACATAACAAACAAGAAGTGCTCATTCTTATCTCCTTGCAGGAAGCAATGAGGTGTGGAGTGGTGCTTGGAGCACAAGTCTCTGATTCAGCGGTTATCTGCCAGGTATACAAAACGACCTAGCAGATCACCTCAGCAGAAGCAGAGCAGACCCTCCACCAGTGGTCTCTAAGTCCAGCGTGGCTCGGTCCCTGTTCAAAGTGGGGACTCCAGACCTGGACCTTTGCATCCCCCTCCAGCATAAAACTGCCCTCTCTTCTGCTCCAGAAATCCAGGGCCTGGCATTTTCTGTCAGGATGCGTTCAGGCTGCGGTGGACAAAACGCTTTCTTCGCTTTCCACCACTTCCTCTAATCCAGAGAATACTCCTGTTCGAGTCTCAGGGACCAAGATGATTTTCATTCTCCTTCCTGGCCTCGCAACTATGGTTTCTCTACTCAACAGTATGTTGGCAGCCTCTCGAGACCACTTCCTTTGCAAATCAGTCTTCTGACTCAGGTTCGTTGGTCCATCCTAACCTGAAATCACTTCACCTTCATGCTTGGCTCCTGAAGAGATAGAAGTGAATCGGTTCAACGTGTCTCTCGTAGAGTCTCAGACATCCTTCTGGCTGCTCGAAGCCAGCCACCTGAAAACGACGCTTCTAAATGGAAACGCTTTTTCTCTGGTGTGCAAAATCCTCTTGGAATTTTTCCTGTCCTTCCTGGCAAGGTTCTGAGTATCTTTTGGACCTATCAAACTTAGGTCTTCAGTACTCCAAGTTAAAAGTTCACCTTAGTGCCATCTCAGCGTTCCATGAGCCGGTTTCTTCCCTTAACTCTGGCTCAGTTACCTATGGTGAAGAGATTTCTTAGGGGATTCTCCATACCAGACCCTGTTAAGCGTCAGTTGCAGCCTAGGACAGTAACCTGGTGCTGGACATCACTCGGGAAACCTTCGAACCCCTTAGCTACCTGTGAGCTAAAATTTCTTACCTGAAGACTGCCTTCCTGGTGGCCATTACCTCAGCCCGCAGGGTCTCTGAGATACATGCACTGGTTACGGACTCTCCGTTATACTGTATTCCATAAGGACAAGGTAGTTCTCCGTACTCATCTTAATTTCTTCCTGTTGTGTCAGAATTCCATCTGAATCAACTCTGGTACTTCCCATTATTTCGCTAATTTCCAAAATGAAGGAGAGCGAGCTCTTCATTCCTTGGATGTTAAAGAGCCTTGCGTGTTCTATTTAGATAGAACCAAGGATGTTCGCAAGACTCAGCAACTGTTCGTTTCTTTCAGCGACACCCGGCTGGGTCAACCTGTCGCTATTAGATGTATCTCTTCATGGTTAGTGGCATGCCTTCGTCATTGCTATTCCATGGCTCAAGTTAAATTAGAAGGTAGAGTGTACGCTCACTCTACTAGGGCGGTCGCGGCATCCCTAGCGGAAATTCGCAATGTTCCAATTGCAGATATATGCAACGCCGCTACCTGGAGCTCAGTGCATACTTTCGTTAAGCACTATGCACTGGATGTTCATGCCAGGCGACATTCCGCATTCGGCAGAACTATCCTTAATGGGCTTCTATCTTAGACGCGTGAGCTCTGGCTTTCCTGCCGCCCTTTTGGGGGATTATCAGCTTGGTACTCTCCCACTAGTGTGAATGAGTGGTGGAGACTTATGTCCAGGAAGATAGGAAAATTACGTACCTACCGTAATTCTTGATCTTCTTGGACGAGTCTCCACCACTCATTCACACGCCCACCCTCCATCCCCCGAGCTCACCGCTGTATTGGTCTTCACTCCCTCAAATCTTTAGGCCGTGAGGTCTTCTTTGCTGACCCTTCTTACACGGGTCATACGGACTATCTTATGTCCGTTTTTTAATGTTGGGTTTACTCTTTACGTTAGTTGCGCTGCACCTCCTTGGTAAAAAAGGTACTGAGGCGGTTGGAGGGTCATCGCCGAGATGGTCATTACGCTCAGAGCCGCTGCTGTGGCCGTGTCTCCTTGGTAGCCAGGTCTCAGCCTTGACCTCCAGCAAAAAGTTTGCTCCCGATGGGTCTTAGTGCCTCCAGCGCCAATCCCACTAGTGTGAATGAGTGGTGGAGACTCGTCCAAGAAGATCAAGAATTACGGTAGGTACGTAATTTTCCTTTCCTGCTCATCAGGGTAACCCCCCTCCTCTATATATACCCCCCTCCCAGTGACTATAACTCTGGGTAGACTCTAAACCTCCACTTGCACTTAGCCCTTGCACTTGTGTCCTGCACTATGTATCATTTTAATTGCACTGTATTGTTATCACCCATGCATCTTCTCATAGACTGCAATCTGTGGAATTGTGCTGTAACTTGTATGTATTTCATTTTTTGTTATTGTTAGCCCTGAACCCATATTACAGCTTGTATGCTTCACTTCTACTGTAATGTACGTGTGTCTTGTATTTTATGTTATCTGTGCCACTTCTGTGGCCCAGGTTGTGCCTGAAAATGGTCCATCAGATCAGTGCACTTACCTGGTTACCAAAGTCTTAAAGAAAATGTCTGCAAAAGACTCCAATAAGTCTACAATATGCGAGGCACTTGTCTGAAAATCATTTGTTACTATGAGGCAGTCATCTACATACAACAGTGCATGATACGATTTGCCTCCCATGCTTATGCCCCCATTCCTGGATGCTCACTCACTGCTCTTGCAAGGGCCTCAATTGCCAGCTCAAACAACATTGGTGACAGAGGACAACCCTGTCTTGTGCTTCTGTGTAGCCTAAATGGTTCAGACACGGTGTTATTTGTTAGGATTCGTGCAGTGGGCTGCTTGTATAATGTTTTAATCCATCCCCTGAAGGTGTTGCCGAAATTGCAGTGCTTGAGTATCACATGGGGGAAGTTCTACTCCAGCAAATCAAAAGCCTTCCCGAAATCCTTTGTGTGTGTTGCTGTTTTATCGGGACTTTGAGTGCAATTTTGGAGAAAGGGGTTGAACTGTGCTGATGCAAGCAAAGGGAGGAGGAGCAGCACTGTTTAAATGTGCACACTGCTCGCTACTCGTAAGATCAGCTGAGCATACTTTCCCTGATGAGCAGTAGGTTGGGAGAAGTGCTGCTAACCGACCAGAAGATCTAGCACAGATTTCTTCTCCCCTGCTTTGTGTGTGCTGCTGTTTTATTGGGACTTTGAGTGCAGTTTTGGAGAAAGGGGCTGAACTGTGCTGGCCTTAAGCAAGGGAGGAGGAGCAGCACTGTTTAAATGTCACGCGCCACTAAGCCTTCACCCTAACCCTGAGTAGGCGTGGCGCCACTCGGTAATGAAATTAGAAAGTTTGTCTTGGCAGAGCACCAAAGTAAGGCAATTTATGTGTGAGAATATATTAGATTTGCTGGATGTTTCTGTGCTTTGTGGAAGACAAAAAGATTGATTGAAATAATCTATAGGGAGGTGTAGTATTTAATCTAGTAAGTATGTAATCAAATTTTGATGTGTAACTTAGTTAATATATATAGGGATATTAATAATTTATGTAGGGATATTTGTTAATGAGTCAAGCAGTAGCTTTGCCATAATAAAGGACAATACTTTATAATATTGTTAAAGTAAGTCAATCTAATAATATGCTCTGTAATACTGTTATTTGATTTGGGAGGATATAGGTTGGGAGGGGTCAATTATATGGCTGATTGAAGTGATTTGTATAGAAAAGATTTGTAATAGTTTTTCTCTTCAATGTAAACATCTTGTGTACCCATAATATTTTGCATTAGATTATTGATTATATCATAGAGATGATGAATGTAACTAAAGTTTGATTGTTCCTGGTATTGTTGCACCTTCTAACCTTTCAAGGCCCCTACATTCAATTTTGTATGGGTGATTTAGTAGAAAAGGTTGTAGTAATGGCAGGTGAAAGGGGAACAATGGCAGGTTACAATGAGACTAAGATCTCCTGGCAGGGAATGATCTCTACAGGTATGATTCATATTGAACTGGAAACTGTTATGGGGAAATGGTGTTTAATTAGGAGGGGACTTTCTCTTAGGAGGTTTTTGGAGAGTAGAATGTCACAAGACAAACATTACATTCATAAACAGGGTAAGGAATGTAAATATAGAAAATTGTTTGCCTCTTTAATATTATTACTCAGTGGGGATGTCCAATTAAACCCAGGTCCAACTATTTATAAGTCTCAGTTAAATGAAGATATGACAGCTAATCTCCTGAAACAACAAGGGCTAAAAGTAGTCCATATCAGTATATGTAGTTTACTATCAAAAATAGACCTTTTAAAGGTCTGGATTAATGAACATAAACCAAATATTGTGGTAATTACAGAAACCTGGTTAAATAATAGGGTTCAGGATGATCAAATATGTATTCAGGGCTTTAATCACTGGTGTTATGACAGGTTAAAAAGGGGAGGAAGTGTTCTTATTTACGCAAATAGTGATTTGAATATTAAACAATTGGCTATAGAAGCAATCTGGATTGGGGCAGAAGGAATATTGGTGGAAATTAAATTGGCACATAGTAGGTCTCTTCTTCTATTAGGTTTGTATTGCCCACCAAAATCTAATTATAAAGTATTTGAACAGGTGGAAGATATATTGGGATGCTATGCTGGTTCACATGAACTTATGCTGATTGGAGACTTTAATATAAATTGGAGGAAAGTAGATCAGTGTCCTAAGTTGACTGGGTTGATAGTAACTTTCGGATTGACCCAGTTAATACAGGATATAACAAGAGTGAATAAGAAACATCCAGAGGCCTCAACAATATTAGATTTGATATTTGTTACTCAGCCAGAACAATATTTAAACTCTGGGACTTTGCCAGACACTCTATCGGATCATCAACTGATTTAATGTATTAGGAGTGTAGAAAAACAAACTGTTCCAGGGAGGGTAATAGAATATAGGGATTACAAAACATTTGATTATGTGGAGTTTATGGTGGAATTGGAGAATATAAGTTGGGAAAGGGTTACATTAGTTCCTGAGGTAGATGAAGTTTGGGACTTCATATACACAAAATTTATAGCATTGTGTGACAAGTGGGTCCCTCAAAAAGTTAGGAGAACAAAAAAAAAAATAATGCCCCATGGTATAATTCTAAATTAAACAAAATTACAAAACAGAGAGATAAACTATGGAAAATTGCAAAGCAGACTGAAGGTGCTGAGAATTGGGTGAATTATAAATATTTTAGGAATCTATATACCAAAGAATTGAGACAAATTAGGAATGCCTATTATAAAACTTGGCTTGTCCATACAAGGGTAAAAAATTCTTGCCAGTTTTGGAAGACCATTATAAATGTTCAGGGTATGTCGAACCCCTGAATTTCTAAAATACTTTGATGTCAATGGGGTTGAGGTCCCTTTGGGTCCTAAGGTGGTGGATGGGTTTAATGATTTTTTCACAATAGGCCCAGGACTCCAAGAATCTCTTGCAGTAAATAGTAAGGATAC
This sequence comes from Neoceratodus forsteri, assembly GCA_016271365.2. NCBI lineage: Eukaryota > Metazoa > Chordata > Ceratodontiformes > Ceratodontidae > Neoceratodus > Neoceratodus forsteri. The sequence continues at coordinate 990,507,922 of CM057455.1, forward strand.
TCCAGGTAAATTAAACCTGGATGATGCTATGTGTAAGAATGATAGTTATTCAAAGACTTTTGGATTTTTTCCCATTGAAGCCTATGAGGTGATTGAAGCTTTCGGTAAGATAGATGTACATAAGGCTGGGGGAGATGATGGCATACCCAGTTTGATGCTAAGGTACGCTGCCCCAATAATTGCTTATCCCTTAACTGAATTGTACAATATGTCACTATCTCAATCCAAGTTTCCAAGCATGTGGAAAATTGCAAAGGTGGTACCAGTTTACAAATCAGGAGGAAGGGAAAATTGGATAATTATAGACCTATTTCCCTTTTGCCCATAATTGCAAAGATTTTTGAGGGTCTTGTTGTAAAACAGGTCTCAAATTATTTTGAGCAAAATAAAATCTTAAATAAATATCAATTGGGCTTTAGAGCTTCTCATGGTACTACCTCTGCACTTTTACAGGTCACTGGCTCTTTATCCGAAAGCCTGGACAGGGGTTTATCAATGGGTGCCATTTATGTGGACCTTTCTAAGGCAATTTCAGCAATTCTTGAAATTTTTTTGCTGATTGTTGTAGTGCAGCAGTGTATAATTTCAGTTGGTTTAAAACATTTGGTTATATTACTAAAGGTTTTAATTTGCTTTGCATTACTTGTAGTGTGTGTGTGAGTGTGTGCGATACGTGCCATCAAATCAGACACCTTTTATTGTGCCACAGAGTAATTGCAGCAGTGTGAACCTGCTATCCACTGCACCTGCATGAATTTTTTGTACTGCTTTGTGGTATCTTTACCTGTAGTGGACTGTTACTGCCATGCACTACTCCACCAACCGGCAAAAGTTATTCTTTTCCAGATTAGGTTTTGTGACTTGTGAGCACTGGTTAGGTGTTTTTGTGCCTTTGCATCTGCATCTCTTGAGTATGCAGTGCAATCTTAATCTGTCTGTGCATTTGCAGTGCACCATTAATTCTGGGAGACTGCATTTCTTGTTACATTCATTTTACTTCATCAGCACTGGGGAATTTTCTGGACACAAGACAGTAGCATTTTGGGACACAATGGGACACAGATAGTAGCATTTTGGGGATGCACATTAATTCTGGTGACTGTGTGTGACCACTGCACGCATGACTGAGTGCGTCATTAATTCTGGGAGACTTTGCATTTCTTGTTATGCTCTCATTTCACTTCATCAGCACTGGGGAATTTTCTGGACACAAGACAGTAGCATTTTGGGGATGCACATTAATTCTGGTGACTGTGTGTGACCACTGCATGCATGACTGAGTGCACCATTAATTCTGGGAGACTTTGCACATCTTGTTGTGCTCTCATTTCATTTCGTCAGCACTGGGGAATTTTCTCAACACATGACAGTAGCATTTTGGGGAGGCACATTAATTCTAACTCATTATATAAGTGTAATAACCCATGACAGGACATGGGGCTATGGTGAATTAATGCATTAATGGGTGCTGGAGGGCACTCGGCCTTTAGCCTTATCCCTCACAGTCCACTGGGGTATGCAATAAGTATGTAGTAAGACTCACTAGGGTGCATAACTATGTTTTTTTTTTTTATAATTCATATTTTATTAGTAAATTTTAACCATTACAGGGGACAGAGAGTTACAACATACAATGCCTATACTCAAAATGATACATGAGCTGCCCCATCCCCTCCTTCCCCCACCCCATACAGCAGCAGCGCCCATACAAAATATAAAAATGCTATATAGTATCATGAATCAAGGAACACTGGATATAGTGACTCATTTAGCAACTCTGGCCATAATTAGCGTGTGAAGGGGATCCCATGTATTCTTATACCACTGCAACTTATTGTGGAGGCTCGCTATCGCTTTCTCAGTACATAGGTTAGCCAGAATTTCATTAACCCATTCCTGATATGTTGGGCTTACTGTATCACTCCAATGCCGAAGCACAATTTTTTTAACAGATAGTGTAATCATGGAAATATGGAATCTTCTGATTCTCACCTTGATAGAGGATAGATCCCCCAACAAACATATGTCTGGGGTGAAGTACTCCTGCAAACCCAGTATAGGGTCTAGGTTATTCTGTATGGCTACCCATAATGGCTTTATCTTGGGGCATGACCAAAAAACGTGAAGAAGCGTACCCTATTCTTGACATCCTCTAGTACAGGCCCCCGAACTTATGAGACCCCATTTCCTCAGCTTCACGGGGTATAATACATGTTATGTATTATATGATATTGCATAAGGTGGAGTCTATCCTGAGAGACATATTTATGGCAGAACGTCCGTAAAGCTGACCAATTAGGAGTATATTGAGGAAAAAAGGAAACCCATAGCCTAGTGGGGCCTTCAGGTCTCCCATATCTCCAATAATATAAGACACAATATATTTTGGAAGTAGCACCTGGTGACCCCAATAAGGAAGAGAGATCCGATACAAACAGAAAAGCAGGTGGATGAGGAGGGATATTACCAAATACTGAAGAGAGGAGATGTTTCAATTGGACCACCCTGAAGTGAAAAGTTAACGGGATGTCGAACTTGCGAATTATGTTAGAAACTGAGAGCCATTCCCCTGCATCATTCAGAAAAGTAGAGATTATTCCATCCCCAATCTGAGGCAACCATTTACGAGATATCATCTTTTTGTTTATTATGAAAGACGGGGAATTCCAAATGGGCTGAGACAGGTCCAAGTCTGGGGAATACCGTAGAAATGAACAAAGCTGCGTGTGAACTCTGAGGGACGTTCGGATAGTGGGACAACTAATAGTGTCAGGAAAGGAGTCTGTTTTAAGATAGAACATCATCTGGGGGTCAATGTTCTCGTACTGAATAAAATCTAACTTGATTTTGAGCCAGACCGATCTTAAGTATTCCGGACCCGGGTTCACCCACTGCATATATTTTGCAATGTAACTAGCCCAGTAATAAATTGCCAGATGGGGATCCGCAGTCCTCCATCTATTTTCTGAGCGGCTAGCTTATAATATGCTAACCTGGCTTGTTTATTAGACCAGATGAAGTTTGTGAAGATTCCATGCATTTTCTGGAACCATGATAACGGTGTAAAGGAGTTGAGGAGCGAGAGGGGATAAAATAAATGAGGAAAAACATTCATTTTAATGATATTAATGCGACCCCAGAGAGAGAGAGAGAGAGAGGGAGAGAGAGAGGGAGTTTAGACCATCTATTGAGATCCTGAATTATCACTTGGGAGAGAGGCTCCAAATTTTCTTTAAACCAGGAGGAGGGGTCACGCGTCAAATTAATACCAAAGTATGTGAGAACACACGGAGACTAACCGAGACCAAAAGGAATCAAATCATTTTTAAAAACCTTATGATTAAGAGGGAAAATGGAGGATTTATTTATATTCAGCTTATAATTTGAGAGAGCACTGAACTTGGCGATTTCCCTCAACATGACGGGAATTGTGGTTTTTGGATGAGATAAATGAAGGAGAAGATTGTCAGCGTAAGCCGTAATCTTCCCCACCTGATTACCTATCGGGATACCGCTTATCTCCGGATTATTGAGAATGTTTCGGATAAGGGGCTCTAAGTGTAAATTAAATAAAAGGGTGGAAAGAGGGCAACCCTGTCAGGTACCGGAAGACAAAAGAAAGGGTTTGGAGAATGCTCCATTGCCAGAGACTCTGGCAGATGGAGTTTGATATATGGCCCAAATCCAATCTATAAACTTAGCCGGGAAACCAAATACTTTAAGGGCCTGAAACAGGAAATTCCAATTGATGCGATCAAATGCCTTTTCAGCGTCCAAGGAGACCAATTCCGCAGGAAAGGCAGCATCCCTGGACACCGAGACAACATGTGACAGGGTGCGTAAATGGTCCGCTGATGAACGCCCCCTCATAAACCCTACCTGAGACATATTAATCAGGTCTGGAAGAACACGTGTTATTCTATCAGCCAATATCTTCAAGAGAATTTTAACATCTTGATTCAATAAAGAGATTGGTCTGTAGCTTTGCACTAATTCTGGATCTTTATCGGGTTTAGGAAGAAGAACAATCAGGGCTTCAAACAAATGTGCATCTATTTTTGCACCAGAAAGAATATGGCAGTACAACCGGTGGAGAACCGGCAATAATTGTGATCATAAAGTTTAATAAAATAAAGCAGAAAAAATGTCTGGTCCTGGGACCTTATCTGAGGTCAAAGCCCCAGTGACGTCTACTATTTCCTCCAGAGATATTGGTGAGGATAGAAAATTCCTCTGCGATTCAGATAGAGAGGGTAGAGAGGAATCCCTCAGGTAGGCCTCAAGCTCTTCTAAGGAAGGAGGGTTGTCCATGTCCCTATATAAATACTCATAGTAGGAGGCAAACTCCTGCATAACCTCAGAAGGGGATACCTTCAAGGATCCATCTGCCTGGGCCCTAATTGGAGGTATAAATCTAGCTGATTCCTGCTGCTTTAACCTTAAGGCTAGCAGGCGGCCTGCTTTTTCCCCCGATCAGTGTAGTTTGCTTTGGTACAAATAATAGATAATTATGCTTTTTTCCCTCAACAGATCTAAGTATTTATCTTTAGCTATCGAAAGCCTCCTCATATCCTCTTCCGAGGCAATAGAGGATAACTTGGTTTCCAAAGACCTAATTAGAGATAATGAAGCTAGTAATTCCGCCTCTCGAGTCTTTTTCCTTTTTGTGGCTAAGCTGATAATAATCCCTCTCATATATGCTTTGAAAGCACCCCACAAAATATCAGGCGCCGTGTCCTCAGAGGAATTAGTGGAGAAAAAGAAATCAATCTGCTCCTTTATTAGATCACAATATTTGATGCCTTTGAGCAATTGACCATTTAATTTCCATCGGGTTTCTTTATGGGGAATGTTAAGGGAGGCCAGTTTGGAAGTTACCAGAGAGTGATCTGATACTGGACCTGGCTGGATCGAGGCAGTCAAGACCCCCGGCAAGAGGACCTGAGAGAGAAAAAGGTAGTCAATGCGAGATTGGGTTCTGTGTACCAGCGAATTAAAGGTATACTCCCTGTCTTTAGGGTGTAATACACGCCACACGTCACACAGTCCGCACTGATCCAGAAAGTCCCTAAGGGCCCTCTGTCCGGGCGTCAAGCCCCTCAACCCACTACCAGACCTGTCTACTTCAGGATCAAGAACCAAACTGAAGTCCCCGCCTATTATTATACCAATGGGAAGCATGGGAAGAAGTATGGAGATAAGCTTCATAAAGAAGCCCGGATCATCTGTGTTAGGCCCATAAATGCAACCAAGTAAAATAGGCATAGACCAGAGACTCCCCTGAACTAGGATATATCTACCATCTGTGTCCCTGAAAACTTGTTTAGAAATAAAGAGAATGCTTCTATTGACTAGAATCATAACCCCACAGCTGTTAGTAGACCCCGAGGCATTAAACACCTGCCCAATTTGTTGCCTCCTAAGTTGCAGAGATTCACTTTCCAGTAAATGAGATTCTTGCAAGAATGTAATCTGAGAAGATAATAAACTTAAGTGTTTTAACACTTGATATTGTTTAACTCTTCTCCTTATCCCCTTCACATTCCATGTAGCAATGTTTATACTACTGGCCATCCAAAAAGAAAAGGAAAAAGGACATTATATGAAATCTAGGAATTACAACAATCATACTTAAATGATCTGAACCCCTGTTTGCTGCCGTATGTCCCACCCATCCCAACATCAACTTCCTCCCACCCACCACCCCCACCCCCAAAATATTCTGAACCCATCCAACAAACAAGTAATATGACAATCCTAAACACGATATCACCCCCCTCCCCCTCACCCCAACTGTCGTGAGCAACGTTCAGCACAATACCGCTTTCCTTCCTCCCCCTCCAACCTCCCAGGCATGTACCCAAAAACCCTGCCTTAAAATGTAAACATTCTTATAGAGACAGTAGCCAGCAATATCTGATCAAAGATAAAGGTAATGTAAATAATAATAAGTAAGTACTGGACTCCTGAAATCCAGAAATAAAAAGAACAAGAACGCGAAATAGAGAGAGAGCAACCCCTACTTGGGAGCAATCCAGAAAATCCGAATCCTGAGGAAAAACAGAAAACACACAATATAAGGCTTAATAGCCAAATATGCTCTCATAACTGCTGTCATTAGCAGAATTAAAAACTTTCCCGGAAACATATATTCGCTAGTAAACTAAATACTCCCAAGTAGTGGATTTCCATCTGTGTCCAAGCCCCCACTGCTATCTATATCCAGGAAATATAAATTCCAGAGACACATAAGTAAAGGGAGTTGATCCACCAAAATTACAGCAAGGGTGCTCTCTCTTGATAATAGCCCAAAAACATTGAGACCAAAAGGTCGCTGTCTCGAACAATGCCCAGTAATCAAATACATGAAGCCTGAGGGTTTTCGCCATATTAACTGGATCATGAGAAATAATTAAGTGTCCCTGGAAAAAAGAAACTGGAAAATGTGATCCGTGTGAGAAAAAAGGGAACTCCTCCCAGACAAAATACTACCCCCCAGAAAGAAAGTCCCGAGATGTGAAGTTGCTCCAAAACACTGAGCGCTGAGATGAAAGATGCAAAAGGTCAGGATTCTGCTAAAGATAGTCCCCTCCATCATGAAATTCGAGAGTCCACAAAACCAGACTGATATTCATTCCTCTTTTGGTACAGCAACATGGAAAAATTCTTCTCCTTTCCAAAACAGGGTGGGGTAAGACCGACCATCCAGATCAGGTGTCCCGAAACAGATCAGGCAGAGCCGCCTTTAATCTCAAGAGAGCAACTTCAGGATTCTTGTATGTTGACCAGGTACCGTCCACTAGTACCTGTAGTCTAGCTGGGTACCCCATTTTAAAGCGAAGGCCTGCAGCTATAATTTTCGATACGATAGGATGAAAAGCAGTACGCTTTGCTCTAACCGACCCCGGTAAATCTTGGGCAATTCTGAGCCTGGCATTTTCCCATTTCACTTCTTGCTACTCTCTCACTTTTGCCAGAAAATGTTGTCGCTCTAGGTAATTCAAAAAACGGCAAATAATGGGACGTGGCGTTGCTCCTGGAGATGGCTTGGGTCGCAAGGACCTATGCACCCTTTCGATGATGTACTTAGCCCTGAAGGGAGAGGGACCAGCGACCTTTTCAATCAGCTTCTGCACAAATGCCAGCATGTTCAGGCCTTCCTCTCCTTCTGGAAGGCCCAGGATAACTATATTGTTTTCTTCGGCTGTGGCCCTCCAAATCTTCCAACTTAGCTTCCAAACTAGAAATCCTTTGCCGCATAACTATGAGACCAGGGTCGATTTTTTCCACTTGCTTCTCAAGAGATGAGATTCAGACTGCAATATCTGAAGTTTTCATTGTGACCTCCTCAAGTGTTTTAGAAAGGGATTTAATTTCAGCTGAGATTTCTTTAATTTCTTCCCGGAAGGGCTTGAACTCTTCCAAAAATCTGCTCAGAGTTAGGGGTTCTCGCTCAGTGATCAGGCTTTGAAGGTCTGGCTTATCCACAGCACTCGAGGCCCTTGATTTTTTTGGGGCATTCTCGGGAGTGACCGCCGGTGTATGCTTCTGCTGAGGCTTCTTCATGTAGACCTCCATAATCAGTGGAAACAAACAGACAGGAGCCCAGGATATTAAGAAGGTGATGATCTGTAATCTTTCTGGTTTTTAGGGAGACATAATGACCAAAATAGCATTATTTGCAGTTAGGAGGTTGGAGCTATGCAGAGGAGCTTCTACTCGGTACCCTGCATCACGTGATCTCTCGCATAACTATGGTTTAATAATTGCACACCTCAAGTGTGTTGTTCGGCACAAGGTGCTTATGCTGAGATTCTTTAAACACACAAGAGGAAATGCGATTATTAACAATAATTCCTGAAGTGTCTTATTTCACTTATAACATAGGATCTAGTTAAAAAACATTTTTAAATAGTTTATTTTAGGAATTTTAATGAGAAAATATTGTTTTCTATGTGAAATAGGAGTAGAAGACAAAAACATAGTTCCAGTTGTAGAAGAACCTGATGTACAGTCTAAACAAGTACAGGAGTGTTATTATGGACAGCTAATTACACACTTGCTCATTACTTTTAGACAATCAGTTGGCTAGAATGTTCTTACCCATGTTATAATTAAACAATAATCCATGACAGGGTGTGGGTTATGCAGAGATTTACCGTCACCTGGTGTGGTTTGATCACAAGGCTACAGGCTGAGTGACTAAATCCATACCAGAAGTGGGTTAATCCCGGGCATAACCCACATCCTAGCTTGGAGTATTGCGATTATTTAATTTGCACTATAACACTTTAAGAAAAAATGTTGAACAGTTTACATTTTGAAAAAAAAGTGTTCTTTATCGGTTTTTACAGTAATATCCTTTCTCCATAGAAAAATAGTCCTGGGTAGCTAGGTAAAACATGGAAAAGCTGCCGTCATCATTGCCCCGCACATGAAGTACATACACACACACGCACTCACGCATACACACATATTCATTGGAAACTTGTTTGTTTGCAGCTTCTGTTTATTTATTTATTTATTTTGTAAGCATTTTTTTTAAATCAGCAGTATCTTTAGGCACAGTAGTTTTTGTAGTATGACCATGTAGGGTCTCATGTGAGATGCTCCAATGGCATCGTCATGGAGCTGCAGAGCAGAACTGCACTGTGCTGGGGGTGAGCATGGGGAGCAATCAGTGAGGTTGGCGGTAAGGAGTGAGTGAAGTGTAGTTGAAAAAACGTGGCAGCTTACCATAGAGGTTCTCAGGTACGAGGTGCTGCAGCACTTTGTTTCAAGGACTCTGTGCACAGAGATGTTGTAAGCACGATCACACTGATAGTTGAACAGCTTCCGTATGTGGTGAGTGGATTTATCTTACAATAACTACACGAGTTCCAGAAAAGATATTTGGAAGCTCAATCAGGAACTTTTGTTTAATAAAATGAATTGCTGGTGCAGGGGAGTTGGCACAGTCATGATTGTCTTGGGAGTGTGGGGAGGGAGTCAGTCACGTAAGAAGCAGACAGAGATGTAGTGGGTCACAGCAGTCAGGGATGAGCTAATGTGAAACAAAATGTTTTTTGTGATACAAAAAGTGGGTTTTTGGAGTGTTGCTCTATATGAATTTACACTTGGTTGTCTAACTTTTGTCGCACTTGTTTCTAGAAGCCAGTGTAGTTTTTGGTAGGCAGGGTTTATGACTTTGGGCATTGTGGAGCAGTCAGCAGGGAAAAATATGGCAGTGGTTTGTTTATATTTTGTGTGAAACTGAAGGATATTTTTTGTTTTTGTGAAGGGGCTTGTCTGGCTACTGGATCTTTATCCATGGGTTATTGTTATTGTCACAGATACAGACCCTCAGTAGCCAATCAGATTGATGGAAAAACAGACCCCATTCTATAAGAAGACTTGGTTTGCTGGCCAAGGCACCTAGCTTCACCTGAGCTCTTTCCTTCTAAGACTGCTTGAAAGGCAGAGTAGAGAAACTTACCAGAGCAAGGGAAAAGGATTAAGACTTATTTTGGCTAAACAGATTTACTGTGTGGTGGTGTTTTTATTTTTCACTCACAGGGATTGCTACTGTTTGTTGCTAACATTTCATTGCTTTATTTTTCTCTGTAGCAAAGAGTTTCTTACAGCGTATATCTTCTCTGAAATTATTACAGGTGGTGCTTTACAGGTTTTACAGTTTTATCTAACATTAGGATAAGCTTTCAGGGTTACTGCATTTGTTGTTGACTGATTGTTTCTGCTCTTACCTCCTTGTTCTTTCGTCCGTGGTTCTTCTTTTTCGGCAGGGGAAGGGCCCAGCCACCCATCCCCAACCACCCAACACTACACTCCTTTTAAAGGTACCACAGTTGTGACATTTCCTGTGGCAGAGCAGGAAGGTGGATCAGTGGGCCTCACAAGGTGAGCTCATTTACAGGGCACTAGTAATTTAACTTGTTATAACAAGTTAAACAAAACACAGTCAAACCATTACTTGCATTTTTTCCCTTTTTTCCTTCTAATTACTCTGACTAGGTTATAAACCCAGCAACTTATCTGGAATGGATATCATTAACTGCAGGTACTGTGGAACAATTTTCAGAAGGACAGTCTTACAGGATTTAGGACACTGTCCTACATGCTGGGTCTTTGGATCTTAGGCTCAGCGGGCAGCATGGGCAGAGATTGCACGCCCAAATTTCATATTCAAGAGGAAATACATTATAAGAACCACCCGCCATTTCCCCCAGCATCCAACAGAAAAACCCTCGATCAAGAGAGGGTAGTTGGTCCAGGAGGTTGGCAGGTGGTTAGAGGGGCAAATCGGTGCCCCATCACTCTGCTCTCCAACATAATACCTCCAAAACCATATAAACACTACAAACAGGCATCTGCCTCTATCTCTGAAATCAAACAAAGAGGCAGAAGACACTGCAGAGCAGGACACTGCAGCACAGGAGCTAGCACAACAAAACTCACCCAAATCAGGAGCCAAAACAAAAAGCAAAAAGAAATCCAAAAACTTCTGATCATAGGAGACTCCATGATTCGGGAGTTGATACCCATCTCCAACCAGGGTAATGGTCAGATGTCTCCCAGGTACATCAGCATGGAGAGACACTGACCGCATTGCAAATTGTTCACAAAGCAGGAGAAAACATTGATGTCCTAGTACATAGGGACTATGATCTCGCCAGCCGGTCAGTTGTGGAAACCAAGAACACCTAACCAGGCTGGGTGACAAACTATCATCTATTTAGTCCGGCATCTCCTTCTGAGATCCTGCCAGTCTGGGAGAGGGAGCAGATGGACGGAAGGTCAGAGAAGGGAGATAGGGGAGCTAAACAAGTGGCTCAAGGGCTGGTGCCAGGAAAAAGGACACAGATTTGTAGGGAGCTGGCAACAGTTCTGGGAGTGAAAGTTCTTTAAATTTGATGGACTGCATCTGACTAAGGAGGAGTCAGTGCATTGGGGCAGAAGTTTGACGTCTTTGCAGAATATTTAAACTAGCAATGGGGAGAGGTGCAGCACCCATCGTCAAATGGAAGAACACCTCTCCCTCAGCTAGTGGTCAAAACAGGGATTCAGCATGTTTGCAGTTCATTTGCATCACCAGGTAAGAAAAAGGTTTGTCTCCCACACAATGCACAGGGTAATGCCAAACCTCACCTAACAACTAACGCACCAAAATCTGGCCAATGGAAAATCATGTACACAAATGCTCACAGCCAGGGAAATAAGATCCCAGACCTGCAGGCAATAATGTCAGAGGCTAAACTGGACATAGTAGCAATTAGTGAGACATGGTTTACCAGTAACCACACTTGGGAGACTTCAGTACTGGCTATGTATTGTTCAGAAGAGACCGAGGTGCAAAAAGGGGGGAGGAGTGGCCCTGTAGGCTCAATGAAAATATCAAAGCTACAGAAATTCAGAATACACATAAGGAGCCAGAAGAACTGTGGATCACCCTGGAAACAGGAAATGGACAGCCGTGAAGAACTGGGGTTGTCTACAGGCCCCCAGACCAGGGGAGGACATAGACACATTACTGTTAGAAGATATACAAAACATGACAGCTAAAGGGAGGTTCTGATAATGGAGACTTCAACATGCCGGATACAGATTGGTCAATACCAGCAGGAACATCTGCCAGAACTAGACTCATAGTGGATTCCCTGCAGGGGAGGGCCTCAAACAACTGGTACAGCAACCCACAAGAGACAGGGCTATCCTAGATCTAGTACTGACTAACAAGGAAGGGATCACAGATCTCCAGGTAGAAGGTCACCTGGGGCCAGTGACCATCACATGGTATGGTTCAATTTGGCTACTACATCTAAATCATCCCATTCCAAGGCAAAAATATGGGACTTCAGAGGAGCTGACTTTGATAAGATGGCCAACAGAGTTAAGCTAGCCTGGCAAAAAGAAACACAGGTGAGGGGTACAGGCAAAGTGGGCAAGCATTAAGGATGCAATACTTGAAGCAACATCCCATTGTGTTAGACAGAAAAGGAAGTGCAAAAGAAGAAGGAAACCACTTTGGTTCTCAAATACAGTAGCAGAAAAGGTCAGAGCCAAAAGGCTGGCCTTCAGGAAATATAAGGGAACACAGGGATGAAGATAAGGAGGCATACCAAACTGCCCTAAGGGAAGCAGGGAAGGCAGTAAGGCAGGCAAAGTCCCAAACTGAGGAAACACTAGCACGAACAGTAAAAGAAGGTGACAAGACTTTCTATAGATACATTAGTGAAAGGAGAAAGTCCAGAGGGGGTATTACTAAGCTTAATGGAGAAAAGGGAGCATGTGAGGAGGAGGACCCTGTAAAGGCATCTATCCTAAATAGATACTTTTTGCTCAGTATTTACTGAAGAGAAGGTAGGGCAGGGCCCACAGCTCAGCATCATGGACACAGGGGGGAGGGAGGTGAGCACTACTCCCTTCACAAAAGAAAGGGTCCTACAAGAGCTTGCTAAGCTCAGGGTGGATAAGGCAATGGGACCTGATGGCATACATCCCAGGGTACTTAAGAAGCTAAAGGTGGAACTAGTAGAGCCATTAGCAGAACTGTTTAGTAAGTCTCTGAGCACAGGAGAGATCCCAGAAGACTGGAGAAGGTCTCATGTGATCCCGCTCCACAAGAGTGGTAGCAGGGGAGGAGGCGGGGAACTACAGACCAGTCAGTCTTACCTCAGTAGTGGGAAAGATTATGGAGGCACTCCTTAAGGAAATGATAGTGCAACACCTGGAATCCATAGGTGCACAGGATCCAAGACAGCATGGGTTTACAAAAGGAAGGTCCTGTCAAACTAATCTCATAGATTTCTTTGACTGGGTAACCAGAGTGGTGGACCAAGGGGGGAGCAGTTGATGTTGCCTACCTTGACTTCAGCAAAGCTTTTGACACTGTTCCACATAGAAGATTGATAAAGAAGCTGGGTAGGCTTGGGGTGGGTCAGAAGATGGTCAACTGGGTGGCAAGCTGGTTGATGGGCAGAAAACAGAGAGTCGTGGTAAATGGTATACAGTCAGAAGAGATGCAAGTCACAAGTGGGGTACCTCAGGGATCAGTCCTGGGGCCAGTCCTCTTCAACATCTTCATTAGTGATCTTGCAGATGGACTAGAGGGTAAGGCTTGTCTGTTTGCAGATGACACCAAGATCTGCAACAGAGTAGATGATCCAGATGGGGTGGGCAGAATGAGAAGAGATCTGGATAAACTAGCAAAATGGTCAGAAGAGTGGCAACTGGGATTTAATGCAAAGAAGTGCAAAATCATGCACATAGGGAAAAGAAACCCTGAAGCCACCTATAGGCTGGGAGGGGGAGTTGCTAGCAGTCACAAAGGAAGAAAGAGACTTGGGCATCATCATCACTGATGACCTGAAATCATCCAAGCAGACCTCTAAAGCAGTAGGTAAGGCTAGGGGGGTGTTAGGGTGTATTAGTAGGGGTATCACAAGTCGGAAGAGAGTGATAATCCTCTTTACAAGACACTGGTTAGGCCCCACCTGGAGTACTGCATGCAGTATTGGAGGCCACACCTTCACAAGGACATTAACTAAAATTGAGGCAGTCCAGAGAAGGGCAACCAAAATGGTGCAGGGACTGCATCAGAAGACATATGAGGACAGATTAACAGAGCTCAATATGTATACCCTTGAGCAAAGGAGGGAGAGAGGTGATATGATAGAGACATTCAAACACCTTAAGGGCATTAACAAGGTGAAAGGGTCTAACATGTTTAAATATAAGAAAAATAGCAGGACAAGAGGACACAGCATGAGATTAGAGGGGGCCGATTAAGGGGGAATGTGAGGAAATTCTTTTTCACAGAAAGGGTGGTGGATGCATGGAATGGCTTACCACAAGAAGTGGTGGCTATGAATATAGTGCAGGACTTCAAACAGGCATGGGATAGGCATAAGGGAGCAATACAAATGACTATCAATAGATAGGCCACTGACAGAGCAAAGGCCGATGGCACATTTATAAGGTAGAAAAAGAAATGTGCAGACTGGATGGGCCTTGCGGTCCTTATCTGCCGTCAGGTTCTATGTTTCTATATAATTTGACCTTGACCCCATGCCCTGTCAGTCATGGGTTATTCTTTACTTACTTCTGATAACATAGCCCTTCCTACAGATATCAGCTTCTGCCGTCTGACAATTGTTAAAGCAAAGGAACAAAGACACTAAACATGTCCTGTATTCTAATCACTCTGGCCACTGGCAGAGGTACAGGACAGGACAGTATAGGACAGGACAGGATACAAAAGTTTACAATACTGTGGTTTGTATGCATCTCTCCAAACCATACACATACTCTCAAGACTCATTTCCTGGGCAAGGCATCACATGCATGCAAATCCTTGTACACAATGTGCAAATCCTTGTCCTGGTGTCTTGTGCAATGATTTGCCTACCCATGATGCCGTGCTTTGGGAATGAGGCTTGAGAGAATGTGTACAGTTTGAAGAGATGCACACAACCTGAACTACTGAGGTATTTCTTTTCTCCTACAATCCTATTACAGATTCCATATTCTGCTTTCTCTGCAAACTGCCTCTTGGGTATGCGCATTCTGAATGTTCAAAAGGGACAGGTTATTTATAAAGCACCCTTCTTGCACTCAAAGCCCTGTAAGTTTTACCAGATCCCAAATCACAAACGACATTTCAAAGACAATGATTAAGTAAATTAATGCATAAAATATACAATCCTCTAATTTAAAATTTATGACAGAGAAAGGCAGTGAGAAAATAAGAATAATTTAAGTGATGTGGCCTTGTTTGGGAGAGAAGAAACATCACTTTCACACTTCCACCTTGATGTAGCTCAGGCTCTGGATGTTATGGGCAAATAGTGGGAGACGGTTCCTTAAAGCAGCAGTGTACCAAGACTGGGAAACAAATCACCCTACCTTTTTTCACTATAAATATTCCAGGCAACTTTACATTTTATTTGGTGGTTAAATTTACTAGTTCCACCTAAACTTAAGTATTTTATAAGGTGTTTTAGTTGTGTTTTTTTTTCTCAAGAGAAAAATGTGTCTGTCATGTTTGGCTTAAAAATACTGGAGCAAAGAGTTTGGAACAGAGAATAAAACAAAACTTATTATGTGCAGCATAGGAGATAGCTAGAAAAGTAGATTTGACAGGTATGCCAATACTTGTATTAACTGTAGCTGAAACTCAATTTTTTCTGAAAAAAAAATATTTTTGTTGCACTGCTGCTTTGAGACTGGATTGCTACAGAGACTGTCCTACCCCTTGCTGGTTGTAGTCTTGAGTCAAGAACCTTAAGTAGCCCCTGGTCCCTGGACTGAATGACTCTACCTGAGTGGCAGAGGGTCAGAAGCTCACAGAGGTCAGTGGGACCCAAATTATTCCAGGCCTTAAAAATTAAATGATATCCCTGTAGGTGAACCTTGGTCTGACAGGCAGCCTGCACAGATAGTCCAGTGCTAGGGTAATGTGGTCTGCCCTTTCGAAGGAGTTCAGAAGGCAAGCTGCAGCAGTCTGCACTAGCTGTTGGCATTGGATCTGGCCACAGAGCAGGCTCTTATAGAGTGCACTGTCAGTGTCTATCTGCAAGATCTCTTTGCCCCCTATCTTCCACCTCAGGCACTCCATTCTGCTGGGGAGGCCTCCTCGGAGTTCCCAGAGTTAGGCTGCGGCATTCTGGGGACAGGGCGTTCTCAGTGGCGGCGCCTACTCTGTGGAACTCCCTTCCTGGTTATCTAAGGGAGGCCCCCTCAGTAGAAGCCTTTAAAAAGGGGTTAAAGACTTACCTGTTCCAGCAGGCTTTCACTGATTGATACACTGGTTTTAATGGGATGGATAGAATTTTAAGTTTTCAAGTTTGTTTATTATGAATTACTGCTTATGTGTATTATTGTTGATGATTTTGAACTGTACAGGCCCAGAGTCTATGGAATTGGGCACTTTATAAATAAAATATCTATCTGTCTACATAGAAACTAGAAATGACCTGCAGATAAGGACCGCTAGGCCCATCCAGTCTGCCCAAAAGTGCTATACAGTGTATGTGACCACTGACCCTATGTGATCAATGGCTTTTCATCACTCCTTCCCCTCTCGAGGTTCCCCTGTGCCTGACCCAGGCATGCTTAAACCCCTCCACTGTACTTGCCCCCACTACCTCCTGTAGCAGGCTATTCCAAGCATCAACTACCCTCTCTGTGTAGGAAAACTTTCTCACATTACCCTTTAATCTACCCCGTCCAATTTCATACTACTGTACAATAATTAAGGCATGAGGAGATATGCTTCCAGCAGTGTTTTGAGATCATCAGGTCATGGGGGGTGCAACCTGGAGATTTTTCTGAGATGAATAAAAACAGCTCTTGAATACAGCCAACACTTGAGAATCCAGAGTCCTTTCAAGAGCTACTCGAAACTTGCTAACTGCCTTTTCAGGCACATGTTGAACACCGCTGATGATGGCAGATTGAGTTAGTTTTAAAAGTAGAGATCTGACATTGTAGAGCCAGCCAGATGGAAGCAGTCCAATTATGTCTGTTGCCAGACACCACTCAAGAATTAGCATCAAGTGATGTCCTGACCTTGCTCTGGTGCAAAGGAGAGATACAACTGGGTCATGGGCTGGAATGGAAGTACCCAAGGGTGCTGATGGAGACAAGGCAGGCCCTGGTAGCACCCTTGGCAGACCTGTTTAATGAATCGCTATAAAAGGGTGTGGTGCCCAGGAACTGGAACATGGCAAACACGGTCCTCCTGCACAAGCGTGGGAATAAGGAGAATCCAGGAAATAACAGTTCTGAGAGCCTGACAGCTACAGTTAGCAAGCTACTAGAGCTGATCATAAAAGAGCGGATAGTTAAATTCCTGGTCATAAGCATGCTTATGGATATGAATCAACATGGGTTCCTGAGAGGCAGGTTGTGTCAAACGAATGTGATTGATTTTTTTTTAAAATTCTGTGACACAAATGGTGGATAGAGGCCAGACAGTCAACATCCTATACCTAGATTTAAGGTAGGCCATGGATTCGGTGCCACATAGGGGACTAGTGAAGAAAATGGGGTATCCAGGACTAGGGAAGGGGTTACCGAGGTGGACTGGAAATTGGTTGACAGATACAGTAGCCTCCAATAAAAAGGTCTGTAATATCTTGGAGGTAACTAGTGGTGTACCTCAAGGGTCTGTTCTGGGGCTGGTATACTTTATCATGTTTGCAAGTGATATAGGGGTGGGGTTGTTGCTCCTCTCCAGTTTTAAGATGCAAGGAGAAAAAACAGGTTTTCACTAAGCACCAGACTGTGGCTAATACTGTAAGTGCCAAGCAGGAGGAGTTAATGAGATGAATGCATACAACCTGAGTTCATAGACTAATAAGCTAATTTTGTGCTGAAGGCTTTAGTGTCTTTCACACAAAAAAGGATTAAGCAGGATTGAATTAACATAAAATATACTACTTTTAAAAATGAGAATTCTTAATCTGAGTCCTGTGCTTCCCAGATACTTAGCAATTATAATTTGATTTTTTCAACATCGTCCTTTTAAAATGTTGTACTTTGTATTTTTCTGCTTTGTTGAAACAGTCATCATATTGTGGTTTACATGTTAATGGGTCATTTGTATTGGTGAAGGCACGAAGAAGTTTGTTTCCCATAATCCTCTGTTTTAGCTAAAATATAGAACAAGCTAAGCTGCAAGCAGTAAAATGTATAATGTATGTGGATTCTGGAATCCAAATCCACCTAACAGTTTAAACATCCCTTTGTACTGCAAGCTAGGGCATGATTATCAGTGGGGCCACAGGTGTAGCATGGCCACAGAGTGTACTATGGAGCGGGCTATAATAAAGATGGGCAGATATCACCCAGTGGCATGTCCCTGGCACACATTCAGGATGCAGAAGTGGGGCATGAACAGGTGCACATCAGGCATGCAGATTTCTAGCCCTGGATGTGACTGGCCATAAATGCTGCAACTGTCTGTGAATGCACATGCCCAGTACAAGATAAATGTCACAAGGGACTGTACCAGGTGATGACACATCCCTGTACAAGTGGGACTGTACCAGGTGATGACACATCCCTGTACAAGTGGGACTGTACCAGGTGATGACACATCCCTGTACAAGTGGGACCGTACCAGGTGATGACACATCCCTGTACAAGTGGGACCGTACCAGGTGATGACACATCCCTGTACAAGTGGGACCGTACCAGATGATGACATATCCCTGTACAAATGGGACTGTACCAGATGATGACACATGCCTGTACGAGTGGGACTGTACCAGGTGATGACACATCCCTGTACAAGTGGGACTGTACCAGGTGATGACACATCCCTGTACAAGTGGGACTGTACCAGGTGATGACACATCCCTGTACAAGTGGGACTGTACCAGGTGATGACACATCCCTGTACAAGTGGGACTGTACCAGGTGATGACACATCCCTGTACAAGTGGGAAATGGCAGTCCCCATGGAGCCCCAGACACAGGCTTACCAACACATGTAAGCATCACGTCACAGTGACAAACACACAAAAAGGTGTAAAGCCCCCCCCAACTAAGACAACAGTTCACTAGTTCTGACATAAACCATTGTGGGAGTATGACCAGTGTCCCCCATCCACCATGTCCACACTGCCCCTGCATGGCCCCTGAACCAGGGATACAGTGACAACTCACAGGACACACCTGCACCATACTACAGAAACAGTGGCAAAAAACACAGACATCTAGTGGTTCAATAACATAATTTTATTGATGTGTTCCGTTATCCTCATAGCTTAGAGCCATCCATATGCCAATTGCCCCCCCCACTGCCCACACAGCTGTTTGACCCCACATTAGAAAGGGACTGCAGTACAGCAAAAACATACACATCCCCAGCAGTGACCACCCCAAACAGCTGCAAAATTCATTCTCTACCCCTTCCCCACGTTAGAATCTTCCCCTGGGGAACTTCAGTGCCTAGCCCAACCACCCTTCAGGAGTGCTATCATCTGGTCCCAGCTTAGGACCTGGAGCCTGCCCCCCCAGTGGCACTTCCAACACAACATTACAGGTGCCCCCTCCCAAGCATCATCAAGTCCACCTCGCTATGAAATGTCTCAAATGAAAAAGAGAAATGGGCCACCAGTGTCACTACTCACACCCAGCAACACATACACACAAGCAGCAGCAGTGGAACTGCCTCTGCCCTTGGTAGGCTAACCACCAGCCTGTACTCTCCCCCCACCCAGGTACTCATAATCCTTACAGGCCAAGCTAGAGTGTATGCCTTAGACAGAGCTGTGGATTGGCCATGATGCAGTTTGCACATCTCATGCTGGAAACTGCACACCCTTGCTTCCCATGTCATGTTTTTGAACAGGTATCTATACCCTATGGGCAAACATGCATGATGCCCATGACCACCATCATGCCTTAGACTTAAAGGGCCAGTGCACAGGTATAGAGAATGTTAGAGCAGATGTGGGGAGGAGCAACACACCATCCACAAGATACAGCAGACCATAGTCACGGAAAACTACTTGACTGGTGTCTATGTGTCTCTCCAAACCACCTGCATATGGTTTAACACCTCAAACCCAGTACAAAGCATCATGGGTATACAAAGCGGGCCAGTTGGATGTGGCTT
Source organism: Neoceratodus forsteri (assembly GCA_016271365.2). Lineage (NCBI taxonomy): Eukaryota > Metazoa > Chordata > Ceratodontiformes > Ceratodontidae > Neoceratodus > Neoceratodus forsteri. Next base: position 990,527,546 of record CM057455.1, read on the forward strand.
CAACAAAACAAAAGTTGCCCTAAAACAGGCTTTCTTATCTAGCTGCCCCACACAAGGATTTGCATACCCATGGTGCTCTGCACTGGGTTTATGGCTTTAGATGCTTTGTATGTAGTTTGGAGAGACATACACAGAAATCAAGTAATTGAACATTGGTCCAGACAGTGGTTCTCCCCTTGCATTCTTTATCGATCCTACACATGGCTCTTCCTGCAGACTGCCTGTCTGGACAGTTATCTCTACGGGTACTAAATGCTGGGTACACTACTACAGTCTCATCACAGTATAATGATTCAGTAGAAAGGGCCACATGGATGTCACTGTGCCTTCTCATGAAGTCTTTATCTTTCTGGAATCAATCTTCTCCATGGAATCCCTCTCTTGGGTCTAACCTAAAGGAGCTAGGATCCTGTTGAGAGCAAATCTTTTTGCCCTGGGGGGTTAGCAATAGCCGTTGGCCTTCAACACCTGCATGACAACCCGTGGTGATTCAGACCTGCAGAAACTGTTGCCGGCCCCTTTGTCTACCCAGTTCTGTTTTCCCAGCATTGAATGTGCATCACAGGTTGAGTGACATTGACTCAGTTTGCTTAGTTCACTTTTCATCATTGATGTTATCTCCTGTTGCTGTTTTCCAGAATGCCCCAGTCATTGAAAATGAAGGGCAATTCCCCTCTTCTCCATTTCCGCACATGTGGCAACAAAGTTAGTCACAATGATGGGCATTCACCATGTTTCTTTTGCCTAAGACCAGGCCATGAGATGGACTCCTGTGACACATGTTTTTCATTCAACTGATGCACCATCCAAATTCGCTGCCTACAGCTAGGCATTCTGGTCCCAACCTCCAGTTGCAGTCTTCAGGCCAGGAGGTTCTTTGGTAGGACTTTGGGCTCTTCCCCTGGTCCTCTCCCTACTCTTCAGAGTCGGGCAGGGTATGGAGTGTTCCTTCTCACCCCACCATGCTGGGATTGTGGTGGAGTTTCTGTTGGTAGTGTCGGGTGGACCAGTGGTTCCTTCTGGGTTGCCGGTGGAGAAACTACCATGGTCCAGCCATCCTCAGTAATGGACCACTCCAGAGTCAGGGCAAGGCCTTTGGCTTTAACAGTTTTTTCTTTCTTTGTCAAAGCCAACTATCTGTGTCACTTAGCCTGTCGCCATTTGTAGTGATGACACTGAGGATGACACTGACACCAGTGCTGGCTGTAGCATTGACTCTGCTTCACAGTGTCAATACTAGGGTTAGTACCATGGTCAGAACCAGTGCTAATGCTAGCTTAAATGATAGTACTGGACTTGGTGCCACTAGCAGTACCGAGGAAGTGGTCGACATCAAGCATGGTGCTGGCATTGGTGTCAGTGTTGGTGCCATTGTCAGTTCCAAAGGTGACCTTGGTGCCAGAGACATTGGAGCATCTGGTGTCAGTACTGTTATGGCTACTGGTACAGATAGAGATGACAGCTTCATTGCTAAGTTCTTGCTGACTCTCGCATCGGCATCAGCACATGGCTGTAGTCAGGCCTCTAACTGGAACCTACTCAGCCATGGGCTCTCTCCATTCTTCTGGGGGTTCCCCCCATGGCCACTGCTTTGTCACTCCATTGTCATAGGAGTGCTGACAGAGAGAGTCTCCGCATGATCCTCCTCTAGGATAAACATGTCACTGGAGCCTCAAGGCCCTTCCCGAGGCATGGGTACTACTGCTTAGCAAGCCATTCTGTCCCCCCTACCATGTTCATCTCACATGCCTAAGGAGTGAGTAAATAGAATACCCACATTTTCAGGCCTCCTGGGCTTCTAAAATAAGAACAAAGCTGTGCATGAGAAGGTGCCATAGAGTCATGGTACTGGGTTTCTGACAGGACCCAGTACAGGGTCCCTTCTCTGTTGTGCAACCCAGGTAGTTTTCATGCCCCTTCTCACTTGCCATCCTCCTCAGAGTACAGTGAGTTATTCCTCTACATGGCCTCATCTGCTGAATATGTTCTATATCAGCAATTCATGGGGGAGATTTGCAAGTGTTGGACCTTCCAGCTTATACAAACCACAATCACGTCTCTGTGCTGTTGGGTCTCCTCAGAGTTCCCAACAGAGACACCTGTGTTGTTCCTCCCTGGCCCAGAGCCAAGGAACAGGAATCTAGGGCATTATGGAGCTGTTCCTATTCCACGCCTGCCACCTCCAGAGACCTCATAATAGGGTATCACACCCCCACTGGGTCTGTATAGCCTGTACCTTACCCCAGTTTGGGGCTTCTGGTACTCCAGACCCAGATTGACCACAGCGCCCGAGACATGATTAACTTCCCAGTCAAGTTTCTGCCAGATTCGATGCCCTGCGCAAGAAGCCATTTTCCTCAGCACATACTCGCCTAGCTATCTAGTCACCAGCTGCACACAGGGACTTTTCAGCACTGTCTGTGGTTGCTGATGCATACTATGCTGACTGCAGTGCCTGACGGCAAGGTCATTAGGCAAGCCATAGACATTTCCATCAGGGGCCTGGCAGCAGCACAGCACCAGTTAAGGACATCATGCAATGCTAACAAGGTGGCCTCCAGAGATATCTGATCAGTCATCTGCATCAAGCAGATGTCATGGCTACAAGAAAAGGCAGCTCTTCTTCGAGGATATCTCCTCCCATTAGACTGCACCTTTGGAACTATAAGCTGTCAGCATTAGGACCACATGGAAACTTTTGCTACCCAGGGCCACGTACAATGACATGCCACATCTACATGTGTATAAACATGGGCAGCCCCATCACTCCTTAGTTCTTTTCCCACCATTGATCATCCTCATCAGATCTGCTGCAGGAAACGCCATCAACCTAGCCATTGCCATTTATTGTTTTATGTTACTTAGTGTTTTAATTTGGCATCTCTGCTTACCTCCAAATGCAAAAGAACTGTTATTTCAGTGTTGTAAGTGTAGAGATTTAAATTTACAAAGAAGACACACACACACACAGTTTATGTGTGCTGTCTGGGCCTGTCTCACAGCGTGAGGACTTGGGATATTTGCCATAGCTTCATCCAGGCTAGAACATGACACTCTGTAGGAAAGCTCTAGAAAATGCCTTCTTCTCAAGATATTAAAAGTTATGCAGAAGGAACAGGGCTCAAAATCTGTGTCTCCCTCACTATCAGCAGAAAAGTGGCCACTGAAGTCTAAAGATCGAGACAAGGAATGGTCATCGCCATGGGCCTCCTCCTTGTCTGGCCATAAGTACAGACACAGAGATAAGAGCAAGCCGGCTTTGATGGTGAGGTCATGATCACCATTGAGAAAAGGTATGTCCTTATTAACATTCACTCCCGCAGTGTTGACTACAGCCCTCCCCCCCCCACTGTTGCTAAGACCCCAAGGTTGGGGCTTTGCTTAGGCACTGCTGTTCATACTATGGACTGTAGGATATCATCATCATCAGGCCATGGTCCATTGATGTAGGTAGTCCCGGCCCCTTTACATGATGCTGTCAACTCTCAAGCTGTGCTGGCATCACTTTCAGACATGATACAACACATTCTGCCACAGTTACAAATGCAGACTGTTATTCTGCTGACGACGGCCTATTAGTACCCAGCACACGCCAACGGGTTCAACTAACATCACAGATTTCTCCCCTCTCAGCCACCGCTGTCATCACCAGTTCACTCTGCATCTTCCATCATCAATCGTGCTGACAATGACAAAGTGGAATATAATCCAGACTTCATGGATTTGGAGGAGGAATATGAGGGAGAACAATTTCAGGCACCTAGTTCTAGTTCTTCCCTCTCATCCTGTAGTGAGGGCTTGGTGGTTTATACCCAAAAGCTTCACCTGAGGATCCATCTTCCCAAGCCATGATGCAGCAAATGCAGACTGCCATGGGCTTTGCTGTGGAAGAGAAATCTTTTGTGCCATGCTCCCCGTCCATTATAATTACATCTATATAACCTGCATGGTACCGACCAAACTCACTGTCTGTAGTTCCTAGAAAGGCTGATGAGCAGTATCCAGCACCATCTGCTAAGCCTTATTGTGCTAACCAGCCAGAAATTTAATCTGTGGTCATCATGGCTGCTTATGATAGGTCTAGGGCCCCTAGACACATGAATACTTTGATGCCTGATAAAGAATCTTGGAAGTTGTATGTGATGGGCAGATGTACCTATGCCTCTGCATTGATGGGCCTTAGGATTGCAAACTACCAGGCACACATGACCAAATAGCAGAACAGCCTGTGGAAAGCTGCTTGTACTGATGCTCAGGCTTTGCCTGATGCCTCTGCCAAGGATGATCTACTTAAAACATTTTCTTCCACTGCTGAGATTGGCAAACATTTGCTATGGTCAGCTTATGTTGTCTCCAAGGCTGCTGCTTATGGTATTTGCATGAGAAGATATTCTTTGCTTAGAGTTCCTGGCTTTGCCAATGATGTGCAACAGGCAGTTGTGAATGCCCCTTTTTAAGGGACAAAACTGTTTGGCTATGATACTGAAGAAGACCTATGGGGCTTTCAAACTTCAAAAATGACTCTAAGATCTGTAAAGTCCCTGTATCCCACTCCTGCTTGAGGTTGTGGTCAGGGCTCCTTTCTTCTGCTTGGTGCCTGGCATAACCATGCCAACTGTCAGTAAGGCTGTGGTAGAAGAGGAGTTCCCCTTCTGGGTCCCCGCTCCCCTGGTGCCTATGCTAAAGCAGCCAAAAGAATCAGTTCTGGTGGCACTACCACCACCATTTCTGCCTGACTCCCTTCTGACTCCCCCCCCCCACCTCCACTGTTACCTCCAGGAGTGAATGTGGGGGCAGGATCTCCCTGCATCTGAAACAATGGCAGGAGACCACTATGGATGAGCACGTCCTGGAGATAATTGCAAGGGGGCATGCTCTGGAACTGATACAGATCCCTTCAGATCATTCTATGCCTCCTTCCTTTATCCTCAGGGCCATTTATCCCTTCTGAAGGAAGACGTTCAGTCTTTATTCCAAAAATGTGCCATCCCCAGGAGAGAAACAAAGAGTTCTATTCCAGATACTTCCTAGTACCAAAATTGAGAGAGGATCTACGTCCTGTGTTGGATCTCAGGGATCTCAACCTGTACTGTTCATTGAATATAAAATGTTTTGAATGATATCTCTGCAAGTTCTAATTCTTTTGCAAACAGGGTACTGGCTCTGTTCTCTGAACATGAAAGATGCATACTTTCACATAAAGAATAGGAAACCCCACAGACAATTCCTCTACTGTATGCTGAAGGGAGAACATTATTAGTTCAGAGTTTTGGCCTTCAGCTTGTCTTCTGTGCCACAGATCTGTACTAAAAGCTTGGCAGTAGTTGCAGCAGCCATTCACAGGGATGGCTTCTATGTGTTCCTATAGCTGGACAACTGGTTCCGAAGACCAGCTCCAGAGAAGCTCTGCTACATATTCTGTCTTGATCATGTCAGTTGTTTGATGACTTGGGGGTCACAGTGAATGTGCCAAAGTCTGCATTGATTCCCTGCCAAAAACTGCAATACATAAGGGCAATCCTGGACACAGAGAAGGGATGTTCTCTGCTGCCAGAGGACAGGACAGAAAATCTGATTGCCCAGGCATATTTGGTATACAGGAGCCACTATGTTGCTAAAGAACACTGCTACATCTCCTGGGTCTTATGGCTGTGGCCATAGTGACTGTGCCACTGGCATACCTTCATATGAAGATCCCTCTGTGGACACTCTGGGTCCATCAGGATCAGTTGATAGACAAGCTGGGTCAAATGATTCTCATCACATCTCCTCTTCACAGAGCATTGTTATGATGGATGGATCACAAAAACCTATTGAAAGGCATTCCATTCCTTGTACCAGCTCTGGTACAGATCCTCACCACAGATGTTTCAGACTCTGGCTGGGGTGCTCATCTTTGCCCTTACCAGACACAGGGATCATCGACCAAAGTGGAGGCTGAGCTGTATATAAATGTTCTGGAAATGAGGCTGTCTCGTAAAGCCTCCAGATATTTCAGAATCATCTCTGCCTTGGTCCTCTGCTAATCCATGTATGACACCATCAGTGAAATGCATTACATCAACAAACAAGGGGGCACTCATTTCTATCCCCTTATGCAGGGAAGCAATGAGAGCATGGTACTGAGTTCTGTCTCACAGCCTTAATCTATCAGTCTTGTAGCTCCCAGGTCTCCAAAATGTCTTAGCAGGCAGGCTAAGCAGGTTCCAGTCAATGGTTCACAAATGGGTTCCAGTCAATGGTTCACAAATGGGAACTGCTGCCCTCCATGGTAAATGACCTCTTCACAAAATGGGGTCATCTAGAGGTGGACCTTTTTGCATTCCACAGAATGCAAAACTGCTGCATTTCTGCTTGTTCCACGTCCTGGAGTTTTTTGGTGAGACACTGTCCCTCTCTTGGAAAGGGAAATTCCTATACGCATTCCCCCCATTCCTCTAATACTGAGGGTTCTGCTTAAGCTGCAGATGGAGAATGCCTCTGTTATCCTCATGGCCTTGCCAGATATGGTTTCCACTCCTTCAACATCTGGCAGTGGAGCCTCCTGTCCTTTTATCTCTATGTTGGGGTCTGTTGTCACAGGACAAAGGGTCCCTGGTCCATGCAGACCTGAAGTCCCTACATTTACATGCATGGCTCCTGAAAACATAGCCTTTGCACATTTTGGGGTATCCCCTAAGGCTTCTGATGTCCTGATTGCAGCTAGGAAGCCTTTTACAAGACATACGGTATCCCCTGAAATGGAAATGTTTCATTTTGAGGGCTGCTTCCCAGAATTTGGACCATATTACATGTCCTGTGAATACTGTGGTGGAATACTTGCTTTCCTTGTCTGACTCAGGCCTGCAGTATTCCTCGCCTAAGGTACATTTGGCTACTATTTCAGTTTTGAATGCCCCTGTTGATCGTCATACTTTTGCCCAATTAGAGGTGTCCCGTATGTTTCTGAGAAGTATTGTTCATATGAAACCTCCTATCTGTAATCCAGTCCCACTTGGGACTTGAACTTGGTGCTTGAGAAGTTAACGTTGGTTCCTTTTGAGCCAGCCATAAGTTGTGACCTATGCTTCCTGTCATGGAAAATGTTTTTTAGTTGCAATGACTTCCACTCAAAGGATTTCTGAGATGCAGGTTCTACTGTGTGAGCCTTCTTTTTTTGATTTTTCACAAAAACAGAGTCTCTTTGCATACGGAGCATAAGTTTCTACCGAAGATGGTATCTGAATTTACACTGAATCAAATGATACACCTTCCTGTATGTTATCCTGTGCATGCCAACCTGTTTGAGGCACTGCTTCGTACTTTGTACGTGCATAGAATACTATGCTACTATATTATCACACCCAAGGACTGCAGAAAGTCTGCTCACCTATTTGTTTCATCACCCCTGGGAAAGAGGGTGCTCCTGTGTCTAAACAATCTGCACAGCATAAGGCGGCTACTGGACAGAGAGCCAAGCCTCAAATGTTCAGAGATTCACATGTAGTAAAAAAATTGTGCTCAGGCTTACTCAGAAATGGTACAACCATGCATGGTTATCTGATTAAAAAACTTTTTATTAAAACTACATCACAGCAGCACATCCAGGTAACACCAAATGTTTTCGGCCAACCTCGCTTTCTTCTTCAAGGCATGAATTGGAGGCTTTTTACCTACTACCTTTATAAGGCAATCAATTAAAGTTGTACGTACATATATGTAGCACATAAAAAGCCATAGAATAAATACGATAAGGCAATTAAAATTGTACCTACTTACTGTACATGTCACACATAAATAAATGCGATACATACACAAACCCACAATTTTGTCTACATAAGTATAAAAACACCTAACGTAATAGACAATGCAACCATAGAAAACCATGATAAAGGGGACAGAAAGTGGGAGGGGTGGAAGGGGAAGGGGGCACAAAGGAGGGATAGGGTTTTAAGAAACTGTCAGGTTGCTACCCTTATAAAAACATGGACTGTCTGTATAGATAAACACCAATAACCAGTAATTATATAATGTTCAGTTATAGAAATATGGTAAGGAACTTCCTGGTGTTGTTCATGTTCATTCCACAAGGGGCATGGCAACTTCTGTTGCCTGTTTCAGAAATGTCCCTGCTCCTGACATATGTACTGCAGCCACATGGGGCAATGTTCTCACTTTCACTAAACATTACAGTCTGGACATCACCTCTCATAGATGTGCTGACTTTGGGCTTGCTGTACCGCAAGGACTTCTGTCCTGATTATATGTCAAAGTGTGCTATCCTCCCAGTTCACTTGGCACTACTTGGGAATCATTCCAAAGGTGTGGACTAATGGAGGAGACAGCCTCATAAAAGACAGAACAGTTGTGTAAGAACTTAACATAACAGTAGATCTTTGAGAGAATCTCCTCCATTAGGCCATGCTATCCTTCCCTCCATCACCAATTTTGTTTTCAGTGAGGGTTGCATCGATGCTGTTCCAAAAATCTACTCCATGCATCTTGTATCCAGTTCATGCCTCTCCTTGTATGCCTGGTGCTGGTCTCATTTCCTGGTTGCCCTCGGTAGAATGTTCTCCAAGGCTAATTTCCAGCGGGGAACTGAGGAGTGATGGGGTTGTCCACATTTATATACATGAAGACATGGCACATCATTGTGGGTGGCTAGGAAAAGTTTCTGTGTGGTCTTCATGCCGGCTGCTTATAGTTCCAAAGGTGTGGCCTAAAAGGGGGAGATTCTCTCAAAGATCTACTGTTACAGTAAGTTCTTATGTTACTGTTCTTTCTTGCACCTAGGTACCCAACCCCATCAAATTGCACAGAAGGCATAAACTGCAGTATTTTGTTTAAAGTGCATCAGAAAAGACCAGCAAGAACATGTTGATATGCTTACCCACAGCTCAAAAAGCCCTGGATGCATTTCACACCCAAAGGCTGGAGCTTTCTCAAGGGAGTAGCCCCAACGCAGGCTCATCATGCTTTTATACTAATAAATTTAAAGTGGCAAGCTATATTGAAGAGCTGCTGACAGCTCAAAGAAATATTTGAAAAACTTAATATTTAGGTACAATTCAGCTTTCTGACCATATACAGTATATTCTATAGATTTCTGCTCCCTATTATTTATTACTGAGGAAATTTGCATGAATACATGATCTGCAAACGCCACGTTAAACACTTGGTATAAAGTACATAAAATTGTAAAATACAAAACACAAATTACAAAGGATACATCGATCTACAGTAATCCAGCATTGGACTCATTACTAGCAGATAAAATATTTAATATATGATTCAAACATGGAATATCACATATGGGTCATCTTTTTACAGAAAATCAGTTTAAAACATTTAACCAGCTTCGGCAGGAATATAAAATATTGCAAAATCAGATATTTCAATATTTACAAATAAAAAATTATATTAAAACAATTAATGGTAATATAAGATTAGCTCTTAATTCATCAATATATGAAGCCTTGAAACTAAAATCCAAAGCTTCAAAATTAATAACCTTAATATATCAAATATTAAATGAGGCATTACAGTCTGACCTTACAAAACTAAAAAATAAATGGCAGCAAGACCTTGGCATTAATATAACAGAATCCTTATGGGCCAAAATTTTAAGTATACTTTGTGCCATCTTAAAATCAACTAAACTACAACAAATTCAATATAACACAACACACCAGACATATTTCACACCCTCGAGACTTAAAATCAATCCGTCTATTGATGCTAAATGCCCTAGATGTTGCAACACTTCTGGGACACTTATACATTTAATTCACACATGCCCTAATCTCTCTAATGTTTGGCCTAAAATATTCAGTTTTCTGAGTCGTGTAACCAAAATACATTTAAATTATACACCCACTGTAACACTGCTGGCAAATTTCTCAAATGTGGAAATTAAAAATAAATATTTAAGAACTTCATATATTGTTGCAACCATCATAACATGTAAATGTATTTTATTACAGTGGAAGGATACCGTACCACCGAAATTTGAAACATGGCTTAATTACTGTGAATGAAAGATATAATGCAACTGGAAAAATTCCATTACGTAAGAAATGACCAGGCTGAAACCTACAATAAACTTTGAACCCCTTTCCAGGATGCATTAAAGGAAGCATACACTAAACAATAAATAAATGTAAATTAAAGTATGCTGCTCTTGAAATTGGTACAAAGTGAGTTATGGGAAAAATCAGGATAGATGATTAAGGTTTAAGATTAAGTGTAGGACTCACTTGACCCTTAGGTAGGTTGGTATGCTATATGATGTAAAGTGAATAGCTCAATTATGTACATAATTGAAATGCTATGCTATATGACTGGGTTGTCATAATTTTGCTGAACCATACCAAAATTAAAAAAAAAAAGAATACATGATCTTTATCCCCTAGAGTGCACCTGCCTCTATAGCTTATTCACTACTTCAAATCATAATCCTCTATTGTGACATCACAGTATGTTGCCATGAGAGTAACTGCGATGTCATAAGCAGTCCACTATAACCTCAGGTAGGGAATACACAACAGGAATAGCTGAACTCTTCAGGAACAAAGGTCCTGTTTTCATGCAAATTGCCTCAGTAATAAATGGTGGGGAGGAGAAATACAGAGCAAATGTGAAATACAAGCTGAACTGTGTCTAGATATTATGGTTTGTTAAAGTTCTCCTGAAGGTGTTAGCTGCTCTTTAAAGGTGGCAATGCATGCTAAAGCACCCATGGGATTTAGTGTCAATCTCTGTTAACTCCAGTTACATAATGCATATTGGATGCTCATCGTGATAAGCAAGGTGTAAGTAGCAATACATTAATATACAAATAACAAACCCTCAACCCACAATCTGTGAAATATATCAAAAGTTAAAAGGTTTTTAAAAGTTTTAAAAACAGGAAGAGAAGAATGAATGCAAACAGCAATTCCGTATGCTCCAAACTGAACAACTTCTTGTCGTCCTGGAGATAGAAAAGAGTGCATTGTCCTGAGAAGAAAGGGAGAGATGTATAATGTTTATACAGTAAGCAAACAGTAATTCATTAAATTCTGTGCAGTTTGGGTTAGGTAGCTGGGCACAGGAGCATCCTCAGGTGCGGTTAGTTTTCTTTTGTGTGAATGTCACAGCTATACTTGTCCTGACTAGCATCATTGGCCCAGCAGGTGCTCAACAAACACTACCAGGGGGCTCATTTCTTTTCCACTAGGGTCAGGTGGCAAATGCTGGGGCCACTCCTGTGCCTCTGGAGCTACTGCTTCCACCTCACCAAAATCATCTTCATCATCAAACTCCATTCCCATTCGACAATAAACCATATCTGTTGCTAGTCTACACTGTTCATGTTATCTTTCCACAGATAAAATGTTACAATGTTTCACTCCATCATGAGAACATTGATTGTGTAGGACTACTTCTGTTCAGTATACTTGGCAGTGAATTCAAACTGTAGTAAGAAATCACAACAAAAAATGATAAACATGAAGGTACACCCACCTGGACTCCATGCATCACAAAAAGATGAAGAATATTTGAAATAGGACTCTTTATAGTGAACAGCAGCACTAGATCACACAGTAACAGTGAATGCAGTCGCAGGTATGAATCTGACATTTTCCAGCTAGTGACATTTTAACCAAATGTTCCAAGTGATGACTAAATACCTGCAGGCTAATTGCTATCCATAGAACAGAAGAACTTTGTTAGTTGAGCTATGGCCTTGATTTGTCATAATGGGAACTCTAAGGTACACTAAACAGCACTTAAAAATGTCTCTATTGTACTCCATCAAGTGTTCCCCTGCATTCTCCCTATACTTACATCATAAAACATGTTAGTGCATGGTGTGTGTCTCCAAACAGATAAGCTGAATGGATTGGGCTGTCAGTTCCACAGAGCCAAATACAATACTTTCCTTCCCTAAGTACCATCAGCAATTTGTTAAAATGCATAGTGCCGTATACTTGGGGCCAGGTTAGGTTACTTTGATGTTTTAGGGGGAAGCACCAGAAAATGTGCTCTTTAAGGTGCAGCTGCTTGATTTGATACTGTGAGATCCTATGTCTACAATTTCATGATTATTGATTGCAGACAGTGAGACACTGATACAGTATGCATTCCACTGGCAAGAATCCCAAAGAGAATTAGTGCTGACAGAGCACATACCAGTGAAGTGACATGGCATGCCTTAGCATTAGCAAATGAAGATGTGTTGGATTTAAAATTTGCATACAGTGTGCGGGAAATTCACCCTCCATTGTTCATCAATCAGTACAGCTACTGGAAATGAAGAGCGTTGTATTTAAAATAAAATCCCTAGCCCAGATTGAAATATATTCATAACAAATGCATTATAGGGATGCCTCTAAATCTATATTCACTGTGATGGATCTGTTGGTAATATGTTTTATCTTCCTGGACATAAGTCTCCACCACTCATTCACACTATTGGGTATAGCGCTGGAGGCACTAGGACCCATCGGGAGCAAACTTTTTGCTGGAGGGTCGGCACCAGAGATGGCGCCACGAGGCATGGTGCCACGAGCCCTAGCTCGCACGGCAATGACTCTCTCAGCATCGACCCTCCAACCGCCTCCGTTCCTTTTTTCCCGCCGTCGAGTGCGCTTCAGTGACGACGTCGCTCGCCTGTCGGGAGTCAAACTTCAAACTGCAGCATAGTTTTCAGTTTTTATTATTTTTATAGTATTATCACAATTCAGTATTGCTTAAAGTTATTCTTATTTTTAAATTAAAACGATAAAGAAGTCTCGGCCTACTTTGACGGGAGTCGACCATGAGCAGGTCAGGTGACGGTAGGGAGACTTCCTATGAAAGCTGTTCAGTCAGTCGGGCTGGGTCCGGTCCGCCGCCTTCTCCGGAAGGGGGGTCTGACAACGGGCAGTCCAATGCCCAGGGGGATGGGCGGTCGCCACGGAAGCATAAAGCCAAACGGTCGCATTCTCGGCACCGTTCGGCCTCAAGCTCTTCTTCTACCCACAGGTCTAAAAAGAGAAGGCATCACTCGAGGTCGCCCTCTGATACATCTGCGCTTAGGCATTCGGTTATCGGGGCTAGTTGCCGGTCTCCTCCTTCGGAGTCGCCGGCAGCGGCTTCTGATGGCTGACGCCCTAGACATCGGGTCCTACCCCGCCCGCGGGTAGGTCTTCAGATGAGCAGTTTCATCAGTGGGCGCTCTTTTGGAGCAATGGGCTCGGAGGTTGGTTCGGCTACCTGGCTCGGTCGCTCGTGGGCTCTCGGGGTCTCTGGGCGACGGGGTAGGGCGGTTGGACTTTCCTGGTTGTGCGGCACCTTCTTCCGGTGCCATCGACCCCATGCTTAGGTGTTTCCCCCCCTCACATGGCTGTGGCGCAGGGGGCCACACCGATGCTCTTATCTCCTTTCCTTCAAAGCCTGTTTTTCGGTCTCTGGGAGTTCCTTCGGTGCCATCTGGCCTCGCGGCGCTGTCCTTGGCGTCGCCTGCGGTGCCGTGCATCTTCTTGGCACTGCCTGTGGTGCCTTGCAGCCGTGCGGCACCGTCTGCGGTGTCGTGCGCTGCCACGGCACCGTGCGGCTTCTCGGCGCCATTTTCGGTGCTGTGCGGTTCCTCGGCGTCGTTCTCGGTGCCATGCACCTCCTCGGTGCCAGGGGCTCTCAGGGACTCCCCTTTTGTCTCTTTCCCTCCTTCCTCTTCTAGCTTTCATCCCTTTCCTGTCCATACAATCCCTCCTGGACTGTCAGGAAATGATGTTGAGCCTGACCCAGACCTTTGGCTGGGTGATGAAGTGGACGAAACAGGATCTTTTATTGCTACAGAGCCTGTGGTCGAGGACCTGTCCTTTAAGTCTCTGTTGAAGAATCTGAGCTCCAGTCTTTCTTTCCAGACTACAGACATCGATCCTGGGAAGCTGTTAAGACTCCAATATCTTCATGCTTCGGAGATCCCTAGGGATTTGACTCCTCCGATTCAACCTTCCTTCGAGATGCTGTCTCAAATGGTATGGAATAATCCTGCTCTTACCCCTTCGGTGGTTAAATCCATTGATAGGAAATACTCAGCTCCCAAAGATCGTCCTATCTTGGCATCCCAAGCCTTTGTGGATCCTATTGTAGTCCTGGCAGAAAATGACAAGGTAGTTCTTCCTCAAACTACTACAGCTCGACCTATCAACAAAGAGTCTCAGTAGATAGATACATTAGGTAAGAGTCTTTGCTGCATCCACTCTAAGTATGCGTATTGCCAGTTACCAGGGTTATTTTTCCCAGTATGAGTATATCCTGTGGCATTCTATCAAGCAAATTGTTGAGGCTCTTCTGGACTCGGACTCAAAGCCAGAGCTTCTTCAAACCTTTGCCAGAGGTATTGAATCTAATAACCAGCAGGTCAAAGCAGCTATGGATGCTTTCGACCCTGCTTCTCGTTCAGCAGCTGCTGGTATTTGTACTCGCCGTCACTCCTGGCTGCGTACTTCGGGTTTCACGAATGATGCACAGCAGCAGGTGATGGCGTTGCCCTTTGACGGCTCTTATCTTTTCAGTCCTCAGGTAGAGCAAGCTCTAGAAGCTACACAAAAGACTAGGTCAGCCATTAAGCTGGCTCGACCCCCTCCTGCCCCTTCTCGAGGGCATGTCGGTAGACGGCAATTTCATAATCGTCAGTCCTTTTGGGGCAGAGGCAAAGGAAGTTTCCATAAGAACCAACCTGCCCAACCTCAAAAGAAGGCGCAACAAAAGCGCAAGAGCCCAAAGCGTCAGCTGCCTTATGAGTTGCCGGCCCAAGTCCCATCTCAACTGCCTGAGGTGGACTTTTCCTCTCCGGAGGGAGGTCGTCTGATGCACTTCTACAGCCAGTGGAAGTCCATAACCTCAGACAAATGGGTCCTTCGGATAATTCGAGAGGGGTATTCTCTCAATTTTCTGGAGACCCTTCCGGATCGTCCTCCCAAACGACAGCCCCGGCTGTCAACCCTTCAGTTAGACCTTCTCGCCGCAGAGATTCAGGGCCTTCTAAACAACAGGGCAGTAGAAGTGGTGCCTCTACATCAGCGAAACACGGGGTTCTACTCCCACTACTTTCTGGTTCCAAAGAAGTCCGGGGGCATGCACCCCATTCTAGACCTCAGAAAGCTAAACAAATTTCTCCCCAAGGAGAAATTCAAAATGATTTCTCTGGGAACCCTGTTGCCCTTGCTTCATCAACACAACTGGCTAGCCTCCCTGGACATGCAGGATGCTTACCAGCACATTCCTATTCACTCGAGGCATCACAAATTCCTGAGGTTTGTGGCTGTGGGTCAACACTATCAGTTCAGAGTCCTGCCCTTTGGGCTATCCTTGGCGCCGTGAGTCTTTACAAAGTGTTGTGCAGTTCTCGCAGCGCATTTCAGGAAACTCGGTATCCAGGTGTTTCCCTACCTGGACGACTGGCTCCTAGCAAGCCCTTCCAGACAAGGGACTCTGGACGCAGTATAGACAGCCTCTTGCCTTCTTACATTCATGGGAGTTCTGCTGAACCTCAAAAAGTCTCAGTTGCAGCCCTCCCAGAGACTCCTTTTCATAGGGACTCTTCTGGACACCTCTTGTGTGAAAGCTTTCCTTCCAGAGGACAGAAGGAATGATATCCTTCAGATAGCTCATTACATTGGAGAGAACAGATCAGTTACAGCTCTCTCAATGCAACGTTTGTTAGGCCTCATGGCATCCTCAGTGTTCACTGTACCCCTAGCACGGCTGCACATGAGAACCACTCAATGGATGCTCAGTGCCCAGTGGTCTCCAACCACTCACCCGCAGTCTTATCCCATCAAGGTGACAACCCTTACAGAGGTCTCTCACCTGGTGGTCTCAGGAGAGCAATCTCCTGGAGGGATTTCCCTTTGCTCCTCTGGATTATCAGATCTCCATTACCACGGACGCATCGCTAATGGGGTGGGGAGCTCACTGTTGCACTCTCCACACTCAAGGGGTGTGGACTCAACTCGAGTCCCAGCTTCACATAAATGTCCTAGAGATGAGAGCCGTCCTTTATGTGGTCCGAGCGTTGAAGGACATTCTCTGTCACAAGACCATTCTCCTTCAAATGGACAACAAAGCAGTGATGTACTACATCAACAAGCAGGGCGGTGCTCACTCTTACCCCTTATGCAGGGAAGCGATGAGGGTGTGGGAATGGTGCCTGGAACACAAAGCTCTAATTCAAGCGGTTTACCTGCCAGGCATACAAAACGACTTGGCAGACCATCTCAGCAGAACAGAAGCAGATCCTCACGAGTGGTCTCTCGACTCAGTCGTAGTTCAGTCACTATATGAAGAGTGGGGAACTCCAGACCTGGACCTTTTTGCATCCCCACTCAACGCAAAACTGCCTCTCTTCTGCTCCAGAATTCCAGGGCCTGGCATTTTCTGTCAGGATGCGTTCAGGCTGCAGTGGACAAAATGCTTTCTATACGCCTTTCCGCCCCTTCCTCTAATTCAGAGAGTACTCCTCAACTTCGAGTCTCAGGGGACCAAGATGATTCTCATTGCTCCATTTTGGCCTCGACAACTCTGGTTTCCATTACTCAACAATATGTTGGCAGTTCCTCCGAGACCACTCCCCTTGCAGGTGAACCTGTTGACTCAGGGTCCCGTGGTCCATCCCAACCTGAGATCGCTTCACCTTCACGCTTGGCTCCTGAAGAGGTAGAAGTGAACCGGTTCAATGTCTCTCGAAGAATTTCAGACATTCTTCTGGCTGCTCGGAAGCCAGCCACTCGGAAAACTTACACATCTAAGTGGAAGCTGTCTATTCTGGTGTGCAAAGTCCTCTTTGAATCCCTTTTCCTGTCCACCAGACAAGGTTTTAGAGTACCTTGGACCTCTCAAATTCAGGTCTTCAGTACTCTACAGTCAAAGTTCACCTTAGTGCCATTTCAGCATATCATGAGCGGTCTCTTCTTTGTCTCTGGCTCAGTTACCTATGGTTAAGAGATTTCTTAAAGGAATTCTGCATACCAGACCTCCTATAAGACATCCAGTTGCAGCCTGGGACATTAACCTTGTGCTAGACATGCTCACTCGAAACCTTCGAACCTCTGGCTACCTGTGAGCTAAAATTTCTCACCTGGAAGACTGCCTTCCTAGTGGCCATTACCTCAGCCCGTAGGGTCTCTGAGATGCATGCCCTGGTCACAGACCCTCCGTATACTGTGTTCCATAAGGACAAAGTAGTTCTTCGTACTCATCCTAAATTTCTTCCCAAGGTTGTGTCAGAATTTCATCTAAACCAACCTTTGGTCCTTCCCTCTTACTTTGCGAACTTCCAAAATGAAGGAGAACGTTCTCTTCATTCTTTGGATGTTAAGAGGGCTTTGCGTTTCTATCTCGATAGAACCAAGAATTTTCGCAAGGCCCAACAACTTTTCATTTCCTTCAGTGAGACCCGGCTGGGTCAGCCTGTCACTATCAGATGTATCTCATCATGGCTAGTGGCATGTCTTCGACACTGCTATTCCATGGCACAGGTTAAATTGGAAGGTAGGGTCTACGCTCACTCTACCAGAGCGGTCATGGCATCCCTAGCGGAAATTCTCAACGTGCTTATTGCAGACATCTGCAATGCCGCCACCTGGAGCTCAGTGCATACTTTCATTAAGCATTATGCACTGGATGTTCATGCCAGGCGACATTCCACCTTTGGCAGAACTATCCTTAATGGACTCCTGTCCTAGAAACGTGAGCTCTTGGTCTATCCTGCCGCCCTCTCGGGGGATTATTAGCTCGGTACTCTCCCAATAGTGTGAATGAGTGGTGGAGACTTATGTCTAGGAAGATATGAAAATTACGTACCTACCGTAATTCTTGATCTTCTTGGATGAGTCTCCACCACTCATTCACATGCCCACCTTCCATCCCCCGAGCTCACCACTGTGTTGGTCTTCACTCCCTCAAATCTTTAGGCCGTGAAGACTTCTTTGTTGACCCTTCTTACACGGGTCGCCCGGACTATCTTATGTCCGGGCCTAAAGTTAGGTTATCTTTAGTTTAGTTGAGCTGCACCTCCTTGGTAAAAAGGTACTGAAGTAGGTTGGAGGGTCGGCCTTGAGAGGAATGTGCCCAGCATGTGAGCTAGGGCCATGCACCGTGCTCGTGGCGCTATCTCTGGCGCCGACCCTCCAGCAAAAAATTTGCTCCCAATGGGTCCTAGTGCCTCCGGCGCTATACCCAATAGTGTGAATGAGTGGTGGAGACTCGTCCAAGAAGATCAAGAATTATGGTAGGTACGTAATTTTCATTCTTATGGCAGTAGGCAGTTTGAGGAGCATAAGATGAATGCATTGTTGATGAGCACAATTCTTAAAGATTGAAAATGTGAGTGATGCAAGCTAACCTGTGCTTGCATATTATTTCTTGGGTCATATTCTAGTGTTTAACACTTGGATGCCTTATAGAAAATATGGTTCATTCCCAACCCACCCATCACCTTTGCCTTGCTTTTAACAGTGACTGATTGTGCATATGTTATTCCAATAGCTCTGTATGAAGTCAGAACCATCCACAGCATAATGTGTCACAAAATGGCCACCCTGATCAAAATAAGTTCTGGTTCCAAGGTCAAGCCTTGTTGCCTACCCCTGAAAGTCACACTTGGATGACCTTGCCTTCTCTTGCTATGCACCAAAAGCTTTGGAACAGCCTCCCTCCGTACATACTGTATGTTGTAGACATTCAGATCTAACATTAGAAAACATCAACCTCTGAAGTATACATGCTCTTGTACGAAACTGTGCATTAGCTCTATGCGTACCGGTATGGTAGTTTACTTTATAAAGTCAGAGATTGTGTGTGTCTGCACCTGTAGAACTTTATCTTCCTTGAATCAATCCTCTCCATAGTTACACTCTTGAGTCTTAGTCAGAGGTGCTAGGACCCTGCAAGAGCAAACCTTCTCAGCCAGGGCATCAGCACTAGTTACTGGCAAGGGTGCATGTGCAACACTGGTACGTGCTGCGTGTGTACCAATAAACATTGCTGATGCCCTAGTCTACCTCAGTTATGTTTTCCTCACCATCGTGTGCGCACGGTGTGAGTGAATTGCTTACGTCAGTTGATCTCTTCATGTTTGTTATTTACCCCAGAAATGTGTAAGTACCAGATAGTCATCAAAAAAGGGAAAGAAGCCTGCCCCCTTTTTTCTTTGTCGGTGCAGAAAACATATCAGCAAAGATGACCGGCATTCTCTGTGCTGCTCCTGTCTGTGTTCTGACCACAACATGGATTCCTGTGATACTACTAGAAAGGCAAATGTGCCTACTGGGCACTTGGCAGCAAAATTCAAAATGTTATTACATGAAAAACATTTTGAAGTGCAAAAAATGCAAAAAGTGGTGTCTGTGCTAGCAACCAGCCATGGAAAAATCAATCAATCAAAATCTTTATTTATCCAAGCGAACATCATTGAGCAGAGCTCTTTTACAAGATGGACCTAGTTAGAACAAGGTCAGGGTATCAGCATACATATTATACATATAAACATATGCATATACATATATATAAAGGTATAAAAACACATTCACATTGGTGCAAGTATTAAGAAGTTCTAAAAACAAGAAAAATAAAAAAGAGCAAGAAACCATAACAGAGGAGAATCCACATACAAAAAGGTCAGACACACCATTCATAATATTAAATACATAAGTATAGTTTCATATAGTCCATATCCACTGCAGAGAAATACCAAGGAGTCCACTTGTCAGGGACAATCATAAAGCTAGCCAAGAAGAGGCCATGAGGAAACAGCCAGCTAATTGCAGATGGGGGTAACAGGAGGGGAGTATAATGTGTAAACGAGGGGATTTCAAGGTGAGGAGGGTAGCTTCTATAGATAGGGATATGATATAGAGCAGTGATGGGTAAGATGGTTTTAGCTGTGGGCCGCTAGTGTGGCCCTCAAGATATCTGAAGGGCCACATTATTACTTGAGAACCATATTCCAAAATAAAAGATGCTGAAAACACTATATATAACGTGGAAATCTTTATTAACTTCAAGAAATTAATTAATCCTTAAAACTAGTGTTAAATAGTTAAAAACAATTGTTTTTTTAAACATTACCAATAAATAACACATAAATATTTAATAATTTATACCTCAGATTTTTGTGTTGTGATGTTATCAACTAATTTTCTAAAGTTTGGGGATAGTTGAGTGCAGGCACATCTCAGCTCTGCTGATAGATTACTGTCAGTTAGTCTATTTTGCTTGTTACTTTTAATATGTCCCATAATGGAGAAGGTTTGTTCGCATGTGTATGTGGACCCGAACATAGATAACAGCTTGGCAGCACATGCTCGAAGAACAGGTCCACCAATATTTCTCCACATCTGATGTACTCCTTCTTTCTTAAATTTAGTTATTGCACTTTCTTCAAAAGATTTCAAGTCAAGTAATTCCTCTTCAAAGTCTTTTTTGTTACTTTCCAGTCTCTGGCGTACTGTGCTGCTTCAACTAAAATCAAATTCAGATGGGTTTGTTAGCAGTACCATGAATGGTTTCAACTCATCAAGTGATGAAAAGCGCTGTTCAAAACGCAGCAATAATCGATGCACCATGTCAGCATGTCCGGAGGGATCATATTGCGCTATACAAAAATCTGATGATTTGTTCAATGCTTGCTGCAAATGGATGAAATGTCAGAAGTCCTTCAACTGTAGCTGCGATGACATTAGCTGTAATTGTATCATATATTTTTTGATACTAGTGAGCATGTTTGGTAGCAGATTGTTTTTTCCTTGTGGTGACATGTTCAGTCCATTCAGATGTGTTGTTATGTTTGTCAGAAAAGCCAAATCCAATATCCATTGCTCGTTATCAAGTTCTGGCTGTGTATGAGAGCATTGCAAAAGAAAATGACGAATAGTAGGAAGTAATGCCATAAACCTCTCAAGTACTTTTCCATGACTAAGCCACCTAACTTCATTGTGTAGCAACAGATCACCATACTCAGCATCGACTTGCTCCAAAAGCTCACAGAACAGACGGTGATGCAGTGGTCGTGCTCGGATGTAATTAACAATGTGAACAACCTTGTCCATCACAGATTTCAGATGGTCATCCTTATTCAACTTTGCACACAGAGATTCCTGGTGGATAATACAGTGAACACAAAATATGTTACTGTGTTGCAACTTTAGTAGAGCAATAAAACCCCTGTGTATGCCAACCATAGATGGACATCCGTCAGTTGTCACAGACACCATTTTCTGCAGTGGTAAGGCATGGGACATGGTAAAATTCATGAATGCTTCATAAAAGTCTGTACCCTGAGTACGCCTATGTAGTCCAATTAGTTCAAGAAATTCCTCTTGTACATTTAATCCAGGGTCCACACATCGCACCCATAAGCATAGCTGTGCAACATCACGATTATCTGTAGATTCATCAACAGCAACACTGAATGCTAATGAATTTGTTATTAGCTGCATTCAAATCGTCAGCTATTTCATTTACTCGGCAACAAACAGTGCATCTGCTCAGCTTCATACTTTTAATAAGGCAAACTATGTCTTCCTTATTTTTAAAATCAGCAAATAATATCCATGAGGATTCTATGAAGCAGTCTTTCATTAGTTCACCTTCAGAAAATGGTTTAGAATGCTTTGTCAAAAGCCAGGCTATGTGAAAGCTTGCCATTATTATCAGTTCGCCCTCATTCATTGCAACTTGTAACACTCGATGTTGTTTTGCAAGTCCGGTTTTTAGCAAACACACCTGTTGAGAGTGCAAAACTGATCCAAGTGGAAATCGGTGGGAATAAGACGGATGGCACTTTTCAAAATGTCTCTGAACATTAAATCGATTTGGGACAGAAAGAGAATCTTTACAAATAAGACAGGTCGGCATGCCAAGATGGTCCGTAACAAAAAACTAACATTCCCATGCATCCTGCACTATACGCCCTTCTATTCCAAGTTTTCTTTTTTTACATCCAGAACTTGGCGAACCAGGCGAACAAGGTTCAGATAAAATTGATGAGCGGCTAGGTATGCTGTGGTTACTTAGCAATCTTTCCATGTCGCGTTTCAACGCTTTCTTTCTTCCAGAGTTGGTGGCAGTTGTCAGTGGAGGTATCACTTAATTAACAGACATAGCTCAGTTTATACATAGAGCTGGGAGGGGTGTGGGGTACTCAATTGGCACCTATATAATTAATTTAGAAGTCTGGCAGTATGAAACCTACTCCAATCATTGATTTCACCGCAAGGAAAATTCAGTATAATGACATCGCTAGCTCTTAATTGGCTCTGAAAGTAGTAACAACGGTAAAGCAATTTGTTTTGTGATTGGGAAATAAATTAAGTTTTTATCTTAGATTTCACTGCAAGTACAATTAAAATAATTACATCGCTTGCATAAAGTAGCAGTAACACGAAGTTAAAGCAATTGAGTAATGACATGGAACAGGGCAAATAAATCAAGTTGAATTACACTAATTGTGCTATGAAAGAAACAAATGGCATTAAAGTTTAATGATTAAACTAAGTACGAGCGACAATGAAAAGATTAAATTTCGTTTTAAAAATACATTGGGCTGGATATTCAAAAGGGTTGCGCATGCGCAAGTCCGAAAGTGCGCCATTCTGTGATATTCAGCAGGAGGCAGTTGCGCCACCGAAAACATGCTGAGCAACAGCGCATTGCAAATTAAGGCATGCGCAACCGAAGGGGGTGGATCCATGCATAAAGAGCGCAATGTGATATTCAAAGACTTGTGCAATGAGCAGCAGTGGAACAGCCGGAAGTTGCGCCCCAGCGGAAATGTTGCCAAAATAAAAAGGCTCATGGAAGAGGCGCAAGAACACTACAGGGATGCCAAGTGGGGAAGAGAGAGAGAGAAAGACAGACAGTGACAGGCCAGGGCAGGCAAGGGAAGCAGTGTGGGCCATAGGCTGCGGAGGCCAGCGGGGGATGCCCGGTGCACTGGAAGTAGCAGTCAGGACAGCGGGGTAACAGAGCAACATCAGCCAGGGGGGGTCACAAGCCAGGGAGATGGACAGTGGCAGCTTCCACATGGAAGCTGTAATGAGGGGGGTGAGAATCCAAGGTGCAGGGGGACGTGGCCGTGGATGGGCCCATCGGCGGTACACCCCCAACAGGCAGTACCGTGCCCGCATCAGCTTTGAGCTGTACACAGATGTAGAGATCGCTGGCCGGTACCGCCTGAACAGGGCAATACTGAGGCGGCTCTGTGAGCTGTGCAGTGATGTGATGCAGGCACCCTCACGACGGAGTCACGCTCTGTCAGTGGAGACCAAGGTGACAGTCTGCGTATGCCTGCTTGCCACGGGCACCTTCCAGAGGCCAACAGGGGATACCACAGGCATCACAGAGTTGGCCACGTCATGCATCCTCACCCAATTCCTCAGCGCACTGCTGCCACATGCTGAGGAGCACATCCATTTCCCCAGCACCACGGCAGAGCGTACAGCAAGCATGCAGGAGTTCCACGGGGTAGCACATATGCCTGGCATTCTATGGGCCATAGACTGCACCCATGTGGCCATTTGCACGCCACCTGGCCCCGATGGGGCAGCATATAGGAACAGAAAGGGCTTCTCCAGTGTCAACTGCCAGGTGGTGTGTGTGATGCCACTGGGCGTATAATCAATGTCTGTGCACACCTGGCAGACACATGATGCCTTCATATGGCATCAGTCCACACTGTGCCATCGATTCGAGAGTGGGGACATCCCCACAGGCCATCTAGTGGGTGAGTCGCATGTAGGAAATGCAAACTTGGGGCAAGGGTGGGAATGCCACAGGTGCCATGGTAGTGGCACACAGGGATATGGGCAATATGGACCTGAACATGATACTGATCTCCACTATCTCCACACAGGTGACAGCGGATACCCACTCCGTCCCTGGCTGCTCACACCATACCGGCGCCCCATGACCCCATTGCAGCAACGCTATAATGAGGCACATGCCGCCACAAGCAACATCATTGAGCGGGTGTTTGGGATGCTCAAGGCATGCTTCCGATGCCTAGACACCTCCAGCGGTGCCCTACAGTACAGCCCCTCAAAGGCCTGTGGGATATTCCTGGCCTGTTGTATCCTGCGCAACATGGCCAAAGACTGTGGGATAGCCCTACAGGTTGAAGAGGGGGACAGCGATGGGGACGCCAGCGGCGCCGGTGTTGATGGTGATGAGCAGCCCCCTGGATGGCGGGACCCTGACTGATCTGGCAGGCCCAGCTGCACCGGGACACCATCACGGAGGGCATTATGCACGATACAGGTAAGTCAAGGGGCCATGTGCAAACAACACTGTCCTAGGCGCAACCCACAGGCACACAGGTGACACACCAGGGTTGCATGGCGGCAAGGTGGAAGGGACCAGGCACAAACACACCATCAGGGAGGGCGAACAGTCATATGGACACACACACACACACACACAGGCACCGGCGTACATGGGCAAGTGCACAGCAGAGCAGGAACAGACATGGCAAACACACAGATCCACAGACCACACCCACCACCTGTACTGTCCAAGTACATGTGTCAGATGCTGGGCACCCTTGCACCTTGGTGTACAGTACAATGCAGGCATCATCATGCACACGCACCTGTGGACAGCAGTCGGGATGGTGTGCAGGTGGTCCGTATGTCGGCATGATGTGCAGGGCACCGCCCACCATGATGCACAGTGCACACAGGGCAGCACCAGACAAGGCCCGCACTGGGAGACAGGTCAGTCATGTTGCACCATTCCATGGCCACCGCAGATGCGTGGGCGGCCCCGCCATGACCCAACAGCACTGGCAGGCTGAGCAGGGGCCACATGGGCTGGCACCGATGGACCACCAGGGGTCCCACTGCGCGATCGCGACCTTGTCCGCAGTGGGGTCTGTAGTATGCCAAACATACCTGCACCAGGGTGCTTAGGATGCCCACAGCAGAACCGGCGTCGACAGGCTTGGTGTCCGCCGCGCCAGGGAACAGGGAGTGGAGGCGTGCATGTGTGGGGTCGCGAGTACAGGAGCACCTGCTTGTGTGCCCAATGCAGCCATGACAGCGAGCAATGCCTGGGTCTGCCTGTCAATGGCGGCGGTCACATCCATCCGCATATGGACCATCTCTGCACGGTCCAGAGCACAGTCACACACAGTGCCTCCACGGATGTTGCAACCCGCCTTTGCTGCTGTACTGATTCCCGCAGCAGGTGGGTGTGCTCTTCAAATGGGTACTCTGCCACAACGGCATCGTGTCCCCCAGGGTATGGAAGGTCCTGATGCTCAACACCCCTTGAGGGTGGGTGCTGTTCACCAGGACCAGGAATGGGCATATCAAAGGGTGGTGGGCATGTGCCACCGCTGGACACTGTACCCCCAGACCTGGTGGGTGACTTCTGCTGCTGCCCCTCCAACCGCTGTGCCCCAGGGACCACTCGTTCCACTGCTGTGGCCGCAACAGTGCCAGACACCTGCACAGCCACCGATGCTGCCCACGGTGCTGACAGGCACAGTCTGGGACTGTGCCGACATGCTGGCTCTACATTGGAACCAGCTAGGCCCAGGGGCACGTGCTGGTCTGCTGTGTGTCCACTGGGACACACACATGTCACTGCCCATTGCAGTCCTTGCATCATCAATAGTGCAGGTACATGCTACAGCCACAGTCACAGCGTGCTGGCATGCTTGCATGCCAGACTGCTGAGACTCAGGCTGTGCACCCCCCACACCCAACTCACCGACATCAGAGCTGGCAGCCCGGCGTGCATGCTGGTGCAGTGCATGCTGGCTGGTGACAGAGGTGGATGGACCCTCCTCCATGTCCAGCAGGTCTTCCTCACTGCCTGGACCCACCACCACTATCTCCTGAAGATGAACAGGATCTGTAACAGAAAGAGAGGACATGTGAGTGCATGTGAACAACCTTCTCCCCCCCAACACCACCACCATGTCATATCGTGCAGTGATGGGCTTTCACCTGTCTGGAATCCACCTCCTGGTATGCCCTCAATAGCACTCCACTGCATTGATGCAGCCAGTTGGTCCTCAGCCCGGGGTCAGCTCCACCACCACTGGCTGGCCCCCGCCAGTGCCAGCACGTGCTGCCCTGAGGGCTGCCACCTTCTCCTTCACCCTCCTGCGGTCTGTCCCCGTCTTCTTTTTGCATTCCTGCACGGAGCGCTGGTGGCTTCCGTGCAGGTTCACTGCCCGAGCTACCCCCTCCCATGCAGCCGCACGGGCCTGAGGGATGCCCCGCCATCCACTCAGTAGTGACTTCTCCTCCAGGTAGGCCTGGAAGAGGGCCTCCTCTCTCTCCGCCGTGGTGAAGTTGGGCCTCTTTCTCCGCACACCATCCTCACCCTCACCTTGGCTCTGCTCGGTCTTGGCGATCTGTATGGGTGGAAGTGGACACCTGTCACTGTGCAGTCTACAGCGTTATCCTATGACCATTGTCCAGAACATCCCACAGCATGCAACCCACCTCTCACCTGCAGTAACCGAATCTGGCCAGCACAGCCCAATGTCGCACATTTATAGCGCAATGCATGCAAATTAGGAATGGAGCAACTGTAATGAGATGCAAATCACGCCACTGCGCCTTTGAATGGCTGATCAGATGATTTGCATGTGTCAACTGAATATCGCGCCGTTGCGATTTGCGCAATATGGTTGAGCCGGCTGAGCCAATGGCGCAGATCTGTGACTGTGTGGTACACTGCATTGCGCATGCCCAGGTAGCTTACACAGGTGTCTGCCGTGCTGATGACGTGCTGTGCGCGATCGGCAATTCAGGCCATGGCCACCATTGTGCCAGTGGCACTACAGCACTGGGCACCATATGGCGCTGTGGCACTACTGCGCAGTAGTCCACCGTGGCACTGGCATGCAGGTGATCAGTCGCGCAGGATGCGTAGACGTCAGATGGCGCTGTGCGTGGCCTTGCGTCATAGACCCCTGACCTGGTGTCTGACCTTTGCCCCCTGGTGCTGTTCGGCTTCCATGTGTACGGCTCTATTGTGCTGTTTGGTGACAGCGCTATGTGAACCGACAGCGCTCTATGAACAGTGCAATTGGAACCTATGGTGGTCTATTGTGCAACATTTCCACGTGGGGTTGCCGCGCTGCAGGGTGCCATATTGCCTGCTGTATGACCCCAAATATGGCACACAGGAGAGCTCCCCAATGGAGCCAGGTGGAGGTGGCCAACCTGGTGGCCCTGGTTGAGCCCCACTATGAGGCACTGTACGGGGATGAACCCCTCACCATGGCCCGCACCCAGGTATGGCTGCAGGTGGCCACTGACCTGGTGAGGGTCACAGGGTGGTGCCGGTCTGCAGAGCAGTGCAGGCACAGGTTTAGTGACCTCTGCAGGAGGGAGCCGGACGTGCTTCGATGCCTCAGGTCACGTGCCACGAGGGGCGTTGTGCCTAGGCCAGGTGGGTGTACCATCTATGCACCTGTATTCTCCGTAGGGGTGTGACTGTGTTTTGGTGGTGGTGCATGGGGGATGGCTCTGCCATGGTTGGCTGTGTCAGTGTGTGCAGGTGTGAGATGCATGGGTCTGGCTGTGTGGGCAGGCACACTCACTGGGGCAGGGGGCAGTCTGCTTTGGGGTCACACTGATGTTTTTCTCAACATTTGTCACCCACAGGCCTGGCAGAGAGGATGCAGGCACAGGATGAGGAGGGCAGTGGCAGGGACCAGGTGGCAGACGGAGGAGACATGAGGGGTGGGCCACAGTGGCAGCAGCAGCAGCAGCAGCAGCAGCCACAGCTGCTCGATGAGTGTGAGTATCATTACATCATGGATGCTATTGCATGCTGGAGGGGGTGCGCATGACCACCAGCCATGGACAACACAACCATGCATGACACAGGCGCAGTCATCACTGTCCAGTGTCACTGCACGTCTGTGTGTGCGTCACTGGTGGTCCATGCATGCACTGGGCACATGGCTGTGGAACTGGCATCCCACCACATTGCCACGTCCTTGACAGCCTTGTTTGTGCTGTGATGGACATGGGCAGTGTGTGTGCAGTGGTGCACATAGCTGGTGCTGCCTGGTTGGGCGTGTATGTGCATGGTCACTGTGGGTGGGTGCATACCATCACAGGTGCGGGGCACTGGGCTATATGCCTTGCAGGATGGGTGGTGTTCAGGGTTGTGGACAGTCACAGCCATTGACTGTGTTCCCTTTTCCAAGGCCTCAGCATCCTACGCAGGATGGACCGTGCCCTCCAGCGGCTGACCAGGGTCTCCATCGCAACACATGACATCCTCCGGGACATTCAGCGCCATGGGGTCAGGCGACGGTGGAGGCAACAGGGACTGCACCAGGCAGCAGCAGACCAGCCTGCAAGGCGATAGATGTGCTTCCTTCTCACTTCACCCATCCCTCCCACCCTGCCTTCCCTCTCCCAGTTGTTCACCCCTACCCTTTCCACCCCTACCTTGTACCCCTACCCCCTTGTCTTGTACATATCTGTATATAGTTTTGTTCTTGATCTTGTTGTTGTAATTTCTGTTTTCTAATATATATATATTTTGTTATGAATACTGTGGTGGTCTCTGATTTGCAGCTGGCTATGGTTGCTCAGTTGCAGTGGTGTGCATTACATCTGGGGTGGTATGGTCCTGGGTATGTGTGTGTGTGTGCGTGTGTGTGTGTGTGCATGGGGAGGTGTCTCTGGTGTGGCAGTGGCTTTCAGTCGGTCTTGCCATCTGCTGCCGCCCACTGCTGGGTGCCCAGGGTGGGTCTGACTTGTATGGTTCTATGCTACACGAGGTTGACATGTGCCAGGGGGGATGCATGGTGTTTACTGCAGTGACAGTCACTGCACATGGGTGGTGTCTTGGGGTCACGGTGCAGGGTGTGCTGTGCAGACGGGGGGCTGCTGTGCACTGTGGTTGTCAACCCCCTGTGTGTGGCAGTCTCAGCCTGACAGTGGTTGTGCTGGGGCGTCATGGCCCTGCTGTGCTTTGTTGGCTTGTCCCCATGGGCCAGTGGATCATCCATCCCTCCCCCAGTGATGCTGTGCTTGGGGTGTGCGGGTGTCTTGTTGGTTCTGCAGTGTGTTCCTGTGCCCATGTGTGGCATGGCTGGCGGTGGGCCCCAGCCTGCCTCCCTGGTTGTGCAGTTCCATTGCTCTGCTGGGGTGGGGGCTCTGCTTGCGCTATGGCACCTCTGGACTGCTCAGCTGGGCTAGCCTTGTTGCGCTATGGTGCAACCTTTCTGCTCAGCTTCCCCTTCCTGGTTGTGCTATGGCACAGTTTGTGCGATATTCAGACGTTGGCTGCTTGCACAATTTGTTTTGCTCCATGTTTGAATATCGCGTCTGTTGCGCCTATGCGCAATTGACTTGTGCTTGCTCCTGCTGTTGCGCACTTTTTCGACGCAGTTTGAATATCCAGCCCATTCTGTATTCTGTAATGATCTGATCGTTTGTACTTGGGTTGCACAGCACAGTTAAAAACAGTGATTCTATTCAACGCAAGACATGAAAGTACACGCGGAAAAGGAAAAGGTTAGATTTCGTTTTTAAAAATGAATTCGCTTTTATCCTCTAAGTTTTTGGACACACAAGAAGAGGCCTTAATATTTACAATAAGGTAACATTTGGCTCATGGTCGCAGTTTGCCCACCACTGATATAGAGGAAGAGGTGGGGGCTCACAGAGGAGGGTTGGGGAGGGGGGGACCAATGATGTTTGAACACATGAACATGGTAAATATACCCTGTGAGGGGTTGGTGAAGAGAAAGCTCAAAGTGAGCCAACACCAGGAAGGGAAACAGAGACAACACAAATGGAACAGGTTAACATGATGACAAATTAGGGTCATGGAAAACAATTTCACTGTTCATTTCTGAGACGGGAGTATAAATACTTGAAGGTAGAGATGCTCATGGGTGTCCTTAATTTTAGCATTTTTTGCAGTTTGTTCCACAAGGAGGACAGTGTAAAGCTTATAGCAGCCCTGCCAAAGTTAGAGTTAACTTTGGGAACCTTCAGTAAAACTTCTGAGTGCATAATTGCCTATCTAGTTTAGAGGAAGACAGTCTGTAATGTATTGGGGAAGTTTTTTTGGAGATGGCTTTCAGGGTCCATAAGGCTGCTATTGCACCTGTATTGAAGGGAAGTCCACCCCACTGCTTGATATACGGAGCAGTGATGCATAGAGTAGGGAAGACCTATGATGAACCTCAAAGCTCCATGGTAGAGTGTGTCAAGTTTAGTGAGGTAGGAGGTAGAACATTGACTATACAGAAGGCCTGTGTAATCTTTCAATGATAGAAAGGTTGCTTGGACCAGCTGCAGTTTTGCATCTCCAGTTAAGAAGTGGGCTATCCTAAAGAACAGGCTGAGTCTGTGTCATAGTTTTTTTGAGTAATTCTTCAATGTGTTCTGTAAATGAAAGCCTATGGTCCAGTCATACTCCCAGATATTTGAATTTTGAGACGAATTCCAACTTTTCACCTAGAACTGTAATAATCTGTGGCACAGGTTCCGATAGGGCCGACTTTGCCGCTTGAACAGAAGGAGAAAATAGTATTGCTTTTGTCTTCTTGGCATTAAGTAATAGTTTTTTATTTAGAAGTTGGTATTGCAACAGGTTGAATTCAGATTGAAGGTCATTAGTGACACCACTGACTACCCTCTTTAACAAATCATGGGAGGATGGGGTGGTACCTGAGGACTGGAGGAGGGCAGATGTGATTCCCCTTCACAAAAGTGGGAGCAGGGCAGAAGCAGGAAACTACAGACCTGTTAGTTTAACCTCAGTGATAGGGAAAATGATGGAATCACTTCTGAAGGAAAGAATTGTCGAGTACCTAGAGGTCAGAGGGCACAGGACCCAAGGCAGCATGGATTCACAGTGGGAAGGTCATGCCAGATGAATCTAATAGATTTCTTTGACTGGGTGACCAAGTAGTAGACCAGGAGGCTGTGGACATGGCCTACCTAGACTTTAGCAAGGCATTTGACTCAGTCCCACACAAAGATTAATATACAAGTTAGCCAGCCTGGGAGGGGTCCCAAGATGATAGCCTGGGTAAAGAATTTGCTGGAGAATAGGACACAGAGGGTAATAGTAAATGGAGTCCACTCTGAAGAAGAGGGGTTACTAGTGGGTGCCGCAGGGCTCAGTATTAGATTCCGGGTCCTCTTCAATGTCTTTGTAGCTTACATTGGAGAGGGACTGAAGGAATGTATGTCACTTTGCAGATGACACAAAGATCTGCAACAGAGTTGATGCACACGGTGGGGTGGAAAGGATGAGAAGGGACTTGGCAAAGTTAGAGGAATGGTCAAATGTATGGCAGCTTAGATTTAATGCTAAGAAGTGCAAGGTAATGCACCTGGGAAACAAAAACCAAGGGGAAGAGTACACAATGAGGGGGTGAGATACTAATAACAACAAAAATGGAAAGGGACCTGGGGGTAGGCATATCAGATGACTTAAAGGTGGGCAAGCAATGTGAGAGGGCAGTAAGGAGGGCTGGGGGGATACTGGGATGCATCGGGAGAGGTATCACCAGTAAAAAACAGGAAGTTGTTATCCCTCTGAACAGACAGCTGGTGAGACCCCATCTGGAGTACTGTGTGCAGTTCTGGAGACCCAATCTCCGCAAGGACATAGACAAAATGGAAGCTGTCCCGAGGAGGGCAACTAAAATGGTGCAGGGTCTGCACCAGAAGACCATATGAAGCGAGACTAAAGGAGCTTAATATGTATAGCCTCGAAGAAAGGAGGGAGAGAGGGGACATGATAGAAACTTTCAAGTACCTCAAGGGAATCAACAAAGTCCAAGAGGGTAGCATCTTTCAAAAAAAGATGTTTGCAAGACCAAGGGAGCACAATTTGAAGATGGGGGGCGGCTCAGAGGTAATGTAAGGAAGTATTTTTTCACAGAGAGGGTTGTGGATGCATGGAACGGCCTTTCAGAGGAGGTTGTGGAGTCAAAAACAGTGGTTAAATTCAAGCATGCATGGGACCGTCATAAGGCAATTCTAGGGGGTGGGGGTAGAAAGAAGTAGGCTGCTGGTTAACTAGGATCTGCAGCTTATCCAGTAGGTAGGGAAATGGGCAGACTGGGTGGGCCAAGCAGTCCTTATCTGCCATCAAATTCTATGTTTCTATTACATGCAACTTGTAAAGACAGGTGCCTTTGAGAAAGAAGCTATTGGCTTCGAAACATGTCAGGCGTGGTGTTTTATGTACGCAATAAAATGCAAGTTTTAAACTTTATCTCTGACTAGCATCCTTCAATAAGGCTTGGTTGTGTGCTTGGAACTTTCGGTTTTGTTTACTATGGTGTAGTTCCTTAAGCACTACCTTTGTCCGTGTGCACACTCTTTTTGGTTTTTCTATGCTAGCCAGTCTCTATATATGGCCATCCCCACCCGACCCATCTCAAAACAGTGATGGGAAAAGATACTTTGTGATATGTGAGTGGAGGTGACAGTATTGCGTACCTAATGCTAAAAGTGCAATTTTGCAAGCATTTTTCAGGTCAGTGATGTGTGTTTGTGCTGCTACGGTGTGGAGGCCAGTGGCATGAGAGAATGAGTGATACAGTAACTAGTGTACTGGCAGTGGCACACTTTGGTTTGCATCAGTAGGTTGGAGTCACTCACCATTTGAGCTGTTGGTGTGGTTGGCCTCCCATTGTCAGACAGTAGAAGCATGAGCAGCTTAGGAACTCAGAGAAGTAAATGGAGAACATTTTTCTGTTATTTCGGATGGGGAGTGAAGCTATGATGATCTTGTGAGCTCTTACCACGATGGTGGCAGAAGCAGTGGAGCACTGCAGCATGGTTGGTAGAGGAAGATGGTGGTTGACTTAGGGTAAATGTGGGCTCTGATGCTAGAGTAAAATTGATCAGGGGTGGTCTCTGACAGCTTGTGGACCCCTTGTTAAGCATAGGGCTGCCACCAGGTCACCTCATCGTGTAGCAGCATAGGAAGCAGAGTCTTGAGAGCCATTGACTGGTATTGTCCCAGCCTAGATGACTCTAGCTTGCTAGCCCCGCCCCCCGCAATGATCCCAGACTCAGCCAGAATAACTTGGAGGTTAACGAAGTGTCAGCCCACACAGCCCTAGCCAAGCAAGCAGTTACACAGCATGCCAGCCAGGTAATGCAAAGGAAATTTGTAAAGGCAGGCTGATGTAATAATAAACAAACAAATTATGTGTATGGGCTGGAGGCTGGTGGCCAGGGTGTATCCATACAAGGTAAGGAATAAATGCTGCAATTTTGATCTGTCACCAGGAGTACAGGCAGCAGGCATGCACATTTAAATACAGAAACCATTTTTTTTAAACCACCTGACTGCCCCAGGCCATGTGCCAGTTTTTAACCCTTATAACTGGGTTGTAGTGATTGGGGAGGGGGCAGCAGTTTTATTGAGCATGTACAACATATACATTTCTGGGTGCACTCCTGTTGGTCTTGATAGGGCTGGTTCAGGACTCGGGTGGGTTGTGGGTAGTAGGCATGGGGGAGAAGTGAGCAGTCTGGTCCAGCAGGAGGCAGGCAGAGATAATGTAATGGTCTGTGTTTGTGAGGGTAAAAGAGACAATTACACTGAAAGGAAAGACCTGCTGCTGAGTTCTAGGCCTGCTACTAATCTGAAGAACACACACCAGCAAGCACCTTCTTGGAACAAAGTACAATGATTTTAATTTAGGAACCTTTTCAGGGTCTTGCCATTAGATGTGCTCTGGGGTGCAGCTTTTTGGCAGAGTACTGACTGGGGTTTGTGGAGGGAGCTGGGATGGTAAAGAAGCTGCCAATCCAATTTAATAAACTCAAAAGACAGGGCAGCAGTAACATGTTGAGGGTGGGTGTGAGCTGGTGTGGGATAAAATGAGGCATCAGACAAAATAGGCAGTCATAATCAAGCATTTATTTTCACAAAACAGCGGACTGACAAGCAATAAAACAAGAAAACCAAAAATAAATTAACTTTTCAGAACTAGAAATCAGCTAGCTCTCAAGGGTGTTATCGAGTACACAGATCCCTGGTAGACTAACTCTTTCTATCTGGAGACTCTTTTTATAGTAGAGAAAATCATGTGATCAAATAACTCCGCCCTAAACATCTAAATTGTAAACCAAAATTAAGATACAAGAAATATTATCTTCTGTTATGGGCATGAGATTAGGACATTTTAACAACTCTCATCAAATGTCATACTGTACTGTAAAAAATATAAAGATTTAACTCAGTTTAAACAGAAATGTACTCCGGAGGACCGCCCCTTTAAACAAGAGAATATAATGGGGAGAGGTTCGGCTGACTGGCCTTTACTCCACCCAACTGCAGAAACAGAAGGGCGTCCTTGGATTAAACAGCTTTGAAAGAAAGAAAGTTTACCTAGCTAGAGACCAACCTACTTATAAATAACGTATCAATTTGGACCACTTTTTCAGAGTGCTACAACTCGGTAAGTTCCTTCTTTTACCGAGAGTTACTCTAGCAAGGAGAAGTTTAGGGGATAAAAGAAGAACACTAAAATATCTTCGTGATAGTGCGAGCGTTCGCGTGGTAAGCTGTACTGCGGCTCCGCACTATCGCTATTCAGCTTTTACTCGAAGGGAACTCCCCTTTTGATAAGACCTCGTTTGGACTGCATTTGCCTACTAGAGTGCACTACACCAGAAGAGAAAAGAACCCCAATTTTAAAGAATATACTCTCGTGAAGCGAGTCTTGTTTTTAGGAATTACCGCAATTACTATTGAACCCTTTTATTTTAATAGCGGTACCTATACGTCTATCGCTGCCTCAAACTCATATTCAGAGGTAACACTTCTATAAAAAAGAAAGGGGGGGGCTTGTTTTACCCACCGAGAAAATATCAGGAAATTATTGAAAATAAATAAAAACGTTCCTCCCCCAGGCTCCTATGAGGATTTTGGAAATCACAATATAAAAAGAACAATAACATAAGACAACGAAGAAACACAAAGAAGGGGACATAAAAATGTGGGTGGCCAGCCCAAAGAAAGATAACATAACACAGCGTCCACAACATTTAAATATGTGCTTTCCAGAATTCCAAAAACGGAGCGAATAATAAGGGAAGAATTGTGGGGGAAGGGATTTAGTTTAGTTTCCTCTTTCACATTCCTCCCCGTTCAAGATCAAACTTCCTTAGTTTGATTAAAGCTTTACCCACCTAGCTTTTCTAGGGACACAGGAACTGTCATCAAATCCTTAAGTTAAAGGATGGAGCCATAGCCCACCCTCTCCAGGGCTCCACCTCGGGGTCCCATCAAACAATTAAATTAATTAATTTTTTTTTTTTTTTTAATATGAACACTTTGATGTAGGAAACTACTTATTTATATATATTTTTTGTTTCTTTACCCCAAGGTTTGTTAACAGATTAGTGTTCCATACCATATCTAGATAAAAAGTCGGCATTACTATGTGCTGACCCTTTTCTATACCTTATGCTGAACTTATAGGGTTGCATTGCGAGATACCATCGCATTATTCGAGGGTTTTTCTCCTTCATGACATGAAGCCAACAAAAGGGATTATGATCTGTCCAAAGTTCAAATTCTCTTCCCCATAAATAGAATCGTAGGGCTTCTATTGCCCATTTTATTGCCAAACATTCTTTCTCAATAACAGAGTAGTGTCGCTCTCTCTCATGCAATTTCCGGCTAATATACAAGATAGGATGTTCTTCATCATTGATTATTTGTGTGAGGACAGCTCCAATACCATAGTTGGAAGTGTCTGTTTGTAGTATGAAAGGGAGAGAAAAGTCAGGCATATGTAATATGGGTGAGGAACAGATTTGTGCTTTTAAACAATGAAATGCTTCTTCACAGCCAGGGGTCCAAATTACTTTATCTGGTTGAGATTTTTTTGTTAGGTCAGTTAATGGCCCAGCTATAGTAGAACAATTCGGGATGAATCGTCTATAATATCCAATAAGTCCTAGGAATGATCTGACATCTTTCTTTGTGATAGGGCGTGGACTATTAGCTACCGCCTCTATTTTAGAAATTTCTGGTTGTACTAGCCCATTTCCGATTTGGAACCCTAAATATGTTGTTTCCTGCATAGCCAGGGAACATTTAGAGGGATTTACAGTTAATCCCGCCTTCAGTTGGGCTGATAAAATGGCCTCTAGATGCTGTATATGTTCTTCCCAGGAATGACTAAAGATCACCATGTCATCTAAGTACGCGGCGCTATAGGCTGCATGAGGTCCTAGGATGTCATCCATGACACGCTGAAAGGTAGCAGGAGCACGGTGAAGACCAAAAGGCATCACAGTAAAATAGTACAAGCCTATGGGTGTACTAAAGGCAGTTTTTTCTTTATCTCTTGGATCCAAGGGAATTTGCCAATATCCCTTGGTTAGGTCTAAGGTACTGATGTATTGTGCCTTACCCAACTGATCTATAATATCGTCTATCCATGGCATAGGATAACAGTCAAATTTGGATATTGCATTTAGGCATCTAAAATCAAGGCATAATCTTATCCCTCCTTCCTTTTTATCCACTATGACCATGGGAAAGTTCCACTCACTGTGAGAGGGTTCAATTATTCCCAAGTCACGCATTTTTTTTATTTCGAGTATTACATCTTTTCATACTCTCTCAGGAATCCTATATGTTTTCTGACGTAGAGGCAAGGCATCTGGAACCACAATATGATGGGTAGCTTCTTTAACTCTCCCGGGTATTCCGGTAAATAAATTCTTAAAGGATTGTAACAGGGTTTGAAGTGTGGCAGTTTGCTCACTTGTTAAATCCGGGTTAATGTGTACTTCTGACATATCCCCAGCATTTTCTAACCTCTGATACGCTTACGCCCAACTCTGACCTGCGTGTCTGGGTGTATATAACTACAGACAGGGAGTTCCTGTCAATCCATGGTTTTAATAAGTTGGCATGATAAACCCGCTGTTTAAGTTTCTTTTCAGGGAGTTCAATAGCATATGTTACTGGACCCATTCGTTTTACAACCGTGTATGGACCTTGCCATTTCGTAAGGAATTTATTGTCAGAGGAGGGTAACAAAAGTAATACCTTATCCCCTACCAAAAACTCTTTGTGTTTTGTCCCTTCATCATACCGTTCTTTTCGTTTGCCTTGTTGGTAGAGATTAGTCTGATGGGCCTTTTTGACATAACTAATTAATTTTTGCCGTAACTTCTGCCAATACTGTATTGGTTCTATCATCTGTGGGTCACTCTTATTTTTCCACTCCTCTTTTATAATATCCAATGGACCCCTGGGATTATGTCCGTACAATAATTCGAACGGGGAAAACCCTGTAGAAGATTGTGGGACTTCTCTAAAGGCAAACATAAGATAGGGAAGGTATATATCCCATTTATTTCCTCCTCCGATACATACTTGCGTAACATTTTCTTTAAGGTTTGATTAAATCTCTCCACTAGTCCATTAGTCTGTGGTGATAGGGTAGTAAATGTGGCTTGAATACCCAGGGCCTGGTACAGATGTGTAATAATTTTGAACAAAAATTAGTACCTCTATCCATGAGAATAGTTCTAGGGATACCCATCCGGCTAAATATTTTTACTAATTCCTCTGCTATTCTGGTAGCTGTAATTGTACGAAGGGGAATCACCTCTGGATATTTTGTAGCATAATCTACTACTACAAGTATGAAACGATTCCCCTTTGTTGTTTTAGGTAGTGGACCTACCACATCCATAGCTATCCTTTCAAACACATTAGATACTAAGGGCATGGGTACCAGGGGTACCTTATCCTTACGCCCCACGGCTGCTACCTGCTGACAATCAGGGCAGCTTTTGCAATACTCTGCCACCTGCTCATGTATCCCAGGCCAGTAAAATCGATATAACAGGCGTTTTAGGGTATGATCCCTACCCAAATGGTCCACCAAGGGTATATCATGGGCAAGGTCAGTAATTGCTGACGATATTGCTCTGGTACCATCAATTGTTCAACCACCTCCCCACTTTGAGGATTAGAACATACTCTATATAACAGATTACCCTCCATTTTATAATGGGGTTGGGTTGAATCATTTACTTTCTGTGGGGGTGATACTTTTACCTGGGAAAAAAAAGGCATCAAGGTTACATCATGTTTTTGTACATCCCTAAATTCTTTGTTAGAGAAGTCATATTTCTTTGCTAATATAGTAAGTCCAGTGTCCTTTCTGGACCACATATATTTGTCCTTTTTCTTCTTTTGTTTGCTTTTCTTATCTTTACCAGCAGGTCCAAAAACCTCCTCTTCAAACGGAAACAAATGCCCAATTCTCTTTCTTGGTTTTGTTCTTGTGCCCGAGTGGTAGCAGCTCCAAGATTAGCAGTTAATAATGAATCAAAATAAGGATAATCATGTCCTATGATTGCCGGAACTGGTAAAGTGGGTACTAGTCCTACTTTCATATTTAAGATTGTCCCATTTATTTGGATTTCTAAGTCACGTAAGGGGTACCAATGGATGTCCCCATGTATACACTTGACCC
Source organism: Neoceratodus forsteri (assembly GCA_016271365.2). Taxonomy (NCBI): domain Eukaryota; kingdom Metazoa; phylum Chordata; order Ceratodontiformes; family Ceratodontidae; genus Neoceratodus; species Neoceratodus forsteri. Next base: position 990,566,031 of record CM057455.1, read on the forward strand.
CTGTAGCAGGTTCTTCTTGGTTAATTTTTTTGACTAGAGAGGCATGTACCAGAGTCTGTTTACTACCAGAGTCAACAAGTCCACATACCACTGAACCTCCTATTTGTACCGTTGTTATATACTGACCCCAGTTGGCAAGGGCTAAGTGTATTGTGTCTACTTTCTTCTTCAGGCAGAACCTGGCAATATGTCCTTTGGTTTTGCATTCATGACAAATAATATCAGGACTGTATCCCTTATATATTTTGGAATGTTCCTTGCCCCCAGGGGTACTGCTAGTGTGACTTGCAGGTGTTACATTGGTAAAGGGACCTTTTGTTATAGCTGCAGGGGTCCTTGGAGCTATAAATGACCTAGGTCATTGGGGTCTAGCAGTTATGTAATCTTCAGCCAGCCATATAGCTGTCTCAGAGGTTTTGGGGCGGTGTTCTTTTACCCATAGCTGGACATCCTGTGGTAGTACCCTCACAAACTGTTCCAAAATAATGCTTTCCAAAATCTGGACCACTGTCCTGGTATTGGGCTGTAGCCATTTATGGCATAAGTCTTTTAACTGGATATACACATCTTGAGGAGTGTCAGTAGATAGATATTTATAGGCTCTAAACTGTTGTCGATAGGTTTCAGTACATATATCATATCTTTTAAGGATTGCTTGTTTGATATGATCATAATCATTAATGTGAGCAAGTTCCGTATGGCTATAAGCTAATTGGGCCTTCCCTGTCAAATAGGGGGCCAACCTGACAACCCATTGGTCTCGAGGCCATGCACATGCAGTGGCCACCCTTTCAAAAGTTAGTAAATATGCCTCAATATCATCTGTTCCAGCCACCTTAACCAATTTAATATCTTTTGGCCTACCACAGGTGTTGGTGGGGGTCTTGCTGTGCCCAAAGCCTGGATAGCTCGAAGCATGTCGGTCCAACGGGCAGCATTCTCAGCTCGTTCTCTCTCTCTCGACTCGCTCCTTTCTCTCTCTCTCTCTCTCTCGCCAGTTCTACTGCTGAGACACAGCCAGCGAAGAGCTCATGGGGAGTTTCTTCGGAGGGTCCTCCCATCTTGATTCCTGCCGCCTGGGCACCTTTTTCAGTAGGCTTAATATCCTCCATGGGCCCGGTGTCAGCTTCAACATCAACCTTAGCCACCTTCCTTTGCACCACTGTCTCCAGACTGGTACTTATGGCAGGCCCAACTTCTGCACTGCAGACCTTGTGGCCAGGAATGTCTCACTCTTCTGCCTTGTCCAGATGCATACAAAATAAGATTTGAGCGCAATTCAGCAGAGAGCTCTGCTATTATCCCACTTCTGACACCAAATGTGAGCTGGTGTGGATAAACGAGGCATCAGACAAAAATAGGCAGTCATAATCACATTTATTTTCACAAAACAGCAGACTGACAAGCGATAAAACAAGAAAACCAAAATAAATTAACTTTTCAGAAATAGAAATCAGCTAGCTCTCAAGG